>JAOPSE010000060.1:10687223-11352419 GCA_029449295.1 Zea luxurians | reverse complement strand
CCACCGATGCTGCTCAAATTCAGCTCCTTCTGAGTGAAAATATACTTGAGATTCTTATGGTCGTGTAGATGTCGCAAGATTCGCCATAAAGATAATGCCCCCACGATTTTAGGGCAAAGACCACCGTGGCCAATTCGAGGTCATGAGTTGGATAATTCCCCTCATGCTTCCTCAACTGCCTTGAGCCATAAGCAATCACTCTGCCTTCCTACATCAACACACAGCCAAGACCAATCCGAGAAGCATCCGTATAAACTGTGAAACGCTTACCACTCTCAGGCAAGGCTAAGATAAGGGCGTTCACCAACTTGTTCTTCAATTCCTGATAACTGACCTCGCAATCATTGGACCAGACGAAAAGAACACCCTTCTCCAAGAGTCTAGTCAAAGGCTTAGCAATGCTAGAAAAATTTGGCACGAAACGTCGATAATATCTGGCAATCCCCAAGAAACTTTGGATTTCTGAGACACTAGAGGGTCTCTTCCACTCCACCACAGCAGCGACATTCTTGGATCAACCTCAATGCCCTGCCGATTAATCACATGACCCAGGAAAGCAACTTCAGACAACCAAAAAGCACACTTCTTCAATTTGCCATATAACTGATTATTGCTAAGAGCACCCAGGACGAGACGGAGATGCCGCTCATGCTCTTCCTCCGTTTTTAATAAATCAGAATATCATCCAGAAACACGACCACAAAGTCGTCCAAGAACTCATGTAACATCCTATTCATTGCTTCCATAAAAGCAGCAGGGGCATTAGTTAAGCCAAAAGACATGACTATGAACTCGAAATGCCCATACCTGGTGCAAAAAGTTGTCTTCTCAATATCCTCCTCACGAATCCTCAACTGATGATAACCAAAGTTCAAATAAATTTTAGAGAACACCTGGGCACCCCTCAACTATTCAAAGAGAACCTCAATACGAGGTAGCAGATATTTATTCTTGATTGTCACTTGATTTAAAGCCCAATAATACACACATAAACTCTTGCTTTTATCTTTCTTCTCAACAAACAATACTGGGGACGCCCATGGTGACCTGCTAGGCCTAATGAAACCCTTAGCCAGCAGATCATCCAATTGCCTCTTCAATTCCACCTGCTCCTTTGGAGCCATTCAATACGGGGCCTTATGAATAGGCTGTGTACCCGGAACCAGTTTGATTTGAAAAGCTGCACCGTGCTTCGGTGGAATGCCCGGAAGCTTCGCTGAAAACACGTCGGCATAATCACCCACCACACAGATGTCCTGCACCCGCAAGGCAGTCCCACTCTCCACCACCTTGGAGAAGAAAATTCCCGACTTCCTTGACCGATGATCCGGAAGTAATTGAGTCAACAAGGAGCGGGAGAACTTTGGAGAACTCATCAAGAATAACACCTCTCTACCCGACAGCGCCTGTAATGACACTGTCTTCCAAAATAGGATATAACTGCGCGATACTGAGTTAACCAATCCATACCAAGATAACATCAAACAACCCCAAGGAAATCACCACAAGATTCGCTGAAAAGACCTCATCTGCAGAATGACGGAACAACCCTGGCAGACTAAACAGCTACAAATGGAGCCATTAGCTGAACTAACCACGATTGGATGACCCATCCTCTGCACCGAAAGACCAGCAGCGACACAAAATCCTCCGAAACAAACGAATAGCTAGCGCTAGAGTCAAAAAGAGCATGGGCAACAAATGAATCAACTGAGACCGTACCTGTCATCACGTCTCCCTGCTCTGTGCCATCCGCAGAGGGTAGCACATAAGCTCCAGCAACACCCGCGGAACAGGAAGCTCTCGGAGTGAAATTAACAGAAGAACCCCACGGAGTCGAAGGATGAGGCAGTCACGAAGCCCCAAACTGGGATGGTACAGGAGCGGTTGGTGCAGGAGTAGGCGCAGCCATGTACTAAGGGAAACCTGGCATAGGCACGAACTGAGAAGCCCCGGGCATATAGAACTGCTGCTGAGGGGTTGGTACAGAAAATTGCTGCTCAGTGATTGACATCACGTTGACAGTGCCCTGCACAGAGGAAGAAGTCACTGGCTCCCATTTGAGCTTCCCATTGGGATTCCTCCTGCACACCACATCCCTGTGATCCTGGCTGCAGATAGAGCACTTGCCACTCCACTGACACTCGGCATGGCGATGCGCTTCACCACAACAGAAACACACCAGCCTGTGGCGGAACTGCCCGAATTATTCCGACTTAAGTGCCTAAGTCCCGCCTTAGAGGCTAGACCGCACTTAAATGGGAATAACCCGTCAATCCCTTGGATCTAGTCCGACGAGGCCACTGATAGGATCAAGTACCACAATCTCACTCGAAGGTGAGTCACAGAGAAAATATAATAAAGCATAAAACCATACATTAAGGAGTATTAAATTATTACATCACCATCGGAGTTTTGCAAAAGTAGCCATCATTGTTCGAAGTGCAGCGGAATAAAACTAACGATAGATAAATGGAGGGATGGGGAAGCCTGTCCCATCACTCCTCATGCTCCTCCTTGGCCGAGGCGGGGTCCCACTCGACAGTCCAACCCGGTGGCAAGGCGGACGGCCAAGTCACTCCAGCAACCATGTCCTCCAAGGAACCTGTAAAAATTATGCCACAAGCAAGGCTGAGTATACTAATACTCAGCTAGACTTACCCGGTGTGAGGAGTCTACTCCTCTACCTCTAGACATGCAGCTGTTTGGCTGTGGGGTTTGGTTGCCAAAAGCACTAGCTAAGTTTCTAAATCAAGTTTTAACTTTGCAAAATTAAGTGTGACTCTCTTAAGGCTAAATATGTACTGTCTACTCATACATAGTAGCAAACATTTTTAGCAATCAACATCTTGTATCAACTCATCATATTTCCACTTGTTACTCAATGTAGCAGCATGGATCAAGCAGTCTCATTAGCTGCGAGAAGCAGACGATTCGAATCGAGTTTTTATCCTTGCAAGGTAAACCTAAACACACGACATGTAGGGGCACTCCGTCCCCACACACATCAACCGTCCCCTTCGATTCCCTAGCAACAGATCAGGGCTCACTGCCTTGGCGTACAATGCCTCACTGACACCGACTGCCGTCGTGCAGTGACCACACTTGTACCCACCATAACCGGAATGGGAGACCTCGTCTCAGGTCGCGTGAGGGGATATGTCTGCGGGAAGGTTCACTCAGGTACTAGGCTTACCGATTTACCATATTTCTCGGTATGTGTTTAGTACGTTCAAACGCTTGACTCACGGTACCACACCTTAATCCTTATTAACATTTTCATCCCGTGGACAACCAACCCCCATGGATTGTTGTCCACAACCAGCATCATTATGATAAGAAAGTGGATACAACCAATTTCCTGACCTCGCGCGAGTGCTAGAAAAATCACTCGACTTCTACCGAGATCCTAATTAGTAAAGCAGCTACCTTGACCTAGCATACTAGTATTCATCTCAACAGGATTTCCTGAGATCATGCAACTAGGGTTTCAAACAACTCCTACACTTACGTGCACAATCAATCCTACAATCATTAAGTATAGTAAAATAGCATAAATAACAGGTTATGCATAAAATCGGGGCTTGCCTTCCAAAGCTGGGGCAGGCAGATCCTCTGGTGCAGGCTCTGGTGCTGGATCCGGGGTACCTCCTGAGCAGCTCCTTGCTCCGGCACGAGGACGTACTCTCCGTCAGCGAGGTTGCAATCTATCGAATGCAATGAATATGTGTGTCATGATTATGCAGGATTTAACAACTTTATGCCGAAGGAAGGAAAACTAAGTTAGTTCGTAACTTAGGGTTTCTTGGTCATACGTGGCTTTTAGTAGTTTATGCTTATCATTCTAAGTTTTAGGTTTTGTTAAGGATAAGCATAGTGGATTGTAATTCCCCTTATATACTTCAGTGGACAATTTACAAAGGGTTTTAGGGTCACACTAATTTCCATCATTTCCTTTTTCCCTTCTTTATTTTCTATTTATGAATTTTAGTGTGGGTTTGAACTACAACAGTGATTTCAAAATTTTCAAAAATCTGGTAAAAATTACAGTGGCTTGTCATTGGTCAATATAGTCTGTTCTAGGAGCTTGAGGTTCAAAATAAAAAGGTTATGCTTTAGACAAAAATAACAAAAGTTGTGTAAATGGGCCACTTTACACTACAACTCTTAACTAGGGGTAGGTTCTGCCCTAAGGGTTATTTTTGTTGGCATCTAACAGTAATAATAAGCCTCTGTGCCAAAAATCACAGAAAGTTAATTGGTGGTTATTTAGTTGTGATTTTCTAAAGTTTTATGCCAAAAAGTGCTTATAACTAACTTGTTATTTGAAAAATATCAAACAACAGATTTTGTATTTTTCCTATGTTCATAATAACAAAACATTTGTTATCCCAAGGTTTGGGGTGTTTTCACCTTGGGGTTATTTTTCTAGGGTTTTTCTAAATTTTCCTTGTTTTCTTAAAATAAAAGGTATCCCATTTATTTTATACTAAACCAGGGTATAATAAATTTTTCTAGTGAACTATACTGAATAAATAGACTAACAAAAACATGGGTGCTCCCTGGTTCCTTATTTAAATCACCTTTCCTATTTTCTTTAACTTTAAGCATAATGTGAATTAAATGGCAAACTCTACCTTAATGGGGTGTACAAAGGGGTTTAGCATTTTTAAATAGGTCAGTAGGTGGTCATGTACTTCTCCAATTTTCTTACCCTCAGTTAAATAGTGCAACTATTTTTCTCCCTATTATTTAGCTTTTGGCCAATCAGTATTTAATTTAGAACCCTAAAGTTTTCTGTAGCACATAGGGGTTTTATATTTTTCTTCAGTAGTTTATATTATTTAAGATCTGACAAAATTGGTTGACTCAATTTGGGTGAATAAAACAGAAGATATGAATTATTCAAGTGCTGTTTCAATTTTAAATCAGATTTAATTAAAGGTTTCCTGGAAAACCACTTTGCACCGAAGTCCTCAGGTTATTTCCAAACCAACTCTCTCAGTTATACCCCCGCGCTACTATTTCTCTGAGTCACTGACAGTTCAAAAATCCCCCCGACCTTTCTTTCTTCTTCCCGAGGTCCCTCCCCCAATGCAAACAGTACCCACGGGAAAGAAAAGGGCGGCGCGGCTTACTGGCGGCGAGAGAGGTCCGGCGAGGGGCGGGTTAGCTTCAGGAGGCTCTAGCGGTCACAACGGGGTACGGCTCGACGGCGGGGATGGCGGAATCGCTCGGTCCCGTGTTCTTCTGTCGGCGGCGTGCCGGCCAAACCACGGCGGCCTGGTTCAATCCAATGGCACGGTGAGCTACGCGAGGTGACGTAGAGGCCGTGTGCACAAGGAATCGAAGAATGGCGCAGAGGATTACCCGGTCTACGCTCGCTGGTGGTCGGGTGGAGTCCGGCGACCGTGGACTGGCCTCTCCGGCGAAGCAAACTCCGATTCCTTGCTCGGGGAGCTTCACCGAGGTGTGCATAGTCTTCTCCGAGGGTCGGACGGGGATGGGAAAGGCTTGGTTGGCCGGTCTATGGTGGCAGGGAGATCGGGCGGCCGCGGACACGCCGTGCACGGGCAACGCCGGTGGGTTTGGGCTCCGGTGAGGTCGAGAGTGCGCGGATGAGTACAGTCGATGCCTGAGGGTGATTTATAGGCGCGGGCGTGAGCAGGGGACACAGGCACAACTCAGCATGGCGCGGGGCACGCGGGGTCAGGCACGGGCGTGCTCTGGCGCGCGCAGAGCGCGTCGAACACGTGGAGGTGTTCTTCTGCCCATGTTCAAAAGCTTGCTGAGATCGCATACGTGCGAATCTTGGCAAAAATCCGGCGCGGACCTCTTCCTGGCACCTATGGCTATCTCTTGTATGTGAGTTCCAATGGAAGATAAGCCCTAGGTCAGAAGATATGCGGACGCCAAATCTGGCTTGTCTCCCTGTCCGCTGCGCGACAAAAGTGATGCCAAGACATGTCAAACGTCAAGGGCTCGGTCTCAACTTTTTCTAGGGGGTGCCTTAGGTGGTATGCCACATTTTTGGTATAGAACTTAGGTGGTTTTGGTGCCATCTTCAAGGTGAACACGGTGGATCTTTAGATTAGGTGTAGTTTTTAACTTAGAGAGAATTAGAGAGCTCTAGCTCTTTCTCTACTTAGGGAAGGGATTTGGGGTTTCTTAAGGGGTCTTTTAGCAATGTTTTCCTCTCTATAATTGTAGATTAATATGTTACTTAACTTTTTCCAAAGGTTAGGTCATGGTTTGCACATTTTCTTAATCTCTCCCCTTTAGCCAAGATGTTTAGGAGATAGGGTTCAAGAGAGGTCTAGGGTTTTACTCCTTCTTGTCCAAGGTGATAAGTGCACACAACTTGGGTAATGCTCGTGGTCATTCACATCTCTTGGTTAAAACCAATCCCCAAGGTTCTTATACTCTTCTCCTTAAGTTTCTTCCACATGTGATCACAGCCATTAGTGCATAGATGTGCCTTAGCCATGGTAACACCTGGGTGTTACACAGCCCCAGCCCGAGCTTAGGAACAGCCTGATACCTCTGTGTACTCCCTCCTGAAGTACACAAATCAGAGGATTTTCCGCGATAGGGGTGGTGACGTTGGTGTTGCGACTTTCCCTTCTTGTGGGCTGGACCTCCAGTGTTGGCCCTCCTCGCGTCCTAGCCACGAGACTGATCAACACCTGAAGACTTCTGAGATTCCATGGTATACTGATGCTGCATCTCCACGCCCAATGCATGCTCCACCGTAGTACGAAAATCCACCAATGGAAAGGCCCCAGAGCATGCCTGATAGAAGGTTTCAGGCCCTTATGGAACTGGCTCGCCTTCTCCAATTCATTGTAAGCCACATGATGAACAAAGCAGACCATTTTGTTAAAGCCCACTTCATACTCTGTGACGGACTTCTTCTCCTACCTGAAAGACTGCAAATCAATCTTCATTTTCTCTAGGAAGGTGACCAGGTAGAACCTCCTCCCAAACTGCCTAATGAAGACATCCTAGGACAGGACTCCTAGTGAGGAGTGAGCTGCCTGCACGCCTCTCCACCAAATTTGAGCCTCCCCTTCAAAGCTGTGTGCCAAAACAAACACGATCTCATACACAATCTCAAAAACATCCATCTTATCCTCCACATAACTCAGCCAATCCGCCGCCTTAACCGGAGTACCACTGCCATCAAAGGTGTCTAGCTTCATGCCCATCCACTGCATTAAAGAGAGACCACTGACAGGAAGGGGCACCTCAGTCCCACCACCTAGAGCAGCACCCGCAGGGACAGCGCCCCAAGCACTCCTCCATCTCGGGCACCCAGAGCAGCACCAGCAGGGGCAACAGGAATAGCTTGCCTCAGAATGGCCAACTCCTGCTGCATGGCCTGCATCACGTCTAACATTGCCACCAGACTCATAGAATCCCCACTAGGACCTTGCGGGCTGCCACGAGCCTTATGAGGCAGCATAACTACAGCAACAGGAGTAAGTAAATAAATAAATAAAATTTGTGATGGAACCTCCCAAGGTATTAGGCCCACCTACAGTTGTCCTTGTCCCAAGGACCTTGGACAACTCCGTAGATGCACTTAATCACTCGGCAAGTTCGGTAATTGTATCCTTATCATTTCGCCCAAGAGTGCTTCACCCGTCACGTAGATATTACATCACATCGAAGGAAAGAATATGTGGAAGCAAATTATAATAACTTAATTTACATTCATCCAATATAGAGAGAGTATTATTATTACAAACTAGGGTACTATGAGTGCATTAAATATTATTATTACAGACCCGAGGCAAAACGCCCTCCCGCACAAAAGATGATTGTTTTTAAAGTGGGAGGCCAACATCCTCCCGCGTCTGACTTCACTACTGGGGCTCATCCTTGGGTACCACCTTAGAACAAAAACAACAAAAGTCTGCTGTTTCCTCACCTACAACAACATGGGTTCGAAAACCCTAAGTATGGAGTGTACTTTCGCAAGTCTTACCCGACAAAAGAAAAAGACTCTCAAGGATATGCTGGCTTGAGGGAGTCAAGGTAAGGCTATTCAAGAATCAAAGACTCTGTTTGCAGAAAGGCTTACTAACGGTGGATCTTAAAAATCTAGTTTTATTATCAAGTTAAGTCATTACCTGTAGCTGGAGTTCTTTCTATCCTAGTTCAAGCACTTGGCCTGTACTAACCGTCTTTTATCACCCTTTTATTTTACTGGATTGCTACGTGTACGGCAGTGACCAAGTCTTCATATCCGAGAAGTAACAGTGATCCGAATTGATTAATACCCAGCTAGGGATCTCCAACCACACGACATATGTAGCACTTAACCCTTTCATATGTCAACTCGCCACTGGGTTTCTTAAGACCAGACCGGGTTCACACCAACCGAGAACAAAGATACACCACCATCTAGCCTCCTGCCACGGAGGGTACACGCTACTCTCGCCATCTCTCTACTCCCATTGCATGTTGGCCTTTCTAGTATTAGTCTGCCCGAGGCAAAGCTTACCCATGACGAGGCATGTGGCCAGTTAAAAGGTCCTCAATAGGCAAGCCTACATCGACACGGTCCTTAATCGACTCAGACAGAGATACTACATCGAGACTGCCTTCTCGTGCAAGTCACTCGTCCGGTCTCGTCTTTATCATTTTCAATCCCAAAATTTGGTACCTAACAGAGGTACATCTTGTCCGATGTTGAACCCATCACGACCATGATGGATCCACCATCAAGTTTTATTTGTGAAAACATCCCATTCCATCTGAAGTATCATCTTTGGTTTAAAACAAAACCTTTTTGTTTTCTAAAGCAAGACTAAGCATCAGAAAACCTTTTAATAAAATAGGTAATCAAGGAATGGTAAACAGTTCCAAGGAAGAAAATGTGGCAATTGGTTTAGCACCCAACTCCTATCACATAATGCATCATTCAAGTGATAAATAGTTTAAAATCACAAGGAAAGGATAAATGCACCGGGGCTTGCCTTTTGTTGTAGGGGATTTGGGATCTGTTCCACAGATATCAAAATAAAAACAATTCCCGGCAGGTGGAGTCTCAGCTAGTGGTGCAGCTTCTTCTTCCTCAACAACTACTTCTTCCTCGTTTTCTAAACATAATTATACATATACATGAATGCTCATGTGATGCTATGAATATGCAGTTGTAATAGAAATACATCAGGCTGTGTCTTGAATACAACTTTCCTTCATGGTACACCTAAGTTACTAGGGTCTTCTAGGTTAACACCCTAGTAGGGTTAGGTAGTTTTATTCTAAGAAACTAGGGTTTTGGGGTTTTGGGATCAAACAATGTCCAAAACATGTCAAACTTCACCCATTGACTCTAATTATCATATTAAGCTTACCTAAAAAGTTTTATGATTTTTGGAGTTACCAAATTATTTCTAAATTTCCAAAATTCTAAGTTTAGGCCTTCTTAAATACTAAATAATTCATGGTTGAGACTAAAAATCTTGGAACTATTTTTATTAAATACTAGGGAAAATTAGGAATCTAGTAAAATTGGTCCCATATTTTTATTATTTTTCTAGAATTTCTGATGGATTTCCAAACCTAATCAGAAAAAGAAAAGGAGAAACTGTCTACAGTATTGGGCCGAAACCAGCCCGAACGGCCCATCAACAGGGGAAATCCGCACCCGCGCGCGCCCGCGCCGGTCATCTTGTGCAGAGGTCCCTGGTGATTTAAAATACCGGTAAAGAATCCTTTACACTATTTCCCCTGTCTCATTGACATCTGCACTAAGGCCCCTAGACTTCTTTCTCTTCACAACTTGAGTCCTCGATGGCGAACGATGGTGAGCACGCCCTCCGGCAAGCCTGGACTGGCCGAGATACGCAATGACTAAGCTTCTTACTTGGATGACACTGAATTCTACCCCTGGCGACCCTAATCCCTTTACCAATTTCACAGTTCTAGCTCAAAATCTCTCGGTCCACGACGATGGCGCAAACCGAGGACAACCCGAGGTGTTCCCGGTGATCTAACGTGGTCTAGTTCAATTGGCTAGGCCGATAAGCATCCATAGCACCCAAGGGTGCTAAAACAAAGGTAAGGAGGGTATGAACGGACCTGAACACGGTGGTTGACGAAGCGGTGGTTCACGGCGGCGCGGAGAATGGATTTGGGGGAAATGCGAAATTGGAGGGCTCTAGTGGATAATCAGAGGTGCGAGTTGGTGTACTGAGTGCGTAATAATCTAACGGAGCTAGCGGCACACTCAATTTATAGTGTCCAAGAGCGGTGGCTCCGAATTTTGGAAGGGAAAGCTAGCGGCCGAAGAGTGGAGGTGAGTCACCAGTGCAGGTTATTGTGGCTTTCACCGCGGCTAAGCGTCCGGCGATGGACGGACATACTTCAACGGTTTACTGCAACATGGTAAAGCCTCTAGGCACGTGGTGCACGGTCGGTAATCGGCTAGCGCCGGCGAGGGTCATCTCGGCCGCCCGCAGAACAAGTGGGTACGGTGGCCAATCCGATGACCGCGCCTGAGCTTATCCTAGTGCCAAGATCTTTTCACTGCCAGCCGATTTCTACACAGAACACACGAATCGCAACACCGGCGAGGATCACAGCGTGGAGCTCACCAGCGACACATTCACTGCATCTGTTGATCTTTTTTAGTACTGTACCATGGTGATCATCATTAGAGCGTCTGACAGAGCAAGTTTCGAGGCCCAGATCTTAAATTTTTATGTGATAACTTGTCAATCCACCTGTAACAAAGTTGTTGATCTATAATCCAACCTTGACCTTGCTATAGCAACCATACTCAAATACTCACTGGATCATACTCAAAATAGCTCCCAAACTTGACTCTAGTTCACTGTCAGTCTAGTTTCAGGGTTAAAATCGACTGACAGACCAACTTCAGGTCTATTTTTCTCCCATTTCCATGTAGTACTAGGGCTTACTCACTTAATCAAACTTGTACCCCTAACATAGCTCTACAAGTTTGCTCTATTGAGCTAGGGCAAAATCCTTAAGAATTTATAGATATAGAGCTCCAAAGTTGACCCCATTCAACTGAAATTCAGACTTAACCATATAGGGTTCATGGGGTACTTTTTGCAAATAAGTCCAAACTTTGTCATACCACTTGGAAATCTTCAAATGTGAAAACTACTTGGTTTTGGTGTTCTATCACTTTGATATTTGCACTTTGGTCCAAAAGTGCATAAATTTGCATTTAACCCCCTAGGGTTCCAATTAGGGTTTTCTAGGGTTTGTTTTTTAGGCTTTGGGCACATTAAGGTTTTTGTGCCACAAAAGTTCATCAAATTTGATAGTTTATGAGCATTTCTAATGACTTTTGAGGTTTTTCTCATTTTGGCTCCACTTTCCTCTATATGCCCCAATTCCAGGGTTAAGTACCCTACCCTAGAGTTAACCACACATCAAGTCATCTCATCACAACTTGTTTGAAAATTTTACCTAGTGAATGCATTCTAGGTGTGACAAACAACATGAAATGTCAATGCACATGATGTTATGCTCAAGTTTTAGTGCCAGTAACACCAAGGGAGTGACAAAATTGGCATAGGACATCATCAAATAATGTCAAACTAGCACTGACAATTTCATAATATATTAATAGTAAAGCAAGAAACACATCCTATATGTGCAGTGTGTCAATTTATCATTATTTCACTTGCTAGGACCTACAGCCTATTCCTTTGATACCAACTGTAAACCTCGTTGCTCCCACACAATGGGCGTTACCTAAACCCTTCCCACAAAAAGAAATGGAGACAGAAAGTAAAAAATTCGGCAGCACCTCCCTTGAAAGTAGCATAACGAGAGGACACAGAGTTTATACATGATGCAAAAGAAAGGTAACCTGCAGTGTATAATTAGGATGCAAAGGTAGAAATAAACATTCAAGACAAAATTAATTCAGCCAACCAGAAATTACGACCACCATAAAGACTAGAACATAATAGACCCCTGGCACACACTATTTCATAACAATCAACCTCCTTGACTTGAAACCCCTGTTTAACATCATTACTAAGCATGGTATAATTACATAAGTTTGTAGTGATCGTGCTGCTACTTCCCTCCTTTCCCCAAGCAAAGTTCAAGTGTCTGCATCAAATAATGCAAGAGTGAGATGACACATCTCAGCAAGTAAAATTATCAAACAACAATTGGACAACATAAACAAACTGTGTTTTAACAACCACGAAGCTCACAACTCCCTTCTTGAATATTAAAATGCAGTAAGTATACAAGGTACCAAATACCCAGTTACAAAATAAAACACAAAGGGAAGATCCACAATATCCACACAACCATGACAGGTTCCACATTTCACACATGAATGCATATGGCTACAAATGCAGTTAGGACTTCTGCCTTCATACCTCTATGGATATGAAGCTGCATCATACCCCTCCTCGAGCAATGCATGATGCTTATTGTACCGTTATGGTCGGACCATATGATCACGACGAAACTTCCATGCAAAGAATGATGGATGCACTATGCATGACACCAACATGAGACCACTCCATCTAACATGTGTTAAACATATACTTCCACGTCTTCAAAAATAATAATTAACACGTGTAACATGCTCGAACAACGCCTTCAACATATGTAAATAGTAGAACATGAGTAACTTCAAGCAACAATTCTCAAAATAGAATACGAGGATGAACACATTTGACATGGATATGAATCAAGTACAGGACACATAAATCGACCAACGGTATAAACCATCACTATTTTACTTGCCTTCACCGGGAATTTGGATAAAACCCTAAGTACGATCTAGAAATCCATCACCTGTTTTTGACACACATTTTAGTGCACAAATCTACATAACAAACGCTCATAAGCAACGCTGCACCTACGCACAATTTCAACCCGTCGTGAGCGACGACTCTCCCCACCACCCACCAATCTGCAGTAGCGCTGCTTAACAATTTCATATCTTTAAAATTATGATAGCAGTGATATCAAATAAAAACTCTAGAAGCATCTACATAAAATTCCCTACATGTTTTGTATACAAAAGATAATTAAATTCCAACATTTAGCTGGCCTCAAACAGCCCACAAGGTATCCCCTGCGTTTAGTTTTTTGGACAGCAACCTAGCTGAGTTCAAAATGCGATATCTCCTAAAATATACCTCTGAATCGAACGCATAAGTACTCTTTGGAAAGATATGTCAAAGCTTTACATGATTTTCACAGTGATTAATGATAATTACCCCCGCAAAATTTCCAGAAACTACTAATACTACTGCTGTTCGTCCACCAACAAAAATTCTGGACAGCACCTCTACCGAATCACATAGATGAACGGATGACCAAATGAATTGCAGCACAAATAAAAAGATAACCACAAGATCACCTTGAGTTTTTCCTTTTCTCCTTCCTTGTTCCTCCCACCAAAACTCTAATTGAAGGCTTGCACCAACACGACGTAGATCCAAGCGGGAAGGGGCTGCACCATGGAGAGGAGGAGATGGGGGTGGCTAGGGTTGTGTGGTGGGCGGCTGCAAGAACTTGGGGAGAAGGAGAGGGAAAGGGAGGGGGGCGGTGGCCAAAGGGAGGACAAGAGGGGGGTTGCAAAACAAAAGAGGGAGGATGGGGGGTCAGCTAGGGTTGGAGGGAGGGGGGAAGAGTGGGCTCCCATCCGTGGATCGAGATCAACGACCCAAACCCGCTCTCACGTCTTGCTCCTGACCCCAGTGTACAAGTCAAAAAAGTTCTACTGATTCATCGAGGTATGCCTCCTAAAACTCAAAACCCCAATAACACAGGACACGGAAGAAAAAGAAAAAAATAAACTTCAACTTCTTTTCAGAAAATTGGGTATCACATCTCGATGAGAATGAGGAGCATCTTCGGTATCCAATGAAACACTGCCCCCACTGATGATTGAGCTTCAGAGTGTGTGGCAGGGTTATAGTCTGAATCGTTCACGACGACGTTTGGACAGAAATCGCCCTGCCAGCATCTTGATACCACCGAGTCCACTGAAAAAACACAATATAAATAATCCCAATACCAAGATAATAAGAAAATAAAAAGAATGACAGCAAGAGTAATGGTGTAATCTGTCAGGGGGCGGACGGTCCTCGCTAGTGTATCGGACGGTCCGCATCCACGGCCGGACGGTCCGCGCTACACCTGCGGATGGTTCGTGACTGGTCAGAGGCAGTTTTGGATCCCTAATGTCGTCCAAACATGAATCCCAACATTTAGACAAATATCCAAAAGAGTGAAACCAAATTTTTATAAAGAGTGCATTGGGACAATCTTATCAAATTCCACCAAACAGTGTGAAGAAAAATATATCCAAGAACAGATCAGGGACCGACTTATGTAAACCCTCAAAAAATTGCAATAATTTGAGAAAGTGCATAAGAAATGTTAATACCGAGAGGAAGACATCGTAGGTGATCACCACAGGGATTCTCGGATAGTCCGCGCTTTAAAATCAAAAGGGACAACAAACACAGAGAGTTTTTTCAAAACAAGTGGTAGGTGAGAGTGAGTGAGGCAGAAAGGAGAGGAAAAAGGCTGGTGGTGGCGTTGGGTAACATAGAAACCCACGCGCGGACGGTCCACGAAACACGACCGGACGGTTCGCGACCTGATGGACGCAGACTATCTGCTCGACCATCCAGACAGTCCCACAGCCAAAGCGCCGGACGGTCCGCTGTCAGGGGCGGACGGTCCGCGGCCTAACAGAGTGATTTCCATATCTTGTATAGTCATTGACGATGAGTTTCAACATAAATTCTTATCTAAAACATTGACAATTTTATTAATCCTATTGTTTGTATAGAGGAGTTTATAATAAACTTGAGTGTGTAGTCTTTTGCACATATAAAATTACCCTCATGTAATAAAAGTAAGTGATCAAAAGTAGAAGATAAAGATCATCAAAAGTAATCAAACCAAGTGTAATACGTATGTACTCATGTTCAAGCAACATTCGAGAGATCAATTATATTCATTTCACTCCACAATTTGCAAAACCTTGCTTCATCTAGCGGCTTTGTAAAAATATCTGCCAGTTGATCATCTGTGTCGATAGAATAAACAGAGATATCTCTTTTGCCAACATGATCTCTAAGAAATGATGCCTAATATCAATGTGCTTCGTTCTTGAGTGTTGAACAGGATTTGTAGCCAATTTTACGCACTTTCATTGTCACACAAGAGAGGAATATTTTTGAATGAAATCCCATAATCCAATAAGGTTTGTTTCATCCATTGTAATTGAGCGGAACAATTACCGGCCGATATATATTCTGCCTTGGCGGTGGAGAGAGCAACCAAATTTTGTTTCTTGGATGACCATGAAATAAGAGACCTTCCAAGAAATTGACAGCATCCTGATGTGCTTTTTCTATCAACTTTACACCCGACATAGTCTGAATCCAAATAACCAATTAATTCAAATTGAACACCCTTAGGATATCAGAGACCAATATTGGGGGTATGCTTCGAATATCTTATAATTCTTTTAGCGGCCTTTAAGTGAACCTCTCTAGGTGATGCTTGAAAACGAGCACACATGCAAACACTAAACATAACATCAGGCCTAGATGCGGTAATGTAGAGCAAACTACCAATAATTGACAAAAAAGTTTTTGATCAACAATGGTACCTCCATCATCTAAATCAAGATGACCATTTGTTGCCATAGGAGTCTTAATAGATTTTGCATTTTCAAACTCATTTGACATCATTTTACCAAACTCATCGCAGAATAGCTCATTGGTTGTTCCAAAAATGATATCATCAACATAAATTTGACAAACAAATAAATCTTTACCAATTCTTTTAGTGAACAGAGTAGTGTCAACTTTCCCAATTTTGAAGTCTTTGGAAAGCAAGAAATCCCTACGCCTTTCATACCAAGCGCATAGAGCTTGCTTAAGCCCATAGAGAGCCTTAGAGAGCTTGTACATGTGGTTAGGTCTTTTGGGATCCTCAAAACCGGAGGTTGTTCCACATACACTAATCCACTAATCTTACCATTCAAGAAGGCGCTCTTAACATCCATTTGGTAGAGCTTGATATTATGAGCACAAGCATAGGCGAGAAGAATTCGAATGGCTTCCAATCTTGCCACGGGTGCGAATGTCTCACCAAAATCCAATGCTTCTACTTGTGTATAACCTTGTGTCATTAGTATTGTCTTGTTTCTTATCACCAAACCATCTTCATTATGCTTGTTTCGAAATACCCATTTGGTTCCAATAACATCGTGATTCTTTGGTCTGTCGACAAGCTCCCAAACATCATTATGGGTAAAATTATTTAATTCCTCATGCATTGCATTCACCCAATCAACATCAAGTAGAGCTTCATCTACACGGTTAGGTTCAATACAAGATACAAAAGAGAAGTGTTCACAAAATGAAGCTATATGTGATCGAGTTTGAACACCCTTACTTATATCACCCACAATTTGATTTGGTGGGTGATCTTTTATGATTGAATGATGAATTCTTGACGTAATTTGAAAATCACTAGATGTATTTTGAGGAGAAATTGCATGACCCGAGATGTCTTGAACATGATCATCCTCAATTTCATCATTATGTTGGCTTTGTTGAATTTCCTCATTCATAGTTGAAGAGGATGGAATGACGACCATACTATCATCATGGTCTTCTATTAGCTTTATTTCACCGATAGCCACACTTTTCATAGCATTTCTCAAATGAACTCCACCAACATCATCAAGGTTTTCATTTTCATCTTGAGAACCATTTGTTTCATCGAACTCTACATCATATGCTTCTTCAATGATCCCATGAGTTTTGTTGAAAACTCTATATGCCTTGCTATTTGATGAATATCCAAGGAGAAAGCCATCATCACATTTTTTCTCAAATTTAGAGAGTCGACTACCCTTCCTCAAAATATAGCATTTGCAACTAAACACCCTAAAATAAGAAATGTTTGGCTTTCTTCCAATAAGCAATTCATAGGGAGTCTTTTTCAAGAGCTTGTGACAATATAATCTATTTGATGCATGACAAGCGGTATTAATGGCTTCAGCCCAATAGGAGTCTGGCACATTATATTCAGCTAACATAGACCTAGCCATATCAATAAGAGTTCTATTTTTCCTCTCAACAATTCCATTTTGTTCGAGAGTGTATTTGGAAGAGAATTCATGTTTAATGCCCTTGTCATCACAATATTCATCAATTCTAGCATTTTTGAATTCGAACTCATTATGACTTCTAACTTTCTTGATGTCAAAATCAAATTGATTTTGGGCCAGTATAGCAAATGACTTAAAGGTTTAAATACATTTGATTTATCTCGAAGAAAATAGACCCAAGTAAATCTAGAATAATCATCCACAATTACAGACAATAGGAATTACCACCAATACTCATGAAGGATGTTGGTCCAAAAAGATCCATGTGAAGTAATTCCAATGGCCTATGAGTAGACATTTGACTCATGTAGGGATGCGTATTTGCCACTTGCTTTCGGTTGACATGAACTACATAATTTGTTCTTTTCAAATTTCACATCTTTCAACCCTCGAACTAAATCATGCTTGGATAGTTGATTCAATTGTCCCATAACAACATGACCAAGTCCTATGCCATAGCCAACCTAGTGAAGCCTTAGAGAATAGACAAGTTATAAGTTTTGCCTCATAGATGAAAAATCAACAAGATAAAGATTCTCATGTCTAAAACCTTTGAATATTAGATTGCTACCATCAACACTTGAGATGAGGACATCATCAACGGTAAAATTACAAATAAACCTAAATCACATAGTTGAGCTACGGATAGCAAATTAAAGTTAAAAGATTCAACTAAGAGTACATTTGAAATGGAATGATCATTTGAAATAGCTATTTTACCCAAACCTTTAACCTTTCCTTTGTGATTGTCTCCAAAAGTGATGCTTTCATAGGTTGAGCAACCTTCCTCATTCATTTTGGTGAACATTCTCATATCACCGATCATATGTTGAGTACACCCACTATCCAACACCCAATGATTTCCTCCCGCCTTGTAATTTACCTTAGCATCTCCTTTTGCCATAAGACAATGAGGAGATGAGAAAAGTGAGGGAGCCTCCTTGATTGCAATTTCGACATTTAGTTTAGATGAAGAATCATCATCATCATCATCATCCGAGCTTGCATCGAATCTCATTCGACTAGATAGGCTTTGCCATCCCTCTTCTTGTGGTAGAACTTCTTTTTCTTCTTATCATCTCCATCCTTACCTTTGTTCTTCTTGTTTGGACAATTCATGGCAATGTGACCGGGTTCCCCACACTCAAAACATTTTCTATCATTGAAGACATTTCTTCTTGATGTTTGTCCCTTTCTAGGTTGACCCTTCTTTTTCCTTATGAATTTGTTGAATTTCTTCACAAAGAGAAAATTCCTCATCGCTTTCACTTCCATGTCCTTCATCTTCACTTTCTTCTTTTTCAATTGCCTTTGAAACTTTAGCTTTGAGAGCTATTGATTCCCCTTTCACCTTTTTAGCCAAACTCATAGCTTTGGCTTGAGATTTCTTGAATATGTCTTGAGTAAGAATTTCTCCCAATACTTCAGTTGGGGTGGTAGTGGTCAAATCACTCCTTACTAACATGGTCACAATAGTGTCATATTTTTCCGGAAGAGATCTAAGGAGCTTGTGAGTGAAATCCACATCCGGTACATTAAAACCAAGTCCCTTGAGCTTGTTCACTATATCATTTAAGCGATTAAACATGTCGGGCACACTTTCATCTTCCTTCAGAAATTGTTCAAACTTTCCTTTGCATACATATAACTTTGCACTCTTCACAATTGTGGTTCCTTCATGAATTTCCATTAGCTTTGTCCAAATCTCATGAGCGGTTGCAAGATTTTTGATGCGGTTGAACTCATTTATGTCTAATGCATCATAGAATACATTCATTGCTTGATCATTGGTTAGAATATTCTCATGATCATTGGGAGACGGTTCATCTTCCTTTGATACAAGAAATCCATCTCTAACAATAGGCCAAATCTTTCCCCCCATAGCTTTAAGATGCATTGACATTCTTATTTTCCAATAGTCATAATTGTTCCCATCAAAATGCGGCGGCTTTCTAATGTGCACATTGTTGTTATTAGCCATTTTGTCCAACTCCAGGATGATAAAATCCACAATCAATGGAGTCCTTGGCTCTGATACCACTTGTAGGATCTAGGACACCGGATAGAGGGGGGTGAATAGACAGTTTTGACTAAAATAAAATACACTAGACAAATTTAATCAAAACAACAAGAGATGTAAATATTTCTAGCCTTGATGAAACAACAAAATATAATGAGCAATTTAATCTAATGCCACAAAGATAAACAATATATAAGTTACCAACTACTTGTAAGCAACGTAAAATAGTTGAGAGAAAGACAGCGAGATTTATCTCGTGGTATCGGTGATTTGCCATTCACCACTAATCCACGTTGAGGTGGAATTGAAGCTCTCACTTGCTCCTCTACCAAGACACAGCTTGATCTTTGAGCCAAGTGGACAAGAACTCACTCAATACCTCGATTTCACTAGTGTCACCTTTGCTGCTCCGGCGAGGTAGGCGCAAACCTCTCACAATCAATCCCGCAGCTCCTCCGCAATCTTCACGGAGAGCTCAACGGAGACAACACCCGAGCCATCTAGGAGGCGGCAACCTCCAAGAGTAACAAGTCGATGACGCTTGCCCGGTGTATCACCTAGTGCCTACAAAGGATCGCAACGAATGCAAATGCACTAGAGTGTCTCAATCACTCACTAGAATGCGATCTCAATCAACTAGTGTGAGTGTTTGAGTGGAAGGCTCACAAGTGAGTTCAATGTGTGCTAGAAATGGCCAAGAGAGACTCTACAAATGAGCTACACTTGTATTTATAGCGCCTCAACACATATGTAGCCGTTATGTGCAACTTGCACAGTTTCTGCGCACACGCGGACGGTCCGCGCCCCTATGGCCGGATGGTCCGCCGTACCAATCATGACTATATCGACCGTTTGAAACCAGGCAGAGCTGTCAGAAAAGTCAAGGTCGGACGGTCCGCCCACTGGAGCCGGACGGTCCAGAACCTGATAGACTTGAGTAAAAGAGTGCTTGATCAGTCTCAGTAATTCGAGCGGACAGTCTGCCAATAATGGTCGGAAGGTTCGCACATGGACCACTTACCACCCGGCTAAAAACCTCGGACGGTCCGTAGTACAAAGTCTCAAAAACACATCGTCCCTACCCAAACTCTATTCTTCTTATGCGGACGGTCCCGCCTGCCAGGCCGGACGGTACGCCACAAGAAGGCACGGACAGACCTCTCTGGCTGAGTCGCGGACGGTCCGGCCATCTGGCCCAGACGATCTGTGGTCCTCACGGAAAAAGTTTTTGTGCTGATTCAAAAGAATTTTAATTTTGAAACCCGTAGCGCTGTTAGCACCTCATGCACATGTTACCGTTTATGCTCTACGAGGAACTAAGTTATTCACCATTCAAGTTCATTGACTCTCTTAATAGTACGACTGTCTATCCTATTAATCCAGTCAGTTTCTTCTCTAAACACTTGCTGACTGCAAAAGCAAAAACCTATGTTTTTACCTTTGCCTTCACTTGATCCATAATCAATGGTTATGATTCCTCAAGAACTTTGCTGTACCTTGTGGTTCAGTCTTGCAATCTTTTACTCAAGGAACTGTTAGTCCACAACCAGTTGTCATTAATTACCAAAACACCACCTAGGGGCCTAGATGATTCACAGTGGACGATGCTTTAAACGGACCACTTCCTATCTATGAGTCGTAGCCCGGTGCTCTCAAAGCAACCAGCAGCAAGAAGGCGCTAGCCAGCAAGGTAGCACAAGTGGATGTAACACCCTGAATTTGGGGGTATAAAATTTCTTTTCTAATATTCGCCAAATTCAGGTGTTACCCTCTCTTTTCCTTGCATTTTTTTTCTTTTCCCTAAATAGTGAAGAGTTATTTTGTTTTACATATGTGTGAGCCTAGTAAAATAAAACCCTAAGGGAGTAATATTGTTGCATCATGCTGAAATATATTTGTTTTTGTTTGTGTGTCCATTTAATATGTGGTTCATTATGGTAATGCATCTGATAGTAGGAAATAGAAAAGAGAAAGAAATAAAAAAGGAAAATAGGAACCCAGCCCAGCAACCCCTCACCCTCGACCTGCCCTGCGTAGCCCACTCCCGCATTGCTCCTGGCCGACCCACCATGTCAGCGGCCCACCGAGCTGTGCGTGACCCAGCTCCATCCCTCGCGCCCGCCTACGACCGAGTCTATTTGCGTGGCCCACTATGCTAGGTCGCTAGCCAGCCCAACCCCACTTTCCCAGGCCAGCCGCGTGCCCCGCGCTCCCGGCACACCCAGCGCGCCCCCACGTTGCCCCATCTCGTGCGTGGCTGTTCCCAGGCGTCGACGAGACCCTGTTCAGCTTCCCCAAAATCCTGAACCGCTCAGCACTTGGATGCCCATTTTCTCACCCCATAGTTCAGTCCCTCCTCTCCCCTGCCCACAGGCGCTGCTCACCGATAGACGTTCTCTAGTATAGAGGGCCGTCGAGGCTGCTTCCCGGCCGTGCCTCGCTGTGATGCTTAGCCCCTGCCGTCCTGCCAACGTTGACTCCGCTCCGGCCATCTTCTTCAACCCCGGTGAGCTGCCAGCATCACTCCCTGCCCGGTAAGGCCGCCTCACTGCTCTCAGCACATTCCCTATTGTGCCGCGCATAGCATAGTTCCTGCATGCGTTCCGTTCGTCGTCGCTGCTCAACCCGTCGGAGCATCGTCGTAGTTTGACCCTGCCCAGCCCCCTCCTCCATGCCACCATGTCCAGAGGCCCTGCACACGGGCCCTACCCAGTCCACTCGCTCCGGCGTGGCTGAGCGTTGTGCGCCATCGCGCGCGCTCCTGGCCGTGCGTCCTGGCATCGGTGAGCCACGCCGCGCAGCACCATGGCTGGCCATCCCCTCCCCTTGCCAGGCTCCTCAGCCCCGCGTGTGCTAAGACCACCGATGAGCCACCATGGCCATGCTCGTTAGGCAAGCTCCACTTGGTCCCGGAGGCGCACCTCCCCATGTCCCTGCAGTCCTGCCTCACCGTCGGTCGGCACGCCACCAGTGACTGGCGCCGCACCTGGCCTCCTTTTCCCAACACCTGTAGCCCCTCCCCATGGTGGTTTAGGCCCCAGCGAGCGCCATGCGGTTGCAGGAGAAGTGGAGGAAGGGAACTGCCTTGGGGACTCCTCTGGCCCTCTCCCATGCGCAATGATCTGCATGCATGCAGTGAAAGCAAAAAAGAACGCCACATGGGCCCACCCACAAGCACGGTGCATGTGACCAGGATATAGGAAAATCTGCATGCATGCATGATCCTCTGCGACCATGATATCTATGCCCTCGTGTAGCCAGTCCTTGTCCGATAGAAATGTGCCACGTCGTCGTAATCCCATGAATTGTTAATCGTTCAATATCTTTTTCGTTGAAAATCCATCTCGACCCGTTTCAGTTATGTTAATTTATGATAATATCACCAACGCGTTAGTGACGTTATTTTGTCGTGACAGGAGACTAACTAATTAATTAATTGTTCGTTGGATTATTAAAAATAGCAATCTAGCTAAAATTAATTTATAGTTTTAAGTTGCACTTTTATAAATATAAGTTAAGATGATTAATACAAACTTAAGTATTTTGATTCAATACATGACTAGTGTAATCGCGACGTGGTGTTTAATCATTCTCGTATGTCGCGGCGTTCGCGCATATCGCGCGCATACCCGTGTGCGTTACCAAACCGTGTCGCTTATAATTTGCTCATGTTAGTTAATTGACTACCTGTTTATTCGTCAACTATTAGAATAGCAAGCTAATCAAAATTAAGTAGTAGTTTTAACTTACACCTTATAAATGCTCCCTAATATAATTACGTAGAATTAAATATTCTAATTAATACTTGCTTAGTGTAAACACCCTAACCTCTCGACTGTAGCTTTGTCTATCCCGGTTCTTTTCCTCGCGTAACCGTAAGAGGCGCTCTCTATTTTATATTGCTCGCTTGTATAATATTTTATCTTGTATGGTGTAATGTTCTTATGCAAGTATATGTTTGTTTGTGCCTGTTTGTATTCATTGCGCGTTGCGAATAGACCTGTGATCCATTCCGAGCTTAGAGGAATCGACGGTCAAGCTTCGGCCACCAAGGAGATTAAACTCTTCGAGTTCTATGAGGCTGAAGACACTAAGCATATGTTTGATGAAGTCTAGTGTCCTCTGATCCATTATGGTCCCATTTATTTTATAATTCATTGTCTTGCAAACTATGAACAACCCAAGGAATGACTAATATTCTGTTTTTCAGTCCTTATTTACCATTTGGGAATTGGTTACTATGATTAGTATTATGCTACTGCTTTACTTTAATCAATGAACATGATGAGAACATTTATGATACGTTGATGATATCTTGATTATGATGTTGGACTGGTGATACTTTAGGGGGCTCGGGCGGTTTCTCGAGTGCCTCTCCATAAGGACATGTTCGTTGGATGACCACCCGGGAAAACAGTGCAGCCATGAGGGCGGTATGGGATGCCCATAGTTAATTAATTAGAGGAACTGAGGTGTAGTTTGCTTCGCCATCGTGCCATCAATGGGGCTCAATGTATGCGGCTTGCTCTGCCGAGGATGGATTGCCCCTAGGGGAGGAGTGTGGTACATTTAGGAAACCTAACAGGTGGCTACAAGCCTCAGGGAATCTTTGTAAAGGCTTCATAGTGAATCCCTAGCCGTTCACCTCGGAGTGAACAAGGGTCTTGCAAGCCCGGCTAGAGAGGGAATCACGACTCATGGGTAAAGTGCGCAACATCTACAGAGTGTTATGAAACTGATATATCAGCCATGGTCGCGGTTATGAGCGGCCAAGGGAGCTCCATTGAATAGAGACACATTGATCAGAGATGTTTTCTTTACAGATGATGATGAGGATAATGCTGGTTTTGATTATGATTATGACTATGGTTTCTGGTATTCTTTCCGTTTGGAAAGAGTACTTTTGGGTTAACAACTTGGGTTAATGCTAAAACCTGGCTCAATACTAGTAATAATTACCTGACCAACTAAAAGCAACTGCTTGACCCTAACCCCACATAAAGCTAGTCCACTATAGCCAAACGGGACATTTGCTGAGTACGTTGGTGTGTACTCACCCTTGCTTTCACAAAACCCCAAATTGCCTTTGGTGCAATCTATGCTCAGGTAAAGAAGGAAGGTGTCGAGGCAGATCTCCAGGAGTTCCAGGACATCGACGAGTTCGAGGATTAGGCTAGCGGCCTCCCACAGTCAGCTGCATGTGGTGGGGTTAATTTACGTTGGCTATGTTTCGATTATGTGGACTTTGATTTATATTATGTAAATGGCTATAGTATATAATATTATTACTTACTCCTTATTGTTATTCGAAGCATTGTGCTATGGTGAGTCATTTATGTAATCGCTATGTACGTGAATTTCTGATCCTGGCACATACATGGTTCGCACTCTGTTTACCTTCAAAAACCAGGTGTGACATAAGTGGTATCAAAGCCATGCTGACGGTAGGACCGTTAACCTAAAGTAGCATTGGCCATTTAAGGACTTATTGGCTATTACTTCACCCCATCCTTCATTCTGCTTCAAAATATTAGTCACCTCGACTAATTCTATGTTGTGCTCCTATATGCCCCGTTGCCAAAAGTATTTTATTCTAGTATGGTCTATACTTCTCTCAATTTATTAGATCTGATCTCACTCTTGTGCTTGCGACATCTTTGTAGATGGCCCTGACCATAGCCTTTAGTCTTTTGGGACTCTTTCCTCTTCCATTATTAAATTGCTACCATTTGACCTCTGACATGCTCGTGTCCTTACATTTTAATACCCTTATCTCTTGATCTAAAGTACTTACCCTTGTACCTCTGTTGCCTATTTAAACAGTTCAGTTTATATGTCCATGACCTTCCTGTCTTTTGAGACACTTTCCTATTCTATTGTTAAGTCGCTATCTTTCAGTAATTTCTTGTCTCTTGGTATTGGTATGCTCATCTCCTTGAAATCTCTCATACTCTCATCTTTTTATGCTTACCTTCATATCCCAAGGTCTGTTTAAGATATTTCATTGTACATGCCCTTGACCACCTTGTTTCTCGATGATCCATGAGCATTCATTTTATTTCGCACATCCTTGGTGATCTCGTTAATTCCTTGTAACTTCCTTCGGTAATGAATTTTACTTCAACTCTTTTGTCGGAACCTTACATATCTTACCTCTAATTGTTTCCTCTACTTCGCCATTTCGTGAGTCTTACCTTAATTCCATCCTTCGTTATGCTTTTTATTGATATCATCTTTACCTTTGTAATCTCTACAATCTCATCTTGTTGCTTATTTTATACCTGCCCTATAAAATCTTCTCTCTTCCATCTCAATTTGAGAGTTGTATTTTACCCATTTTCCCTTGGATGTGTCCTATTCTTTGCCACTTGAACTTTCAACCCTATCATTTAATGTGTTTTGTTCGCAATCCCCTTTAACCTTGTTATCCTACCTTGATATTATCGTATGTCTACCACTTAAAATCTCCCTTCTCCCCTCTTAATTCGAGATTGGTGTTTTACTTACCCCGCGCTTGGCCATAACCTCATCTTTGCCACGTGCAAATCTTGTCTTAAGTCCATTGGTTCATCTATACTTTTACCTCTTCCCTTACACCCTTTTCTGTTATCGCCTTCAACCCTCGTAATACCTACATTTTACCATGATGCTTACTTAGAATCTAGTCTTTGGAGCCTTCTCCTTCCCATCCTAGTTCAAGGGCGATGCTTTACTACCTCGCCCTTGATTGTTTTCCCCAGTGTCGCCTTGCAAGCTTTATCCTAATTCCATCCTTTGATGTGTTTTCGGTTGCTATTCGCATTACCTTTGTCATCCATCGATCTTACCTTGATACTCATCTTTATGCCTACTCTTTAAGATCTTCTCCCTTCCACCCCAATTTGAGACTGACAATTTACCTATCTGGCCCTTGGACGTGCCCTCTCCTTTTTCACTTGCAGATCTTGTCTTAACTCCATACTTGGTGGTACTTATATCCTTGGTTCTTATGACCATTTACCTCCTCTCCTACACCCTTGTCTATTATCACCTTTAAACCCTCGTGATATCTATGTCCTTACCTTCATGCTTACCTTGAACCTACCCTTTGAAACCTCCTCTTTTCCATCCCTGTTCGAGGATAATGCCTCATCTATTTCGTCATTGACTGCTCCCCTTTTTTGACACCCTGCTAGTTTTGCCTAAAATACATCCTTTGTTGTGTGCTTGCCCGTTATCACCCTCACCCTTGGCGTCCCTCAATCTTTGCCTTGATGCTTATCCCGCCCCTGCATTTTAAAGCCCCCTCTCCCGTTCCAGTTCAAGAGTGATGTCTTACCCATCCTGCTCTTGTTCGTTCCCTTTTCCTCTGTCTCGTTGCAAGTCTTGTCTTAACTCGGTCATTTGGTGTGCTTTTACCTGTTACCACCTTTACCATTGTAATCACAAGATCTTTCCATGATGCTTATCTTATGCGTACCTTTTGAATTATCATATTTCCCATCTCTAGTTGAGAATGGTGTTTACCTACCCTGCCCTTGGTTGCATTTTCTCCCTTGTCGATTACAATCCTTGCTTTAACTCCATCCCTTATTGTGCTCGTGTCCCTATCCTACACGTCTTGTTCTTGTCCTTGTCCTTTGGCATCCTTAGAGAGTAGTTATTCCCTTTTCAAGAAAGACCACCATTTAATTAAAAGGAACGTATATCAAGGAGATGTTTGTTGTTGTATGCTTGTGTTGTTTGTCTTTGTGTGATGACTAATTTGCTTCTTTGTGATGAGTGTTCATGTGTTGTGGCCCTGGGTCCGCAATGACATTAGTTCACTAGGTGAGTGCCATAGAGTTAGGCAGTTGGATGCTCTCCCTTTTCTCTCTTTAATCCATCTATGCTTACCTTTTCTATCCATACCCTTGCCTCTTGCACCTATCCGGTTGGCATCCTACAACCTCTCTTAATCAGTCAAGATCCGAGTCGACAGCGAGTGCATATCAACGCTCCTGTTAAGGGGGTTAGCCGCTAACCCAAATGAAGACAATGCGATCAACATCAACCAACAAGATCAGAGTGGTGCAGTGAAAGCGTGTGTGGGTCCTAACCCACAGGCCCAAGAGATCCACAAGAACTGCATCAATCATTCTCAAGCATCAGAAGGTCAAAGCAACTAGTTCACAAGTAAGTTGCCAGAGTCAAAGCTGAGTTAAAAGAAGCTACGAAAATCAATGAACCAATCTCATTTTCTTGCTAGCCTCTCCTAGAATCTCGAGGGCGAGATTCTGTTATGGGGGTTAGATTTTAACATCCTGAATTTGGGGGTATAAAATTTCTTTTCTAATATTCACCAAATTCAGGTGTTACCATGTCTTTTCCTTGCTTTTCTTTTCTTTTTCCCTAAATAGTGAAGAGTTATTTTGTTTTACATATGTGGGAGCCTAGTAAACTAAAACCCTAAGGGAGTAATGATTGTTGCATCATGCTGAAATATATTCGTTTTTGTTTGGTGTGTCCATTTAATATGTGGTTCATTATGGTAAATGCATCTGATAGTAGGAAATAGAAAAGAAAGAAATAAAAAGGAAAATAGGAACCTAGCCCAGCAACCCCTCACCCTCGACCTGCCCGCGCAGCCCACTCCCGCATTGCTCCTGGCCGGCCCACCGTGTCAGCGGCCCACCGAGATGTTCCCGACCCAGCTCCGTCCCCCATGTCCGCCTACCCCTGGTCTATTTGCGTGGCCCACCGCGATAGGTAGCCAGCCAGCCCAACCTCGCGCTCCCAGCCCAGCCGCGTGCACCGCGCTCCCAGCCCACCCAGCGCGCCCCCACGTTGCCCCACCCCGCGCGTGGCCGTTCCCAAGCGCCAACGAGACCCTGTTCATCTTCCCCAAAATCCCAAACCGCTCAGCACTTGGATGCCCATTTTCTCACCCCCACAGTTCGGTGACCTCCTCTCCCCTCCCCATAGAAGCTGCTCACCGATAGACGTTCTCTATATAGAGGGCCGTTGAGGCTGCTTCCCGGCCGCACCTCGCTGCGATGCTCAGCCCCTGTCGTTCTACCGACGTTGACTCTGCTCCGGCCATCTTCTTCGACCCTGGCAAGCTGCCTGCGTCACCCCCTGCCCGGTAAGGCCGCCTCACTGCTCTCGTCGATTCCCTGTTGTGTCGCGCATGGCATAGTTCCTGCATGCATTCCGTTCGTCATCGCTGCTCAACCTGTCGGAGCATCTTCGTAGTTTGACCCTATCCAGCCAGCTCCTCCGCGCCACCATGTCTAGGGGCCCTGCATGTGGGCGCTGCCTAGTCCGCTCGCCCCGGTGTGGCTAAGCGTTGTGCGCCACGGCATGCGCTCTTGGCCACGCGTCTTGGCCTCGGCGAGCCGCGCCGCATAGCACCATGGCTGGCCAGCCCCTCCCCTTGCTGGGCTCCCCAGCTCCGTGTGTGCTAAGACCACAGGCGGGCCGCCATGGCCACGCTCATTAGGCAAGCTCCGCTTGGTCCCAGAGGCGCACCTCCTCGTGTCCCTGCAATCCTACCTCACCGTCGGCTGGCAAGCCACCAGTGACTGGCACCACCCCTAGCCTCCTTTTCCCCAGCACCTATAGCCCCTCCTCATGGCAGTTCAGGCCCGAGCGAGCGCCATGCGGTTGCAGGAAAAGTGGAGGAAGGAACTGCCTTGGGGACCCCTCTAGCCCTCTCCCATGGGAATGATCTGCATGCATGTAGTGAAAGCAAAAAAGAACGCAACATGGGCCCACCCACAAGCATGATGCATGTGACCAGGAGATAGGAAAATGTGCATGCATGTATGATCCTCTACGACCATGATATCTATGCCCCTGTGTAGCCAATCCTTGTTCGATAGAAATGTACCACGTTGTCGTAATCCCGTGAATTGTTAATTGTTGGAACTTGCTCACAGGCGCAAGTTGATCCAACGGGGGGGGGGGGGGGAGGGGAGTAATAGCGCAAACAGGGTTTTAGCACGTGATGGCAGAAGCTCTGTTTTTCTAGCCTCTCAAGGGCTCTGTGCGGGGGTATTTATAGGTGTCCGGGTGCCCATGCGTCCCGTGTTAAGGACGCATGTGCCCTCAGACACCTAGGTTATCCCCAGAATATTCCCATAATGCGGGGTTACAGACTGTAATTACAGGGACGCCTTTACAAATTAGGCCCGTAACACGCAGCGGCCACGCAGGGCCCGTTACAATGGGCCGGATCACACGTGGGCCTCCGTGCTGGACGAGGCCGCGCAGTGGGATGACCTCGCCACGGGCCTTCGTCTGATGTCGTATGGGGCGAAGGGTGTCCCTGCCCGTTGTATTGTCTCCGTTGGGCCAACGACTACTGCGAAGGCCCCAAGCGAAGGGTGGCGTCTTTGCCTTCGCCCCAACATTTGCCCTCCGAGGGACCAGTTCGACTAAGTCATCTGGTGCCGAAGACGTCGCTAGATGGCGGAGACGCTGCCCTCGCTCGAAGTGGTTCCGCGGGGGTTTTTGACATGACCGTTGACTGACGCCGTACTGTTGGACTGCGAGTTTCCTGAAGCGCCGTGCCCTGTGTATAAAAGGGGGCGGGGGGCAGCGCGTTTTGAACTTTATCCTTCCGCGCTCCGTGAAAACCCTAGCCACTTTTTCCACCGTCTCTGCTGCTCGTCTACCCTCCTTGCTCTTGTTCGCCGGAGATCTGGCTCGAGTGAAGCAGACCGCCCACCGCCGCCGACGGTACGTAGCGATGCCGACCTCTTCTTCTTCTTCTGCTGCCGCTACGCCGCCGGTCGACGCGTCGTCTAAGGAAACGCTGAGTACTGTGGCGGCGGAGGAGTTGCACGCTGGCGATACGGTGGATTTTAGTGTGTCGCGGATGTCATCGGCCCGCGTGCAAGATATGCAACGGCTTGGTTGCTTTGGCGGCGGAGTCGCTCGTGTCCCGGGGACGGAGGAAGTCCCCGAGCCGGAAGGCGAGTTGGTTGTGTTCGAGGCGTTCTTTGCCGCTGGTCTCTGCCTGCCTGCGCACCGATTTGTTGGAGAAGTCCTGCGTAGATTTAACGTTCAGATCCATCAGCTGACTCCGAATGCCGTGGTGGCTCTGCCGAAGTATGTCTGGGCGACGACTTCGTACGGCGGACAGCCGTCAGTCGAAGTCTTCGTGAAGTACTATTGCCTGCACTGGCAGAAGAGGATGATTGGAAATGAAGTTGCTCAGTTTGGGTCCTGTACATTTACGCCGAAGACCGGCAAGACCACGATGGAGGTAGTTGAGTTGGTTCCTTGCGCCCGCAATAAGTGGGGAAATTGGCATGATTTTTGGTTCTACGTCGCGGAGGGTACAGTCGAAGACCATCCGGGGCTCCCCGTGTCCGAGATGTGCTCGCATTTTTACTCAGCATACCCGCCTTTCGAAGTGGCAGAGGAGGATGCGGACGAAGGGGCCCTTCGGTGCGCCGTCGGCCTGAGCAGCGGGCGCGATTTGGTTGAGGAGTTTGTGGCGTACAGGGTATGGCCTTTGGCGCATGGCTGGGCGCTGGGCGAAGTGTGCCCTCGCCAGATGCCTTCCCATGATGGGAAGCTGGTGCGAAGTCCTGCCTTCGCACTGGATCTGCATAGCCGCGATCCGGCCGCCTTTGTGCGTGAGGCGGAAGATGGGGAGGTGCGGATCGTTGGTCGGTATGTGCCGAGGACAGAGGGCCAGCGTAGCTGGGACATTCGCGAGTCAAATGACCGCTTGAATAGGGTTTTTGAGTTGAATCGTTTGCCGTATGGCGGTTATCCCGGCCAAGACGATGTGGATCGTCGCGGGAAGAAACCGGTGGTAGAGTCTGGAGACGACCCCACGCCGGCGGCCGCCCCGTCCTCTAAGAGGAGGAAACTAGGTACTGCTGTGGGAGGACTTGGGGTTTCTGATGGTTTTGCTAGAGAATTGATGAGGACATGCGCGACCCCGGGGGGAAGGATGTCTTCGCCCGAGCTCCGGGAGTCTTCGGCGCGGATGCTGAGGGTTACCGGGGGTTGGTGGCCTAAGAATGTTCCTGTCCCCCGCGCGGCCAGCGAAGACTTTTTTACATCTCACATGGTTCGTGATTGGAAAGTGTTTCCTTACGGGCGGAATATTGCTGCTGTTGTATCGGCAGTGATGGACAAGGATCGCCAGGGAGCTGCACAGAAGTGCCAGGCGGTCGTCAGGCTTCATGAAGCAAGGCCGAAGAGGCAGCGGGGGGCTGCGAAGACTACTGCCCCCGGCGGAGGCCAGCCACCGCTGGCGGCTAAGTCGGCCGTCCCTACATCCAGTAGGGCGCCGGAGGCTGCGAAGGCGGCTGCCGCCAGTGGTCCCTAGTCTGCGAAGGCTGCCCCTGCGTCCGGCGGGGTGCCGGAGGCTGCGAAGGCGGCTCGAGGGTTGCCGCCCCCGGGCAAGCGCGTTGCTGACTTCGCCACCGACATTAGTATGGATGATTATCTTGTTGGTAAGTCATTGGCTCGATATATTTTTATTTTTATTTTTATTTTTTTCTCAATTAGTTGATACGTCGCAGGGTCGGACGAAGACCAACTTGTTGTTGTTCCGCCTGCCGCGGCGGCCACGGCGGCTGCCGTGGTGCCAAGGGCGAAGGGCAGTGCTCTTTGTGCCGGCGGCGAGATACCGACACTCACTGCCGTCAGGGACGAGGCAGGTGCTGTGTCCCGCCGGCTGGAGGAGATGAAGGAGGCACTAAGTCAGGTGCGTTGAGCTAGACTTCGGGTTTTTTTTACCGGCTTCGCCGGGGCTGTGGTCTTATGTGTGTCTTGTAGGCGGCTGACTTCGCAAACCACGCGACGTCGGGGGCCCTGACGGTAGTTGTGTCTGTCGAAGTCGAGAGACTTCGGACGCAATATGCTGACGCCGTCCGAGAAAAGTCGGCCGCCGACAGTAAGTGCCGCAAGCTGGCGGACAAGGTGGCTGTGCTAGAGGGTGAGAAGGCTGACCTCCGGCGCCAACTAGCGGCGGAGAGGGAGGAGGCTAATGAGGCCCTCGCCAAGGCGCAGGCTGCGCAGGCGGAGGCCAATTTGGCGCGAGCGGAGGGCAGCCTTGCCAGGCAGCGCGCCGAGCAGCTGGAGGAGTGGCTCAGCGTGCTGTAGAGCCGTGTGGAGAGGGCCGAGGCCTCAACGCGCACGGAGGCTGAGCGGACACGCAAATAGCTTATGGATTCATACCATGAGCTGGGCGCGCGGACCGCTGAATTTGAAGTGCCGGACCGAGAGCCCAGACTTCGCTGCCTTGAGTGGGTACAGGAGGAGCTGCAGGCGCTCCCCACCATCATGGAGGGGTTTATGTCTTATGCCTCTCTGGTCACCTGTGAGGGGGCGATGAACGCGCTCTCTCGCGAAGGGTGCCGGCACTATGAGGTCTTCGACCAAGCTGATGAGGATTTCGAGCGTGATATCTACAAGGTTGAGGACCCTATAGTGAAGGAATCCGCCGGAGCCCTCTACGACCGGATGTGGGGCCCCCACGGTCGAGAGGTGGTCAGAGAGCGGGCTGAGACGGGAGGGGTTAGGTAATGTTTGGCTTTTGTTTGGTGTTTGTTGAATGTGGGTTAAATATGGGTTTGCTGAGTCTGTGTGCTGTGTCTCAGGCGGCGCGTGGCGAGAGGGTGGATGACTTCGAGGCTTTGAACAGCGCGCTGCCTGACCCGGAGCCGAACCCGGCGGCGGCTGTGCCTGAGAGCGCCCTGGAGCCGCCCCCGGAAACCGCCGAAGGCGTTCCCGATGCCCCTGCAGCCACTGCGGCCGGTGGAGGCGACAGCGGAGGCTCCCGCGACGGCTGGGTCTTCGCAGGTGGCCTAGTGGGTGTGGGTAGTTAGGAAATTTTGGATATTGTTGCTGAACCTTGGTTGCTGCGCAGGTTCAAGATTTTGGGCCTGCACACGCAACCGCTACTGCTAATTTTTTGGCGGCTTCGACCGTGGATGATGGGAATAAATCGGATGAGTCCGCATATAAATTTTCCGAGTTTGGTGACTCTGGGAGCTCTGTTGAGTGGACCGAAGAGTCGTCGGATGAGGACTTGGACTACTTTGCGGCCTTGGATGTGGCAGCGGCGGAGGCTTCGTCGCAAGCTGCGGATGCTGAAGTTGTGTCTGGTCCGAGTACTGGGCGTAGGCGGCGAAGGGCGGTTGCGAAGCGTAGAGTGAGTGGGGCGGTCGTCGGTCGGCTTCATGTGAGTGGGGTTGGTAGGCAGGAACTATTGTCCTTGCCAGCCGCTGTGAGTGCAGGTGAGGGGGAGTTGCGAAGTCTTTTTGCGGGTGAGGAGCTTAGGATAATGTTATTTAACTATAGGGAGATGGGAATTATTCCGAAGGTTGAGCCGATGTAGAATGTGATGCCCTCGCTTGTATATGTGTAATGGCTTGTATGATGAGGTTGTGTGCCTTCGCACACTCGGCTATGTTTGCAAGGGCGTTCTGTGCTTGGTCTGGTGTATTTGTTATGTTGGTCTGGTGCGCATGTAGTCGGCCTTTGTGCGGACAGTTTGGTATAGCCATTTTTGCACTTGTTAGGCTTCGTCCGGCTGTACCATTGTAGTCGGTTCGTCGGACTTGTTGCGTTGTCCCTGCTGCACCCTAAGGCGACTTCTGCAGGGATAGTGTTCTCGGAAAACTAGGATTTTTCACACTTGTTGTGCTAGCCCGTCTGCACCCTTAGGCGATTGTTGCACGGGTTGTCTTCGCGGAAGACCTCGATTTTCTGTATTTGTATTGCTAATCCGGCGGCACCCTTAGGCGACTTCTGCGCGGATAGTCTTTGTGGAAAACTTCGATTTTTCGCACTTGTTGTGCTGTTCCGGCTGCACCATTAGGCGACTTCTGCGCGGATAGTCATCGTGGAAGACTTCGATTTTTCGCACTTGTTGTGCTAGTCCGGCTGCACCTTTAGGCGACTTCTGCGCGGATAGTCTTCGTGGAAGACTTCTATTTTTCGTACTTGTTGTGCTAGTCCGGCTGCACCCATAGGCGACTTCTGCGCGGATAGTCTTCGTGGAAGACTTCGAATTTTCGCACTTGTTGTGCTAGTCCGGCTGCACCCTTAGGCGACTTCTGCGCGGAGTTGTCGCACGCGAGGGCGGCTGCCGCTGGACCTCGCGGTGACTTTGTATTAGTCGAATGTCGAAGACCGTCTGTGCGATCTTGTTTCGACGTGGATTTTGCGAGGGATTTTTCTCTTGTATATTACATGACTCCGCCTCGTTAAAAACCTCACCCCCCGGGAGGAAAAGAGTGCGGGCCAGAACAAAATTGTTTTTTGCAAATTACAAGGGCGAGCTGGCCCTGATGAGTCAAACAAAAAATTTGCGCAGATTATCAATGTTCCAGGAATGCTCTAAGTCTTCGCCGTTTGGCGTTGCAAGCCTGTATGCGCTGGGGGAGGCCTTTGACTTGACAATGTAAGGGCCTTCCCACATGGGCTCCAGCTTGCCTCTAGACTCCGTTCGAGCTGTCCGGACGAGGACGAGGTCCCCTTCGCTGAATTCCCTTGGGATGACTGCCTGGTCGTGCCATGCTTTTGTATGTGCTTGGTATTTGTCCAGAGCCTGTTGGGCGAAGACGCGGTCTCTGTCAATGAGATCCTTCGAAGTCGGCTCATCGACGTCTGGGACGGCCAACGCGGATGTCCGAGGCGACCCATGCTTTATTTCTTGCGTAGTCATGGCCTCCGATCCGTATAATAGGCGGAAGGGGGTAAACCCAGTCGCCCGGCACTCAGTTGTATTCAGTGCCCAGACCACTTCGGGTAACAGGTCGGGCCACTTGCCTTTTTTGTCGTCGAGGAGCATTTTCTTGACGGCTGTGAAAATTTTGCCGTTGGCGCGCTCCACGACTCCGTTGGACTGGGGTGGTACACGGAGGCGAAGGCAAGCTTGGTGCCAATGGAGAAGCAGAAGTCTTTGAAATCTTGGTTGTCGAACTGCTTGCCGTTGTCGACCGTGAGTTCGAATGGTACTCCGAAGCGGCAAACAATATTTTGCCAGAAGAATTTCTGGGCCGTCTTTGATGTGATGGTGGATACTGCCCTCGCTTCAATCCATTTAGTGAAGTATTCGACGGCTACAAAGGTGAACTTGAGGTTCCCCAGAGCCGTGGGCAGGGGCCCGACAATGTCTAGGCCCCAGCGCTGAAGGGGCCACGTGTGGGCGATCAGCTTCGTGAACTGCGAGGGGCGTCCCGAGCGTGGGGAAAATTTCTGACAGGCCTCGCAGGATCTGACAACTCGATTTGCGGCGCAGATGATGGCGGGCCAGTAGAAACCTTGGCGTATCACCTTTGCCGGCTTGCCGCTAGGGCCCTGGGGCCTGCGTGGGAGCCGCAGGTCCCCCTGTGGACTTCGGGCAGGATTTGGACGCCTTCGGTCTCGGTGACGCACTTAAGCATCGGCTGACTGACCCCCTTTTTGTAAAGTTGTCCCTCGATCAATGTGAAGTCCCGGCTTCGGTGGTGGAGGCGCTTGGCCTCGTTGCTGTCGACTGGGTGATAGTACCCCTACAGGTACACGGTTATTGGCGCCCACCAGTCTTTGGTCATGATAAGATTGATCATGCGGTGGCCCTCGCTGTCGTTGGTTATTTGGAGCCCTTCAGGGCTGCGGACGGCTGGCGTGCCGATGACGTGATAGAACACGTTAGAGGGTAGGGCTTCACCCCTGGCGGCTGCCTTGGCCAATGCGTCAGCTTCTTCATTCTTGGCCTGGTCCACATGCTGCAACATGAATCCCTTGAATTGTTTCTCGAGACTCTGGATGGCCGCGAGGTACTGCATAAGTGCGGGGTCCTTTGCTGCATAGTCTTTCTCGACATGGCCGGTGACTACCTTGGAGTCTGTTCGGACTATGTAGGTGGTGACGCCGAGGGCTCTTAATTTGCGGAGGCCGAGGATGACAGCTTTGTATTCTGCTATGTTGTTTGTACATCTGTCAGATTCCAGAGCGAAGCTTAAGAGTGCCGTGTATCTGTGCCTGACCCCGGCGGGTGAGGTGATGACTGCCACAGCGCCTGCCCCCGCATGGCACCAAGCACCGTCGCAGTGGATTGTCCAAACCTTCTCTGCGGACGGGTCCGGCTGTGTTATTGGTCCGGTCCAGTCGATGACGAAGTCTGCTAGAACTTATGACTTGGTCGCTATCCTGGGCTCAAAAGTGATGTGGTAGCCGGAGAGTTCGGCCGCCCATTTGGCGATCCGTACTGATGCCTCTGGGTTTCTGAATAATTCGCCGAGTCCCCTATCCGAGGTGACGCGGACCTTGAACGCTTCAAAGTAGTGGCGCAATTTGCGCGAAGACATAACAACTGCGTATGCAATCTTTTCGAGCTCCGTCATGTTACATTTTGACGGTGTGAGCACTTCGGAGACATAATATACTGGGCACTGCCTGATCACGCCCTCTACTGTCTTCTCCTGAACCAGTGCCACACTGACCGCGTGCGGCAAAGCCGCAACGTAAAGCAACAGTGGTAGCGAAGAGTCGGGGCTCGTAAGAACGGCCAACTCCATCAGGTACTGTTTTAGTGAGGCGAAGGCTGCCGCCTGCTCTGGTCCCCAAGCGAAGTCTTTTGCGCCGCGGAGTGTTTTGAGGAAGGGAAGACTTCGCTCGGCAGATTTGGAAATGAACCTGTTGAGGGCGGCCATTCTGCCCGTCTGACGCTGGACCTCTCTGGCTGACTGCGGGGGCTTCATGTTGATAATGGCCTGGATTTTGGTTGGGTTGGCCTCGATGCCGCGGTGTGATACCAGATAACCCAATATTTTCCCCTGTCGAACACCGAAGACGCACTTATCGGGGTTCAGGCGAAGTCGTGCGTCCCGCATGTTCGCGAATGTCTCGGCGAGGTCTGCGAGATGGTCCTCTTTATTCCTGCTGGCGACGACAATGTCATCCACGTATGTGAATACGTTTCTGCCAACTTGCCCTTCAAGCACTGTTTTAGTGAGCCGGGAGAAGGTGGACCCGGCGTTCTTGAGTCCCTCCGGCATTCTGATAAAGCAATATGTGTCGAAGGGTGTTATGAAGTTGGTGCTGGCCTTGTCCTCCTCCTTCATGTATATTTGATGATAACCGGAGAAGCAGTCGAGGAGTGACATGACCTCGCACCCGGCCGCGCTGTCGACTATTTTGTCGATCCGGGGCAACGGGAAGTTGTCCTTTGGGCAGGCCTTGTTGAGGCTGGTGAAGTCTATGCACATTTGCCACTTGCCGCTCTTTTTCCGCACCATTTCCACGTTGGAGAGCCACGTGGGGTAAGCCACTGGCTCGATAAATTTGGCTTCTAGGAGGCGGTGTACCTCTGCCTTGGCGGCTTCTGTCTTCTCGTCGGACATTTTGTGAAGCCGCTGTTTTTTCGGTCTCACCGAGGGGTCGATTCCCAAGCTGTGCTCAATTATGGATCGGCTGACCCCGACCAGGTCGAGGGATGACCAAGCGAAGACGTCCTTGTTCTTGGACAAGCAGCACAGGAGTTTTTCCTCGTCATGCGAAGTGAGGTCTTCGCTGATCGTGACTGTTTGCTTGGGCGTGGCCTGGTCGAGGGGAACAGTCTTGGTCCCGTCGTTGCTTTGCAGCTGCGCCTTGTGTTGTTTTTCAGTTGGGCTGGCGGGCGCTGGGACCTCGCGCTGGGCGGTAAGGCAGTGGACATTTCTTTGCTCGGGGACGAAGTCCCGCTCTATAATGCGCGCAGTCTGCTGATTGTTGTAGACCGAGATGGCGCCTAACGGACCTGGTATCTTCATGCATAGGTACAATCCATGAATGGCTGCTTCAAACTTGTTGATGGAGCCCCGGCCCATGATGGCGTTGTACGGATACACCATGTCGACGATGTCAAAGGTTATTTGCTCACTTCGGGCATTGGGCGCTACACCGAAGGAGAGAGGCAACTCTATTTTGCCGATAGGAAAAGTGCCCTTGCCGCCGAAGCCGTACAACGGATTGTCCGAAGGCTTGAGCAAGCTGTGGCTTATGCCCATGCGGTCGAAGGCATGGAGGAAAATGATGTCTGCCTGACTGCCATTATCAACGAGGACTTTGTGCAGGTCCCAGCCTGCCACGCTGCAGTTGATGACCATGGCGTCGACATGGGGGGCGCTGCGCAGGTCGACGTCTCGGGCGTGGAAAGTTAGCGGTACATGGGACCACTTCGTCTGCACGACTGGACCGGTGATGGCGACGAGGTTGATGCTGCGGTAGTGGTCCTGCTTCTGTCGCTTGGTGTCGAAGTCGACACTGGACCCCCTAGTGATCATATGAATGACTCCGCGATACGACTGATCGGCGAAGTCTTCTTGCTTGGGGGCGTGGGGGTGGGGGATGTTTTGTTGTTGCTGGTGTGGAGGTGGGGGTGGGGGAGGTACGATTTTTACTTCCTGATGGTGTTGGTAAGCATGGTGCGGTGGATGCGGGGCGGGGGCGTGGATATTTGGTGGAGGGTGTTGCTGATAAGTGTGCGTGACGACTCATGGGTTGTCGGTTGTTTGCGCCCGTGCCATCCTGTCTCTGGTGGCCTTCGTCTCTGGGCAGTCTTTGGTTTGGTGGGCGCAGTCTTCGCCGTGGAAGAGACAGTAGAATCGGCGCGGCGGCTGCGCGCGTCCCCGGCCCCTACCGCGAGTTCCACTTCCGCGGCCCTGGGGGAGATATTCCTGGCGGCGAGGGGCATCACCCGCGGGGTGCTGGTTGGCAATGTTGTGCACCTGCTGCTGATTATGGCCGTCTCGGCCGGAGTCTGTCTGCGGAGTCCTCGTCCACGTGCGGCTAGACTGTGGAGCGTCTTTGGGTTTCCTCTGAGACTCAACCTTGCGCTGGTGGAGCTCTTCGGATTTGGTATATTTTTCAAATAGTTGATATAATTCCTGGAGGTTATTGGGCGGGTCCATGATGCAATGGCTGTAAAGGACGCCGGCGTGAAGGCCACTGATGGCGTAGTGAATGGCGATCTGGTCATCAACTGAGGGCAGCTATGACTTGAGTGTTAGAAACTTGCGGTAATACTCCCGCAGAGTCTCTTTTTCCAGTTGCTTGCAGAGTGAGAGTTCGACCAAGGCGTCGGTGTCTGGGCGGTACCCCTGGAAGTTGAGCAGTAATTTGTCCCTTAGGCTTCTCCAGGAATCAATGGACAGCGAGGGCAACCTGGTGAACCAGGTGAGAGCAGGGCGTTCGAGGGCGATGATGAAAGACTTGGCCATTGTGGCGTCGTCCCCTCCGGAAGATGCAACGACGACCTGATAACTCATGGTGTACTGGGCTGGGTCCGTGCTGCCGTTGTACTTGGGATAGGTCCCTGCCCGGAAGTTGGCAGGCCAGGGTGTCACTTGCAGATGCGGCGCCAGGGGACTTCGCTCGTCGAGGTAGTTGACCCCTTGAAATGGTGCAGCGTGTGGGAAGGCATAGTCGCGCTGGGGGAAGTGCGGGTCTTCCACCTACGCGCGCTGTTGCAGGGGTGGCCCGTGCTGCAGGCCAAGGTGGCCTTCGCGCTGCATCAGCGCGATCTCCTGCTCGAGGTCCTGAGCCTTCTGCTCTTCGTCGCGTATCATTTGCCGCACCTTGGCTAGTGCAGACATGCGCTGGCGCTTGGCCTCCAGTATCTCTTTTTGCCTCTGGAGATTGTGGTTCTTGAGGCGTAGGGCGCGCAGCTGTAGCTGTTCTTCCACTGAAACACCGAGGACTTCATCGTCCTCAGTGAGGTCCGCGCCCTCCGGTGGGGCAAAGCCAAGGACTTCACCGTCCTCGGTGAGGTCTGCGCCTTCCGGTGGGGCGAAGCCTGGGGGAGGCTGCGGTTGTCCTTCAAGGCCGCAGGTGCGGAGAGCGTCGTCTTCAGCAGCCTCTTGGTGGGTGGAGTGGGTGGGTGCGAGGGCCTTGCCCTTTCTTGCGGCTAGCAGTGCTGCCTTCGCAGCCTCGTCAGCCATCGAGCTAGCTTTCTTGGGTGCCATCGCGGGTGGTTTTTTCGTAGCACGAACGGTGGGCGCCAAATGTTGGAACTTGCTCACAGGCGCAAGTTGATCCAATGGGGGGGAGTAATAGCGCAAACAGGGTTTTAGCACGTGATGGTAGAAGCTCTGTTTTTCTAGCCTCTCAAGGGCTCTGTGCGGGGGTATTTATAGGTGTCCGGGTGCCCATGCGTCCCGTGTTAAGGACGCATGTGCCCTCAGACACCTAGGTTATCCCCGGAATATTCCCATAATGCGGGGTTACAGACTGTAATTACAGGGACGCCTTTACAAATTAGGCCCGTAACACGCAGCGGCCACGTAGGGCCCGTTACAATGGGCCGGATCACACGTGGGCCTCCGTGCTGGACGAGGCCGCACAGTGGGATGACCTCGCCACGGGCCTTCGTCCAATGTCGTATGGGGCGAAGGGTGTCTCTGCCCGTTGTATTGTCTCCGTTGGGCCAGCGACTACTGCGAAGGCCCCGAGCGAAGGGTGGCATCTTTGCCTTCGCCCCAACATTAATCGTTCAATATCTTTTTCATTGAAAATCCATCTCAACCCGTTTCAGTTACGTTAATTTTATGATAATATCGCCAATGCGGTAGTGACGTTATTTTGTCGCGACAGGAGTCTAATTAATTAATTAATTAATTGATTGTTCGTTGGATTATTAAAAATAGCAATCTAGCTAAAACTAATTTATAGTTTTAAGTTACACTTTTATAAATACATGTTAACATGATTAATACAAACTCAAATATTTTGATTCAATACTTGACTAGTATAATCGTGACGTGTGTTTAATCGTTCTCGTATGTCGCGGCGTTCGCGCATATCGCGCGCTACCCGTGCACATTACCAAACCGTGTCGCTTATAATTCGCTCATGTTAATTAATTGACTACCTGTTTATTCGTCAACTATTAGAATAGCAAGCTAATCAAAATTAAGTAGTAGTTTTAACTTACACCTTATAAATGCTCCCTAATATAATTGCGTAGAATTAAATATTCTAATTAATACTTGCTTAGTGTAAACACGCTAACCTCTCGACCGTAGCTTCGTCTATCCCTGTTCTTTTCCTCGCGTAACCGTAGAGGCGCTCTCTATTTTATATTGCTCGCTTTTATAATATTTTATCTTGTATGGTGTAATGTTCTTATGCAAGTATATGTTTGTTTGTGCCTGTTTGTATTTATTGCGCGTTGCGAATAGACTGTGATCCATTCCGAGCTTCGAGGAATCGGCGGTCAAGGTTCGGCGACCAAGAGATCAAACTCTTTGAGTTCTACGAGGCTGAAGACACTGAGCATCTGTTTGGTGAAGGCAAGTGTCCTCTGACCCATTATGTCCCATTTACTTTATAATTCATTGTTCCGCATACTATGAACAACCTAAGGATTGACTAGTATTCAGTTTTCCTCTCCTTGTTTACCATTTGGGAATTGGTTACTATGATTAGTATTATGCTACTGCTTTACTTTAATCAATGAACATGATGAGAACATTTATGATACGTTGATGATATCTTGATTATGATGTTGGACTGGTGAGACTTTAGGGGGCTCGGGCAGTTTCTCGAGTGCCTCTCCATAAGGACCTGTTCGTTGGATGACCGCCCGGGAAAACAGTTTAGCCATGAGGGTGGTATGGGACGCCCTTAGCTAATTAATAAGAGGAACTGAGGTGTAGTTTGCTTCACCGTTGTGCCGCCAATGGGGCTCGGTGTATGCGGCTCGCTCTGCCGAGGGTGGATTGCCCCTTGGGGAGGAATGCGGTACATTTAAGAAACCTAACGGGCGGCTACAGCCTCAGGGAATCTTTGTAAAGGCTTCGTAGTGAATCCCTGGTCGTTCACCTCTGGAGTGAACAAGGGTCTTGCAAGCTCGGGCTAGAGAGGGAATCATGACTCGTGGTTAAAGTGCGCATCCTCTATAGAGTGTTATGAAACTGATATATTAGCCGTGCTCGCAGTTATGAGCGGCCAAGGGAGCTCCATTGATTAGAGACACATTGATCAGAGATGTTTTGTTTACAGATGATGATGAAGATAATGCTGGTTTTGATTATGATTATGATTATGGTTTCTGGTATTATTTCCATTTGGAAAGAGTACTTTTGGGTTAACAACTTGGGTTAATGCTAAAACCTGGCTCTATACTTGTAATAATTACCTGACCAACTACCCTAACCCCACATAAAGCTAGTCCACTACAGCCAAACGGGACATTTGCTGAGTACCTTGATGTGTACTCAACCTTGCTTTCACAAAACATCAGGTTGCCTTCGGTGCAATCTATGCTCAGGTAAAGAAGAAGGTGTCGAGGCAGATCTCCAGGAGTTCCAGGACTTTGACGAGTTCAAGGATTAGGCGAGCGACCTCCCCTAGTCAGCTGCATGTGGTGGGTTAATTTACGTTGGCTACGTTTCGATTATGTGCACTATGATTTATATTATGTAAATGGCTCTAGTCTATAATATTATTACTTACTCCTTATTGTTATTCGAAGCATTGTGCTATGGTGACTCATTTATGTAATCACTATGTACGTGAATTTTTGATCCTGGCACATAAATGGTTCACATTCGGTTTACCTTCTAAAACCGGGTGTGACAGTGGAGGCTGCCGGGCTCAACGAGGACGAAATGGTGCTCATAATCAAGTGCTTCAAGACCGCCTTGAAGGGACGCAAGGAGTATCCCAACAGGAACAAATAGAGGGGAAAGCGCTCCTGCTTCAAGTGAGGTAAGTTTGGTCATTTCATAGCATAATGTCTCGATAATGACAATGACCAGGCACAAGAAAAGAATGGGAAGAAGGAAAGGAAGAAGAACTATAGGAAGGCGAAGGGCGAGGCGCACATTGGAAAAGAATGGGACTCCGACTGTTCTTCATCTGACTCCGATGATGAAGGACTAGCTGTCGCGGCCTTCAACAAGTCCTCCCTCTTCCCCAACGAACGCCACACGTGTCTTATGGCTTAGGAGAAGAAGGTACGTATTCGAGATACACCTAAGTACACTTCTTCTAGCGACAAGGAATCTTCTGATGACGAAATAGATTATAGTGATTTATTTAAAGGATTAGATAGATCTAAGGTAGATAAAATAAATGAATTAATTGATGATCTTAATGAAAAGGATAGGTTGCTAGAAAAGCAAGAAGATATTTTGTAAGATGAACATGATAAATTTATTAATGTTGAAAAATCTCTTGCTCTAAAAATTAAGAAAAATGAAATATTGTCTTCTGAGCTGTCTACCTGCCATGATTCTATTTCTAGTCTCAAAACTTTGAATAATGATTTAAGTACAAAGCTAGAAAATTTAGATGTGGCTAGTTCATCTGTAGAGCATGTTGTTATCTGCAATAGATGCAAAGATATTAATATTGATGCCTGCAATGAACATGTTTCTACCATTCTTAAGTTAAACAATGATGTTGCAAGTCTTAATGCTCAACTTAAGACTTGCAAGGATAATTATGAGAAACTAAAATTTGCTAGGGATGCCTACACCATTGGTAGACACCCCTCTATTAAGGATAGACTTGGTTTCCAAAAGGAGACCAAGAACTTAACAAGCCAAAGGACTTCCAATCTCAACAAGGAGAAAGGGAAGGCTCCCATGGCTAGTAGCTCTAAAACAAACCATTCCTATCTTTATGACAAGAGAATTACTAGTATTGCTCATCATGATAGATGTTATAATCATGTTGTTTCTCGTGTATGTCATGATGCTACATTTAGTTCTCATGCCATGTTTGCATCTAGCTCTTCTTATGCTCATGGTAGAAATAGGCCTAGGCGTCATCATGCTGTTTCTCATGCGCCTAGGAAAGTATCCACTGGATCAACTACTATTTATCAAACATGTGATGCTTCATTTATACTGTTATGTAAAAATGATAAAGTAGTTGCTAGAAGTTTGGGACCTAAGTGCAAGAGAGACAAAACTTGCATATGGGTTCTAAAGTCAGTTGTGACTAACCTTGTAGGACCCAACAAGAGTTGGGTACATAAAACCCAAGTAATTACCTTATAGGTTTATGCATCCGGGGGCTCAAGCTGGATTATTGATAGCGGATGCACAAACCACATGACGGGGGAGAATAAAATGTTCACCTCCTACGTCAAGAACAGAGATTCCCAATACACTATCATCTTTGGAGATGGGAACCAAGGCAAGGTTAAGAGCTCAGGCAAAATAGCCATTACAACCAAGCATTCAATTTCAAATGCGTTTTTAGTAGAATCGCTTGGGTACAATTTATTGTCTGTAAGCCAATTATGTCATATGGGTTATAATTGCTTATTTACAAATATTGATGTATCTGTCTTTAGAAGAAGTGATGGTTCACTAGCTTTCAAGGGTGTATTAGACGACAATCTCTACTTAGTTGATTTCTCAAAAGAAAATGTCGATCTAGATGCATGCTTAATCTCTAAGATAATATGGGCTGGCTCTAGCATCACCGTCTAGCACATGTTGGGATGAAAACCTTCATAAACTTCTAAAGGGAGAACATGTGTTAGGACTAACAGACGTCTATTTTGAGAAAGACAGACCTTTTGCAGCATGCCAAGCAGGGAAGTAGGTGGGAAGTAATCATCAAAGCAAGAACATGATGACAACGTCAAGACCACTGGAACTCCTACATATGGATCTCTTTGGGCCCGTTGCTTATCTCAATATCAGCGGAAGTAAGTATGGTCTTGTTATTGTAGATGATTTTTCCAGCTTCACTTGGGTTTTCTTTTTACAGGATAAATCTGAAACTCAAGGAACTCTAAAGCGCTTCTTAAGAAGAGCTCAAAATGAATTTGAGCTAAAGGTGAAAAAGATAAGGAGCGATAACGGATCTGAGTTCAAGAACCTTCAAGTCGCAGAATATCTTGAGGAGGAAGGCATCAAGTACGAGTTCTCCACTCCCTACACACCACAACAAAATGGTGTGGTAGAGAGGAAGAACAAGACGTTAATTGATATGGCAAGAACAATGCTTGGAGAATACAAGACGCCTAAGCGGTTTTGGTCGGAAGCTATGGATATAGCTTGCCATGCCATAAACCGGCTCTATCTGCATCGCCTCCTCAAGAAGACATCATACGAACTCCTAACAGGTAACAAGCCCAATTTTTCCTATTTTCGTGTATTTGGGAGCAATTTAAAGAAAAGTAGGCATTCAAAGTTTGCTCCCAAAGTTGTAGAAGGGTTTTTACTAGGTTATGACTCAAATACAAAGGCGTATATGGTCTTCAACAAGTCTTCAGGATTAGTTGAAGTCTCTAGCGACGTTGTATTTTATGAAACTAATGGCTCTCCAAGAGAGCAAGTTGATCTTGATGATGTAGATGAGGATGAGGTTTCGGCGGCCGCAATGCGAATAATGGCAATAGGTGATGTGCGACCGCAGGAGCAACAAGAGCAAGATCAACCCTCTTCCTCTACATTGGTGCATCCCCCAACTCAAGATGAGGAACATGTACCTTAAGATGAAGGGCTGGATCAAGGGGGAGCACATGAAGAACAGGATAAGGAGGAAGAAGCTTCACAAGTTCCTCCCACTCATGTTCGGTCAACAATCCAAAGAAATCATCCAGTTGATCAGTTTCTGGATGATATCGATAAGGGAGTAACCACTCGCTCACGACACGTCTAGCTAATTTTTGTGAGCATTACTCATTTTTTCTTATATTGAGCCTTTCAGGGTAGAAGAAGCCTTGCAGGATCCGGACTGGGTGTTGGCCATGCAGGAAGAGCACAACAACTTCAAGAGAAATGAAGTTTGGAGCCTGGTGCCACGTCCGAAGCAAAATGTTGTGGGAACCAAGTGGGTGTTCCACGGTGTAGTGATTAGAAACAAGGCTCAACTTGTGGCAAAAGGTTATGCCCAAGTCGCACGTTTGGATTTTGAGACTTTTGCTCCTATAGTTAGGCTAGAATCAATTCAAATATTATTAGCCTATGTTGCTCACCATTTTTTTAAGTGTTCCAAATGGATGTGAAGAGCGCATTCCTAAATGGACCAATCAAGGAGGAAGTGTATGTGGAACAACCCCCTAGCTTTGAGGATGACATGTATCCTGACCACGTCTACAAGCTCTCTAAGGCGCTCTATGGACTTAAGCAAGCCCCAAGAGCATTGTATGAATGCCTTAGAGATTTCCTTATTTCTAATGCTTTCAAGGTTGGGAAAGCTGATCCTACTCTCTTTACTAAGACTTGTAATGGTGATCTCTTTGTATGCCAAATATATGTCGATGACATAATATTTGGTCCTACTAATAAAAAGTCTAGTGAGGAGTTTAGCAGGGTGATGATGCAGAAATTTGAGATGTCAATGATGGGCGAGTTGAACTACTTCCTTGGTTTTCAAGTGAAGAAACTCAAGGAAGGAACCTTCATCTCACAAACGAAGTACACTCAAGATTTGCTCGAGAGGTTTAGGATGAAGGATGCAAAGCCCGCAAAGACACCAATGGGAACGGACGGACATCTAGACCTCAACAAATGAGGTAAGTCCATTGATCAAAAGACATACCGGTCTATGATAGGAACTTTGCTTTTATCTTTGCGCTAGTAGACCAGATATTATGCTAAGTGTATGCATGTGTGCTAGATTTCAATCCGACCCCAAGGAGTGTCACCTTGTGGCCGTTAAGCGAATTCTTAGATATTTGGTTTCTACGCCTTGCTTCGGGATCTGGTATCCAAAGCGGTTTACCTTTGACTTAATCGGATACTCAGATTCTGACTATGCCGGGTGTAAGTTTGATAGGAAGAGCACATCAGGGACTTGTCAGTTTCTGGGAAGGTCCCTGGTGTCTTAGAGCTCTAAGAAACAAACTTCCGTTGCCCTATCCACCTCTGAGGCCGAGTATGTTGCCGCAGGACAGTGTTGCGCGCAACTACTTTGGATGAGGCAAACCCTCCAGGACTTTGGCTATAATCTGAGCAAAGTCCCACTCCTATGTGATAATGAGAGCGCAATCCACTTGGCGGATAATCCTGTTGAACACAGCCGCACTAAGCACATAATCATCCGGCATCACTTTTTGAGAGACCACCAGCAAAGGGGAGATATCGATATTTATCATATTAGCACCGAGAACTAGCTAGCCGATATCTTCACCAAGCCTTTAGATGAGAAAAGGTTTTGCAGGTTGCGTAGCGAGCTAAATGCCTTAGATTCGTGTAACTTGGATTGATCTATAGCATACATGTGTTCTATGCCTTTGATCATGTTACTTTAAGCATTAATGTCTTTAATTGCTTATTTTTTTGTGCTCAAGCTGTACAAGTCATCCCCGGACCTCACAAGTCCCTATGCAAATGATGCACATATTTAGGGGGAGGATGTGCTACAACTTGACTCCCTTGAGACAAACTTGTTTGTTGAGTACTCTTGAAATAGTCTCAAAGGGGTATTGAAAGCGAAAAGTGAACTTGGACAAAGAAAGGGCTTCCACTACATTCCGGTATAAATGTATCTTGTCCCAAGCTCGTACTTATGTTCTCATTGCCTGGTGCGCTTATTTGACATTTTGGTGAGGCAATGAGGTTAAAGGGCCATAAAGGTCTCCTGGTTTGCTGCTTAATGCTAAAGGGGGAGAAATTAGGGCCAAAGCAAATGGATCAGCCAACCACTTGTGAATTTCAAAGACTATAGAGTTAGAACCTTTGTGTTTGATCAAAACCCTCTTATTGAAAAAACTGTTCTCTTATGGGGGAGAATTTTAAAAAAGGGGGTGTTTGTGGCATTTGATAAAACTTACTCTTCGAAGATCTCTTGATTTGCCAAAACAAGTGTTTTGATATAGAGACAGGAAAAAGAATTTGTTTTGTGAAAATAAACCAAATGGTGGCAAAACTTATCCGAATATGCCAAATATATGTGAGATAGATGAGTCGTCAATTTGCACTCTTTAGCTTCTCTTTGAAAATGTTTTTGCATTTTGAGTTTCTTTTAATGTGTTGGCATAAATCACCAAAAAGGGGGAGATTGAAAGGGAAATGTGCCCTTGGGCCATTTCTATAAATGTTTTAGTGATTAGATGCCCAACACATATTATTTTGGTTAATATGTGCTAAGTACTAAAGAGATGCAAAACAAGAATCAAGGTATGACTCTAGCCTTAATGAATTGTTTTTGGTACTAATGTATTCCTCTAAGTGCTAGGAACCTTGTCAAGTCAAATGAGATAGGTTTGGAGTAGTTCGGCTAAATCTAGCCAGACTTGCACCAGCCTGTGGTGCACCGGACTGTCCGGTGTGCACCGGACTGTGTCCGGTGCCCAGGCTGGCGCAGCGAAAAACTCGCTGCTCTCGGGAAATCGCCGAGGGTGCTTCGGTTAAAATTCACCGGACTGTTCGGTGGTGCACCAGACTGTCCGGTGAGCCAACGACGCCCGTGCCAACGGTCGACAGCATGATCAGTGGGCGATGCATGGACAGAGCCAACGGTCACTAGATCGCACCGGACAGTGTCCGGTGTGCCAAGGGGACCGAGAGCTCAATGGTCGGCTTCGCTAGAGAAGGAAAGAAATCGGGCACTATTCATGTCTGGTGGTGCACCGGACTATCCGGTGCGTCAACCGACAGAAGGCAAGAATTGCCTAAAATGGAGATCCAATGGCTCCTAGCTGCCTTGGGGTTATAAAAGGGACCCTTAGGCGCATGGAGCACAACACCATGCCTCCATTGAACATCCTAAGACGCCTAGACACCACAAGCACGCATCCGGATCACTGCGACTAAGATTTGAGCACTTGTTGAGTTGTAGACGTGCTGCGTTGTGTTTGTGTGCTCTTGTTTTGACTTGTGTGCGTGTCATTGCTACGGTTCTAGCTCTTGCATGTGTTTCTTTCCCTCCCTTACTCTTGTGGTTTTCATTGAGATCAATCTTGTAAGGGTGATAGACTCCAACTTGTGTAGATTCCTCGCATTGGGAAACATCTGCTAAGGAAGAAAGTTGTGGTATTCAAGTGGATCATTGGATCGCTTGAAAGGGGTTGAGTGCAACCCTCGTGCATTGGGACGCCACAACATGGAAGTAGGCAAGTGTTCTACTTGGCCGAACCACGGGATAAAAATAGCTGTCACTTGTTTCTATTCTTGTGCGATCTTCTAATCACTTGATAATTGCTCTAAGTTAAATACTCACTTTGTGAAGAGCAATTAAGTGAAGAAGTCACCTCTCTCTCTATCTTGTCATAACACCTTGGTTTGATTTCACTAACACTTCATAAACCAAGTTTGTGACGTTTAAAGTTGATTTTTACAGGATCACCTATTCGCCCCCCTTTAGGTGCTCTCAAGAACATATGACTGGATTGCCCTTAGCATCCATTAAGGTCGTCTCGTCTCTCACAGTCTCACGCATGATGTTGGCGTTGGCAGGCCATGTCGCGTCGCCGTAGCGCGTGCTGCTACCTGTTGGAGTACGCATGCCATAAGCCTCCGATGACCCGCAAGGTCACCACCAAGATGGGCCTCTCTCCGAGTATCGCTTCCTCTTGAAGGTGTTGTCAACTCTAGCATCAGCGAGCACATCTATTTTGACAATTATCTCGTCTAGTGACACTAGGGCTAGAAAAAAACTCAAGGTCTACGAGCTAGCTCAGGCTCGTAGGAGCTCATCTTGGATTGGCTCGATGCTCAGAACGAGCCCGAGCCAAGTCTGTTTTTATGGCTCGTGAAAAGAGCAAACCATCTCGGTTCGGCTTGCAAGTTGGCTCGTGGTTCGACCCAACAACAATTTATTACGTAAAATTCTAATTAGTATATAATATTAATACCAAATAGACAAATAATTTATGTGACTTAAGATTACTACACAAAATTAATCTATTTTCTATATTATATTAGGAATATATTTATTTTACTAATTTAAATATGTTATTTAAATTATTTTTGAGATTTTAAATTATAATTTGAAGGGCAAGTTCACGATTATGATCAGGCTTGTTGACTCGATGAGCTGGCTCATGAGCCAGGAGTGAGCCAAGCCGAACCGACTTTTCGGACTCGCTAGATGAGCAAGCCGAGCCGAGCTTGGCTTGGCTCGTTTCCACTCCTAACTAACACCCCTTGTAACACCCCTGGTGTTACTGTCACTAAAACTTGAGCATAACATTATAAGCATTGGCATTTCATATGTTTGACACACCTAGAGTGCATTCATTAGGCAAAAACTTCAAACAAGTTGTATTGATATGACCTTTTGCAAATAAAACCCTGGAATAGGGAACTGAACCCTAGATTGGGGAAAGAGAGCAAACAAGGCCCAAACCAGAGAAAACTTCAAAATTCAAATGAAAAAGTCATAAAATATCTCCATAGATGAACTCAAGTGGGATCCAAACCCTAAGAGTGCAAGAAACCCTAATTGGAACCCTAGAAAGCCCTAAACCTAAACCCTAGGGGGCTAAGTGCAAAATTAGTGCACTTTTGGACTAAAGTGCAAAAACCATGATAACAAAGTGTCTTAAGTCATATGGTTCACAAATAAATAGGTTTGCAAGTTAAACCTTGAGTTTTGGGCTAATTTGCAAAAGAGCCACACTTGAACCCTATTGGCTAAGTCTGAAATCAGTGTAATTAGCTCAACTTTGGAGCTCTATATCTGCCAAATTATAAGGTTTTTGCCCTAGGTCACCACATCAATTTTGTAGATCTATCAAAGGTGAACAACTCTGCTTAAGGGGTTAAACATTGTTGTTATGAAAAATTTAGAGATAAATGCATCCAAAGTTAGGCTTTCAGGTTGTTGAAGTCTGAATTTGGACTGCCAGTGGATTCAAGCAAACTTTGAGCTCGATTCTAAGCATGATCCAGTAAGAATTTGTCTTGGAATACTATAACAAAGATGAAGATGGTATGTTGGACTACAACTTTGCTGCAGAGCCTTGGATAGGTTGCCAAGTGAAATTGGGAGAAAAGTTAGCTTCAAATCGCCCTGTCAGGTCGAGTGAAGAACAATGCCATTGTACAGTGATCTGAATAAGATCAGATCAATAGCTCAGCCCTCGCCACCGATGAGCTACGCGCGATTCGTGCCGTCGCCGTCTTGATTCATGCTCGGATTGTTTGGATAGCGTTCAGGGTCAAGTAAAAATCAGTGCCGTGGATAAGCTCCGGCCAGTAAACTATTCCGTCCATCGTATCGAGCTTGCCACGGTGGAATCGAATGAGCTCGCCGGTGACCGCCATCTCACGGCCTTGTGCCACGTATCTGGACACATCCGTCGCATCGCTGTGACTCGCTATAACCGTCTGATCATCACCGGTGAGAGCTGCCACGGGTGATGCCACGAATTCTTTGCGCCAGTGAACTCCCACTTCTCCGACCGCCAGCACATCTTGCTCAAATTGATCACCACAGCTCAAGCACGCTATAAATTGACGGCATGGTCTGTTGCGTAGGATCATCATCAAGCTTGAGCACTCGCTATTGCCGCCGATTAGCCACCACATCTCTCCAATTTCTCATTTCCCCCAATTCTGTTTCCACCACCGCAGGAACACCCTCGCCGTGGACAGCTTATCCCAGGTTCGTTCATGTGCTCTGGTTGATTGTTCTAGCATCCCTAAAATCTCCTCAAGCTCCTCGACCCCTCTGATTGAACTATACCCCCTTGGATCGCCGGGAACACGTTGATCCTTTGTTTGTCCGCGCTGTCACCGTGGATAGAGCAAGGTAGACCACCATTCATAAAATTGTTTGGGGGGAAATGGGCGGGAGGGGTCCAATTCGGTCTCTGCCGCTCGGGAGCACTAGTATTTGCATCATCCGACCGGTCTAACCATGCTGGTGTTCAAGCTCCACCGTGCGACGTTGTGGTCCTGGCGCGGTGAAGAATTAGAATCTCAGGGGTTTTTCTGCGAATGTAAGCGAGACAGTGAATAGTGGATGTGGGTTCTTAACGGATATTCAAAGCCACGAGGGCCTCTGTGCAAGTCTGCCAGTGCGCGCACGGGCGTGTCCCTGTTCCTTGTGAAGATTGGACCGTCGGGCTAGTTTCGGCCCAAGACTGTTCATTCCTTCTCTTTTTCTTTTCTACCAGAGCTAAAACAATTCTAGAAAATTGTAGAAAAATGGTAAAAATGCCAAACCAATTTTGCTAGATTCCTAATTTTCCATAGAATTTAATAAAAATAGTTTTAGGATTTTTAATCCAAAAGGGAAATTATAGAGTATTTAAAACAGTATAAAACCTTATCTCTGGATTTTTAGAAAATATATAATGATTCCAAAAATCTACAAACTTTTTCGATGACCCTTATATATTATTTAGAAGCCATGTGTAAAGTTTGGTATGATTTGGGCCAACCCAAAACCCTACCCCTCTACCCTGTGAACTTCACTGTTGACTCCAGAAACCCTAAGTTCTCGGAGATCCGTGAAGGAAAATTGTATTCAAGACTTTAGATAATAAACTCTTATTATCTTTGCACTCTCATGAGCATTACATAAGCATTCATTATTATGTATGATTATATTTAGAAAACGAAGAGGAAGTAGAAGAAGAAGCAAGGACACCACCACCACCACCACTTGAGGAACATCAGGTAGGCAGCTGTTTCTATTTTGACATCTGTGGAACTGAGCCTGACTCACAAGTAAAACAAGGCAAGCCCCGGTGCATTTGCCACCTCCTTGATTCTTTTAAACTCTTTCTCACTTGCTTGATGCATTAGGTGAAAGGAGTTGATTGCTAAAACAATTCCTGCATTTCCTTCCTTGAATTTGATTACTTTCCTTGGAATCCCTGTTTTACAAAATGTTTCTCCTATGCTTAGTCTTGCTTTAGCAAAACAAAATGTTTTGTTTTTACAAAAGATGATGTTGCAAAGTGGGAGGGATGTTTTTGAAAATAAAACTTGATGGTGGATCCATCATGGCCATGATGGGTTCAACATCGAAAAAGATGTACCTCTGCCAGATACCAAACTTTGGGGTTTGAAATGATTAAGCTGAGACCGGGCGGGTGACTTGCATGGGAAGAGAGTCTCGGTGTAGTGTCTCTGTCTGAGTCGATTAAGGACCGTGTCGATGTAGGCCTACTGACTGAGGACCCTTTAACTGGTCACATGCCTCGTCATGGGTAAGCTTTGCCTCGGGCAGACTAATACCAGAATAAGATACCACACAATGGGAGTGGAGAGATGGCGAGAGTAGCGTGTACCCTCCGTGGCAAGAGGCTGGACGATGGTGTATCTGTGCTCTCGGTTGGCGTGAACCTGATCTGGTCTTAAGAACCCCGGTGGCGAGTTGACATATGCAAGGGTTAAGTGCTACATATGTCATGTGATTGGAGATCCTCAGCTGAGTATAATCGATTTGGATCGCCGTAACTTCACGGTTATGAAGACTTGGTCACTGACTTATACGTAGAACTCCAGTGAAGATGAAGGGTTGTTAAGAAATTGGCTAGTGCAGGTCAAGTGATTGAACTAGGGTAGAAAGAACTCTAGACACAGGTAATCTTACTTAATCTGACAAGTAAAATTGAATTTTTAAGGATCCACTCTTAGTAAGCATTTTTGCAAACAGAGTCATTGACTATTGTGAAGCCTGACCTTGACTCCCTCAAGCCAGCATACCCTTGAGAGTCCTTTCTTTAGTCGGGTAAGACTTGCTGAGTAATTCCATACTCAGGGCTTTGTCCCATGTTGTTTTTGGGTGAGGAAGCAACCAACTTTTGTTGCTTCTGTTCTAAGGTGGTACCAAAGGAAGAGCGCCAGGAGTGAAGCTGCGGGAGGAAAGGATCCTCCATAAAACTTTTGTTTTATACTTATCAGGAGGGGTTTTTGCCTCCCATGGTTTGTAATAATAATACTCTACACTCGTATATTATATTCTGGTCTGTAAATATTTAACTCTATCTTACTTTTAAATAAAGATAAGTTTATGTAACTGCTTCCGCATTTTTGTATCTCCGATGCTTGTAATGTCTGCGTGATGGGTGAAACGCTCTTGGGAAAGGTAAGAAAAGCAGATACCGAACTTGTCAAGTGATTCAGGGGCACCTGCAGGGTTGTCTGAGGTCCGTTGGACAAGGACAAATGTAGGTGGGCCCAATGACTTGGGAGGTTCCGTCACACCCCTGAAATACTACGCTTAAAGATTTATTTACGAAGCTCGGCTCGGCTCGTTTCCACTCCTAAGTGACACCCCTGAAATACTATGCTTAAAGATTTATTTACGACTTCCTTCCAGGGTTTGGGCAGAGTCGAAGAAACGTAAGAAAAGTGTGATTGATACCTCTGTAGTCGACACCAGAGTTGAGCTTGACAACTACGTGGCAGCCCCTAATGAACTTCAAGATGTCTGATGGTGTCATCTCCGTGCCGCTGTCGCTCATCTCTTGTGTTGGTTGGCGTGATGAAATGATGAGGGTTTGGTTGGTCACTCGTGGGTCTTGGACTCTTGGTGCTAGGCCTAGGTTCAGCTTCTGCTTGTGTAGGAGTATAGACGAGAAAGCTTGGACCTACCATCTTATCTCTTATCTAAAAAACAAATGGGTCGATTTGAGTTTGTCATGGAAGAGTTGGATGGTGGGTGGGAAGAGGCGAGTGGGGGTATAAGATGGATGTTCTAGCATGTTATGCGTTAATCATGACTTCTCCAGGGTTTTATTTACACCTAGCATTAACAAATCCCTCTACTACTTTGAAAGAGAAGGAAAGGAGTGAAGAGGGAAAGGAGAACGAAGGGGACACTTGAATTTGGTGGATGTTAGAGAAGAAATTTTATGCCCCCAAATTCAGAGTGTTACAGCGGTGGGCCTAGGTCTAGCTTCGGCATGTGTAGGAGTACAAACGAGAAAGCTTTGGCCTACCGTCTTATCTCTTATCTAAAAAATGAGCCGATTTGAGTTTGTCATGGAAGAGTTGGACGGTGGGTGGACAGAGGCGAGTGGGGGACTCGACCACATATATATCGACTTTCATTTATTTTTTACTACCAAACATATCCGCAACAAAATATAATTATGTAATAGACTCTGAATCATGTTATTTTCCATATCTCTATCTGTACATTACAGCACCTAGAATGGGGTGAATAGGTGATCCTATAAAAATAGCTCAACAAAACAAACTTGGACTAATATTGGATAAGTGAAAGAAAGAGCCAAGTCCGAATGAAGAGGATGAGAGGAGTGAACGTCTTCACTTAATTGCTCTCACAAGGTGAGTATTAAACTTAGAGCAAATATGAAGTGAAGTGAACTATAAGAAAGAGTAGAATAGCTATAAGGTATAAAGACAAGTGACACGACGATTTTATCCCATGGTTCGGTCAAGCGTAAAATGCTTGCCTAATCCATGTTGTGGTATCCCAATGGACAAGTGTTGCACTCAACCCCTCTCAAGTGATCCACTGATCAACTTGAGTACCACGGTTTTTCAATTTTCTCCCGTTGTGAGGAATCTCCACAATTTGGAGTCTCTCACTCCTTACACAAGTTGATCTCAAATGAACTCAAGAGTAAGGTGGAGTAGAAACACACACAAGAGATAAAGTTACAACAACGCATGCACACAAGTCGAGAGAAGAGCACAAGACAATGTAGTGGAGTTAGAACTCAAAACAAGTGCTCAGATCTCAATCTATCAAAGCAATAGCGTTGTCGCAGTGTCTTGGTGTCTTAGGATGTTCAAAGGATGCTTGGTGTTGTGCTCCATGCGCCTACGGGTCCCTTTTATAGCCCCAAGGGACCTAGGAGTCGTTGGAGCTCAATTTGGTAGACTTTGATTGCCTTCTGTCCGCAGGTGTACCAGACTGTCTAGTGCACATCGGAGAGTGAACAGTAAATAGGCAGAGAATCGTGTGATTGGCTGATTTCCTATTCTAGAGGCACCGGACTATCCGGTGCTCCTGGTGACCATTGGCCCTCGGCCGACATGGTAGCTAGCCGTTGGCAAGGTGGCACACCAGACTGTCCAGCACTCCGAACGGACGGTTAAGTCAATTATAGTGGACGCATGATGAAATTCCTGAGAGTAGTCACTTTGGCGAACCATGCACCGGACTGTCTGGTGAGTAGCACCGGACCGTCCGGTGCACCACAGTCCAGCACAAATTCTCCTTTTCTATCTTGTTCTCTTTTGCTCTTTTTGACTTGATTTCATAAAGTCCCTAGCACTTAGACAAATAAGATTAGTACCCAAAATAATTGACTAAGTGTTTAGAGCTTACCTTTTTCACTTGGTCCCATATAGATTAGTATTATGACCTCTTTCAACCTAAATTTGCTTCATGCACCTTTGCTCATTTGTCATATTAGTCTCAACATAATGTTTTGTGTATTTAATCACCAAAACAATATAGAAATTGCCCAAGGGCACATTTCCCTTTCACTACCCTACTAAAGCAACAATTTTGTGCACGCATGCGTCGTAAACCGTCTGTGCGTCACCCTCCCTCCGCATCGTGTGTCAGGCCCCCGTCTCGTCTCTGGAGCCTGGAACTGACCCTTACGCACCGGTCTCCCTTTTTCTTGTGAGAAAGTCGAGTCAAATCAAAATAACTTTCAAGACTAGTTTTGATCAAAAGCTAGAAACTCCCCCTTTTTCCTATAATCAAATTTCTCCCCCACAAGAGAGCAGTTTTTGCAATAAGAGGGTTTTGATCAAAAAACAAGTATACTTACACTAAAATTTTGAAAAATTGGCAAGTGGTAGCTGATACAATTGCTTTGGCCTTAATTTCTCCCCCTTTGGCATTAAGCACCAAAACAGAAGGACTAATGGCCTCTTATCCCATTGCCTTGCAAAAATTGCAACTAAAAGCTTAGGGCAACGAGGGAACACAATAGGGACTTGGAGCAAAGATCATTGATACCAGAATGCAGTGGAAGCTTCTTCTTTGTCCAAGTTCACCTTTTTTCCTTTCAATCCATCTTTGAGACTACATTATAAGTACTCAAGCAAAACATTAGTCTCAAAGGGTCAGGTTATAGCACATCCTCCCCCTAAACATATGCATCTTTTGCACAAGGACTTGTGAGGTTCGAGGATGACTTGTACAACTTGAGCACCAAAAATAAGCAAGTAAAGACTATGATGCTAAAAGGAACATGATCAAAGGAATATAAAGACACATGTATGCTATAAATCAATCCAAGTTCCACGAATCTAAAATATTTAGCTCACTACGCAGCCTGCAAAACCTCTTTTCATCTAAAGGATTGGTGAAGATATTGGCTAGCTGGTTCTCGGTGCTAATGTAGCAAACATCGATATCTCCCCTTTACTGGTGGTCTCTCAAAATGTGATGTCGGATGTCTATGTGCTTAGTGCGGCTGTGTTCAACAGGATTATCCGCCATGCGGATTGCACTCTCATTATCACATAGGAGTGGGACTTCGCTCAGATTGTAGCCAAAGTCCCAGAGGGTTTGCCTTATCCAAAGTAGTTGTGCGCAACACTAGCCTACGGTAGCATACTCGACCTCAGCGGTGGATAGGGCAACAGATGTTTGTTTCTTAGAACTCGAAGACACCAGGGACATTTCTAGAAATTGACAAGTCCCCGATGTGCTCTTCCTATATACCTTGCACCTGGCATAGTCAAAATCTAAATATCCGATTAAATCAAAGGTAGACCCCTTTGGATACCAAATCACGAAGCAAGGCGTATGAACTAAATATCTAAGAATTCGCTTATCGACCACAAGATGACATTCCTTGGGGTCGGATTGAAATCTAGCATACGTGCATATACTAAGCATTATATCCGGTCTACTAGCACAAAGGTAAAGTAATGAACATATCATAGACTGGCATGCCTTTTGATCAACGGACTTACCTCCCTTATTAAGGTCCAAGTGCCTGTCAGTTCCCATTGGCGTCTTGGCAGGCTTTGCGTCCTTCATCCCAAACCTTTTGAGAAAATCTTGAGTGTACTTTGTTTGGGATATGAATGTTCCTTCCTTGAGTTGCTTCACTTGAAATCCAAGGAAGTAGTTCAACTCGCCCATCATTGACATCTTAAATTTCTGCATCATTACCCTGCTAAACTCTTCACAAGACTTTTGATTAGTAGAACCAAATATTATGTCATCAACATATATTTGGCATACAAACAAATCACCTTTACAAGTCTTAGTAAAAAGAGTAGGATCTGCTTTCCTGACCTTGAAATCATTGGAAATGAGAAAATCTCTAAGGCATACATACCATGCTCTTGGAGCCTGCTTAAGCCCTTAGAGCGCCTTAGAGAGCTTAGAAACATGGTCGGATACCTGTCGTCTTTGAAGCCAGGGGGTTGCTCCACATACACCTCCTCCTTGATTGGTCCATTGAGGAAGGCACTCTTCAAGTCCATTCGAAACAATTTAAATGAATGGTGAGCAGCATAGGCCAATAATATGCGAATTGACTCAAGCCTAACTACAGGAGCAAAAGTCTCCTCAAAATCCAAACTTGTGACTTGGGCATAACCTTTTGCCACAAGTCGAGCCTTATTTCTTGTCACCACCCTGCGTTCATCTTGCTTGTTGTGGAACATCCACTTGGTTCCCACAACATTTTGCTTTGGATGTGGCACCAGGCTCCACACTTCATTTCTCTTGAAGTTGTTGAGTTCTTCCTGCATGTCCAACACCCAGTACGGATCCTGCAAGGCTTCTTCTATCCTCAAAAGCTCAATAGAAGAAACAAACGAGTAATGCTCACAAAAATTAGCTAATCGTGAACGAGTAGTTACTCCCTTGCTGATGTCACCAAGAATCTGATCCACTGGATGATTCTTTTGGATGGTGGCCCGAACTTGAGTTGGAGGTGCCTGTCGTACTTCTTCCTCCTTGTCCTTTTCTTCCTATGCTCCCACTTGATTCATGTCTTCTTCTTGAGGTACCTGTGCCTCATCTTGAGTTGGGGGTTGCACCATTGTTGAGGAGGATGGTTGATCCTGTTCTTATTGTTCCTGAGGTCGCACATCACCTATTGTCATAGTTCTAATTGCGGCTGTTGGAACTTCATCTTCATCTATATCATCAAGATCAACTCGCTCTCTTGGAGAGCCATTAGTCTCATCAAATACAACGTCACTAGTGACTCCACGAAACCCGAAGATTTGTTGAAGACCCTATATGCCTTTTTATTTGAATCATAACCTAATAAAAACCCTTCTACAGCTTTGGAAGCAAACTTTGAATGCCTACTTCTCTTAACCAAGATGTAGCATTTGCTTCCAAATACACGGAAGTATGAAACATTGGGTTTGTTACCGGTTAGGAGCTCGTAAGGGGTCTTCTTGAGGAGGCGATAAAGATAGAGGCAGTTTATGGCATGGCAAGCCGTATTTACGGCTTCCGACCAAAATCACTCTGGTGTCTTGTATTCTCCCAGCATCATCCTTGCCATGCCAATTAGTGTCATGTTCTTCCTCTCTACTACACCATTTTGCTATGGCATGTAGGGAGCGAAGAAATCATGCTTGATGCCTTCCTCCTCAAGATATTCTTCCACTTGAAGATTCTTGAACTCATATCCATTGTCGCTCCTGATTTTCTTTACCTTGAGCTCAAACTCATTTTGGGCTCTCCTTAGAAAGCGCTTTTTAATGTACTTTGGGTTTCTGATTTATCCTACAAAAATAATATCCAAGTGAAGCGAGAAAAATCATCAACAATTACAAGACCATGCTTACTTCCCCGATGCTAAGATAAGTAACGGGCCCGAAGAGATCCATATGGAGAAGTTTTAGTGGTCTTGACGTTGTCATCACATTCTTGCTTGGATGAGTAGTTCCCACCTGCTTCCCTGCTCGGCACGCTGCACAAGGTCTATCTTTCTCAAAACAGACATCCGTTAGTCCTAACACATGTTCTCCCTTTAGAAGTTTATGAAGATTCTTCATTCCAACATGTGCTAGACGATAGTGCTAGAGCTAGCCCAAGTTAGTCTTAGCAATTAGACATGCATCTAGATCGACATTCTCTTTAGTAAAATCAACCAAATAAAGCTTGTCGTCTAATACACCTCTAAAAGATAATAAACCATCACTTCTTCTAAAGACAGATACATCAATATTTGTAAATAAGCAATTATAACCCATATGGCATAATTGACTTACAGAAAGCAAATTATACCCAAGCTATTCCACAAAGAATACATTACAAATTGAATGCTCGGTAGTGATGGTTGTTTTCCCCAAACCTTTGACTTTGCCATGATTCCCATCTCCAAAGATAATCGTATCTTGGGAATCCTTGTTCTTGACGTAGGAGGTGAACATCTTCTTCTCCCACGTCATGTGGTTTGAGCATCCGCTGTCAATAATTCAACTTGTGCCCCCGGATGCATAAACCTGCAAGGTATTTTAAACTTGGGATTTAGGTACCCAACTCTTGTTGGGTCCTACAAGGTTAGTCACATAAGATTTTGGAACCCAAATGCAGGTCTTGCCTTCCTTGCACTTAGGCCCCAAATTTCTAGCAATAACTTTACCATTTTTACAAATTAGCACATATGAGGCATCATAAGTACGATAAAGCATAGCTGGGCCATTAGATGCATTTCTAGGCGTATGAGAAACAACATGATGAACATAGCGCCTAGGTCTACTCCTACCATGAACATGTGAAGAGCTAGAAGATGAAAACATGGCATGAGAATTGAAGACAACATCATGACGAGCAACATTAGTGGCATTCTTAACATGAGCATACAAATATGCATGGTTCTTCTTGTCATGAAAAGAATGTGAACTACTAGCCAAGGGTGCCTTCCCTTTCCCCTTGATGAGATTGGAGGCCCTTTGGCTTGATAAGTTCTTGGTTCCTTTTGGAAACCTAGTCCATCCTTAATGGAGAGATGTCTACCAATGGTGTAGGCATCCCTCGCAAATTTAATTTTTTCATATTCATTCTTGCAAATTTTAAGTTGAGCATTAAGATTTACAGCTTCATCATTCAACTTAGAGATAGTGGAAGCATGATTTTTGCAAGTATCAACGTCAAAATCTTTACATCTATTGCAAATAGAAACATGCTCCACAGATAAACTAGCAATATTTAATTTTTCTATTCTAGTATTTAAATCAACATTTGATCTCTTATGGCTAGAAATAGACTCATGGCAAGAAGACAATTCAGAAGAAAGAATTTCATTTTTCTTAACTTCTAAAGCAAGAGATTTTTCAACATTAACAAGTTTATCATGTTCTTCATAAAGAATATCTTCTTATTTTTCTAACAACCTATCCTTCTCATTAAGAGCATCAATTAGTTCATTAATTTTGTCTACTTTAGATCTATCTAAACCCTTAAAGAGATCACTATAGTCTAAATCATCATCAGAATCTTCATCACTAGAAGAAGTGTACTTCGGAGTATCTCGTGTATGTACCTTCTACTCCTTAGCCATGAGGCAAGTATGTCGCTTGTTGGGGAAGAGGGAGGACTTGTCAAAGGCGGAAGCAGCAAGCCCCTCATCGTCGGAGTCGGATGACGAGAAGTCTGAGTCCCACTCTTTGTCGATGTGAGCCTCGCCCTTTGCCTTCTGATAGTTCTTCTTCTTCTCCTCCTTCTTCCCTCTCTTTTCTTGTCCCTGGTCATTTTCATTATCGAGGAATTATGCAATAAAGTGACTAGACTTACCACATTTGAAGCAAGAATGCTTTCCCCTTGATTTGTTCTTGTTGGGGGTACTCCTTGCGTCCCTTCAATGCAGTCTTGAAACGCTTGATCACAAGCGCCATTTCTTCCTCGTTGAGTCTGGCAGCCTCCACTTGTGCCACCTTATTGAATAGCGCCTCCATGATGCTTGTTGCCTTGAAAGCAACGGGCTACGGCTCATAGAGAGGAAGCGGTCCGTTGGCAATGTCATCAACGTACTTTGCCTCCTTCACCATCATGCGCCCGCTCACGAATAAGGTTTATGAGATGAGGATCAATAACGGTAAATGACATTAGCATGAATCGAAAGACGTCATGATCTGTCCATCTTGTACTCCCATAGATTATGATCTTGTTCACCAGGGTCTCGATCCTGTTGTAGGTTTCAGTTGGCTCCTCTCCCCGTTTCATGGCGAACCTTTCCAGTTCTCCTTCCACCAATTCCATCTTTGTGATCATGGTGGCATCATTACCCTCATGAGAGATTTTGAGGGTATCCCATATTTGCTTGGCATTGTATAATAAGCCACTAACCTTGTTATACTCATCTCTGCATAGAGATGCTAACAAAATAGTAGTAGCCTGAGCATTCTTATGAATTTGCTCATTAATGAATATAGGATTATCAATACTATCAAAATGCATCCCACTTCCACTATTTCCCAAATGCTAGGATGAAGAGAGAATAGATGACTACGCATTTTATGACTCCAAAATAAATAATCTTCTCCATCAAAGTGAGGAGTTTTCCAAGTGGAATAGACAGTAAGTGAGTGTTTGAGTTGTAAGGAATGCGAGAATAATCAAAGGAATAATTTTGATTAACTGTTTTCTTTTACGATGAGGAGTCTTCATCGTCGTCGTCCCTTGGTGAAGAAGAGGAGGCATCGCTGTCGTAGTAGATGATTTTCTTGATGCGTCTCTTCTTCTTCCCATCCTTCCTTTTGTTGTTTGAGCTTGAGTCGGTGGGCTTGTCACCTTTTGGCTCATCTATGTTGAGAGTCTCCTTCTCTTTGTCGTTGTTCACCATCCCCTTGCCCTTAGGATCCATCTCTTTGAGCAGTTAGTCCCTTGATGAAGTGAACGACTTCAATACCAATTAAGAGCGCCTAAAGAGGGGTGAATAGGTGTTCCTATAAAAACATCTCAACAAAACAAACTTGGACTAATATTGGATTAGTGAAAGCAAGAGCCAAGTCCGAATGAAGAGGATGAGAGGAGTGAACTTCACTTAAGTGCTCTCACAAGGTGAGTATTAAACTTAGAGAAATTATGAATTGAAGTGAACTATAAGAAAGAGTAGAATCACTATAAGGTATAAATACAAGTGACACGATGATTTTATCCCGTGGTTTGGTCAAGCGTAAAATGCTTGCCTAATCCATGTTGTGGTGACTCAATGGACAAGGGTTGCACTCAACCCCTCTCAAGCGATCCACTGGTCGACTTGAGTACCATGGTTTTCTTTCTTATCTCAACTTCCCCCGTTGTGAGGAATCTCCACAATTTGGAGTCTCTCACGCCTTACACAAGTTGATCTCAAATGAACTCAAGAGTAAGGTGGAGTAGAAACACATACAAGTGAGAGCACCTAGAGGGGGGGGGTGAATAGGTGATCCTGTAAAATTCAACAATAAATTCCACAAACTTGATTATAAAGATGTTAGTGCAAGTTAATCAAGTCTGTGAGCTCTTGCGAACACAGACAATCGATGAGAAGGCAATCACAGGAGACACGCGATTTTATCCCGTGGTTCGGCCAAGTAGCACTTGCCTACTTCCACGTTGTGGCATCCCAATGGACGAGGATTGCACTCAACCCCTTTCAAGTGATCCAATGATCAACTTGAATACCACGGTGTTCTTTTCTTAGTCTTTCTCCTGTTTGCGAGGAATCTCCACAACTTGGAGCCTCTCGCCCTTACAATGATGATCACAAAAGAAGCACGGAAGTAAGGGAGGGGAGAGCAACACACACAAGACTCAAATTGAGAGCACAATCACGCACACAATCCACAACTTGAGCTCAAAACACAACGCACGGAGTTTTCAACTCAAACGGAGCTCAAGTCACTATCTCAAAGAATCAAATGCGTGAAGTTGTAGTCTTGGAGTCTTAGAATGTTTCTAGTCAGCTTGGGTGACTCCTCCATGTGCCTAGGCGTCCCTTTTATAGCCCCAAGGCAGCTAGGAGCCGTTGGAGACCAACAAGGAAGGCCAAGATTGCCTTCAGTCGGGTGGCGCACCGGACAGTCGGGTGCGCCACCGGACAACCACTGTAGATGGTCCGGTGCTGATCTCCTTCCTTTTCTAGCCTAGATGACCGTTGCAGCTTTGGGCCGGTTGGCGCACCGGACAGTCCGGTGCCCTCTTCCGACTGTTGGTGCGGGCCACGCGTCGCCCGCGGATTGCACGACCGACCGTTGCGCAGTCGACCGTTGGCTCACCGGACAGTCCGGTGCACCACCGGACAGTCCGGTGAATTTTAGCCGTACGCCACTGATCCTTTTCCCGAGAGCGACAACTTCGTCGCGGACGACTCACCGGACAGTCCGGTGCGCCACCGGACAGTCCAGTGAATTATAGCCGTACGCCGCCGTCGAGTCCCGAGAGCGGCCACTTCACCTTGGACTCGCCTGGCGCACCACCGGACACTGTCCGGTGCACCCAGACCGAGCAGGAGTTGGCTGTACACAGCCAGCTCTTTTCTAATTCCTTTTCTCCTGTTTCTAGCACTTAGACAATATATGTTAGTACTCAAAACAATGTACTAAGTCTAGAAACGTACCTTGTTACATGATTTGCACTTCTTCAATCTTTGGCACATTCAGAACTTAAAGAATGTGTGTTGGGCACTTAATCACCAAAACATTATAGAAATGGCCCAAGGGTGCATTTCCCTTTCAATCTTCCCCTTTTTGGTGATTTATGCCAACACTTCACAAAGCAACCAAAATAAGTGCAATATCAATGCAAAAGAGAACCAAATTGTTGTTGACTCTAATTTGGCATATTTGGATCATTCTTTGCCACCACTTGGTTTGTTTTTGCAAATCAAATTCATTTTCCTATCTCAAAGTCAAACTCACTTGTTTGGGCACAAAGAGAGATATTCCAATGGAAAAATTTATCAAGAGCCAAAAACTCTCCCTTTTTCCCATAATCATAAATTCTCCCCCACAAGAGACCAAAATTTGCAATAAGAGTATTTTGGACAAATCAAAATTCTAACTCTACTATTTTCAAAATTCTCAAGTGGTAGCTTGATCCATTTGCTTTGGCCTTAATTTCTCCCCCTTCGGCATTAAGCACCAAAACAGGATCATTTTTGGCCCTTTAACCCCATTGCCTCACCAAAAATTATCAATTAAGAGCAAAAGGCAATAAGAGCATAAGAATGAACTTGGAGGTGAGTACACAAATACCGGAGTGCAGTGGAAGTCTTTGCATGGTCCAAGTTCATCTTTCCCTTTCAATGCACCTTTGAGACTACATCAAGTAACTCAAACACAAGGGTTAGTCTCAAAAGGTCAAGTTGTAGCACTTCTCCCCCTAAATATGTGCATCATTCACACATGGACTTGTGAGGTCCGGGGATCCCTTGCACAACTTGAGCACCATCAATTAAGCAACAAATTGCATAAATGTATAAGTAACATGATAAAAGGCATAAAACACATGTATGCTATAGATCAATCCAAGTTACGCGAATCTAAGACATTTAGCTCACTACGCAGCCTGCAAAAGGTTTTCTCATCTAATGGCTTGGTAAAGATATCAGCTAGCTAGATCTCGGTGCTAATATGGAACACCTTGATATCTCCCTTTTGCTGGTGGTCTCTCAGAAAGTGATGTCGGATGTCTATGTGCTTAGTGCGGCTGTGTTTAACAGGATTATCCGCCATGCGGATTGCACTCTCATTGTCACATAGGAGTGGGACTTTGCTCAGATTGTAGCCAAAGTCCCGGAGGGTTTGCCTCATCCAAAGTAGTTGCACGCAACACTGTCCTGCGGTAACATACTCAGCCTCAGCGGTGGATAGGGCAACGGAGGTTTGTTTCTTTGAACTCCAAGACACTAGGGACCTTCCTAGGAATTGGCACATCCCTGATGTACTCTTCCTATCAACCTTGCATCCAGCATAATCGGAGTCTGAATATCCAATTAAGTCAAAGGTAGACCCCTTTGGATACCAGATCCCGAAGCAAGGCGTAGCAACTAAATATCTAAGAATCCGCTTAATGGCCACAAGGTGACATTCCTTGGGGTCGGATTGATATCTAGCACATATGCATACACTAAGCATAATATCCGTTCTACTAGCACATAAATAAAGTAATGACCCTATCATAGATCGGTATGCCTTTTGATCAACGGACTTACCTCCTTTGTTGAGGTCGACATGTCCGTCGGTTTCCATTGGTGTCTTTGCGGGCTTGGCGTCCTTCATGCCAAACCGCTTGAGAAGGTCCTGCGTGTACTTCGTTTGTGAGATGAAGGTGCCGTCCTTGAGTTGCTTCACTTGGAACCCAAGGAAGTAGTTCAACTCGCCCATCATTGACATTTCAAACTTTTGAGTCATCACCCTGCTAAACTCATCACAAGACTTTTGATTAGTAGAACCAAATATTATGTCATCGACATAAATTTGGCACACAAATAGGTCACCATCACAAGTATTAGTGAAAAGAGTGGGATCAGCTTTCCCAACCTTGAAAAAATTAGCAATTAAGAAATCTCTAAGGCATTCATACCATGCTCTTGGGGCTTGCTTAAGTCCATAGAGCGCCTTAGAGAGCTTACACACATGGTCGGGGTACCTTTCATCCTCAAAGCCAGAGGGTTGTTCCACGTATACCTCCTCCTTGATTGGCCCATTGAGGAAAGCGCTCTTCACATCCATTTGGAACAACCTGAATGGGTGGTGAGCGGCATAGGCTAATAGAATGCGAATAGACTCTAGCCTAGCCACAGGAGCAAAAGTCTCCTCGAAATCCAAACCTGTGACTTGGGCATAACCTTTTGCCACAAGTTGAGCCTTGTTCCTTGTCACCACCCCATGCTCGTCCTGTTTGTTGCAGAACACCCACTTGGTTCCCACAACATTTTGCTTGGGACGTGGCACCATGCTCCAAACTTCATTCCTCTTGAAGTTGTTGAGCTCTTCCTGCAGGGCCAACACCCAGTCTGGATCTTGCAAGGCCTCTTCTACCCTGAAAGGCTCAATAGAAGAGACAAACGAGTAATGCTCACAAAAGTTAGCTAATCTTGAGCGAGTAGTTACTCCCTTGCTTATATCACCTAGAATCTGATCAACAGGGTGATTTCTTTGGATTGTCGCTCGGACTTGAGTTAGAGGGGCCAGTGGTGCTTCTTCTTCCATAGCTGGTTCTTCTTGTGCTCCCCCTTGATCAAGTGCCTCCTCTTGAGGAACCTTTTCATCATCTTGAGTTGGGGGATGCACCATTGTTGAGGAAGAAGGTTGATCTTGCTCTTGTTGTTCCTGTGGTCACACATCTCCAATCGCCATGGTGCATATAGCGGCCGTTGGAACATCATCTTCATCTACATCATCAAGATCAACTTGCTCTCTTGGAGAGCCATTAGTCTCATCAAATACAACGTTGCTAGAGACTTCAACCAAACCCGATGATTTGTTGAAGACTCTATACGCCCTTGTATTTGAGTCATACCCTAGTAAAAACCCTTCTACTGCCTTGGGAGCAAATTTAGAATTTCTACCTTTCTTCACTAGAATGTAACATTTGCTCCCAAATACACGAAAGTATGAGACGTTGGGTTTGTTACCGGTAAGAAGTTCATACGAGGTCTTCTTGAGGAGGCGATGAAGGTAGACCCGGCTTATGGCGTGGCAAGCTGTGTTCATAGCTTCCGACCAAAACTGCTCAGGCATCTTGAACTCTCCAAGTATTGTCCTCGCCATGTCAATGAGCGTCCTGTTCTTCCTCTCTACCACACCATTTTGTTGTGGTGTGTAGGGAGCGGAGAACTCATGCTTGATGCCTTCCTCCTCAAGATACTCCTCCACTTGTAGATTCTTGAACTTGGACCCGTTGTTGCTTCTTATCTTTTTCACCTTGAACTCAAATTCGTTTTGAGCCCTCCTTAGAAAGCGCTTGAGGGTCCCTTGGGTTTCTGATTTATCCTGCAAAAAGAACACCCAAGTGAAGCGGGAAAAATCATCAACAATTACTAGACCATACTTACTTCCCCCGATGCTAAGGTAGGCGATGGGTCCGAAGAGGTCCATGTGGAGAAGCTCCAGTGGTCTTGATGTTGTCATCACATTCTTGTTGTGATGAGCGCTTCCCACCTGTTTCCCTGCCTGGCAAGCTGCACAAGGTCTATCTTTCTCGAAACAAACATTTGTTAGTCCTAACACATGTTCTCCCTTTAGAAGTTTGTGAAGGTTCTTCATCCCAACATGTGCTAGACGGCGATGCCACAGCCAGCCCATACTAGTCTTAGCTATTAAGCATGCATCTAGATCGGCCTCCTCTTTTGAAAAATCCACCCTTAAAAGCTAGTGAACCATCACTCCTTATAAAGACAGACACATCTACATTGGTAAATAGATAATTATAACCCATGTTACATAATTGACTTACAGACAATAAGTTGTACCCGAGCGATTCAACTAATAACACATTTGAGATAGAATGCTCGGATGAAATGGCTATTTTTCCCAATCCTTTAACCTTGCCTTGGTTCCCATCTCCAAAGATGATCGAATCTTGGGAATCCTTGTTCTTGACGTAGGAGGTGAACATCTTCTTCTCCCCCGTCATGTGGTTTGTGCATCCGCTGTCGATAATCCATCTTGAGCCCCCGGATGCATAAACCTGCAAGGCAATTTACACTTGGGTTTTAGGTACCCAACTCTTGTTGGGTCCTACAAGGTTAGTCACAATAGCCTTTGGAACCCAAATGCAAGTCTTGTCTCCCTTGCATTTGGATCCCAACTTTCTAGCAACTATTTTTTCATTCTTACATAAAAGAGCAAATGAAGTATTGCAAGCATGGTAAATGGTAGAAGGTTTATTACATATTCTCCTAGGCACATGGTGCACAACATTACTTTTCCTAGGCCTACCATGCACAAAAGTAGAGCTAGAGGCAAACATAGCATGTGAATCATTATAATCAACATAACTCCTATTATAATGAGCATTTCTAGATAATTTATTATCATTATAAATGAAAGCATGATTCCTTTGAGTACTATTAGCCATAGGGGCCTTCCCTTTCTCCTTGTTGGGAATGGGAGCCCTTTGGCTTGTTAAGTTCTTGGCTTCCTTTAGAAAGCCAAGTCCATCCTTAATTGAGGGGTGTCTACCAACATTGTAGGCATCCCTAGCAAATTTTAACTTATCAAAATCAACCTTGCAAGTCTTAAGTTGACCATTAAGACTTGCCACCTCATCATTTAATTTGGTAATAGTCGCAAGATGTTTATCACAAGCATCAATATCAAAATCCTTGCATCTATTACAAATTACAACATGTTCTACACATGAACTAGATTTATTAGCTACCAATAGCTTAGCATTTAAATCATCATTCAAAACCTTTAAACTAGAGATTGATTCATGGCACATAGACAATTTAGAGGATAACATTTCATTTCTTTTAGTTTCTAAAGCCAGAGACTTTTGTACACTAACAAATTTGTCATGCTCTTCATACAAAATATCCTCTTGCTTCTCTAGCAATCTATCTTTTTCATTTAAAGCATCAATTAACTCATTGATTTTATCTATCTTAGTTCTATCTAAACCCTTAAATAAATCAGTATAATCTACTTCATCATCACTAGAATCATCATCACTTGAAGTAGTATACTTAGGGGTTTCTCGAACACTTACCTTCTTTTCCTTGGCCATGAGGCAAGTGTGGCGTTCGTTGGGGAAGAGAGAAGACTTGTTGAAGGCTGAGGCTGCCAGTCCTTCATCGTCGGAGTCGGATGAAGAGCAGTTCGAGTCCCATTCTTTGCCAAGGTGTGCCTCGCCCTTCGCCTTCTTGTAAACTTTCTTCTTCTCCGTCTTCCCATGCTTTTATTGTTCCTGGTCATTTTCATTATCGGGGCATTGTGCTATAAAATGACCAGTCTTACCAAATTTGAAGCAGGAACGCTTCCCCTTTGCTTTGTTTTTGTTGGGGTGCTCCTTGCGTCCTTTTAGAGCGGTCTTGAAGCGCTTGATGATAAGCGCTATTTCATCTTCGTTGAGGCCAGCGGCCTGTGACGAAACCTCCCAAGTCATTAGGCCCACCTACAGTTGTCCTTGTCCAACAGACTTCAGACAACCCTACAGGTGTTCCTGAATCACTTGACAAGTTCGGTATCTGCTTTTCTTACCTTTCCTAAGAGCATTTCACCCGCCACACAGACATTACAAATCATCGGAGATATAGAAATGCGGAAGCGGTTACATAAACTTACCTTTACTTAAAAGTAAGACAAAGTTCAACATTTACAGACCAGAACATAACATACGAGTGCAGAGTATTATTATTACAAGCCAAGGGAGGCAAAAAACCCTCCCGATAAGTTTTAAACAAAAGTTTTTATGGAGGATCCTTTCCTCCCGCAACTTCACTCCTGGTGCTCTTCCTTTGGTACCACCTTAGAACAGAAGCAACAAAAGTTTATCGCTTCTTCACCTAAAAACAATAGGGAATAAAACCCTGAGTATGGAATTACTCAGCAAGGCTTACCCGACTAAGGAAAAGACTCTCAAGGGTATGCTGGTTATAAGGGAGTCAAGGTAAGGTTTCTCAATAATCAAAGACTCTGTTTGCAGAAATGCTTACTAAAAGTGGATCCTTAAAAATCCAGTTTTATTGTCAAGTTAAGTAGGATTACCTGTAACTAGAGTTCTTTCTACCCTAGTTCAATCACTTGACCTATACTAGCCAATTTCTTAACAATCATTCATCTTTACTGGAGTTCTACGTATAGGGCAGTGACCAAGTCTTCATAACCGCAAAGGTACGGTGATCCGAATCGATTATACTCAGATGAGGATCTCCAATCACACGACATATGTAGCAGTTAACCCTTGCATATGTCAACACGCCACCGGGGTTCTTAAGACCAGATCAGGTTCACGCCAACCAAGAGCATAGATGCACCACCGTCCAGCTTCTTGCCACGGAGGGTACACGCTACTCTCCCCATCTCTCCACTCCCATTGCGTGGTATCTTATTCTGGCCTTAGTCTGCCCAAGGCAAAGCTTACCCATGACGAGGCATGTGACCAGTTAAAGGGTCCTCGGTCCTTAATCGACTCAGACGGAGACACTACACCGAGACTCTCTCTTCTCGTGCAAGTCACCCGCTCGGTCTCATCTTAATCATTTCAACCCAAAGTTTGGTACCTGACAGAGGTGCATCTTTTCCGATGTTGAACCCATCATGGCCATGATGGATCCACCATCAAGTTTTATTTTCAAAAACATCCCTCCCACTTTGCCACATCATCTTTTATAAAAACAAACCTTTTGTTTTGCTAGAGCAGGACTAAGCATAGTAAAAACCTTTTATAAAACATGGATTCAAAGGAAGGTAATCAAATTCAGGGAAGGTAATGCAGGAATTGTTTTAGCATTCAACTCCTATCACCTAATGCAACAAGCAAGTGAGAAAGCTTTTAAAAGAATCAAGGAGGTGGCAAATGCACCGGGGCTTGCCTTGGTTTATAGGTGATTCAGGCTCAGTTCCACAGATGTCAAAATAAAAACAGCTGTCTGCCTGATGTTCCTGAGGTGGTGGTGGTGAAGTCTTTTCTCCTTCTACTTTAACTTCTTCCTAGTTTTCTAAATATAACCATACATAATAATTAATGCTCATGTAGTGCTCATGAAGATGCAAAAATAGTAGAAGTTGGCAATCTAAAGTCTTGAATACAACTTTCCTTCATGGTTCTCCGAGAAGCTAGGGTTTCCGGAGTTAGTAAAGCACTACAGGAAACGCATAAAATTTCGTGGGCCCGGATATTTTCGTCGGCCGGCCCACGAAAATAAGGAAGGTATTTTCGTCGGCCTCGTCACCGACGAAAATACAAAGTATTTTCGTGGGCCGGGGGTTATATTCGTCGGCAGGCCCACGAAAATACTGAATATATTTTCGTCGGCCTCGTAACCGACGACAATCTGTGTTATTTACGTGGGTCGAGGCCGTGCCGACGAAAATACGACAACTATTTTCGTCGGCCCCACGGAGGCCGATGAAAATACAACAACTATTTTCGTCGGCCCCAATGCGGCCGACGAAAATAAAAAGCCTAAATCGCCCGCGCGCCCGCACCTTCTCTCTCACTCGCGCGTTTCTCTCGCTCGGTCGTTTCTCTGTTTCGCCGCGCCGCCACCGCACGGCCGCGCCGCCGCCGCCACCGCACGCCGCGCGACCGGCCCTCCCCTCGCGCGCTCGCACGCCGCGCCGCCGCCGCACGCCGCGCGCCCGGCCCTCCCCTCGCGCGCTCGAACGCCGTGCCGCCGCCGCACGCCGTGCACCCGGCCCTCCCTCGCGCGCTCGCACGCCGCACCGCAGCCGCACGCCGCGCCGCCGCGACCATACATAATAATGAATGCTCATGTAGTGCTCATGAAGATGCAAAAATAGTAGAAGTTGGCTATCTAAAGTCTTGAATACAACTTTCCTTCATGGTTCTCTAAGAAACTAGGGTTTCCGGAGTTAGTAAAGGAATTCAAAGGGCAGGGTAGGGTTTTGGGCTCTAAGTATCAAACAAGGTCCAAATCATACCAAATTCTACCCAAAGCTTCTAAATAATGTTAAAAGTTCATATAAAAAGTTTGGGGATTTTTGGAATTACTTTCTATTTTCTAAAAATCCAGAAACAAGGTTTTAGGCTATTTTAAATGCTCCAAAATTCCCTATTTGATCTAAAAATCATGAAACCATTTTTATTAAATTCTATGGAAAATTAGACATCTAGCAAAATTGGTTTGACATTTTTACCTTTTTTCTACAATTTTCTAAAATTGATTTAGTCTCGGCAGAAAAAGAAAAGGAAAAAAGCTGTGAACAGGACTGGGCCGAAAGCAGCCCAAGCGGCCCAGCCTGCACAGGAACAGGGACGCGCCCACGTGCGCGACGACGACTTTGCGAATAAGCCCCTGCAGTTTTGAATAACCCGAAGGAGTCCAAAACACTATTTAAAACAGTCACTGACACTTTACAGAAATACCCTCGCACTTCTATTTCTTCTCCACAAACATCCCTGGCCACGGCACGCTCGCCGTTCACCCCGGCACAGCCCGTACCGGCCATGGCCGGCGATGACTGCTACGGCTAGCTACCGGGGAGGCATAACCGACCAAGGATGATCTAGGAACTCCCGTTAATTTTTTATGAACTTCACTGGAACTATCTGCCCACGATCATGGCGGAAACCGGGATCACGAGCACGCGTTCCCGCCAAATCATGGCCGAATTGAGCAAACGAGTGCCACGGTAAGCTTCACTAGCATGCAGAGCCACAAAAACAACATTCGAGATGGACAGAGCCTTACCCAAATGGGCTGGCCACGATCAAGCTGTTCACGGTGGTGCGGCGACCCAATTTGGGGGAAAAGGGAGATTCTTCGGCTATGGTGGCTAATCGAGGGTGGGAGCGGGTGCTTCGGCTTCGCAATTTAGAGACGAAGAGCTGTGCTCGGTTGATTTGAACGGAGGGGGTGAGGATGCGGTGAATTTATAGGCGCAGTGAGCCACTGCCATGGCCATGGTGATAACCATCGCCGGCCTTAGCTCGCGATCAACGGCGGCGTCAAGCGCTATCCTTTCCTAAGAGCTTGCCATGTCCCGCTGCGACAGCAACGCGGTCAAATCAGTGAGGGCGTGGATGAACGGAGAGGAGCGGCGCCGATGACCGGATATGGCTGGAGTGATTAGTGGCCGCGTGGCGGCCGGAATCATCACGCTCCACCGCGGCGATCTTACCTGGATCAAGAAGATCTTTGCGAGGAGATGCACGCCGCGCACCCATCCCAACCCTAGCGCAAATCACGGCGCAGATTGGTCGTCGGCGGCGAGGGTCTGAAGCTTATCCTCCCGGGCACTGTACCATGGCAATGTTCTTCAGTGCTCATGACAACCAAAGTTTAGGGTAGATTTTCTCTAAAGTTTTCATGGCAACTCACCCAAATCTCTGCAGCAAAGTTGTAGAGTTACAAACTAGCTACATTTCGACTATAGGAACTAAACTCAGTTGAGCACTAGATCATACATAATTTCAATTCCAAAGCTCGACCAATAACACTGGTGGTCATTTTTCAATCAGTAACCCGACTGACAGCCCAACTTTGGGTTTAATTATCTCCCAATTCTTCATAACAACAATGCTTAACCCCTTAAACAAAGTTGTTCACCTTTAATAGCTCTAAAATATTGATGTGGTGACCTAGGGCAAAAACCTTATAATTTGAAAATTACAAAGCTCCAAAGTTGAGCCCAAACATTGATTTTCAGACTTAGTCTTAGAACCCAAATAGGGCCTTTTTGCCAATAGGTCCAAAACTCAGGGTTTGAATTGCAAATCTTCATAAATGTGAACCATATGATTTTATATGCTTTAACATCATAGTTTTTACACTTTAGTCCAAAAGTGCACTAATTTTGCACTTAGCCCCCTAGGGTTTAGGTTTAGGGTTTTCCAGGGTCCTTTTTAGGGTTTTTGGTATTTCAGGGGTGTGAATGTAATGTAGGTCTATTCTTAGTAACATTTTATGACTATTTCACTTAAGCTTTTGGTTTTTCTCTATTTGAATCTTGTTTTACCCTTCAGAACCCTATTTAGGGTTAAGTACCCGAATATAGGGTTGTATTTGCAAAATGCCATATCAATACAACTTATTTGAAACTTTTGCCTAGTGAATGCATTCTAGGTGTATCAAATATATGAAATACTAATGCTGATGATGTTATGCTCAAGTTTTAGTAACAGTAACACAGGGGGTGTTACATCCTTCCCCCCATAAAAGAATCTCGTCCCGAGATTAAAAGTCCTAGGGTAAGTAGTGGAAAAATAAATGCTTCACATTTTTATTTCTTGATTTTTGGTACAAGGCAGGGGTGGTTTGGGGGCTCACTCCTTTATTACAACAATTATATACATATCACAATTTACATGAGGCTAGAAAGCCTGGGAAATTCTTCTCTAAAAAGTCTTGAGTCTCCCATGTAGCCTCATTTTCAGAATGTTGGTTCCATAGTATCTTGTAAAACTTGAGAGTTTTTCTTCGGGTAACCCTGTCCTTTTGATCCAAGACTTGAATAGGGTGTTCTGAATATGTCAAGTCTGGCTCTAGGACAACATCTGTTACTTCGATAGTTCGATCTGGAACCCAAAGACATTTCTTCAGTTGAGACACGTGGAACACATTATGTACAGCAGACAAGGTTTCGGGTAGTTGAAGTCGGTATGCCACTGGCCCGCATTGTTCAAGGACAAGGAAAAGACCAATGTATCGAGGTGCAAGCTTTCCTTTTATCCTGAAACGTGTTACACCCTTCATTGGGGAGACCTTCAGATAGACATAATCTCCCACCAGAAAATATAAGGGCATTCGCCGTTTGTCTGCATAACTTTTCTGACGAGTTGGAGCTTTCTTCAAATGATGAATTATTCGTTGAACTTTCTCTTCGGTTTCTTTTACCATATCTGGCCTAAAGAAACTCCTTTCCCCTGGTTCAGACCAGTTTAACGGAGTGCGACACCGTCGACCATACAAAGCTTCAAATGGTGCCATCTTAATGCTTTCTTGATAGCTGTTATTATATGAGAACTCCGCTAATGGTAAACAATCATCCCATTTCTGTGGGAACTCCAGAACAGATGCTCGTAATATATCTTCAAGTATCTGATTGACCCTCTCAGTCTGTCCACTGGTCTGAGGATGATAGGCCGAACTGTGAAGCAGTTTGGTACCCAGGGATTTATGAAGTTCTTACCAGAATTTGGATACGAATTGAGGTCCACGATCTGACACTATATTCTTCGAAACACCGTGCAAACTGAGAATACGAGCAATATACAGTTCTGCATATGCGATGACTGGATATTTTACTTTGACTGGAAGAAAATGGGCAACCTTGGTAAGTCGATCAATGATAACCCAAATGGAGTCAAAGCCTTTTGCCGTTCTAGGTAATCCCACAATGAAGTCCATACTAATATCTTCCCATTTCCATGTTGGTATTGGTAGAGATTGTAATGGACCGACAGCTTTCATGTGTATGGCCTTGACACATTTACAAGTGTCACATCTAGCCACATAGCGTGCAATTTCCATCATCATATTCGTCCACCAATAATGCTGTTTCATATCATGATACATCTTAGTGCTTCCAGGCTGAATAGAATAGCGACTAAGATGTGCTTCATCTAATATTTGTTGGCGGATTTCTTCATTCTTTGGCACAACTATGCGGTTGTTGAACCATACAATACCTTGATCGTCTTTCCTAAAGCACTTGGCTTTTCTGGCTTCTATCTTCTCATGGATGTGCTTCATACCCTCATTATCTTTTTGTGCATCAATTATCCTTTGTAAAAGGATTGACTCAAGCTTTAGTTGATAAATCCCATGCTGAATCATTCCTAGGTTCAAATTATCCATTTCTTGGCATAGCGTAATGTCAGAAGTCCCCATTGTAAGACAATAACAAAAAGTCTTGCGACTCAAGGCATCTGCCACCACATTAGCTTTGCCTGGGTGATAATGAATCTCTAGTTCATAGTCTTTAATAAGCTCGAGCCATCGCCTTTGTCTCATGTTCAATTCTAACTAGGTGAAAATATACTTCAAGCTTTTATGATCTGTATAAATGTGACAGATATTACCCAGCAGATAATGACACCATATTTTCAGGGCATGAACCACTGCAGCTAACTCCAGATCATGAGTTGGATAATGTTCCTCATGACGGCATAACTACCTTGAAGCATAAGCTATTACTCGGCCTTCTTGCATTGAAACACAGCCGAGACCACTGCCTGATGTGTCACAATACACATCAAAGGGCTTTTCAATATTCGGTTGAGCCAATACTGGAGCAGTGGTTAATAATATCTTCAATTGTTCAAAGGCTTCATTACACTTTGAAGACCAATTAAATTTAGTATCATTCTTCAATAAACTTGTGATTGGTTTCACAAGCTTGGAAAAATCTGGTATAAATCGGCGGTAATAGCCAGCTAGTCCAAGGAAACTTCGGACTTGATGAACAATGGTTGGGGGTTTCCACTCCAAAATATCCTTGACTTTGCTGGGATCTATCGCAATCCCCTTGGCAGATAATACATGTCCCAGAAATTGGATTTCTTCCAGCCAGAATGCGCACTTACTGAACTTGGCATATAACTGATGTTCTCTCAAGCGCGTTAATACAATCCGCAAGTGCTGAGCATGCTCCTTTTTATTCTCGGAGTATATTAAGATATCATCGATGAATACCACCAAAAACTTGTCCAACTCAGGTATAAATACTGTGTTCATCAAATAAGTGAAGTGGATAGGAGCATTGGTCAGTCCGAAAGACATTACCAAATATTCAAATAACTCATATCGTGTAGTGAATGCGGTCTTTGGTATATCTTCAGGCCTAATACGGATCTGATGGTAGGCCGATCTGAGGTCAATCTTGGAGAATACCCTTGCTCCAGTCAGTTGATCAAATAGAATGTCAATTCGTGGAAGAGGGTACTTATTTTTGATGGTAACCTCATTAAGGGGTCTATAATCCACACACATTCGAAGTGTTTGGTCCTTCTTCTTGACGAAGATGGCTGGACAACCCCATGGCGACGATCTTGGCCAGATGAATCCCTTCTCAAGTAGATCTTGCAATTGGGTCTTAAGTTCTGCCAGCTCATTTGGAGGCATTTGGTACGACCTTCTAGAAATGGGAGCCGTACTGGGCTTCAACTCAATTACAAACTCTACATATCTTTCGGGGGGCAATCCAGGCAAATCTTCTGGAAAGACATCTAGGAACTCACATACTACCGGAATATCTTTGATCTCCGGTATAATGGCTTCATTAATTCTGCCAATTGGTTTAGCTGTAATAGCTATGGGGATAGACAAAAGAATTTCTTCTTGGTCATAACTCAACCTGATAGTTCTCAGATTAGTGTTGAGGATTGCTTTATGTTGGGCCAACCAATTCATGCCCAAAATTACATCTATGTCTTGGCCTTTCAGAACAATCATCTTAGTAGGAAAGTCCCGTCCAGCCAATGTTACGGGCACTTGGTAAGCCACTTCTTTGGTAAATATTTGTCCCCCAGGCAAATGTATTTTAAACCCTTCCCTTGATTCAGTATACGGAATGCAGTGTTTCTCCACAAACTTTTTGCTTATGAAAGTATGTGAAGCACCAGAATCAAAGAGAATAAGTGAAGGATGATTGGCTATGAGAAACGTACCCATCATCACCGGTTCGCCTTCTGGTGTTGTGGCCACTTGAGTGTAATAAACCCGTCCTGTTTTCCTTGTATTCTTATCGACGGTACTAGTTGCCGCATTTCCCTTGGAACCTCCGGAGCTTTGCTGATTATTTGCTTGATTCCGCCTCGGGTATGGACAGTCCTTAATGAAATGCCCGGACTTTCCACAGTTGAAGCAGCCGGTGGATGAGCTTGGAAGAGTAGGGAAACGAGTGTCAGGGGCACCCGGCTGATTTGTAGCGGTGGGGGCAGTGGTAGGACGGATAAACACTGGTTGCTTGAATGGGATGGAGGGTGGGCGCGATGAAGAATGTTTCTGATTGAAAGGTCGAATAACCAACCTTTGCCTTTTCTCGGGGCCCTAATTAGGCCTGTTGCCTCCATTCCCCTTGGATTTTCCAGATCCTGCATATTTAGCTTCGACTACCAGTGCTGTGTTGACAGCCCTTCCATAAGTAAGGTCGATGCTGGTGGCCATCTTTCTTTGCATCTGATCATTCGAGCCTCTCATGAAACAATTCTTCTTCTTTATGTCGGTGTTGACTTGATCGATTGCGTATTGGGATAAGTGATTAAATTTATTGAGATACTGGGTGACAGTATCTCTGCCTTGCTTCAATTTCATGAACTCCTCTTGCTTCATGTGAAGAACTCCCTCAGGTATATAATGCTCTCTGAAGGCCAACTTGAACTCATCCCATGTGATCTGATGATCGACCGGCTGAACGGCCACAAAATTTCCCCACCACGTACTTGCAGGGCCTCGCAGTTGTTGGGCTGCAAACAGGGGCTTTTGATTTTCTGAACACCGAAGAAGCCCGAATTTTTGTTCAATGACACGGATCCATTCATCTGCCTCTAAAGGATCTTCAGCTTTGACGAACAATGGAGGGCGCGTCTCAGAGAAGTCCAGATAAGATGTCTCACGGGGGCCTTGCGGATATGCCCGCCCACCTTGTTGTTGAAGTTGTTGACCTTCCATGTCACACAGGAAGCGGGTATTGTCTGCTGTTGCATTTACCAAGGCAGCGATGGCCTCGGCAAGTGTCGGAGGTACTAGAGGTGGATTCGGGGTCGCTTCCCTCCTACGGGAGGTACCAGCCCCATCTGAGCGCGAGTCCTGGAAGGCATCTGAGGCAAAGAACATTTGGAGCAATATGATATGCCATACAAACCATCCATTTCACATTACTTAAAAAGGTAATGTTACAGACTCGTACTTACAATAGGATTACACCACCTATTACACAATAGTACTACTTCTATACTATACTATTCCTGCTTTTTGTCACTCTGGGTAGCCTCGCTGTCAGCTGTAGGAGACCATTCGTCGACCAGCTTCATAGAGGGAGGGGGTCTAAAAAGATCCAGCTCACCGCCAAGTGCTTCTCCCGCTACTCTAGAAGGTCCGGCCTCCATCCCTACAGGATCCGCATGGACGTTCGGGTGCAGTTGCGAGTACAGTACATGAACTTCTTCATGTAGTGTGTTGCAATAAACCTTCAAGCTATCCACGGTTGAGCTAAGCTCTTCCACTCGGGCTCAAGCTCTAGCTTCCTTTGCCCAAGCTAGTGAACAAGAGTTCACCGCCCAGTCGAGCGCTAGATCCTGATCCGCTAGCTGGTCTTGCAGTTGGCGAATGTCTCTTCTTAATTCATTGATTCTTTCGCCATTCGCGACCCATATTTCGTTCCTGCGTCGGAGTTCTATTCGAAGCTGATCCACTTGGGCTTCCAGATCTCCAATCGGATCGTTGCTCCCACTACTGCTATCTTCATGCCGTGGGGCAAGTTGATGACGGGGTACACTGATTGGCCTAGTTGACTTACGCGCAGTCTTTCTCGTACGTGGCAGCATTTTTCCAAGGGGGAAATCTTATTAGCATAGTTTTTGGCATGATGCATGTGTAATTACAGAATCAACCTTAGTTGATTCAACCTTCTATACATTGCACTTTTCCTATCTGGTCTTTGCAATAAACTCTTCAGAGATGCTTAGGTAAGAAGGGAAGAAATTTTCTAGATAAGTCTTTAGAAAATTCTTTTTGAAGATGCCTCATAATATCTGCAGAGATGGGCTTCGCTCCGATACCAGCTGTGACGGAACCTCCCAAGTCATTAGGCCCACCTACAGTTGTCCTTGTCCAACAGATTTCAGACAACCCTGCAGGTGTTCTTGAATCACTTGACAAGTTCGGTATCTGCTTTTCTTACCTTTCCCAAGAGCGTTTCACCCGTCACGCAGACATTACAAATCATCGGAGATACGGAAATGCGGAAGTGGTTACATAAACTTACCTTTATTAAAAGTAAGACAAAGTTAAACATTTAAAGACCAGACTATAACATATGAGTGCAGAGTATTATTATTACAAGCCAAGGGAGGCAAAAACCCTCCCGATAAGTTTTAAACAAAAGTTTTTATGGAGGATCCTTTCCTCCCGCAACTTCACTCCTAGTGCTCTTCCTTTGGTACCACCTTAGAACAGAAGAAACAAAAGTTTGTCGCTTCTTCACCTAAAAATAATAGGGAATAAAACCCTGAGTATGGAATTACTCAGTAAGGCTTACCCGACTAAGGAAAAGACTGTCAAGGGTATGCTGGTTATAAGGGAGTCAAGGTAAGGTTTCTCAATAATGAAAGACTCCGTTTGCAGAAATGCTTACTAAAAGTGGATCCTTAAAAATCTAGTTTTATTGTCAAGTTAAGTAGGATTACCTGTAACTAGAGTTCTTTCTACCCTAGTTCAATCACTTGACCTATACTAGCCAATTTCTTAACAATCCTTCATCTTTACTGGAGTTCTCTGTATAGAGCAGTGACCAAGTCTTCATAACCGCGAAGGTACAGCGATCCAAATCGATTATACTCAGCTGAGGATCTCCAATCACACGACATATGTAGCACTTAACCCTTGCATATGTCAACTCGCCACCGGGGTTCTTAAGACCAGATCAGTTTCACGCCAATCGAGAGCACAGATACACCACCATCCAACCTCTTGCCACGGAGGGTACACGCTACTCTCGCCATCTCTCCACTCCCATTGCGTGGTATCTTATTCTGGCCTTAGTCTGCCCAAGGCAAAGCTTACCCATGACGAGGCATGTGACCAGTTAAAGGGTCCTCAGTCATCAAGCCTACATCGACACGGTCCTTAATCGACTCAGACGGAGACACTACACCGAGACTCTCTCTTCTCGTGCATGTCACTCGCCCAGTCTCAGCTTAATCATTTCAACCCAAAGTTTGGTACCTGATAGAGGTACATCTTTTCCGATGTTGAACCCATCATGGCCATGATGGATCCACCATCAAGTTTTATTTTCAAAAACATCCCTCCCACTTTGCCACATCATCTTTTATAAAAACAAACCTTTTGTTTTGCTAGAGCAGGACTAAGCATAGTAAAAACCTTTTATAAAACATGGATTCAAAGGAAGGTAATCAAATTCAAGGAAGGTAATGCATGAATTGTTTTAGCATTCAACTCCTATCACCTAATGCAACAAGCAAGTGAGAAAGCTTTTAAAAGAATCAAGGAGGTGGCAAATGCACCGGGGCTTGCCTTGGTTTACAGGTGATTCAGGCTCAGTTCCACAGATGTCAAAATAAAAACAGCTGTCTGCCTGATGTTCCTGAGGTGGTGGTGGTGAAGTCTTCTCTCCTTCTACTTGAACTTCTTCCTCATTTTCTAAATATAACCATACATAATAATGAATGCTCATGTAGTGCTCATGAAGATGCAAAAATAGTAGAAGTTGGCTATCTAAAGTCTTGAATACAACTTTCCTTCACGGTTCTCCGAGAAACTAGGGTTTCCGGAGTTAGTAAAGGAATTCAAAGGGCAGGGTAGGGTTCTGGGCTCTAAGTATCAAACAAGGTCGAAATCATACCAAATTCTACGCAAAGCTTCTAAATAATGTTTAGAGTTCATATAAAAAGTTTGGGGATTTTTGGAATTACTTTCTATTTTCTAAAAATCCAGAAACAAGGTTTTAGGCTATTTTAAATGCTCCAAAATTCCCTATTTGATCTAAAAATCATGAAACTACTTTTATTAAATTCTATGGAAAATTAGGAATCTAGCAAAATTGGTTTGACATTTTTACCATTTTTTTACAATTTTCTAAAATTTTGTTAGTCTCGGTAGAAAAGAAAAGGAAAAAAACTGTGAACAGGACTAGGCCGAAAGCAGCCCAAGCAGCCTATCCTGCACAGGAACAGGGACGCGCCCACGCATGCCCGCGCACACGACGACGACTTTGCGAATAAGCCCCTGCAGTTTTGAATAACCCGAAGGAGTCCAAAACACTATTTAAAACAGTCACTGACACTTTGCAGAAATACACTCGCACTTTTATTTCTTCTCCACAAACATCCATGGCCACGGCGCGCTCGCCGTTCACCCCCGGCACGGCACGTACCAGCCATGGCCGGCGATGACTGCTACGGCTAGCTATCGGGGAGGCATAACCGACCAAGGATGATCTATGAACACCAGTTAATTTGTCATGAACATCACTGGGAACTGTCTGCCCATGATCATGGCGGAAACCGGGATCACGAGCACGCGTTCCCGCCAAATCATGGCCGAATTGAGAAAACGAGTGCCACGGTAAGCTTCACTAGCATGCAGAGCAACAAAAACAACATTCGAGATGGACAGAGCCTTACCCAAACGGGCTGGCCACGGTCGAGCTATTCACGGGGGCGTGGCGACCCAATTTGGGGGAAAAGGGAGATTCTCCGGCTATGGTGGCTAATCGAGGGTGGGAGTGGGTGCTTCGGCTTCGCAATTTAGAGACGATGAGCTGTGCTCTGTTGATTTGAACGAAGGGGGTAAGGATGCGGTGAATTTATAGGCGCAGTGAGCCACTGCCATGGCCATGGTGATAACCATCGCCGGCCTTAGCTGGCGATCAACGGCGGCGTCTAGCGCTATCCTTTCCTACGAGCTTGCCACGTCCCGCCGCGACAGTAACGCGGTTAAACCTGTGAGGGCGTGGACGAACGGAGAGGAGCGGTGTCGATGACCGGATATGGCCGGAGTGAATAGTGGCCGCGTGGCGGTCGGAATCATCACGCTCCACCGCGGCGATCTTACCCGGATCAAGAAGATCTTTGTGAGGAGATGCACGCCGCGCGCCCATCTCGACCCTGGCGCAAATCACGGCGCGGATTGGTCGTCGGCGGCGAGGGTCTGAAGCTTATCCTCCCGGGCACTGTACCATGGCAATGTTCTTCAGTGCTCCTGACAGCCAAAGTTTAGGGTAGATTTTCTCTAAAGTTTTCATGGCAACTCACCCAAATCTCTGCAGCAAAGTTGTAGAGTTACAAACCAGCTACATTTCGACTATAGGAACTAAACTCAGTTGAGCACTAGATCATACATAATTTCAATTCCAAAGCTCGACAAATAACACTGGTGGTCATTTTTCAGTCAGTAACCCGACTGACAGCCCAACTTTGGGTTTAATTATCTCCCAATTCTTCATAACAACAATGCTTAACCCCTTAAACAAAGTTGTTCACCTTTAATAGCTTTACAATATTGATGTGGTGACCTAGGGCAAAAACCTTATAATTTGAAAATTACAAAGCTCCAAAGTTGAGCCCAAACATTGATTTTCAGACTTAGTCTTAGAACCCAAATAGGGCCTTTTTGCCAATAGGTCCAAAACTCAGGGTTTGAATTGCAAATCTTCATAAATGTGAACCATATGATTTTATATGCTTTAACATCATAGTTTTTACACTTAAGTCCAAAAGTGCACTAATTTTGCACTTAGCCCCCTAGGGTTTAGGTTTAGGGTTTTCCAGTGTCCTTTTTAGGGTTTTTGGTATTTCAGGGGTGTGAATGTAATGTAGGTCTATTCTTAGTAACATTTTATGACTATTTCACTTAAGCTTTTGGTTTTTCTCTATTTGGATCTTGTTTTACCCTTCAGATACCTATTTAGGGTTAAGTACCCTACTCTAGGGTTGTATTTGCAAAATGCCATATCAATACAACTTGTTTGAAACTTTTGCTTAGTGAATGCATTCTAGGTGTATCAAATATATGAAATACTAATGTTGATGATGTTATGCTCAAGTTTTAGTAACAGTAACACCGGGGGTGTTATATCCTTCCCCCATAAAAGAATCTCGTCCCGAGTTTTAAAGTCCTAGGGTAAGTAGTGGAAAAGGAAATGCTTCACATTTTTATTTCCTGATTTTTGGTACAAGGCAGTGGTGGTTTGGGGGCTCACTCCTTTATTACAACAATTATATACATATCACAATTTGCCTAGTGAATGCATTCTAGGTGTATCAAATATATGAAATACTAATGTTGATGATGTTATGCTCAAGTTTTAGTAACAGTAACACTAGGGGTGTTACATCCACTTGTGCCACCTTGCTTGATAGCGTCTCCCTGCTGCTGGTTGCTTTGAGGGCAATGGTTTGAGGCTCGTGGACAGGTAGAGGGCCATTAAGAGCGTCGTCCACATATCGGGCCTCTTTCACCATCATGCGCCCGCTCACAAACTTCCCAAGAATCTCCTCGGGTGTCATCTTGGTGTACCTGGGATTCTCACAAATAAGGTTAACAAGATGGGGGTCAATTACCATGAATGACCTTAGCATAAGTCGGACGACGTCGTGGTCCGTCCATCTTGTACTTCCATAGCTCCTAATCTTGTTGACCAGGGTCTTGAGCCTGTTGTATGTTTGTGTTGGTTCCTCTCCCCTGATCATCGCGAACCTTCCCAACTCGCCTTCCACCAACTCCATTTTGGTGATCATGGTGGCGTCGTTTCCCTCATGCGATATCTTGAGGGTGTCCCATATTTCCTTTGCGTTGTCCAAGCCGCTCACCTTGTTGTATTCATCCCTGCACAAAGATGCTAGCAAGATAGTGGTAGCTTGTGCATTCTTATGAATTTGCTCATTGATAAACACAGGGTTATCGGTACTGTCAAAATGCATTCCATTTTCAACTATCTCCTAAATACTAGTATGGAGAGAAAATAAGTGACTACGCATTTTGTGACTCCAAAAAGCGTAGTCCTCTCCATCAAAGTGTGGAGGTTTACCGAGAGGAATTGAAAGCAAATGAGCATTGGAATTGAAAGGAATACGAGTATAATCAAATGAATAATTTGAATTAACCGGTTTATTTTTAGACGAGTCGTCATCGTCGTCTCTTGGTGAAGAAGAAGATTCATCGCTGTCGTAGTAGACAATCTTCTTGATGCGCCTCTTCTTCTTCCCGTCCTTCTTCTTATGACTCAAGCCAGAGTCAGCGGGCTTGTCATCTCTTGGCTCGTTGAAGATGGACTCCTTCTCCTTGTCGTTGACCACCATCCCCTTTCCCTTAGGATCCATCTCTTCGGGCGATTAGTCCCTTGTTGAAAAGAACGGCTCCGATACCAATTGAGAGCACCTAGAGGGGGGTGAATAGGTGATCCTATGAAATTCAACACTAAATTCCACAAACTTGATTATAAAGATGTTAGAGCAAGTTAATCAAGTCTGTGAGCTCTTGCGAACACAGACAATCGATGAGAAGGCAATCACAGGAGACACGCGATTTTATCCCGTGGTTCGGCCAAGTAGCACTTGCCTACTTCCACGTTGTGGCGTCCCAATGGACGAGGGTTGCACTCAACCCCTTTCAAGTGATCCAATGCGTTACAATGATGATCACAAAAGAAGCACAGAAGTAAGGGAGGGGAGAGCAACACACACAAGACTCAAATCGAGAGCACAATCACGCACACAAGCCACAACTTGAGCTCAAAACACAACGCACGGAGTTTTCAACTCAAATGGAGCTCAAGTCACTATCTCAAAGAATCGAATGCGTGAAGTTGGAGTCTTGGAGTCTTAGAATGTTTCTAGTCAGCTTGGGTGACTCCTCCATGCGCCTAGGGGTCCCTTTTATAGCCCCAAGGTAGCTAGGAGCCGTTGGAGACCAACAAGGAAGGCCAAGATTGGCTTCAGTCGGGTGGCGCACCGGACAGTCTGGTGCGCCACCGGACAACCACTGTAGATGGTCCGGTGTCGATCTCCTTCCTTTTCTGGCCCAGATGACCGTTGTAGCTTCGGGCCGGTTGGCGCACTCGACACAGTCCGGTGCACAACGGACAGTCCGGTGCCCCCTTCCGACCATTGGTGCGGGCCACGCGTCGCCCGCGGATTGCGCGGCCGACCGTTGCGCAGTCGACCGTTTGCTCACCGGACAATCCGGTGCACCACTGGACAGTCCGGTGAATTTTAGCCGTACGCCGCTGATCCTTTTCCCGAGAGCGGCGACTTCGCCGCGGACGACTCACCGGACAGTCCGGTGAATTATAGCCGTACGCCGCCGTCGAGTCCCGAGAGCGACCAGTTCACCTTGGACTCGCTTGGCACACCGAACACTGTCCGGTGTTCCACCGGACAGTCCGGTGCACCCAGATCACAGCCAACTCTTTTCCAATTCCTTTTCTCCTGTTTCTAGCACTTAGACAATATATGTTAGTACTCAAAACAATGTACTAAATCTAGAAACGTACCTTGTTATATGATTTGCACTTCTTCAATCTTTGGCACATTCAGAACTTAGAGAATGTGTGTTGGGCACTTAATCACCAAAACATTATAGAAATGGCCCAAGGGCACATTTCCCTTTCAACAAGAGACAAAGTTAAAACAATGCATGCACACAAGTCGAGAGAAGAGCACAAGACAACACAACAGAGTTAGAACTCAAAACAACTGATCAGATCTCAATCTATCGAAGCAATAGCATGGTCATGATGTCTCGATGTCTTAAGATGTTCAAAGGATGCTTAGTGTTGTGCTCAATGTGCCTAGGGGTCCCTTTTATAGCCCCAAGGGACCTAGGAGCCGTTGGAGCTCCATTTGGTAGGCTTTGGTTTCCTTCTGTCCGCGGGTGCACCAGGCTGTCCAGTGCACAGCAGACAGTGAAAAGTACACAAGTAGAGAATCGTGTGATTGGCTGATTTCCTCTTTTGTGGGGCACCGGACCGTCCGGTGGGGGCACCGGACTGTCTGGTGCTCCAAGTGATTGTTGGCACTCGGCCGACGTGGTAGCTAGTCATTGGCTAGCTGGCACACCAGACGGTCCGGTGCTCCACGCGGACGGTCTGGTGAATTATAGCCGACATAGGTTGTAATTCCCGAGAGCAGCCACTTTGGCGGACCTTGCACCGGACTGTCCGGTGAGTAGCACCGGACCGTCTGGTGCATCACAGTCCAGCATAACTTCTCGTTTTCTATCTTGTTCTCTTTTGCTCCTTTTGACTTGACTTCATGAAGTCCCTAGCACTTAGAAAAATATGATTAGTATCCAAAATAATTGACCAAGTGTCTAGAGCTTACTTTTTCACTTGGTCCCATATAGATTTTGTATTATGACCTCTTTCAAGCTCAATTTGCTTCATGCATCTTTGCTCATTTGTCATATTAGTCTCAACATATTGTGTTGTCCATTTAATCATAAAAACAATATAGAAATGGCCCAAGGACACATTTCTCTTTCACTACCCTACAAAAGCAACAATTTCGTGCATGTGTGCCTCATAAACCATCCATGCGTCACCCTCCCTTCGCATCGTGTGTCAGGCCTTCCTCTCGTCTCTGGAGCCTGGAACGGACCCTTGCTCACTTGTCTCCCTTTTTCTTGCAAAAAAGTCAAGTCCATCCAAGCAGCCTAGCAAGGGATAGCAACGAGAAGTGGACTGGACTGGTGCTTGGCACTGATAAAGTAGGCATACGGTTCATCGGTCAACCCCATCACTACCTTCTCTCTCTAGGGAACAACCTCTACGCCATGCTTGAAGGACTCATGCCATGCCTCATGTCTGCCAGCGATCACACTTCTTCCAGGCTCGCTCCTCATCCTTGCTAGCTCGCTTAGGCTTTGTTCGGCAGTTTGGAATTTTTTCCTACGCTAGTTTTTCTCCACATATGGATTGGGTGAATCCAAGTCTTTCACCCAATCCCTTGTGGGATTAAATTTCTAAACTCAATCCACCAATCTTTGTTTGTTTGTTCCATATGTATTATATCCTAAAACCCAATCAACTATGTTTGTTCATTTATTCCATGTGGATTAAATCCCAAACTTGAAAACCAACAAAAACCAATAAAACCAACAAAGTTTAAGTATAGAACATGTAACTGTATCTTTCCAGAAATTTAAACATGCATGTCACATGATTCTCAATACATATTTTTCGTTCAGATTGAACACAGTTTTAATCCAGATTAAATAAAAAAACAAGTCAACATAACATCCAATGATCCTAGAGCACAAATCAACATAGTTTCTTTATCCTTAGATCGTAGAACACCATTGATCCTAGAGCACAAATCAACATAGTTCAATGCGTCAACTAGCAACTAGCATGATGTAGATTTTCAGATTCAGACCAATGATGCAACAGAATTCCAAGCTGCAAAACACGACAGAGAAGCAACAATGTTAATCAAACTACTGAAGTCCAAAGATAAGAACTATAGTACAATTCCTACCAGAAATACTCCTACTACTCAGGCAGCTATACTACCACACCCTATAGGATTGGGAAAAGAAAAGCAACTATTTTGCACAAGAGAAGAAGTTGGACGATTGCATTATATTATTGTTGTTAGATGAAATAAGAGCAATGAAATAAGATTTTTAGAAAGAATTACACAGCAATGAAACAAGAGCATCTTGGGAGCCTTTATCACACATGAACTCCATTGGCCTAAATGACATGGATTTGTTCAGCATGCCCACAAGGAGACAATGACAATAGTAAAACTAATGATTTCAGTTTTTAAAATTCAAAGATTTTTAGTTTTGAAAAAAAACTAATTGACTATAGTTACAATATTAGAAAGTCAAGAAGTTCAACCTTTTACTTTAAAGAAACTAATCATAGATTATACTTACCTTAGAGCTTATCCATCTTCCGTCTTAACCATAGGAGGGCAGTTTCTGGCTCATCAATACTAAAACTAGTAAAGGTCTCTCTGTTGTTTGGTATGCTAAACACCTCATCTGCTTTTATCTTCTCATCTGTTGTCACGTTCATGGATCTAAGAACAAAAATGCATCTCATGATGGAGAAGTCATTACCTTGAGCAGATTCTTTTCCTTTAGCCATTTGTGTAACCTCATCCTCAACTTGTTTTGGTTTTAGAGCTAGATATCTCCCAACAAATCCTTCCAAAGAATCCTTCTTCATCCTCTTTGCTTCCTTATCTTGATTGATTGTTGATGCAGTAGACCTTCTCATTGTTACATGTACCCTCTGTTCAGTCATTTCAATTATAGGATCTTCATCTTGTTCCAATCTTGAATCCTCTTCTTGTGGTTGTTGTTGAATAATACCTTCCTCATCCATTCTTGTGGTGTTCACTTGTTCTTCTTCATTTGAAATTGTGTTCCATTCTTGTGGTAGCTGTGTAGATGTTATGTTCCAGGTCTCTTGAGCAATGTGCCCATCGTATAGTTCCACAAGAGCATCAAAGAGAGGGAAAGACTTCTTTTGAAATTTCTTTGCCCTAGGAAATGACTGATAAAACAACAGTAATTTGCCATATCTATTATAGAGAATCACTAGCAAAAAATCCATTACAACAGTAATTTGCAAAATAACCATTACAACAAAATTCAGCAGCTTACAAAAATACACTTGATTATTCTCAAAACAGCAGTAATTTGCCATCACAAAATATCCATTACAAAATATCATCACAAGTATGTAGTCCAATTGAAATGACATTTATTGATCACACAATATCCATTACAGAATTGATTCACTGATTTCTACATTGCTCATAATCTGCCCACATATGATAAGCTATCATATCTCTTAAGTTATTCCCTTCCATATTCCCTTCATCATTTCCATGGTCACTATCGGGTAGGCTGACCAAACTTTGTGGGTTGATATTTCCTTGATCATTTTCTAGCCATCTCTCATCACCATTGTGTGATCAAATTAAGTTATGGAGGACTGCAGCAGCAATAGGTATTTTTGCTTGATTTCCCATTTTGTAAAGGGTAGCAACTTTGAGGATTGGAAATCTCTTCTTTATGACACCCAAAGCCCTCTCTACATGATTTCTTAAAACAACATGGTGATGGTTGAATAACTCTTTGTGATTTTGAGGCCTTCGATGACCATGACCAAACTCTTTCAGGTAATATCTAACCCCACGATATGGTGCAATAAAGGAAGTCGTATTGGCATAACCACCATCTACTAGGTAGTACTTCCAAGAAGGTACTTCAAACTTTCCTACAACATTGTTCATTGCAGATCTAAGAACCATTGAATTTGTTGCTGATCCTTCCCATCCGACTGACACATAAGTTATGTTAAGGTTAAAATCACATGCAACCATCACGTTTTGGCTAAGGGTCCCTTTTCTATTCCTGAATGGTGCGGCTTGATCGGGTGACATTGATACTGGAACATGGGTTCCATCTATTGAACCTATGCAGTTCTGCAAAAAAGAAACAATCTTCTAAGATCTAATATTGAGGATGTTCTAAGATGGGCACATAAGAGTTAAAAGAAGTCACCTTGAAGTATGGATAAAATCGGTTGTCACCATGAATTTTAGGATGAACTTGATTGGAAGGAGGATTTAGGAACCGCATGCTAAAGCCAGGGATAACAATGTTGAAGAAATGTTCGATGACACGGTGAAATGTATCATTGCTATGACCAAAAAAGACTTGGAGATCTTCAAATGTCGCATTGTGGCAAATCATGTATAGGAAGAACCCAAGTTTTTCCTCAACTTTGATTCTTGTATCTTTAACCAATCCTTCCATTCTAAGATAGTAGGCCAAGGATTTGAAAATGAAAGTTTCCATTCTAAATGATACCGTGCAGTTCTTGATATGACCTTCAAGTAGCTCTCGAACCTTTTCCTCCCCGGTCAGCACTGATGTATGCCTCAATTTCTTTTTATTACGTCCAAGATATCCCAAGAGATGTAGGGAAGGGAGAATCAAAAGGAAGATGTAATCATCATCATCCTCCCTCCTTCTAAGATGATCTCTATTGCGCATGTCCATAGCAAAACTAAAGGTAGCATCAAGAGAAATAAGGAAAACTAATTACTAAAGCTAGTTATGTAGTTCATATAATTCAGTTTCTTTAGGTTTTGGCTAGTACCTTGACAAAATGAGTCAGGCACCAACACCCAGGATGGGGGAGGCTCGTCCTCGCCTACTCTTGCTGGAGCAGGGACAATCTGAAAATAAGTAAATTATTTGGTTCATATAAGCATCAGTAAGAATAGATTCAATGTACTAGTTACTATTAGCACACAAGACGGAGATTGCAGTACAAACATCCAACGGTGTTTAGAAAAGAGGGAAATTCTATGTACTAGTCACTATTAGCAAGCGAAGAAGTCATCAGGCAAATTGTACAGAAGCAAACAAGCAAAGAAGCAAGCAAGCAAGAAAATACACGGCGCAGGAGCAGATTTGTATAGATTCCACTGCTCATCTTCGGATAGAGGTGGCATTGTGTGATTTGTATAGATTCTACTACTAGCAGAGTAGTCATCAGGTTGGCAAGATCACAATCGCCAATCTTCAAGGAAGTCAATGATGGCGAGGTAATTAAGCTAGTGGATTCTGGTCATACATGGCTGCCAGCAAATTCTTACCAGGGATGGGACACAAACACCCATGACTACATGCGCGGTGACGTGACAAAACGATGATGGCACAAGGGTTTCGCTAGCGCCCCGCTAGTCCGGTCGGCTCTGCGACCGCGCGCTTTGACGATCAAAGCTAGGGTAGGAAGCACGGCTTGACAGGGCAGGAAGCACGGCTTCGCATGCCTGTCCCTGTCCAACGCGGAACAAAAGAGAGGCAGATAACAGGATCCTACCGGAGAGAAGCTCGCCAGCGCGTAGAGGTCGCCGGCGGCGGCGGGGAGGATGGCTGGTCTTCTTGCGCCGCCGCCGCTCCTTGGGCTCACGGGATTTGTTCCAGACTCTTGGAGCCTTGGCTTCAATCCAGGACCTTCTCTAGCCAAAAAAATCTCAAACCCATGGGTTTGAAATCCAGTGGGCTTAACCGAACACAAAAAAATTAGAATCCGGATTTTTTAATGTGCTTGGAATATAATCTAGATTGCGCTCCAATCCAACCTCAACCTGGCCTGGTTGGGTAGTAACGAACGAGGCCTTATAGGGGTGTGACTCTTTCCACTTCTGCCCTCTGTTGGGGGCCTTCGTCCTCCGAAGGTCCTCAAAAACATGATTTGACAATGTTTTCCAAGTGGATTATGTGAACAGGTATCTTCGGACTCAGAATTATGAACATGAAGTACGGTCAGGACGAAGCCTGAACCAGACGAAGGGGGATTAAAATGGAGGACGGGCTGATTACCAAGCTCCACGAAGGATGGTGCACAGCCGAAGCTGTGCGCAGGGAAGCTTCGTCGCGATAGCAGAGAGGGGAACCGACTTAAAGATGAAAAGACTACTTAGGCCTTGACAGATTTCCATAAGTCATTGGCAAATGTAATGGACATGAATGTAATTTTACGTGGGCTGCGTCCCGCGTCTATAAATAGATGAACAGTACTCCCGTACTGTTCACGCTGACTTGGCATTTGCTTTTGCGTCATCTCTGTACTTTTGTCTTCCTGCAATCCGAAGGTACACTTGTAATCTGAAGTCATTTCTATTGTTATATGATAATAAAATAGAAATGACATTGTGACAAAATTTAAATACTTATGTTACTTTTTACGTTATGTTTACGACCTTCGTCACAGTTTGTTGCGTTTACGAAGATATATTGTTTGTGACCTTCGTCCGGAACACATTATATCCCGAAGGGAAATAATGTTTCAAAGGACGAAGGACCTTATCGTTTAACACTTTCTATGTTGCCTTGTTCTTAATCCGAAGCATTTGAGAACAAGTCCCCAACATTGGCGCCCACCTCCGGTGAACTCACTTCCACTTTGAGTTTTTTGAACACCTTCGGAAGCCATAGACCCTCGCTATGGCGCCAAAGAAAGCTTCAGCGACTGGGGCTGCAGCTCTGCAACCGTTGGACCCCAACCAGGAGACTGTCTCTCTTCGGGAAGCCTGAAGCCAGAAGAGGAAGGCCGTCAGCCCGACGCTTCAGGAGGATGAGCTAGACCAAGAGATCAGGGATATGGAGATGCTACATCAACAGGTGCAGAGGAAGAAGGAGAAGATGGCCAGGCTAGCTGAGTTGCAAAGGCAGATAGACGAAGCTTCTGAAGAAGTTCGCCATCTCACTCACGAGGAGCAGAACAAAAGGCCTCAGCAAAAAGACCTTCATCAGGAGGGCTTCTTCAATGAAGATGACTGGTATGACAATTTCCATCATGGAAATTTTGTTTTCGATGAAGCTTCTCCCCTGTCCGCTGAGCTGCAGGCTACACCCTGGCCTCCGTCCTACAAGCCACCCCAGCTCCCCATGTTCAATGGCCATTCAGACCCGAAGCAGTTTTTGATGAGCTACGAAGCAACAGTGTCTTCGTATGGTGGCAACGCTGCAGTCATGGCAAAGTCTTTTGTTATGGCTGTTAGGAATGTCGCTCAGACCTGGTATTCCTCCCTTCGACCAGGAACGATTACTTCATGGCAAAAGCTGAAGGAAATGTTGTTAACCAGCTTTCAAGGGTTTCAGACGAAGCCAGTCACTGCTCAAGCCCTGTTCCAGTGCACTCAGGATCATGAAGAATACCTTCAGGCGTATGTCAGAAGGTTCTTGCGTTTGAGGGCGCAAGCACCAACGGTGCCCAATGAAATTGTCATCGAAGCCATGATCAAGGGGCTTCGTCCTGGACCTGCAGCTCAATACTTTGCTAGGAAGCCTCCTCAGACTCTGGAGAAAGCTGCTCCAAAAGATGGACGAGTACATTCGTGCCGACAATGACTTTCGCCAAAGAAGGGAGGAGGCTTTCAGATTTTCTGAAATGACCAGGGGCTTCGGAGGAAGATTTTATCCGAGGCATGTCAGGTCCATCCACAACTCCACTCAAAATGATGATAAGGGGAGTCAGCAGAACAGACCGCAGAGCTCCTCACAGGCTTCGGGGCAACAGCAAACTTTCTTCCGGCCACCAGCTCCAAGAGGCAGAGGCGCCAGGGGCTTCGGCGAAGATTTGGAGATCAACCAAGGAGGGTATTTTGCTTATTCTGTGGTGAAAACAAAGGCCATACCACCAGGATGTGCCATGTTACCATCCAGAAACAAAAGGAGCTAGCAGAAGCTGCAGCGCAACAGGGCCAGCCGAAGCAGGTCATGCATACTGCTTCGTACCATCAGCCTTACATCCCGGAATACGTGGGCAACCACCCTGCAGTTTCCGTAGCTTCGGCGAGTCAACCTCAAGCTTCATGGCAACAGCCCCCGCCCCCACCTCCGCTGCAACAAGGCCAACAGCCAGAAGGGAGCCAATATGTTCCGCACCAAAGGGATCTCAGAGAGCAATCTGAAGCTCGCACAGTCAATAGTACTGTGCCAGAGTCGAAGCACATTTATTGACAAATATCCTACTTTGATAGCAGTCTTTTCCGTTTAGTTCTATTTTCTATGTAATAAAGAACATTTCAGTTTCCATGTAATAGTTTTGTGGTTGGTTATCAGGAAAACCTATCTACTCCACAGGCTTAAGTTGGTGAAGCTTAAAAATTTGCGGTAACAAGGAGGACCTTCGAATTATTAAAAATCCTTCGAAGCAACAAAAAGTCGTTCTAAGGAACGCAGAGTAAGTTGCCGAAGTTACAAAAAGCCGTTCCAAAGGGAGCGCAGTGTAAGTTTTTTGCTCCAAAGACGTTCCTAAGGGAATGCAGAGCATACAGCGAAAAGTCAACGCTGATACCGCCTAAAGTAAAAGGCGAAGAAGCTCCAAAGACGTTCCTAAGGGAATGCAGAGCTTACAGCGAAAAGTCAACGCTGATACCGCCTAAGTAAAAGGCGAAGAAGCTCCAAAGACGTTCCTAAGGGAATGCAGAGCTTACAAATATATTTTGTGTGTATCTTCGGAACAAACGTCATTTGCATAACATAACATCATCACATCATTTTGCATAGCATAAGCATCATACATCATGTTGCATATGGCAAAAGAAGGGGACACAGTATCAACCTTCGAAAGGACGCTTTGAGAAAGTGAAAATTGTGTAAAGTCACGAGGGAATACAATGATAATCTTCGGAATACAGCTTCGGAGAATGTTTTCACAAAGCATGGACGTGCTTCATCAGAGTAATATCGAAATTGCACAGCTTCGGAGAATGTTTTCACGAAGCGTGGACGCAAGTTATCAGAAGTTTTAACGGAGAATGTCTTCTTCACGAAGCATGAAAAGAAGGGAAGGTGTTTTTTCGCCGAAGGCTCAAAAATGGTATGTATGTAGAATTTCATGCATCGTAAAGAATTGAATAATGAAAAGAGACTTGAATATTACATTCAAATGTACAAAATATTACATAGATCACACTTCAAATGTTTTTTCTAATAACACCTAGTCTTCTCTTAATACTACTTCGGCAGCCTCATTTAGAAGTTGTTCAACAACTTTATCCATGATAGCTTCGGCCATTTGTTTGATTTCGTCATCCTCTTTTATGTGAGGGTCAACAGACGATCCAGCAGGATCTGAGGGAAGAAAATATTTTTACATTACTATTACAAACTGCGAGCAAAGTTTGAAATAAAAATTACAACACAATAAGAGCGACTAATTAATACCTATTTGCCCTTCGGCAACTTCTGTCACTTTCCTAGCATCATGGATGCCTTTTTCACTTGAATAATTTCTTGCGCCATTTCTCGGCCGCCGTTGTCCCAGACATCAGTAAAGAATTTGCCACCAACCATGCTTGCTTCGGCCGAGGGGTCTTTGATGTCTTCAGAGGATAAGGCAGCTTCGGACTGAGCTAAAGATTTTACATGTTCACAACCTTTCTTCTCCAAGACAGTAGCAACTCCCCTGGCGCCCGAAAAAGCGCAGATGTCACCACGGCTACTCAGGATTTCCTCGAAGGCCTCTGCTTCGTGACTGATCCATTCTATTGGACCTTCGGGATTGCCTCTTGAGAAATTCTCTTCACTAGAAAATGCGCCCACGCTGGCGAAGCTGGTTTTAATTTTCTTTACGCATTCCATGTATTTTTCGTAGCATTTTTTCTTAGAAGACCGAAGCTCTTCCACGGTTGCTTCCAAATGATCAGCCCATTGGTCGCTGCATTCCCGTCTTGTTTCTTCAAGTATACGTTCTTCTTTCGCCCGGGCCAATTTCTTCTGAAGATCTTTAATTTCGCGTCTCTGAGCTTCGGCCTGAACCTTTGCAGCAGCTTCGTCCTTTTTTATTTTGTCTACTAATGTAAGCAGAATTTTATCTTTTTCTAGAGCTTCGTTTCTCAGTTTAATAACTTCTGAACGTAAATTGTTGAACGCAATTTCATAGCTCTCATCTTCGGCACTCTTTTGAGCTCTTAATGTGTTGCTTAGGATTAAGCCCTATACGAAAAAGAATCCGTTTAAGAATAAAAGAATGAATTATGTATTAAAAAATTTTCAAGCGTCTAATTCCCATACCTTTAGGCTATTGTACGCAAGACTGTCCGCGAGATCCTCCTTTGTCATAGCACATAATCCAGCTTCGAGCTTCGGGAACCCCATACTTCTAGCCATCTCTCGGCAGACAGATAGTTCTTTATTGTCAGGAAGGCAGTACAGGAAGTCATCTTCATTTGTCCCATTAAACACTACTGCCCCCTTCGGATATTTTAGCTCTCTGGCATAGTGGTTGGCTTCGTAAGTCTCTTCTTCAGATAATTTCTTCCCCGAAGCATGTCGTACGATGTAATCGCATATGCTGGAAGGAGCTTCGGGGGCGGCAGTGTCAATTTCTTCAACCAAATTTGGTTCTGATATTTTTGTTTCCAAAGATTGTTCCTTGGTGGGCTCTGAAGGCCCAGCTTCAGCTTCAGGTTGTTGCTTCGAAGCTTCAGCAACTACAGCTTCGGTAGACACTTCAGCAACTTCAACAGTCTTCTTTGAAGTTGTGCTTGAAGACTTAATTGTCTCCAAAACATCTAGCACGTTCACCATTCTTTTTCTTTTCGGGGTCACCGACGACCCCTTTTGATTTTTTATTGTTTCGACATTTGCTGAAGGACTTAAGATTTCCGATATTTTTGGCTCTTCAATCTTCGGTTTCTCTGCTTTTTCTGCTGAAGGCGCTTCAGTCTTTTCTTCCATCTTCGGCACTGGAGCTGGTTCTGTAGCTTCAGAGGCCAAAGAGACTTCACCAATAAATTCTGGCACTGTGGCCGGCTCAATAAAACGCGCTCGGTGGGTGAGCACCTTTATCTTTTTCCTTTGCGGCGCTGGCTCGCTAGTGGCACTCGTGGTAGCTTCTGTCGCAGGAGAAGTATTTTTTCTTTTGCGACCTGACACCGGATAGTGATAGTCAGGGTAGACAAACCCGACTGCGTCAAATACCCGGTTGAGCCTTTTCTTCTTTCAGCCTCCGAAGGCTGCTGATAACGCAGTGTTCTCGGCCTTCGAGTACACCCCAAGCAGTTCGTCACTTAATGTTTCAATGTTTTTCAACCAGTCGTCATCAGGTTCAACAAATTTATCCCCGTATTTGAATGTGTATTTCAGTCTGACCAGTCCGCCTTCGTCGGACTCTTTGATGGTCTCCTTCGGCATTTCCCACTTTCCTGCAAGTGGCCACACCCTGAAGGCAATATGTTCTTGAATCAAGTCCCTTGTCCCAATAAAAGAGCAGACTACGCCGAAGGCTCTTTGGCATTCCTCGGCTGCTTCATCCATTTCGACCTTCGGCCTTCGAAGTCCGAAGCGTTGCCAGATGGGGCGCATAATGATACTCTTGACATCTTCTTGCGCTGTTAAGTCATTCTTTACATAGAACCATTCGGTCATCCAGGCTCCGGGCCACCTCTTCCGAAAGGTCGGCACAGGGCGGCTTGACCCGGAGCGGGCACCGAAGCTGTAACACCCAAAGTTGTTGTGATATTGTTCTTTCCCCCAGGGCTTCGTCTCATATAACAACTCATGAATGTTGCAAAAGCTTTTAGCATTTGGTTCTAAACCTTGGCTTCTCGCAGCCCAGACAAACATCCCCATTCTTATGATAGCTTCGGGAGTAATTTGATGAAGGTAGACTTGAAATGTCTTCAGGACTTCAACAACAAAGTTGCTTAGGGGGAATCGAAGCCCAGCCTTGAGAAAGCTTCGGAAGATTACGACTTCATCTTCTTCGGGGGTGGGAGAAGTCTTTTCTCCAGCATCAACCCTCACAATAGATATATCTCGAAAATACCTCCCCCTCATATTATCGATATGATTCTGCTTAATAGTGGTTTTCCCGAAAACCGTGTGACTTGGCCGCCATGGTCGATCTTCGGACTCTTCCCCACCACTTTCTACATCATAACTGTCGCTGTCACCAGTATCTTCGGACAAACCTTCAAGAATCTCCTTGGTGATTTTCTCCGCATTGGTCTCCGCCATCGCTATAAGAAACCCCAAGTTCTTCTCTTCGTCGAGACTCAGCTTCGTCTCAGCAGGGATCTTCTTACCTTCAGACATCTTCGGAAACGCTAAAAAACTGTTTTCAAGGCCGAAGCTTCAAAATCAAAAAGATCAGCAAATCTTAGTGCACAAGAGCTAAAAATTTAGTGGGCCGAAGCAGATGGCAAGTGTGCATACCAAATAAGTTTGCGGTATGATCTTATTTATACCCCCAGGGCGTTGAAAATTGAAAGACCCCGCTTGTCAGTGAATGTTGCTATTCTAGCAAAGGGGAAGGTGTTTTTTCGGACCTTCGGCTTAAGGCCTTCGTTCATATCGCAATCTGAATTTATCATTAACAAATTAATATTGCGAGGGGCTACTGTTGGGGGCCTTCGTCCTCCGAAGGTCCTCAAAAACATGATTTGACAATGTTTTCCAAGTGAATTATGTGAACAGGTATCTTCGGACTCAGAATTATGAACATGAAGTACGGTCAGGACGAAGCCTGAACCAGACGAAGGGGGATTAAAATGGAGGACGGGCTGATTACCAAGCTCCACGAAGGATGGTGCACAGCCGAAGCTGTGCGCAGGGAAGCTTCGTCGCGATAGCAGAGAGGGGAACCGACTTAAAAATGAAAAAACTACTTAGGCCTTGACAGATTTCCATAAGTCATTGGCAAATGTAATGGACATGAATGTAATTTTACGTGGGCTGCGTCCCGCGTCTATAAATAGATGAACAGTACTCCCGTACTGTTCACGCTGACTTGGCATTTGCTTTTGCGTCATCTCTGTACTTTTGTCTTCCTGCAATCCGAAGGTACACTTGTAATCTGAAGTCATTTCTATTGTTATATGATAATAAAATAGAAATGACATTGTGACAAAATTTAAATACTTATGTTACTTTTTACGTTATGTTTACGACCTTCGTCACAGTTTGTTGCGTTTACGAAGATATATTGTTTGTGACCTTCGTCCGGAACACATTATATCCCGAAGGGAAATAATGTTTCAAAGGACGAAGGACCTTATCGTTTAACACTTTCTATGTTGCCTTGTTCTTAATCCGAAGCATTTGAGAACAAGTCCCCAACACCCTCTCTACTCTTGGATCTCCCATGATCCACATTCTCGTGGAACCTATTCTCGCTTCTATTCAGCGCGTACGCCCGTGCCAGCCTACTCGATGATGTCGAGAGACCATTTAGTTTGCTACGTGTAGCACTGGTCGGCTGTGCTTCAAAGGCTCTTAGCCGTAAGATGGAGCAGCCGATGGCCCGATCGAATAGCCTCCCGCGAGCACGCGTTGTCGCAGTCTGCGCGTGGGTCCGTTGCTGGCTTTAGCACGTGGCAGAGTAACGGCTGAGAAATAGCCCTCTTGCTATCAAATCGCCTTTTTCTCTGCTTCGTTCGCGATCGTTGTTTTGGTGTTTCCTGTGCAATCACGGCAGCATCCACTCCATGGAAGCCGGTGAAGCAGCACACCAGAAGCATATCATGTAGCCGCATCCACGACAAGGTAAACCTAGTCCATCTATTGATTCAGTTCCTGCTTTTAAGCCGCATCAATATAATTCTCATCCAGCATTAGTCCCTTCTTTTATAATTAGATGAACGTCCATGCATTGCTACGGAGTAAACATATTATGATAATATATGTTGAAATTTAAAAATTCTAATTTCCAATTTATGTTTTTGTTATCATCTTTTAAAGTTTTTCGTTTTGTTTCCTTGTAACAAAGATATTTGATGGATCTATATGTGCTTGTACAAAATGCAATACATGATATCATGTATTACAAATTTCTGCTTGTTATTTTTCTACCTTAGCACAGGGTGGTTGCTGATCATTACCCAATTTTGGTTACTTTAGGTTACAAGAGCAGATTACATGAGTGGTTGATAAGCATTGCATTTTAATGTATATGGTGGATTTGTTCGATGGGTAAGTCTGATATAAAAATTCTTAACTTTAAAAGATGATAACAAAAACATAAAATGGAAATTAGAATTTTTAAATTTTAATATATCTTATTATAATATGTTCACTCAATAGCAACACATAGGCGTTCACCTAGTAAATAGATGAAAGCTCTTTAGTACAACAAGAAAGAACAATAATGCTATTACTTAGAATGGGCGGGTTTTGTTGGGTCTGTGTTGGTCAGAGTTCGATCCCTATAAGCGTCCCTTTTTTAGCCATTTTATCAGCTGGTAGCAGAACCATCGAAATGAAAAAAAAGAGGGAATGGGAATAGCAGTGAGCGCAAGAGAGGACGAAGCATGGGAAAGAAAGGGAATGAGAACGGCAGCCAGCGTCTAAAAGAGGACGAAGAATGGGAATGAAAAAGCTGAACAGAGAACAGGTTACCCTTGCAGCTTAATAAGTAGTAGAAATTCTCAACAAACTAAACATGAGATTGCATAATATATATAATATATCATTTCTGGAAGGATGTAGACTACATATAACGGCTATTAAATATTAAAAATGAATAAATACATCATTTGATTTGAGCGTTTCTGGAAGGATCCAGATTTCAGCGTTAATACTGCTTGATGTTATGAAATAGTAAATGATGCATATTTCAGCAAAAAAATACATTAATTTGATTTATTCTTTTTTACAGCGCCGAGCTTGGCAAGCACGATTGATGGCAACGACGACATAATTAATCCACATGGGCATTTACAGTGGACTCCATTTGTGGGAAAAGAATTCTCTTCACGGGACCAAGCAAAGAAATTTTATAATAAATATGCCTTCAATAAAGGGTTTAGTATTCCTGCCGCTACACATACAACATCGAAATCAGGGGAAATCACATCTAGATTATGGTTTTGCTACAAGGCAAGATTTTCTAGAGGTGTCAAGGAAGTTGTAAAATTAATGCAGAGCGCAGGAAATCGACAAAGCCTTCAAAAGGAGGTTGCTCTCACCCGAACCGGTTGCAAGGCATGTCTTAGAGTGACGTTGAAGGATGGAGTGTGGCGAGTTAGTGTTTTTTATTATGAGCATAACCATCTTATGATCACCTCTCCTTCAAAGAAAAGAAACCTTCGCTCTCACTGATCAATGGAAGATGAGGATAAGGAAGTCATTGAAGATATGCGCACCCAAAATATTGAGACCTCAAAGATACATCAGTATTTGGGTGCTTTGCATGGTGGTATGAGCAATCTAAAGTTTAAAAGAAAGGATGTTAGTAATGAGATAGCATCTTCAAGGCAAAAACTCATTGGTATGGATGTGGAATCATCTTTGGTGTATTTTCATAAGAAACAAGAAGAGGATCTAGATTTTTTGTGAGGTCAAGGTGGATGACAATGGTCACTTGAAGAACTTATCCTGGGTTGATGGTAGAGCAAGAAGAGCATTCAGAGAATTTGGAGACGTTGTGACCTTTGACACGACCTACCAAACAAATAGGTATGGTAGTAGCTACTAAAAAATTAATTGTTTACTACTTGTATGCAAATACCTTGCCCCTTTTACAATCCTAACAGTAAATATTTTTTTGCGTAGATATAGCATGCCTCTTGCACCATTTATCGGTGTGAACCATCATCGAATGTCAATTATATTTGGGATTGCAATGCTACGATTTGAGGACAAAGATGCATTCGTTTGGCTTTTTGAAACATGGGTCAAAGCCATGTATGGGCAGGAACCTAGAGCGATCATCACTGACCAAGATCCTGTAATGAGAGCTACTATCATAGATGTCTTTCCAAATATAGTCCATCAATGTTGTCAATGGTATGTAATGAGGAAAGCAAGAGATCATCTGGGGATCCTTTATGGCATGAAGCAGGGTTTTGAAAGTGAGTTAAAGAGGGTTATTGATCGTAGCATGTCAATGTCTGAATTTGAGGAGGGTTGGACAGGCATGCTTGCAACTCAGGGCCTACATAACAACAAACACCTTAATGTCATGCATGAGAAGAGGTCGGAATGGGTTCCCGCATACTTCAGAGGTGTGATTTTTGCAAATATGTCAACAACACAAAGGAGTGAAAGCGTCAATTCTACATTGAAATTGTGGACCAACAATCATTCATGTATACTTGAAGTTGTCAAGCATGTGGAAAAGATGGTTAATGGTTTTTGGCAAAGAGAAAATGACGAGGATATTGCTTGAATCATTGTTGTACCAAATTTATCATCACTACATCAAATAGAGAAATATGCCTCTCAATGTTACACAACCAAAGTGTTGAAAGAGTTCAAATTAAAATTAAAAAAATTCTCAACTAGGAGAAATTAGAGAGATTCAGAATGATACCCTCTATGAGGTTAGAATTAGTTTTTTATCGAATACGCAGGAGAGATGCGTACCATTATATTAATAGAAGAGGAAAAAAAGGCCTAAGGCCAACAACAACCAGAAAACACACACTAGCACCTACTCACACCAACACACACCACTGTTTACACACAAACTCACCCTCCTACGCACACCTGACACACTCTACCTTCCAATCCTTCAGAAGGCCCTTCCTCTATCCGAATCAAAAAGAGAACACAAGTTCTTGGCCCCTACCAGAATCCAAAGATGTAGCTCCTCTCTAAACCCCGCCTCCATAGAGATAAAAAATACACCTATTTCTATGCTTCCAAAGGCTCCAAGCACCAAGAATGACTATACTATTGAAACCCTTTCTTTTTTTCTTTTATGAACCTTAATTGATGCTTTCCTCCACCATTCAGCAAAACAATGATCTCTCCTCTTAGAAACCGCAGAGGACAACCCAATTGGAGCTAATATATTATGCCAAAACTGCCTTGCAAAGACGCAATTCCTTAAGAGGTGCTGAGCAGTTTCAGAACCAGAATAGCTTCAATATGGAACAATGAAAAAGCAACGGAGGTAGCTTCGTCATAACAACATAAGGAGATGATGCAAGGAGAAAGTGTCACCACGAACACTGAAGGCAGAAGCATTGTTATCTCTATACCATTTGTAAATCTTGTGTATAATTCCTAAGGGCATAAGTGTAATTTCATACGAAGTTGTACGACTCCCTATAAATAGATGAACAGTGCCCTGCATAAAGTACTTTTTTGGTGGATTAGACAATCGCTGTGTAATTCTCTCTCTACGACACCTTCATTGTAATTCTCTCTGAAGAACCAAAGGTACAGTTGTAAAGTTAATTTACAAAGGGGGAACATGTTATTGATATATCTTGATTGAGTTATCATATTCAAACCCTTTTATATTCTTTGTATGTTCATTTATTCACTTAACATCTAACCTTTGCCTCCGAAGGAGTTATCCTAAAGGGGTAACTTCTTCATGACGAAGGTTATCTACCTTTTTAATATTGTGTTGCCTTGTTTTTCATTGTGTATAGCGATCGAAAACAAGTGACCAACACCCGCGGATGCACAACCTCTGTCTGCTTGGGCAGTAGAACAAGGTATGCTGAGTGCAACAAACAAAGCCTCCCAGAAGATCCTTGATGTAGGACTATGATGTAGCTAGAAGGTCTCACTTGATTATATTCCAACATCATTTATTAAAATGGCCTGTGAATCCATCAGGCCTCGGAGCTCTATCATTGGGGAGGCATTGAACAACAGAACTGATTTCCTGCAAGGTTATGGGATTATCCATGGAAGAGAGCCCATAGTTTACTTTGTGAAAAGTAGTTAGGTTAAGAGTAGAACCCCGATCCACCTCCATTCCAATCAAATCATTGTAGTACTCAAACATAGTCTGCTGTTTGGCCTCCTGGTAGATGATAATCTCGTCATTAACCACCAGTTTATGAATAAAAGTCTTCTTCTTCCTAAATCTGGCTTACGCTTGAAAGAAAGCCGTATTGGCGTCCCCCTTCTTTATAAATCTCACTCTAGATCTCATTCTGAATATTGTTCTTTCTAAGGAGGATAGATGAAGACACAAGAGCTTAAGCTGCTTTCTCAACCATTCCTTAGCCGTCCAAAGGGGTCTGCTACCCTGGGCAAATCTAACAGATGTAGAACTTGCCTGGACAGGGCAACATTAGAAGAAATATGCCCCACTTTTTTTACTCCAAGGTTGCAGATTCTTTGCAAGCCTTTTTAGCTTGAGGGAAAACCTCTGCATGGGACAATTGGCGGTGATATTAGAGTTCCAGGATTCGGCCACTGCCTCTTGAAAGCCTTGCAGTTTTGGCCAGAATTAGTTACCACCCAATGACTGACAATATGATCCCGGAAACATATATAGTAAATGTCAACAAATTCGAGGAACTAGTTTCTTGTAGCTGCAAAGGATATGAGTTTGAGGGTTTGTTGTGTTCACATGCCATTAAGGTTATTGAAAGTCGCCTAGAGGGGGGGGGGGGGTGAATAGGCGGAACCTGAAAATTAAAACTTTATCCCCCAACTAGATCCCTTGATTAGTGGTTAGAACAAGATATACAAATATCGGAGAATAGAAACTAAGTTCTTGCTTGAAAAGAGTATTGCTAAATAATGATGGAGAGATAAATCAATACAACTAATAAGTTATAGAATAACAAAGCAAGAACCCTTAGATGAGAAGAGCACTAGGACAAGATCTTTCTTGCAACGTGTTGCTTTCACTAAATGGGAATTTAACTTGAAGCAACACCAAATGATATTAGCAAATAATGGTGCAAGAAAACTTAGAGCAAGGGAAAACAAACAAATCACAAGCAATAAACACAATGGACACGGGTGATTTGTTTTACCGAGGTTCAGCCCTCGAAGGCCTAGTCCCCGTTGAGGAGTCCACTTAAGGACGGGTCTTTTTCAACCCTTTCCCTCTCTCCCCCGATCACACAAGGATCGGTGAGCTCTTCTTCTTCTCAAGGATCACTCTCGATCCCGCAAGGACCACCACACTCTTTGGTGTCTCTTGCTAGCTTTTACAGGCCTCCAAAACTTTGGAGGAAGTTCAATGGGAGTCAAAACTCCACGCGCAAATGAACACAAAGATGAAGCACACACTATCTCTCGAAGGATCTCACAAGGCACTAGTGCTAAACTCAATTGAGTAGCTCTCTTTTGCTTGCTCTCTCTTTTGTGGCACTTGTGTTGGTTGTAGTGGTCTAAATCTTGTGTATAGGATGGATCAATGAATATATGTGGTTGGGAGGGCTTGAGTATGTCAACTAGATGACTTGGAATGTTGCTTGGGCTCCACCACTTTGAAGTGGCCGGTTGGGGTGGTATTTATAGCCACCAACCAAACTCTAGCCGTTGGTGTAAGCTGTCTGTCGTATGGTGCACCGGACAGTCCGGTGCACACCGGACATGTCCGGTGCGACAGCCACGTCACCCGACCGTTAGGGTTCCGACCGTTGGAGAGCTGACTTCTGGGCCCGCCTGGATGTCCGGTGGCGCACCGGACATGAACTGTAGAGTGTCCGGTGCGCCATGACGCACGTGCCTGACTTCTGCGTGCTCTGGCGCGCATTTAATGCGCTGCAGGTAGCCGTTGGCGCCGAAATAGCCGTTGCACCGCTGTTACACCGGACAGTCCGGTGTACACCGGACATGTCCGGTGAATTATAGCGAGGTGGCCGAAGTGAATTCCCAAAGCTGGCGAGTTCCTGAGGCCGCTCTTCCCTGGAGCACCGGACACTGTCCGGTGTACACCGGACAGTCCGATGAATTATAGCGGAGTCGCCTCTGGAAATTCCCGAAGGTGACGGGTTTGAGTTTGAGTCCTCTGGCGCACCGGACATGTCCGGTGGCACACCGGACATGTCCGGTGGCACACCGGACAGTCCGGTGCGCCAGACCAGAGGTGCCTTCGGTTGTCCCTTTGCTCTTTTGTCGAACCCAAAACTTGGTCTTTTTATTGGCTAAGTGTGAACCTTTGGCACCTGTATAACTTATACACTAGAGCAAACTAGTTAGTCCATTTATTTGTGTTGGGCAATTCAACCACCAAAATTATTTAGGAACTAGGTGTAAGCCTAATTCCCTTTCAATCTCCCCCTTTTTGGTGATTGATGCCAACACAAACCAAAGCAAATGTAAAAGTGCATAATTGTACTAGTTTGCATAATGTAAGTGCAAAGGTTGCTTGGAATTGAGCCAATATAAATACTTACAGGATATGCATGGATTGTTTCTTCATTTTTATCATATTGGACCACGCTTGCACCACATGTTTTGTTTTTGCAAATTCTTTTGTAATTTCTTTTCAAAGTCTTTTTGTAAGATAGTCAAAGGTAAATGAATAAGATTTTGAGAAGCATTTTCAAGATTTGAATCTTCTCCTTTTGTTTGAAATGCTTTCCTTTGACTAAACAAAACTCCCCCTAAATAAGATCCTCCTCTTAGTGTTCAAGAGGGTTTTAAGATATCAAGTTTTGAAAATACCACTTGCTCCCCCTTTAGAACACAAAGAGATGCCAATTTGAAGTTTACCAATTGAATATCATTAATTTAAAAAATTAGGGTGGTGGTTCGGTCCTTTTGCTTTGGGCCAATACTTTCTCCCCCTTTGGCATGAATCGCCAAAAACGGATACTTGGAATGAAATATAGGCCCTTTAGTACTTTCTCCCCCTTTGGTCATAAATAAATGAGTCAAGATTATACCAAAGACGGAGAGTGAAGCGGAGTGACGGCGAAGGATAAGTATTAGAGTGGAGTGGAAGCCTTTGTCTTCGCCGAAGACTCCAATTCCCTTCCAATATACCTATGACTTGGTTTGAAATTCACTTGAAAACACATTAGTCATAGCATATAAAAGAGATATGATCAAGAGGATATATCAAATTAAGCATGATCATAGTTCTATATAACATAGATTGCTCCCCCTAAGTATGTGCATGGAGAGGAACACATATTTTGGCCTTAAATTCCAATTGCACATAATTAGGTTAATGAGAACATATCTATATCATATAGATTGTGAAGTGCATTGTGCCATAGTATAAGTGTGATGCTCATGACAATTTATGCACTTATGAAAGCATGTTGTAAATATTTTAAGCATTTTCCCTTAACGGTTTCAAAGAGACTTAAGGACCATCCACCTTTGGAACAAAGGCAGCTTATCCTCGTTACAAGGTTAAGCTTTAAGCTCTTTGACAATAAAAGTACTTCATCTAGTGTTACCAAAGATGCACTAAAGCAGGAATGAATTTTGAGAAATTAAACTAGGTATGAAGCAGGGATAAATGCATGGACATGCTTTCTCTTCCTTTCAAGCAAGATACGTAAAGAGAGTATAGAAAAAGGAAGATTTAGGTACAAGTTTAAATGAAAGGAGATAGTTTTACCTTTTTGTACCTTTACATAGGGGCGCTCTCTTCATTGTTCTTTGTCCTTAGTCTTAGATGCTTAAGACCTATTCTTAATGACAATATATGGAAATATTTTGCACAAAAGAGAGTTCTACAACAAGTGATCTTTTCAAGTTATTGTTAGCATATATCAAATGGATCACAAGTTGCATAAATGTATCATGAATTCTCCTTTTAACTTAGTGCATATCAAGAGAGATATCGATTGATAGTATATACTGCACTAAGAAGCATGATTGTTGATTGAAGTCATTCAATGATCAAACAAATAACAGATGTGATCAAAAGAACAACAAACTCATTAAATTATCAGTTAAGCTTAGAATAGGAGAATCCAGCAAATATGCTACTTTAGAGTGAAAGACAAGAATTTAAAATTAGTAGCATGCTTCATGAGAAACTCATTCTCATGCAAGAGACTATATGAAATTACTGAGATAAAGCAATAGTCTCAATGCAATCAAGATGTAGATAGAGACTCCCCCTAGAGATATGCATCAAGTATTTGAGTTGAATGGATGCATTTACTTTAAAGACAAATATGGAGAAGCATTATACATCTTGATTAAGGCTCATAAAATTTTGCTATAAACAACTTAAGCCTAGCATTCTCATTATGAAAGAATTTAGACTACTCACAACCACACCATTGATTGTTTTGTAGATCTTACTATCCAAGCGGTGGTGTTGTTCTTGATGTCCTCCTCTTTCATTTGAGAATCCTCCCCTTGTAGTTGTTTCTTTTTCCTTTCAAACTAATTGAAAATACTTAAGAAGAATGTTAGTAACACAAGGGAGTATATAATGAAGGATGATTTCTTTTAGATAGGAAATAAGCATAATTCATCATCCATAAGTCACACAGACATGAAGTAAAATCCTTAACATTGGTGCACTTATACTTGAAAAGAGGAACATGCACTATTTAACAATTTGATTACTCATAGGAATTTACTTCTTCATATTGAACTTTATTATCATGACTTAGAAACGCATCAATATGAGAATGGATATAGCAAAGGCATGAATTAGATTCTAATGGACAAACGCATTTATGAATATGATATTGAATGCACACTTAGTTATTTTAGGTCCAATAAAGAATCTATTCCTCACAAGGGTAGAATATGATAATTTAGATTAAATACCCATTGAGATGGGAACCAAACTTAATTAAGAAGATGAGTTCCCATACCTTTGCTTTTACCTTTCTTCTTTTGGGTGAAGATCAACCCATGAGGCTTGTGCACTTTCTTTTTTTTGTAGATTTTCATAATTGAACTCAAGAGAAATGTTAGTAGCAACACAAGCACTAGTTTCCATTTTTGTATTTATTTTGATAAGAAATGAAAAGCTAGATTACTAAAACATGGAAACTTTATAATATGAACTAGATCATTCCTTGATGTATGCTTAGTTTTAACTTATGGAACAAGCATAGTAAGTTCTTTAGGATTATGGAAATAAATCTAATTCACAATCATGGAGAGCGATGAATGAAGAAGAATCATATCCAAGAAGCAAAACAACATAAGTCATTGGATTGATTTTTCCTTTTAGGTTAGATTACACGCTTCCAAAGAGAAACTTATTCTCTACAAGTGAGACTACTTGGGTTACTTAGATAAAATCATTAGTCTCACTAATCTAGTTATAGAGAGAGTTTTTCCTTTTATAAGTGTCCTAAGGATTTGAATTCCTTACATGACACCTAATTCCTTTAGGAACTTGAAATATCTCTCTATATCTAGAAACATGGCAATAATAGAATAACTTAGCGAAAAACATGCCATGTGGTACTTGCAATAAATTAAAGTACGTAGATTGCCATAGGATGGAAATGATGAGTATGCAATCTACCATATGAGAGGAAATTCTCCAAGGAATGGTGACGTAATTTAAAGACATTTTAAGTGCTTCCTATTTCTATGTGACTACATAAGACACATGAAATGATAATTTAAGATACTTGCACTTAAAAGCATAGAAGTTACCATCCTTTGACTTTCCTCCATGTTGTAGGCCTTGATTTTTCACACATGATACTTCTTTTATTTTCTACAACATCACTGTCTTCCTCGAGATGATATGAGTATTAGACATAACAATTTGAAAAATAACCTTGGGTCAATCACGGATATAGATCATTGAAGATTGATAGCTTGAGTTGATAAGAATTGAATGGACTCTCTCAAGCACCCCAAGGCTTCATATCATCTCCTTCTTCTACAAAGCTTGTCAAGCATATTTTGGTACCCATCGCTTGATGTGTCCATCACGGTTAGTCAACAAAGATCTAGGAACCCAAAAGTCCTTTGTGTTAGCACTAGGTAAACTCATTACCTTTCTAGCACAAGTTGCAATTTTGGGTTGCCTAGTTACATGAGAAGTAATTGACAAGCTAGGAGTGGGGTTGTTACCAATGGGACAGTCTTTGCATTGATGTCCCTTCTTTCGGCATATGTAGCATAGGCGATCTTCAAGCCTTGAAGATTCCTTCCTTCCTTGTCTCTTGCTTGCTACATGGTTAGTGAATATTTTCTTTTCTAACCCTATGCCTTTTTGTTTTAAATGGGGACAAGATCTAAGCAAGTGTCCCTTCTTGGAGCATTTAAAACAAAGTCTATCATCCTTGTTAATAATCAAGCCATTTTTAATGTAGGGACATGACCTAATCAAGTGCCCTTCTTCAAAGCATTCACTACACCTCTTAATGTGAAGTGTGGCTTTATCATTACCTTGGATGTTACCTTTTGTGGAGGCGTGGTTGAGGCTTTTGGAGGAGGTGTTGAATTTCATCTTTTGTTTCTTTCTCTTGGCAATCCTCAAATCCTTGACATTTTCTTCAAGGGATGTAGTGCATGCCACGGTTGTTCCCGTCTCAAGCTTCTTCACCATGTGATCACGGTTATCTTGAGAAGGTTGGGCAATGCATTTCCCTTTTAGTTGTGTCAAGCTCATCTTTAGCCTCTCATTTTCTTCTTTGAGCTTTTGATAAGTATCATCTTTTGTTCCTGCAAGTTCTAGCTCAAGAGAAGATATGCTTGTTGACGGACAACAAGCATTAGCACATGGTAATATAGTATCAATTTGAATACATGTGCATGAGTGAGGTTGTTGGGATTTTAAGTTTTCTATCACAACCTCATGAGCAATGTTTAATATGATATGATCATCTCTAAGATTTTCATGAGAGCATAGGAGCATATCATATTTATCTTGAAAAGCTAGATTTTCAATTTTTAGCTTTTCTACTTGGTCCTTAAGCAAGGTATTCCTATTTACTAATTGAGCGATACAATGTAAAGCGTTATCTTGCTCAATTGAAATAGTTTCATACCTTTGGACCAAATCAACATGAGAGCACTTTAGCTCCTCATGTTCTTTAGTCAACTCATCAAAGTGTAGTATTTTTATGGAGAGAATATCTTCTAGCCTTTGACGAGCTTCGCTTTGCTCTCTCGCTCTTTCTAGAAGTTTGAGCATGACCGCCTTATCTTCTTGGCTTAGGCGAGCGTAGAGATGCACAAAGCTTCTTTCTTCCTCCTCATCCTCATTTGTGCTTCCGCTATCCTTTGTATTAGCCACACAACACATGTGGGAATTGAAATGGGAAGACAAACCTTTTGGAGAGGTGGATTCATCGTTTGGTCTCCATCGTTCATTTTCTTCTTCTTCCTTCCAAGGGTTAGTATCACAAATACCAAAGGAAGTAGAAGCACAAAATGAACTATCATGTTTGGACTCATCAAATTTGCTTTTAATTCTAGTCCAAATATCATGCGCATCATGAATAGGTTCATCATATTTTGATATGAAGGCACGATAATCTTCATTGCTAAGAGAATTAGTTAAGATGTCAAAAGCTAGATAGTTTAAGCGATAACATCTTTGATCCTCCTCGGAATTAATTTTTCCATTGAAATTAGAGGAAAAAATACTCTTGTCTATAATTTGTTCTAATCGTGGATCTATGGTCCTAAAAGCATTTATCACACTAGTAGACCATGAGTCATAATTAGAACAATCATCAAATAATATTTCAAGAGTTACCTCCTTTTGAGTTACGTTCGATGGAGGAGTCTTCTTGTTCTTTTGGGATCTTCTACGAGCCATCACTTCGAGTTGTTAGACTCAAGATGAAGTGCCTAGCTCTGATACCAATTGAAAGTCGCCTAGAGGGGGGGGTGAATAGGCGGAACCTGAAAATTAAAACTTTATCCCCCAACTAGATCCCTTGATTAGTGGTTAGAACAAGATATACAAATATCGGAGAATAGAAACTAAGTTCTTGCTTGAAAAGAGTATTGCTAAATAATGCGGGAGAGATAAATCAATACAACTAATAAGTTATAGAATAACAAAGCAAGAACCCTTAGATGAGAAGAGCAGTAGGACAAGATCTTTCTTGCAACGTGTTGCTTTCACTAAATGGGAATTTAACTTGAAGCAACACCAAATAATATTAGCAAATAATGGTGCAAGAAAACTTAGAGCAAGAGAAAACAAACAAATCACAAGCAATAAACACAATGGACACGGGTGATTTGTTTTACCGAGGTTCGGCCCTCGAAGGCCTAGTCCCCGTTGAGGAGTCCACTTAAGGACGGGTCTTTTTCAACCCTTTCCCTCTCTCCCCCGATCACACAAGGATCGGTGAGCTCTTCTTCTTCTCAAGGATCACTCTCGATCCCGCAAGGACCACCACACTCTTTGGTGTCTCTTGCTAGCTTTTATAGGCCTCCAAAACTTTGGAGGAAGTTCAATGGGAGTCAAAACTCCACGCGCAAATGAACACAAAGATGAAGCACACACTATCTCTCGAAGGATCTCACAAGGCACTAGTGCTAAACTCAATTGAGTAGCTCTCTTTTGCTTGCTCTCTCTTTTGTGGCACTTGTGTTGGTTGTAGTGGTCTAAATCTTGTGTATAGGATGGATCAATGAATGTATGTGGTTGGGAGGGCTTGAGTATGTCAACTAGATGACTTGGAATGTTGCTTGGGCTCCGCCACTTTGAAGTGGCCGGTTGGGGTGGTATTTATAGCCACCAGCCAAACTCTAGCCGTTGGTGTAAGCTGTCTGTCGTATGGTGCACCGGACAGTCCGGTGCACACCGGACATGTCCGGTGCGACAGCAACGTCACCCGACCGTTAGGGTTCCGACCATTGGAGAGCTGACTTCTGGGCCCGCCTGGATGTCTGGTGGCGCACCGGACATGAACTGTAGAGTGTCCTGTGCGCCATGACGCGCGTGCCTGACTTCTGCGTGCTCTGGCGCGCATTTAATGCGCTGCAGGTAGCCGTTGGCGCCGAAATAGCCGTTGCACCGCTGTTACACCGGACAGTCCGGTGTACACCGGACATGTCCGGTGAATTATAGCGAGGTGGCCGAAGTGAATTCCCGAAGCTGGCGAGTTCCTGAGGCCGCTCTTCCCTGGAGCACCGGACACTATCCGGTGTACACCGGACAGTCCGGTGAATTATAGCGGAGTCGCCTCTGGAAATTCCCGAAGGTGACGGGTTTGAGTTGGAGTCCTCTGGTGCACCGGACATGTCCGGTGGCACACCGGACAGTCCGGTGCGCCAGACCAGAGGTGCCTTCGGTTGTCCCTTTGCTCTTTTGTCGAACCCAAAACTTGGTCTTTTTATTGGCTAAGTGTGAACCTTTGGCACCTGTATAACTTATACACTAGAGCAAACTAGTTAGTCCATTTATTTGTGTTGGGCAATTCAACCACCAAAATTATTTAGGAACTAGGTGTAAGCCTAATTCCCTTTCAGTTATGCATCACGTAAATATGGTTCACTTGCCAACTACATATGTAATGAAACGGTGGTGCAAAGATGCTAATGCATTGGCAAAAAGATCAAAAATAGTGAGGAGCATGGAGGTTGGAGGAAGTCAAGAGCAACAAACCATAAGGTTTGCTACACTGAAGCCTAGAGTGATGAAGTTACTTAGGATGGCATCAAAGTCCGGCGAAGCTTTTATCCATTTTCAGGAATTCTAAGATGGGGCTGAGTGACAAATGGAATCGATGGGTAGTGATCATGAAACACAGACATGTGAAGGTCTCACTTGCACAAGAAATATTTCAAATGTGATATTTGATCTCACTTGCACAAGAAATTATGGTACTTCATAGAAATTACTAACGTTTAAAACCAACAAATAACATTTCCTTTTACTGTTAGCGTGACAAATCATTGCTGCTCCATCCAATTCAGCAACCTCAAACACCATGTAGTCCATTGCGCCAATGTGGTCTCAGAAATGACCTAATGCATGCAAGAGCCAAAAACACAAGGGACGAGCACCCTGTGGTAGTGCCCGCATGCATCTCCAAATCCTAACACATATTTTGCAGGATCCATGAGCCATCATCAGAAGAACACAAACCATGTTGTCGGTGTTCGGACTAAGGGTCCTAACCAACTAGTAAATAATGTCGCGTGCCCAAAGTCTAGATGGTGTGCGATTTGACACAAGCAATTTATCTTGGTTCGAGCAATGCAAAGCCCTACTTTCAGCAGAGGGGGGATGAGGCTTATATTACTCGCACCTGAGTGCCTGTAGTAGGGATTACAAGCACAGCGGGAGAGAGGAAGTCCCCAAGTCCCTAGAACTGATTGAGGCAAGTGCTAATATCGAAAGATTTGGTGAAAAACTACTGAGTGTTCACCTGCCCCTTGGAGGGACTACACTGCCCTATTTATACATATAGGAGATGTATGTTGTGAAGCCTGGGGTCATCGTATTCCAAGGGGAGATGTGTTGGCATCATATGATTGACATGACGATGCATTGCATTGTTGGCTTGTGCCCGCTGATTTCCTGCTGAGAGCCGAGGTCGAGGGATTGGCCGTACGTCCGAGCCCTCAAGGGAGGGGTTGCCCATACCGTAGTTGTTGTAACAGGGCTTTAGTATGAGTAAATGGCTTCTTACAGGGTGCGTCAGCGTCCTTGTGCGGGGAGACGTGATGATTCCTTTGTTGTGATTATCGAGGTCAAAGCCCTGCTCGGGCGAGGCGAAAGTCCTCCTGAGGTGATGGTTGAGCCTTCCCTGACGTGTGCCACAGTAGGCATGGTGGCTGCCTGTGGGATTCACGGTGGGGCAGGTAGCCGAAGCCGAGCTCGGGCGAGGCGGAGAAATCACCCGAGGCCAAACTCAGTGTCGGGCAAGACGAAGATTGTGCCCAAGGCCGAACTCAGCGTTGGGCGAGGCGAAGATTTGTGACCGAGGGCCGGTCTGCTTCTCCCGTTGTATTAGATGTCCCATTGGGGGATGGCAGGCGGCGTGCGCGTGCAGTAGCAGGGTGTAATCATGTTGTTGCGCCCGGATATGACTGTTGTCTTGTTAGCCACTGTGCTCCTATGCCACTGCGTGGGGTAGGTGTGCGCATTAAATGCGAGTGTTCCTCGCCAGTCTTCGGGCGCCTTTGTCCTATCTGCCTGGGATCGGCTCGGGCGAGACGGACGAAGCGGTGGTGGCTTCAGGTGAGGCAGAGATTTGCCTAAGGTGGGAGACCCTCGGGGAGAGGCCACGGGTTAGGAGGTATCTCGACTACTTCCCTTGGTGTCGGTGTTTCGACCCTGGGGGGTCCCTGGACCGACGAGTAAATTATCGCTACGTGTCCCAGCCCAGATAGGTCGGCGCGAGACGGAGACACAAGGGGGGAAAACCGGCGAGGGGAAACTGCGGCCTCGTGTTGTCCTGCGCCCAGGGCGGATGCGCTTGCAGTAGGGGGTTACAAGCGTTCGCGAGGGAGAGAGAGAGGGGGCGTGAGACTGCGCCTCAGCCCGTTCTCCCGCGCGGCCACGTTTCGTACGAGGGCCCTGGACCTTCCTTTTATAGACGTATGGAGAGGGTCCAGGTGTACAACGGGGGGTGTAGCAGTGTGCTAACGTGTCTAGCAAAGAGGAGCCAGAGCCCTATGTACATGCCGACGTGGCTGTCGGAGAGGTGTTGGAGCCCTGTTTATGTGGCGTCGTGGCCGTTGGAGGAGCGCTTGAGCCCTGTAGAAGCACAGCTGTCGGGGCTGTCGGATCCTTGCTGATGTCTCCTTGCTTCCGTAAGGGGCTGAGAACCGCCGTTGTCATGGAGCACGCGGGGTGCAATCATTACTTGTTTTACCGGGGCGAGCCAGATGGGACGCTGGTCTTGTCCCCCGTAGCCTGGGCTAGGAAGGGGTAGGGTAATGATGCCCCCCCCTTGTGGCGTGGTCGGCCCAAGCGAGGTGGTGACTCCTCCGAGGTCGAGGTTGAGTCCGAGCCCTGGGGTCGGGCGAGGCGGTGACCGTCGTCCGAGGTCGAGGTTGAGTCCGAGCCCTGGGGTCGGGCGAGGTGGAGACCGTCATCCGAGGTCGAGGTTGAGTCCGAGCCCTAGGGTCGGGCGAGGCGGAGACCGTCGTCCGAGGTCGAGGTGGAGTCCGAGCCCTGGGGTCAGGTGAGGCGGAGACCGTCTTCCGAGTCGAGGTGGAGTCCGAGCCCTGGGGTCAGGCGAGGCGGAGATTCCTATGGCGCCCGAGGCAGGACTTGGCTGCTGTCAGCCTCACCCTGGCGGGTGGTACAGCAGTCGGAGCAGCGCAGGCGCTGCTGTTTTCCTGTCAGGTCAGTCAGTGGAGGGGCGGAGTGACTGCGGTCACTTCGGCCTTGTCGACTGGAGAGCACGCGTCAGGATAAGGTGTTAGGCGATCCTTGCATTAAATGCTCCTACGATCCGGTCGGCTGGCGAGGCGATCTAGCCAAGGTTGCTTCTCCGTGAAGCCTGCCCGAACTGGGCCTCGGGCGAGTCGAAGGTGCGTTCGTTTCTTGAGGAGACCCTCGGGCGAGGCGCGAATCTGCCTTGGTCTACCATTCCTGCCCGAGGCTGGGCTCGGGCGAGGCGAGATCGTGTCCCTTGAGTGGACGGAGCCTTGACCGGAATTGCGCTCATCAGGCCTTTGCAGCTTTGTGCTGATGGGGGTTACCAGCTGAGATTAGGAGCCTTGGGGGTACCCCTAATTACGGTCCCCGACAGTAGCCCCCGTGCCTCAAAGGAAGTGTGGGTACTCGCTTGGAGGCATTGCCGCACTTTTTTGCAAGGGGACCGGCCTTTCTCGGTTGCATTTTGTTCCGGTGGGTGCGAGCGAGCGCACCCGCCGGGTGTAGCCCCCGAGGCCTCGGAGGAGTGGTTTGACTCCTTCGAGGTCTTAATGCCTTTCGTGATGGCTCGGCCGGTCTGGTTGTTCCCTCATGCGAACTGGTCGTTGCCCGGGTGCATAGTCAGGTTCCAAATTCTCGGGCTGGTATGTTGACGCTGTCAACGGTTTGGCCAGAGCCGGGTTTGCGAGAGCAGCCCTCGAGCCTCTGCATAGGGCGAGAGGACGGTCAAGAGCAGACTTGGCTTTTTTCATACGCCCCTGCGTTGCCTTTCCGCAAGGAGGAGGGGGGGGGGGGGGGGAAAGCGCCATGTTGCCCTCGGAGGGCGCCGAACATGGCGTCTCCAGTGAGTTGCTAACGGGTGATCCGAGTGGACGCCCATGCCCCGTTCGATAAGGGTCAGCTAGTGGCCCAGAGGCGCGCTCCAAAAGTACCTGCTGGTGATTTGCCGGACCTGGTCCCGTTCGATGGGGTCTGAGGGCTCGATGCCTCCCTCTGATGGGATTCCGTTACAGAATCGTTCCTGCCGGTCTCAGAAATGTCCTAGGTTACCTCGGGAGCGCAGCCCGAGCCTTGGTTATGTATCGAACATACCCAGGGTCATCCCTCACTCTGTGTGCTCTAGGGCAACTGTCGAACCCGTCGGGGGGCCAGCCTACGAACCCCTGATCAGTAGTGGGCGCGGAGCCCGAGTGGCCTGAGGTGGCTGTCGAACCCTTCCGAGGGGCTAGCCTTCGAACCTCTGACTAGTAGTGGGCGCGGAGCCCGAGTGCTCTGAGGCGGCTGTCGAACCCTTCCGAGGGGCCAACCTTCGAACCTCTGATCAGTAGGGGGCTCGGGGCCCGCTTCCTTCGCGGAGAAGGATCCCTTTCGGAGTATCCCCCTTTCCTGGTCCCTGTAGCAAGAGAGAGAGTGTTGTAACTCGCTCTCCTGGGCAAGTTAATCCAACGGGGGAGCGGAAACTGTGTGGGCAAGGTTTTGACTTGAGATGGCAATAGCTCTGTTAAATTCAGCCTCTCAAGGGCACTGTACGGGGGTATTTATAGGTGCCTGAGTGCCCTGTGTCCTGGGTTAAGGACGCATGTACCCTCAGGCTCCCTGGTTATCCCCGGAATATTCCCATAAAGCAGGGTTACAGATTGTAATTACAGGGAAGTCTTTACAGATTAGGCCCATGACGCGTAGCGGCCACGCAGGGCCTGCCGTAATGGGCTTGGCCGCACGTGGGCCTCCGTGTTGGACGAGGTCGCGGGAAAGGGCAACTTCGCCGTAGGCCTTCGTCTTCCGATGCGTGGGGCGAAGGGTAGGGTTCGCCAGTCGTCTTGTCTCCGTTGTTGCAGCAGGTGTGGCGAAGGCCTTCGAGCGAAGGGTGGCGTCCTCGCCTTCGCCCCAACATTTGCCCTCCGAGGGACCAGTTCGACTAAGTCTTCTGGTGCCGAAGGCGTCGCTAGATGGTGGAGACGCTGCCCTCGCTCGAAGTGGTTCCGCGGGGGTTTTTGACATGACCGTTGATTGACGCCGCACTGTTGGATTGCGGGTTTCCCGAAGCGTCGCGTCCTGTGTTTAAAAAGGGGTGGGGGCGGCGCGGATTGAAATTTACCTTTTTGCGCGCCGCAAAAACCCTAACCTTCCTTGTTCAAGCTGCTCACTTGCTCGTATGCCCTCCTTGCTCCGGTTCGCCGGGGAACTGGCCCGTGTGAAGCAGACCGCGCGCCGCCGTCGACGGTACGTAGCCATGCCGTCCTATTCCTCGTCTGCTGCGACCATGCCGACGGCCGAGACGCCTTCCGAGGATCTCTCGGGCGGTGCGGCGACGGAATTGCACCCGGGTGATACGGTGGAATTTGGTGTTTCGCGGATGTCGTCGGGCCGCGTGCAGGATATGCAACAGTTGGGGTATTTTGGCGGCGGGGTCGGGCGTGTGCCGGGGGCAGAGGAGATTCCCGAGCCCGAGGGTGAACTGGTTGTGTTTGAGGCATTTTTTGTTGCCGGACTTCGTCTGCCTGCGCATCGTTTCGTGTCGGAGGTGCTACAGAAGTTTGGGGTCCAAGTTCATCAGCTGACACCGAACGCCATGGTGGCGTTGGCGAAGTATGTCTGGGCAACGACGTCGTATGGCAGTCAGCCTTCAGTGGAGGTCTTCGCCAAGCACTACTGTTTGCATTGGCAGAAGAGACAGATTGGTGATGAAGTTGCGCAATTTGGATCGTGCACTTTCACGCCGAAGTCCGGGAAGACTTCGATGGAGGTTGTGGAGCTGGTCCCTTGTGCCCGAAATAAGTGGGGCAACTGGTGGGACTACTGGTTCTATGTTTCGGAGGCTGAAGTCGAAAATCACCCTGGGCTCCCCGCTGCCATCATGTGTTCGCATTATTATGTGGCGTACCCGCCGTTTGAAGTGGCGGAGGATGACGAGAATGAACGAGCCCTTCGGATCGCTGCCCGTAGGAGTAGCGGGCGCGATCTGGTTGAGGAATTCATAGGGTATGGGGTGTGGCCTTTGGCACATGGATGGACGCTGGGCGAAGTATGCCCTCGCGTAATGCCCTCCCTTGGCGGGCGGAAAGTGCGAAGTCCACTCTTTGCCTTGGATGTGCGAGGGCGGGATCCTGCCGCGGTTGTGCGTGAGGCGGAGGATGGTGCAGTGAGAATTGTTGGTCGCTACGTGCCGAGGACTGAGGCCCAGCGGAGCTGGGACATACATGGATCCAACGACCGCCTGAATCGGGTCTTTGAGTTGAATGGTTTGTCGTATGGCGGTTATCCCGGAGTAGACGTCGCCAACCGCTGGGGGAAAAAACCAGCGGCAGTGCTCGAAGACGACCCCGCACCGGAGGCCGCCCCATCTACTAAGAAGAGGAAGCTAGGTACTGCGATGGGAAAACTGGGGGTCTCCGATAGTTTTGCTATGGAGTTGATGGGGACATGCGCGGCCCCTGGGGGAAGGATGTCTTCGCCCGACCTCTGGGAGTCTTCGGCGCGGATGCTGGAGGTTACTGGGGGTCGATGGACGAAGAACGTTCCTATCCCCCGCGCGGCTGGCTAAGACTTTTTTACCTCTCACATGGCCCGTGATTTGAGAGTGTTTCCTTACGGGCGGAATATTGCTGCTGTTGTGTCGGCAGTGATGAACAAGGATCGACGGGATGCTACTCAGAATCGCCGGGCGATCGTCAGGCTCCCTGAGGCTAGGCCGAAGAGGGCACGCGGGAGTGCGAAGGCTGCCGTCCCCGGCGGTAGCAGCCCTCGCTGGCTGCGAAAGCGGCCGTGCCTGGATCTGGCAAGTTGCCAGAAAGCGCGAAGGCGGCCGGCGCTGGCGGGACCAAGTCCATCCCGGAGGGAGCTGCGAAGGTCCGGGAGCTGCCTTCACCGGGGAAGCGTCTTGCCGACTTCGCACAGACATTTGCGTGGACGACTATCTCGTCGGTAAGTTTTTTTTGATGGCAATACGTTGCAGGGTCGGGCGAAGGGCAACTTGTTGCCGTCTCGCCTGCGGTGGCGGCCACGGCGCCTGCCGCGGTTTTTGGGGTGAAGGGTGGCGCCTCCAGCGCTGGCGGCGAGGTGTCGGCGGCCACTACCGTCAAAGACGAGGCGGGCACTGTGTCCCGCCGGCTGCGGGAAGCGTCTCTGCAGCTAAATCAAGTGAGTTGAAGTAGGCTACGTTGTGTGCCGCTTTCATTGTGATTGTGGACTTATGCGTGTCCGTTAGGCGGTCAACTTCGCCGACCGCGTGGCGTCGGGCGCCCTTACGGCGGGCGTGGATGTCGAAGTCGAGAGACTTCAGGCGCAGCACGCGGACGCCGTTCGGGAAAAATCGGCTGCGGAGAGCAAAAACTGTAGGCTGGCAGAGAAGGTGGCTGCCCTGGAGAGCGAGAGGACTGACCTCCGGCGCCAGCTGGTGGAGGAAAGGAAGGAGGCCAATGAGGCCATCGCCAAGGCGCAGACGGCGCAGGCGGAGGCCAAATTGGTGAGGGCGGAAGAGAGTCTCGCTAGCCAACGCACCGAGGAATGGGAGGCGCGATTCAACGCTCTGTAGGCCCGCGTGGAGAGGGCCGAGGCTTCTACTCGCGTGGAAGTTGAGCGAACGCGCAAACAGCTCGTGGATTCGTGCCGCGAGCTGGGTGCGCGGACTGCTGACTTCGAGGTGCCCGACCGAGAGGCGGGCCTTTGGTGCCTCGAGTGGCTGCAAGAGGAGTTGCAAGCGCTCCCGACCATTGTGGCGGGCTTCATGTCGTATGCCTCCCTTGTCACCTGCGAGCGGGCTATGAATGCGCTGGCCCGCGAGGGGTGCCATCACTATGAGGTCTTCGACCGATCCGATGAAGATTTTGGGCGTGAGATTTTTAAGGTCGAAGACCCTATGGTGAAGGACGCCGGGGGGCCCTCTTCGACCGGATGTGGGGCCCTCACGGTCGGGAGGCGGTTAGGAAACGGGCTGACCGGGCGAGGGATCAGGTAAAGTTTGTGTTTTGTTTTGTGTTATTGAATGTGGGTGTGCTGAATCGATGCACTGTGTTGCAGATGGCGCGTGCTGAGGAGGTGGAGGACTTCGGACGTCTGAACAGCGCGCTGCCCGAAGCGAAGGCCGACCTGGTGGTGGCCGAAGCTGAGGTCGACCCAGCGGCGCTCCCGGAAACCGGTGAAGGTTCCCACGCTGCCCCTGCATCTGCTGTGTCTGGTGGAGACTCACCGGCGGCCACTGTGCCGATGGCGGAGGATCCCCCGAAGGCGGCGACGGAGCCAGCAGCGGAAGATCCCGCGGCGGCTGCTGGGTCTTCGCAGGTGGCTTAGTGTGTATGGGGTAGTTAGGGAATTTTGTCTGTGTTACTGAACCTTGGTTGCTGCGTAGGTTCAAGATTTTGGGCCTGCGCACGCAACCGCTACTGCTAATTTTGTGGCGGCTTCGACCGTGGTTGCTGGTAATGAATCGGGTGAATCTACGTCTAAGTTTTCTGAGTTTGACGACTCTGGGAGTTCGGTTTTGTGGACGGAAGAGTCTTTGGACGAGGGCTTAGATTATTTTGCAGCCTTGGATGTGGCTGAGGCGGAGGCTTCTCTGCGTGTTGCGGATGCTGAAGTTTTGCCTGGTCCGAGTGTTGGGCGTAGGCGGCGAAGGGCGGTGGCGAAGTGTAGAGTTAGCGGGTTTGATGGTGGTCGGCTCCGTGTGGGCGGGGCTAGTAGGCATGAATTGTTGTCCTCGCCGGTTGGGGCGAGTATGGGTGAGGGGGAGTTGCGAAGGCTTTTTGAGGGTGAGGAGCTGAGGATAATGCTATTTAACTATAGGGAAATGGGGATCATTCCGAAGGTTGAGCCTATGTAATGTGTGATGCCCTCGCTGTACGCGTGTAACTGTAGTTTGTATGATAAGGTTGACTACCTTCACGCAGCTGGATGTGTTCGTAAGGCGTTGCGCACCGGGTCTGGTACATTGTTGTGTCGGTCCGGCTGCGCCTGTAGACTTTTCGGACTGATGTAATGTGCTTTCGATTTTTTCACTCGTTATGCTAATCCGGCTGCACCCTTAGGCGACTTTTGCACGGGTAGTCTATTGGAGAAGACTTGGAATTTGCGTACTTGTTGTGTTAGTCCGGCTGCACCCTTAGGCAACTTTTGCGTGGATGGTCTTTTGGAGAAGACTTCGATTTACGCACTTGTTGTGCTAATCCTGCTGCACCCTTAGGTGACTTTTGCACGGATAGTCTTTTGGAGAAGACTTCGATTTATGCACTTGTTGTGCTAGTCCGGCTGCACCCTTAGGCGACTTTTGCACGGATAGTCTTTTGGAGAAGACTTCGATTTACGCACTTGTTGTGCTAATCCGGCTGCACCCTTAGGCGACTTTTGCGCGGACTGTCGCACGCGAGGGTAGCCATTGCTGCCCCTCGCGGTGACTTTTGTGTCGGTCGAAAGTCGAAGATCGTTGATGCGGTCTTTTTCGACGTTTTTGCGGGGGATTTTTCGCGTGTATATTACATGGCTCCGCCTCGTTAAAAACCTCACCCCCAGGGAGGAAAAGAGTGCGGGCCGGCTTAAAACTGTTCTGCGGATTACAAGGGCGAAGTGGCCCTGAGGAGTTAAACAAAAAATTTGCGAAGATTATCGATGTTCCAAGAATGTTCTAAGTCTTCGCTGGATGGCGTTGTGAGCCTATACGCGCTGGGGGACGCCTTCGTCTTGACGATGAAATGGCCCTCCCATTTCGGCTCCAACTTGCCCCAGGACTCTGTACGAGCTGTCCGGACAAGGACGAGGTCTCCTTCGTTGAATTCCCTCGGGATGACTGTGTGGTCGCGCCATGCTTTTGTCTAAGCTTGGTATTTGTTTAGAGCCTGTAGGGCGAAGACACGGTCTCCATCGATGAGGTCCTTCCAAGTAGACTCGTCTACATCGGGGACGGCCGACGCGGCTGTCCGTGGTGACCCGTGTTTTATTTCTTGCGGAGTCATAGCCTCCGATCCGTATAGAAGGCGGAAAGGGGTGAACCCAGTCGCCCTGCACTCAGTCGTGTTCAGTGCCCAGACCACTTCGGGTAACAGGTCGGGCCACTTGCCTTTTCTGTCGTCGAGGAGCATTTTCTTGACGGCTATGAAAATTTTTCCGTTGGCACGTTCCACGACTCCGTTGGATTGGGGGTGGTATACTGAGGCGAAGGCAAGCTTGGTGCCGATGGAGAAGCAGAAATCCTTGAAGTCTTGGCTGTCGAATTGCTTGTCGTTGTCGACTGTGAGTTCGGATGGGACTCCGAAGCGGCAAACAATATTTTGCCAGAAGAATTTCTGGGCTGTCTTCGATGTTAGTGGATACTACCCTCGCCTCAATCCATTTGGTGAAATATTCAACGGCGACGAAGGTGAACTTGAGGTTCCCCTGAGCCGTGGGCAGGGGCCCGACAATGTCCAGGCCCCAGCACTAGAGAGGCCACGTGTGGGCGATTAGCTTCATGAATTGCGAAGGGCGTCCCGAGCGTGGAGAAAATTTCTGACAGGCTTCACAGGACCTCACGACCCGATTTGCGGCGCAAATCATGGCGGGCCAGTAGAAACCTTGGCGAATCACCTTTGCCGCTAGGGCCCTAGGCCCTGCGTGGGAGCCGCAAGTCCCGTTGTGGACTTCGCGCAGAATTTGGACGCCTTCGGTCTCGGTGACGCACTTAAGCATCGGCCGACTGACACCCTTCTTGTAAAGTTGGTCTTCGATCAGTGCGAAGTCCCGGCTTCGGTGTTTGAGGCGCTTGGCCTCGTTGTTGTCGGTTGGATGATAGTACCCCTGCAGGAACAGGGTTATTGGTGCCCGCCAGTCTTCGGTCATGATGAGGTTGACTATGCGGTGACCCTCACTGTCATTGGTTATTTGGAGCCCCTCTGGGCTGCGGACGGCTGGTGTGCCGATGACGTGGTAGAATATGTCCGTGGGCAGGGCCTCGCCCCTGGCAGCTGCCTTGGCCAATGCATCGGCCTCCTCGTTCTTGGCTCGGTCTACGTGTTGCAACGTAAAACCCTTGAATTGTCTTTCGAGGCTGCGGATGGCCGCGAGGTACTGCATGAGTGCGGGGTCCTTCGCTGCATAGTCTTTCTCGACCTGGCCGGCGACTACCTTGGAGTCTGTTCTGATGATGCAGGTGGTGACACCGAGCGCCTTAGCTTGCGAAGACCGAGGATGACAGCCTCGTATTCTGCTATGTTGTTGGTGCACCTATCAGACTCCAAAGCGAAGCTGAGGCGGGCTGCATATCTGTGCTTGACCCCGGTGGGTGAAGTAATGACTGCGGCGGCGCCTGCCCCCGCATGGCACCATGCGTTGTCACAATGGATTGTCCACACTTTCTCTGCGGACGGTTCCGTCTGCGTTATTGGTCCAGTCCAGTCTACGACGAAGTCTGCCAGGACTTGCGACTTGATGGCTGTCCTGGGTTCAAATGTGATGTGGTAGCCGGAGAGTTCGACTGCCCACTTGGCGATCTGCACTGATGCCTCCGGGTTTCTAAACAACTCGCCGAGTCCTCTATCTGAGGTGACCCGGACCTTGAATGCCTTGAAATAATGGCGCAATTTGCGCGAGGCCATCACGACTGCATAAGCGATCTTTTCCAGTTCCGTCATATTACATTTTGAAGTTGTGAGCACTTTAGAGACGTAGTAAACTGGACATTGCCTGATCGTGCCCTCTCTGGTCTGCTCTTGAACCAGTGCTGCGCTGATCGCATGTGGCGAAGCCGCGACATAAAGCAATAGGGGTAGCGAGGGGTCGGGGCTTGTAAGGATCACCAATTCTGACTGGTACTGCTTTAACGAAGCGAAGGCCGCCGCCTGCTTTGGCCCCCACGCGAAGTCTTTTGCGCCGCGGAGTGCTTTGAGGAAAGGGAGGCTTCGCTTCGCGGACTTGGAGATGAATCCGTTGAGGGCGGCCAGCCTGCCTGTCAATCGTTGTACTTCTCTGGCTGACTGCGGGGGTGTCATGTTGATGATAGCCTGAATTTTGGTTGGATTGGCCTCAATTCCGCAGTGTGACACCAGGTAGCCCAAGATTTTCCCCTGGCGAATGCCGAAAATGCACTTTTCGGGGTTGAGGTGAAGTCGTGCGTCCCGCATGTTCGCGAACGTTTCGGCGAGGTCAGCCAGGTGGTCCTCCTTGCTTCTGCTGGCGACGACAATGTCGTCCACATATGTGAATATGTTTTGCCGATTTGGCTCTCATGCACCGCTTTGGTGAGTCGGGAGAAAGTGGATCCGGCGTTCTTAAGTCCCTCCGGTATTCTGATGAAGCAATACGTGCTGAAGGGCGTTATGAAGCTCGTGCTTGCCTTGTCCTCCTCCTTGATGTAGATTTGGTGGTAGCCGGAGAAGCAATCAAGGAGTGACATGACTTCGCACCCGACCGCGCTATCGACGATTTTGTCGATCCGAGGCAGCAGGAAATTGTCCTTGGGGCAGGCCTTGTTAAGGCTGGTGAAGTCTAAGCACATCCGCCATTTGCCGCTCTTTTTCTGCACCATCACTACATTGGCGAGCCATGTGGGGTAGGCGATTGGCTCAATGAACTTGGCCTCGAGCAAGCGATGCACCTCGGCCTCGGCGGCTTCCGTCTTCTCGTCAGACATCTTATGCAGCCGCTGTTTCTTCGGCCTCACCGAAGGGTCAATTCCTAAGCTATGCTCGATGATGGAGCGACTGACTCCGACCAGGTCGAGGGAGGACCAGGCGAAGACGTCTTTGTTCTTGGACAGACAGGAGAGGAGTCTCTCCTTGTCATGCGAAGTGAGGTCTTCGCTGATGGTAACCGTCTGCTTGGGCGTTGCCTGGTCGAGGGGGACGGCCTTGGTCCCGTCGTTGCTCTGCAGCTGTGCTTTTTCATGTTCTTTGGCAGTTGGAGTGGCAGACCCGGGGACCTCGCGCTGGGCCGTGAGGCAGTGCACGTTTCTTTGTCCGGGGACGAAGTCTCTTTCTATGTTACGTGCAACCTGCTGGTTGCCGTAGACTGTGATGGCGCCTTGCGGACCTGGGATCTTCATGCACAGGTAAAGTCCGTGGATAGCTGCCTCAAACTTGTTGATGGAGCCCTGTAACGCCCCGAATTTTGCAGTTGAATTTTTTCTTTTCTTTACTCGCCAAATTCGGGCGTTACCTTTTCTTTTTCTTTTTCCCCTCGCTAGACCTTGATCTTTTTCCAAAGCTAGCGGGATTCGGTTTGGAATTCCCGTGTAAAGAAAACCCTAAATACTTTATGTTGTTTGATGCACCATGCCGAACCGTGCATTCTTTTGGATTGATTGAGAACGTGGATGCATTCATCTAGGAAAAACGAATTTCGAAAAGGAGATAACCTTTTTCTTTTTCTTTTTCTTTTTCTTTCTTTCTCTCTCCCTCCTCCCTTTTCTCCCTCCCGCGCCGTGGGCCCCCCTGGCCGGCCCAGCCGTCCCTGGCCGGCCCAGCCGCCCCCACCGCGCGCCCCCTTTGGGCCTAATTGGCCCAACCGCCCCCCCTCCCCTTTTCTCCCCAACTCCCTCTCTCTCTCCCTCCCATTCTCCCTCTCCCCACCCTAGCCGCCGCCGCCCCCTGCCCTAGCCCCGCCCCTGCAGCTCGGCCGCCGCCCCCTGCAGCTCGGCCGCCCGTCCCCGGTGAGCCCCCCCTCCCCCCTCCTCCCTCCCTCTCCCCTCTCCCCCCCCCCCTGCGCCCCAGCCGGCCCCCAGCCGCGCCCGGCCGCGCCCTGGCCGCGCCCTGGCCGCGCCTGGCCGCGCCCGGCCGCCTGGCCGCGCCCCGGCCGCGCCCTGGCCGCCCCAGCCACGCCCTGGCCGCCTGGCCGCGCGCCTGGCCGCGCCCCGGCCGCGCCCTGGCCGCCCCAGCCGCGTCCTGGCCGCCCGCCTGGCCGCGCCCCCGCCCCTGCGCGCCCGCCGGCCCAGCCGCCGGTTCAACCGCCCCCCGGGCCGGTTCAACCGCCCCGGCTCAGCCGCCCCCTCCCGCGCTCGGCCGCCCCTGCTCGGCCGGCCCAGCCGCCGGTTCAACCGCCCCCCCCCCTTTTTTATTTTTATTTATTTTATTTATTTTGTTTTACTTTCTGTTATCATGGCTATTTTATTTTAGGTAGGCTAATCATTATTCATGTTATTGAAATAGGAAGCTTAATTTAGAATTTCGTTGCGCTAGTTGATTCATTTAGTTAATTGTTTATCTCGTTCAATGTTGATCAACTTAAAATGACTAGGTTTCCATTAGTGTATATAACAGAATTCTTTTGTTAAGAACCAGTTGTAACTAATCGTTAGTGCATAAGCTTTAACCCCCCTGCGAGACCTTTCCCCATTTCTTTCTAACCTTAATGAATGCGATATCGAATGTCATACTTGATGCATATTCGCTTTACTTGTTCCCTTGTATGGTGTACTGTTCTTTTGTATTAAATATGTGGATGTATGTATGTTTGCGCTCGCATAGAGAACGATCCGGTCGAAGAGCCCGAGGAATTCGCAGGAGAAGCCCCTGAGCAGCAGTCGGTTGGTGGAGGCAAGTGTCCTTTGACCCATCTCTGTCCTATTCATTCATTAATTCACCTCCCGCATTACACATTTATACTTAAGGATTGACTAGCTTTTGTTATCCATGTCCTTGTTTACCTATTTGGGTCGGATTATTACTGCTTAGTCTGATGCTATTGCCCAACTCTAATCAATGAACATGATGTGATTATCTATGATACGCTGTTTTCCCTTCTTATTTATGATTATATTTGTGACCTTCAAGGGGACTCGAGCGGTTTCTCGAGTGCCTCTCCGTAAGGACCTGTTCTATGGATGACCGCCCGGGAAAACAGTGCAACCATGAGGGTGGAATGGGACGCCCTTAGCTGAATAATTAGAGGAACCGGGGTGTAGTTCGCTTAGCCGTTGTGCCGTCAATGAGGCTCGGTGTATGCGGCTCGCTCTGCCAAGGTTGATTTGTCCCTTGGGGAGGAGTGCGGTACATTTAGGAAACCTAACGGGTGGCTACAGCCCCAGGGAATCTTTGTAAAGGCTACGTAGTGAGACCCTGCCTATTCACCTTGGTAGTGTTTAAGGGTTTGATCGGCCCGAGGCAAGAGGGAATCACGGCTTGTGGGTAAAGTGCGCAACCTCTGCAGAGTGTTATGAAACTGATATATCAGCCGTGCTCGCGGTTATGAGCGGCCAAGGGAGCTCCAGAGATTAGTGATACTTGATCAGAGACATTTTGGTTTATAGGTGACAATGAGGATGGTTATGATTATGCTTATGGTAATGGTAAGTGGTATTCTTTCCGTTTGGAAAGGATACATTGGGCTAATAACTTGGGTTAATGTTAAAACCTGGCTTTCTACTAGTAAGTAATAACCTGACCAACTAAAAGCAACTGCTTGACTTATCCCCACATAAAGCTAGTCCACTACAGCCAAACAGGATGCTTGCTGAGTATGTTGATGTGTACTCACCCTTGCTCTACACACCAAACCCCCCCCAGGTTGTCAGCATTGCAACCACTGCTCAGGAGAAGATGAAGCTGTGGAAGGAGACTTCCAGGAGTTCCAAGACTACGACGAGTTCTAGGCGTGGGTTAGCGGCAACCCCTAGTCGGCTGCCTGTGAAGGCCGTGTTATCTACGTTTCTTTTCCGCACTTTGATTTATTGTAAGAACTATATGGACGTCTCAGACGTATGATGTAATCGACTATTATTTCCCCTTTTAATACTATTTGAGCACTGTGTGATGATGTCCATGTTATGTAACTGCTGTGTACGTGAATAACTGATCCTGGCACGTACATGGTTCGCATTCGGTTACCTTCTAAAAACCGGGTGTGACAAGCCCCAGCCCATTATGGCGTCTTACAGGTACACCATGTCGACGATGTCGAACGTGATCTGCTCACTTTGGGCATTGGGTGCTACACCGAAGGAGAGGGGAAACTCTATCTTGCTGACGGGGAAGGTGCTTTTGCCGCCGAAGCCGTACAGGGGGTTGTCCGAGGGCTTGAGCAGGCTGTGGCTTAAGCCCATGCGATCGAAGGCATGGAGGAAGATGATATCTGCCTGGCTGCCGTTGTCGACTAAGACTTTGTGCAAGTCCCAGCCTGCCACGCTGCAGTTGATGACCATGGCGTCGATGTGGGGGGCGCTGCGCAGATCGACGTCTCGGGCGTCGAAGGTCAATGGCACGTGGGACCACTTTGTCTGCACGACTGGACCGGTGACGGCGACGTGGTTGATGTTGCGGTAGTGGTCCCTCTTCTGTCGCTTTGTGTCGAAGTCGGCGCTGGACCCCCAGTAATCATATGAATGACTCCGCGGTACGGTTGATCGGCGAAGTCCTCTTATTTTGGTGCTTGGGGGTGGTTGGGGTGGTGGATATTTTGCTGTTGATGGTGTGGGGGTGGGGGTGGGGGAGGTACGATTTGTACCTCCTGGTGGTGTTGGTATGTGTGGTGCGGTGGAGGCGGAGCGGGGCCGTGGTTGTATGGCTGAGGGGGTTGCTGATATGCATGCACGACAATTCTAGGGTTGTCGGCTAGTTGCGCCCGTGCCATCCTGTCTCTGGTGGCCTTCGTCTCTGGGCAGTCTCTTGTGGGATGCACACAGTCTTTGCCGTGGAACAGGCAGTAAAATCTGCGTGGCTACTGCGCACGCCCCCGTCCTCGACCGCGAGTTCCATTTCCTCGGCCCTGGGGGGGATACTCCTGGCAGCGAGGGGCCTCACCAGCGGGGGGCTAGTTGGCAATGTTGTGCACCTGCTGCTGATTACGGCCGTCCCGACCAGAGTCTGCCTGCGAGGGCCTTGTCCATGTGCGGCTGGACTGCGGAGGGTCTTTGGGCTTCCTCTGAGACTCCACTTTGCGCTGGTGGAGCTCTTCGGATCTGGCATATTTCTCGAACAGCTGATACAGCTCTTGGAGGTTCCTGGGCGGATCCCTGATGCAGTGGCTGTAGAGGACGCCGGCCCGAAGGCCACTGATGGCGTAATGGATGGTGACCTAGTCATCGACCGAAGGCAGTTGTGACTTGAGGGTCAGGAACTTGCGGTAATACTCCCGCAGAGTCTCTCGTTCCAGCTGCTTGCAGAGTGAGAGTTCAGCCAGGGCGTCAGTGTCTGGGCGGTACCCTTGGAAGTTGAGCAAGAATTTGTCCCGGAGGCTTCTCCAGGAGTTGATGGACAATGGGGGCAACCTGGTGTACCAGGTGAGGGCTGGGCCTTCAAGGGCAATGACGTCGTCCCCTCCGGATGATGCAACGGCGACTTGATAGCTCATGATGTACTGCGCTGGGTCAGTGCTGCCGTTGTACTTGGGATAGGTCCCTGCCCTGAAGTTGGAGGGCCATGGTGTCACTTGCAGGTGAGGTGCCAGGGGACTTCGCTCATCAAGGTAGTTGATGCCTTGGAAAGCGGTGGCATGAGGGATGGTGTGTCCGCGCTGAGGGATGAACAGGTCTTCGATTTGTGCGCGCTGTTGGAGGGGTGGGCCATGTTGCAGGCCGAGTTGGCCTTCGCTCTACATAAGCGCGATCTCTTGTTCGAGCTCCTGTGCCTTCTGCTCTTCGTCGCGTATCATCTGTCGCACCTTGGCTTGTGCAGACACACGCTGTCGCTTGGCCTCGAGGATCTCTTTTTGCTTTTGGAGGTTGCGGTTCTTGATGCGCAGGGCGCGCAGCTGTAGCTGCTCTTCGGCCGAAACGCCGATGACTTCGCCGTCCTCGGTGGCGTCCGCGCCCTCTGGAGGAGCGAAGCCTGGGGGAGGCTGCTGTGGTCCCCCGGAGCTGCAGGTGCGGAGGCTACCTTCGGTAGTGGGTTGTTCATTGCGCTGCTTCTTGCTGTTTGCGTCGTCTTCGCAGGGCTCTTGGAGAGTGTTGTCGACAAGGGCCTTGCCCTTCTTCTCGGCCAGCAGTGCTGCCTTCGCAGCTTCGTCAGCCTTCGATGAGGTTCTCTTGGGTGCCATCGCGGGTGGTGTTTTCGTAGCACGAACGGTGGGCGCCAAATGTTGGAACTCGCTCTCCTGGGCAAGTTAATCCAACGGGGGAGCGGAAACTGTGCGGGCAAGGTTTTGACTCGAGATGGCAATAGCTCTGTTAAATTCGGCCTCTCAAGGGCACTGTACAGGGGTATTTATAGGTGCCTAAGTGCCCAGCGTCCCGGGTTAAGGACGCATGTACCCTCAGGCTCCCTGGTTATCCTCGGAATATTCCCATAAAGCAGGGTTACAGATTGTAATTACAAGAAAGTCTTTACAGATCAGGCCCGTGACGCGTAGCGGCCACGCAGGGCCTGCCGTAATGGGCCTGGCCGCACGTGGGCCTTCGTGTTGGACGAGGTCGTGGGAAAGGGCGACTTCGCCGTAGGCCTTCGTCTTCCGATGCGTGGGGCGAAGGGTAGGGTTCGCCAGTCGTCTTGTCTCCGTTGTTGCAGCGGGTGTGGCGAAGGCCTTCGAGCGAAGGGTGGCGTCTTCGCCTTCGCCCCAACAGAGAGAAAGGGGAAGAAGAAAAGGATATGAAATTGAACGACGTGGCGCACCTTTTTTGACACGGTCATTATGGCGGAGGTGAAGCGTCGCCTGCTTCGCCTGCCAAGGGTGTCGCCTGTCCTGCCACAGAGTTGATGCGACGGGACGAGTGGTTCGTGGGGCAGTCGTTGTGCATGCGCGAGCCGTTCGAGGAACGGGAAACGGGCGCGTCGTCTTCACACCGTGGGAGAGAGCTCTCTCACTGTTCCAGGAGGGGACGTGAGCCTGCAGATGATTTGACTGCTGTGTCCGCCCGCCTGTCGCCGCCATTACTGCCGGCCCACTTCTGGCCATATTGACCGTCGCGCATTCTCCCGCGGCTGACTGACCCATGACCAGCGTGCCTGGTTGGCATTGCTGGGCCGTGCGCAGGGTTGCCTCGAGTCGCGGCACCGGTTCCGTAGTTAAGAAGGCGCGGCGCTGGCAGGTGGCACTGCAGTTTTTTGCACGTAGTAACCGGCGCGCCGGTTACATGACGTGTGGGCCTGGGCCTCCATGCTGGATGCGTCGAAGTCGAAAGGGTGCGCCCCTTGGTGCAGTCGCATGCCGCCTGCATGGCGGTCTGCCCTTTCACCCGCTGGTTTGGGCGAATACGGAGGAACGCTTGTAACCGCTGGGCGGTTACACGCTCCGCGTGTGATGGTTTGGCTCCTTCTGTCCTGGGGCGGCTTGCATGTCGCGTGGGGCCCAGCCCCCGTGTCGTAGGGGGAGGACCTTGAAGCGTGTTGGTGAAGACTTAGTCCGCGACAGCTTGAGGACGCAAGTGGGGAGAGTCGCCTTTAAAAAGGGATCGACCTCCTGGGTGGTAGTCATGCCTTCGCACTTTCCTCATGCGTCGCGTCCTTCCGCCCTCCGAGCCCTCGGATGGGGAGCGCCCGCGTTGTCTTGCTCTTGCCGTTGTTGGAAGGAGCGCAACCTCGTGGAGGTTGGTACCTTTCAGCCATCACTCGGCTACAAGGATTTTCGTCGTGCAGCCCGGCTGCCTTCCCCCACCAATGGGCAATTTGGTGGAGACAAGCGAGCCAAGCTGCGGCCTCCGCCCCGCCCTCAGCTTCAAGGATTTTCGTCATCCGGGCTGAGGCGGAGGGCGAGCTGAGCCGGAGCTCCACCTCCCGTACGGGCCGGCGGGCCACCTCCTTCCAGCTTCTGGGGGTGGAAACCATCCTCCAGCTCTGCGGAGGAGGCGTCCTCCAGCCATGCCGGGGAAGGCGAACTGCTGCCGCCCAGCCAGGGTGCAGCATTCCGTCCTCTTCGGGGCGACGGTGGCCAGCTGCACCGGGGGGTCTCCCAACACGTCGTACGCCACGAGGGCGGTGCTCGTGTTCTGGGACGGTCCTGTTCTCGTTTTCGTGGTGAGGACGGGAGTGAGGACCTGCCTGTGTGCTTTGGGGCGGCCGGCGCCCGCTGGTGCGGTGTTGGCGGACAGGTGGATGCCGCCGTCGGTGCTGCGGTGGTGGCAGCCAGAGAAGGTTTCTTCGCCGACGGGATCATCAACGTCACCTGCGCTCCTGGACCTCCGTTTTCCTAGCTTGAATGGCTGGTTCTCGTCCTTTGTGGGCGAGAGCTTTTCCGCTGCAGCGTTTGCCCAGAAGCCGTTGCTGTAGCTGTCTTGCCGCCCGGGATGGAGGTCATTGTCGCTGCAGCAGGAGCGGACGACGGTGAGCCGCTTGGAGTTCGTCGTCCTGCGGGCCTCCTGATATGGAGGTTGTTCATACCCGCGGGAACGGAACCAGAGTCCCATTTGTAATGGCACCTTGAGTGCTGGCGTATGTTCATTGCGGCTGTCGGGGCCTGAACATTTGTATATTTGGGCGTAAAGCCGTGTTTCTTCCCCATTTCGTGCACCAGGACTCGCCTATCGGCTAGCTGGACCGCTTAACCAAGTGTGAGTTGCCCTGTGCGGAAGGTGACGAGTGAGGTATCCGTATCCCTGAGGCGTAGGAGTCCCTCGGCTCAGTCGGCCTTGCTGCTCAAGGCTTCTCTTGCTTAGTGAAGGAACCCTCGGCTGCTCTGTGATGAGCCAAAGCCAGAGGCAGCGGCGTTAGCACGGACAGAGGCGGAGTTGGCTGGAGAAGAAACTTCGTTGGCCCAGGAGTAGAGGACTTTCCAGGCTGAGGAGGTGTAGCAGTGGCGGCTAGGACCTGGCCAGGTCGTCCACCAGCGGGACCAACCCTGGAGTCGGGCTACCGAGGCCATGGGCCGGGCTGGTGTCCTCGGGGAACAGCTGGCTGAGGCTACGGAGTGGCCGGTCCGGTCGTCTGCTTGGGCCGGGTTCCTGGAGGAGACCCTGGCAATGATGGCCCAGGTGCGGTGCCGACGTCTTCCTTCGAGGTGGAGATCCTCCGACCATGTTGCTGTCCGAGGCCGGGTCGGATTCCGCCAAAGGTGGAGTCGATGCCGAAGGTGCTGCTGCTCCCCCTACTGACGTCTGAACCTGCAGGGACAGTTTGTCTGTAGTGTGCGTATGTTTTTTGCGGCCGCCGAGGCCAAAACATATCGTCGTCGTGTTGTGAAGCTGCGTTTCTTTTCCCCTTGTTTCGAGCATCAGGACTTGTTCGTCAGTAACGGAATCGTTCATCCGAGCATGAGTTACTTATCGCAGAAGGTGATGAGTGAGATGTTGGGGCGAAGGCAAAGGCGCCACCCTTCGCTCGAAGTCTTCGCTGCAGCAGCCGAACTGACAGAAACAAAACAGGCGGGGACACCCTTCGCTCCTTCCGTTCCAGGCGAAGACTGGTGACGAAGGGCATCCCACGACGCGGCCTCGCCCAGCTCGGAGGCCCACGTGCAATCCGGCCCGTCGTAACGGGCCCCGCTTGGCCGCCCTGTGTTACGGGCCTATGTTGTAAAAGCATTCCTGTAATTACGGTCTGTAACCTCGCTTTATGGGAATATTCTTGGGATAACCTAGGTGCCTGAGGGCACATGCGTCCTTAGCTCGAGGTGCTGTGCGCTCAGGTACCTATAAATACCCCTGTACAGTGCCCGTGAGAGGCCAGATTAACAGAGCTTTTGCCATCACACGCGAGTGCCCTGTTGTCGTCACCGTCCAGCTGTGTTGGATCCCCCTTGCGGTTGAGAGCAAGTTCCAACATTTGGCGCCCACCGTTCGTGCTACGAGAAAACCACCCGCTATGGCACCCAAGAGAGCTAACCCGAAAGCCGACGAGGCTGCGAAGGCAGCACTGCTCGCTGCAAAAAAGGGCAAGGCCCTCGCCCTCACCCAATCCACCCACCAAGAGGCCACCGAAGACGACACCCTCCGCACCTGCGACCCCGAGGGACAACCCTCAGGCTTCGCACCACCCTCAGACTTCGCTCCACCGGAGGACGCGGACCTCGCCGAGGACAGTGAGGTCCTCGGCGTCTCAGCAGAAGAACAGCTACAGCTGCGCGCCCTGCGCCTCAAGAACCACAACCTCTAGAGGCAGAAGGAGATACTGGAGGCCAAGCGCCAACGTGTGTCCGCACTCGCCAAAGTGCGGCAGATGATACGCGACGAAGAGCTCAAGGCCCAGGAACTCGAGCGGGAGATTGCGCTGATGCAGCGCGAAGGCCACCTCAGCCTGCAGCACGAGTCACCCCTCCAGCAGCGCGCACAAGGCGAAGACACGAGCGAAGGCCACCCCGGCCTGCAGCATGGGCCACCCCTGCAACACCGCGCGCAACTGGAGGACCCGCGTCTCCCTCAGCGCGACTACACTTTCCCGCACGCCGCGCCATTCCAAGGGGTCAACTATCTCGATGAGCGAAGTCCCCTGGCGCCTCACCTGCAAGTGACGCCGTGGCCAGCCAACTTCCGGGCAGGGACCTATCCCAAGTACAACGGCAGCACCGACCCGGCTCAATACATAATGAGCTACCAGGTCGCCGTTGCATCGTCCGGGGGAGACGACGCCACAATGGCGAAGTCTTTCATCATCACCCTCGAGGGCCCCGCACTCACCTGGTTCACCAGGTTGCCTCCGCTGTCCATCGATTCCTGGAGAAGTCTCCGGGACAAGTTCCTGCTCAACTTCCAAGGGTACCGCCCAGACACCGACGCCCTGGCCGAGCTCTCGCTCTGCAAGCAGCTAGAGAAGGAGACCCTGAGGGAATATTACCGCAAATTCCTGACACTCAAGTCACAGCTACCCTCAGTCGACGACCAGGTTGCCATCCACTATGCTATCAGTGGTCTTCGCGCCGGCGTACTTTACAGCCACTGCATCAGAGATCCGCCAAAGAACCTCCAAGAGCTATATCAGCTGTTTGAAAAGTACGCCAGATCCGAAGACCTCCACCAGCGCAAGATTGAGTCCCAGCGGAAGCCAAAAGATGCTCCACAGTCTAGCCGCACGTGGACAAGGACTCCGCAGCCAGACTCCGGTCGAGACGGAGGCCGCGGTCAGCAGCAAGTGCACAACATCGCCAACCAGCATCCCGCTGCCGACCCCCCTCGTCGCCAGGACTATCCCCCCCAGGGCCGCGGAAACGGCACTCGTGGCAGGGGCCGAGGGCGTGCGCAGCAGCCGCGCCGATTCTACTGCCTTTTCCATGGCGAAGACTGCGCCCACCCAACCAAAGACTGCCCCGAAACAAAGGCTACCAGAGACAGAATGGCACGAGCGCAGCCAGCCGACAATCCCAGAATTGTCGCACACAATTACCAGCAGCCCCCTCCGCCATATATCCATGCTCCCGCCCCGCATCCACCGCACCACGCTTACCAACACCATCAGGAAGTACAAATCGTACCTCCTCCACCCCCACCACCACACCAACACCACCAAAACATCCCTCATGCCCCAAAGCAGGAAGACTTCGCCGATCAACCATATCGCGGAGTCATCCACATGATAACTGGGGGGTCCAGCACCGATTTCGACACCAAGCGGCAGAAGCGGGACCACTACCGCAGCATCAACCATGTCGCCGTCACGGGCCCAGTTGTGCAGACAAAGTGGTCCCATATACCGCTAACCTTCGACGCACGGGACGTCGATTTGCGCAGCGCCCCCCATTGCGATGCCATGGTCATCAATTGCAGCGTGGCAGGCTGGGACCTGCACAAGGTCCTCGTTGACAACGGCAGCCAGGCGGACATCATCTTCCTCCACGCCTTCGATCGCATGGGCATAAGCCACAGCCTGCTTAAGCCTTCGGACAACCCGTTGTATGGCTTCGGCGGCAAAGGCACCTTCCCCGTCGGCAAAATAGAGCTGCCTCTCTCCTTCGGTGTAGCACCCAATGCCCGAAGCGAGCAAATAACCTTTGACATTGTGGATATGGTGTACCCTTACAATGCCATCATGGGCCGGGGCTCCATTAATAAGTTCGAAGCAGCCATCCACGGACTGTATCTATGTATGAAGATACCAGGTCCGTTAGGCGTTATCACAGTCTTCGGCAATCAGCAGACTGCGCGTAACATAGAACGGGACTTCGTGCCCGGTCAAAGAAACGTGCACTGCCTCACGGCCCAACGCGAAGCCCCCGCGCCTGCCAGCCCAACCAATAAGCAACATGACAAGGCGCAGCTGCAGAGCCACGACGGCACCAAGACTGTCCCCCTCGACCAGGCCACGCCCAGGCAGACAGTCACTATCAGCGAAGACCTTACTTCGCATGAAGAAGAAAAGCTCCTCTGCTGCCTGTCCAAGAACAAAGATGTCTTCGCCTGGTCGGCCCTCGATCTGGTCGGGGTCAGCCGTTCAATAATTGAGCATAGTCTGGGAATCGACCCTTCGGTACGACCAAAAAAGCAGCGGCTTCGCAAGATGTCCGACGAAAAGACGGAGGCCGCCAAGGCAGAGGTGCACCGCCTCCTGGAGGCCAAATTCATCGAGCCGGTGGCTTACCCCACATGGCTCTCCAATGTCGTAATGGTGCAGAAAAAGAGCGGGAAGTGGCGAATGTGCATCGACTTCACCAGTCTCAATAAAGCCTGCCCAAAGGACAATTTCCCATTGCCACGGATCGACAAAATAGTCGATAGCGCGGCCGGATGCGAGGTCATGTCCCTCCTCGATTGCTTCTCCGGTTACCACCAGATATACATGAAGGAAGAGGACAAGGCTAGCACCAGCTTCATAACACCCTTCGGCACATATTGCTTCATCAGAATGCCGGAGGGACTCAAGAATGCCGGGTCCACCTTCGCCAGGCTCACTAAAACAGTGCTCGAGGGGCAGGTTGGCAGGAATATATTCACATATGTAGACGACATTGTCGTCGCCAGCAAGAGCAAGGAGGACCACCTCGCCGACCTCGCCGAAACATTCGCGAATATGCGGGACGCACAACTCCGCCTAAACCCGGAAAAGTGTGTCTTCGGCGTTCGCCAGGGCAAAATATTGGGCTATCTGGTATCACACCGCGGCATCGAGGCCAACCCAACCAAGATTCAGGCTATCCTGGACATGACGCCTCCGCAGTCCGTCAGGGACGTCCAGCGCCTGACAGGCAGATTGGCCGCTCTCAACAGATTCATATCCAGGTCCGCCGAGCGAAGTCTCCCCTTCCTCAAGACACTCCGCGGCGCAAAAGACTTCGCTTGGGGACCAGAGCAGGCGGCGGCCTTCGCCTCATTAAAGCAGTACCTGACAGAGTTGGCCGTCCTTACCAGCCCCGACCCCTCGCTCCCCTTGCTGCTCTACGTCGCGGCCTCGCCACATGCGGTCAGCGCGGCCCTAGTGCAGGAGCAGACTGTCGAGGGCCTGGTTCGGCAGTGCCCCGTGTATTATGTCTCTGAAGTGCTGACACCGTCCAAGTGTAACATGACAGAGCTGGAAAAGATTGCCTACGCAGTCGTCATGTCGTCGCGCAAACTGCGCCATTACTTCGAAGCATTCAAGGTCCGAGTCACCTCAAGCAGGGGGCTCGGCGAATTATTCAGAAACCCGGAGGCGTCGGTAAGGATTGCCAAGTGGGCGGCCGAACTCTCCGGCTACCACATCTGCTTCGAGCCCAGGACAGCTATCAAGTCTCAAGTCCTGGCAGACTTCGTCGTCGACTGGACTGGGCCAACTACACAGCCGGATCCGTCCGCAGAGAAGACTTGGACGATCCATTGCGACGGCGCATGGTGCCATGCGGGGGCAGGCGTCGCTGTGATCATAACCTCACCAGTCGGGGTCAAGCACAGATATGCAGCACGACTCAGCTTCAATCTGGAATCCGACAGATGCACAAATAATATAGCAGAATATGAAGCAGTCATCCTCGGCCTCCGCAAGCTAAGGGCCCTCGGAGTCACCACTTGCATCATCAAAACAGACTCCAAGGTAGTTGCCGGCCAGGTCGAGAAAGACTATGCAGCCAAGGACCCCGCACTCATGCAATACCTCGCGGCCATCCGAAGTCTCGAGAGGCAGTTCAAGGGGTTCACCGTGCAGCATGTGGACCGGGCCAAGAATGAGGAGGCCGACGCATTGGCCAAGGCCGCGGCCAGGGGCGAAACTCTGCCCTCCGACGTGTTCTTCCATGTCATCGGCACGCCAGCCGTCCGGAGCCCCGAAGGGCTCCAAATAACCAATGACAGCGAGGGCCACCGTACAGTCAACCTCATCATGACCGAAGACTGGCGAGCACCCATAACCCTGTTCCTGCAGGGGTATTATCATCCAGCCGACATCAGTGAGGCCAAGCGTCTCAGACATCGAAGCCGAGACTTCGCTCTGATTGAAGGCCAACTCTACAAAAAAGGGGTCAGTCAGCCAATGCTTAAGTGCGTCACCGAGGCCGAAGGCATGCAGATTCTACGTGAGGTCCACAGTGGCACGTGCGGCTCACACGCGGGGCCGAGGGCCCTAGCTGCTAAAGTGATCCGCCAGGGTTTTTACTGGCCCGCAATGATCTGCGCCGCAAATCGGGTCACTCGATCCTGCGAAGCCTGCCAGAAGTTTTCCCCTCGGTCAGGCGGCCCTTCGCAGTATACAAAGCTGATCGCCCATACATGGCCTCTCCAGCGCTGGGGTCTCGACATCGTCGGACCCCTACCCACCGCTCAGGGGAACCTTAAGTTTGCCTTCGTCGCGGTCGAGTACTTCACTAAATGGATCGAGGCACGGGCTGTCTCTACAATAACATCAAAGACTGCCCAAAAATTCTTCTGGCAGAACATCGTTTGCCGCTTCGGAGTACCGTCCGAATTAACAGTCGACAACGGCAAGCAGTTTGATAACCAGGACTTCAAGGATTTTTGTTTCTCCATTGGCACCAAGCTTGCCTTCGCCTCAGTCTATCACCCGCAGTCCAACGGGGTCGTGGAGCGCGCCAACGGGAAAATCTTCACAGCTATCAAAAAAATGCTCCTTGATGAAAAAAGGGCAGATGGACCGATTTCTTACCTGAGGCAGTCTGGGCACTAAACACGACTGGGTGCAGGGCGACCGGGTTCACTCCCTTCCGTCTTCTATACGGATCGGAGGCCATGTCCCCGCAAGAAATAAAGCACGGGTCCCCGCGAACAGTTCCGTCAGCCGTCCCAGATGTGGACGAGCCAACTTCAAAGGATCTCATCGACGGAGACCGTGTCTTCGCCCTACAGGCCCTGAACAAGTATCAAGCCTAGACCAAAGCATGGCGTGACCATTCAGTCACCCCGAGGGAGTTCAGCGAGGGGGACCTCGTACTCATTCGGACAGCTCGGACGGAGTCCAAGGGCAAGCTAGAGCCCAGGTGGGAGGGCCCTTTCATTGTCAAGACAAAAGCTTCCCCCAGCGCTTACAGGCTCACAACGCCAAACGGCGAGGACCTGGAGCACTCCTGGAACATCGACAACCTCCGCAAGTTTTTTGTTTGACTCCTCAGGGCTGTCTTCGCCCTTGTAATTCGCAAAAACAATCTTGCAGCGGCCCGCACTCTTTTCCTCCCGGGGGGTGAGGTTTTTAACGAGGCGGAGCCATGTAATATATGCGTGAAAAATCCCCCGCAAAGACATGCGTCGAAAAAGACCGCGATGACGGTCTTCGACATTCGACCACCACGAGGTCACCGCGAGGCTAAGCGCTAGCTACCCTCGCGTGCGACCAATCCGCGCAAAAGTCGCCTAAGGGTGCAGCCGGATTAGCACAACAAGTGCGGAAAAAAAAATATATAAGTCTATCGCGAAGACTATCCGCGCAAAAGTCGCCTAAGGGTGCAGCCGGATTAGCACAACAAGTGCGGAAAAAAATATAAGTCTATCGTGAAAACTATCCGCGCAAAAGTCGCCTAAGGGTGCAGCCGGATTAGCACAACAAGTGCGGAAAAAAATATAAGTCTATCACGAAGACTATCCGCGCAAAAGTCGCCTAAGGGTGCAGCCGGATTAGCACAACAAGTGCGGAAAAAAATATAAGTCTATCGCGAAGACTATCCGCGCAAAAGTCGCCTAAGGGTGCAGCCGGATTAGCACAACAAGTGCGGAAAAAAATATAAGTCTATCGCGAAGACTATCCGCGCAGAAGTCGCCTAAGGGTGCAGCCGGATCAGCACAACAAGTGCGGGAAAAACAAAAAATCTAAGTCTGTCGCGAAGACTATCCGCGCAGAAGTCGCCTAAGGGCGCAGCTGGATTAGCACAACAAGCGCGAAAAAACCGAAGACTATCTGTGCAGAAGACCGGACTAGCTCAATAAAAGGCTGAAACGACAGCATCGAGCCGCCCACGCCAAGACCAACTATAATCACGCCAACACAGCACAACAAAACAAACCAGACAAAGTACACAACGCCTTCGCACACGCACACGCACGCGAGGGCACACAACTTCATCATACAAGCCTCTACATATACAAGCGAGGGCACCACACTCTACATCGGCTCAACCTTAGGAATAATTCCCATCTCCCTATAATTAAATAACATTATCCTGAGCTCCTCACCCGCAAAAAGACTTCGCAGTTCCCCTTCACCTACACCCTCGGCGGTCGGCAAAGATAACAGTTCCTGCCGACCAGCCCCACTTACGCCAAGCCGGGCCCCCTCCACCCCACTAACCATACGTTTCGCAATTGCCCTCCGCCGCCGTCGCCCGGTGCAAGGACCTCGCACATCTCCTGCATCCGTGGCGTGCGGCGAGGCCTCCGTCGCAGCCACATCCAAGGCCGCGAAGTAGTCCAAGTCCTCCGACGACTCCGTCCACTCAATCGAGCTCTCAGAGTCAGCACAGTCAAAAAACCCAGATGAGAAACCACCACAGTCATTACCATCTTCCGCGGTCGTAGCCGCCAAAAATTTAGTAGTAGCGGTTGCGTGCGCAGGCCCAAAATCTTGAACCTGCGCAGCAACCAAAATTCAGTAACATGTACAAACTTCTTCAACCCCCTACACCTGCTACGCCACCTGCGTCGGCCCTGACGTTGCGGGCGCCTCCGCTGTTGGCTCTGCCGCTGCCTCCGTTGTTGTCTCCACCGCTACTGCTGCGAGATCCTCAGCACTCGGCGCGGCAGCTGCAAACGCATCAGGCGCGCCTTCGGCGGCTTCTGGGGGCAGGCCTTCGCCGGCTGCAGGGGCCGGCGCCAGGGCGACCTCGGGCGCAGCCTCCGCCGGGGCCGACTCCGGGTCAGCCAACATGCTGTTCAGCGCCCCGAAGTCGTCGACCCTCTCGCCACGCACCGCCTAAGCCAAAACACACAAAATCCATCAAACACGCACACAGCCCACGTCCAACAAATACCAAACAAGCGTAAACGTTACCTGAGCCCTCGCCGTCGCGGCGCGCTCCCTGACCACATCGCACCCGTATGAACCCCACAGCCGGTCGAAGATAGCCCCGGCAGAATCCTTCACTACGGGGTCCTCGACCTTGAAGATATCTCGCTCAAAGTCCTCTTCGATTTGGTCGAAGACCTCGAAGTGCCGGCACCCTTCGCGGGAGAGCGCGTTCATCGCCCCCTCGCAGGTGACCAGGGAGGCATACGCCATAAAACCCTCCACGACGGTGGGGAGCGCCTGCAGCTCCTCCTGCACCCACTCCAGGCACCGAAGTCCGGGCTCTCGGTTCGGTACTTCGAATTCACCGGTACCTGCGCCCAGGCCACGGTATGTATCCACGAGCAGCTGGCGCGTCCGCTCGGCCTCCGCTCGTGCCGCGGCCTCGGCCCCCGTCACGCGGCTCTCCAGGGCGGTGAGCCGCTCCTGCAGCTGCTCGGCGCGCTCCCTGGCAAGGTTGCCCTCCGCCCGTGCCAGGTTGGCCTCCGCCTGCGCAGCCTGCGCCTTGACAAGGGCTTCATTGGCCTCCCTCCTTTCCCCCGCCAGCTGGCAACAGAGGGCGGCCTTCTCGTCCTCCAGTGTGGCCACCTTCTCCGCCAGCTTGCGACACTTGCTGTCGGCGGCCGATTTTTCGCGGACGGCGTCAGCGTGTTGCGTCCGAAGCCTTTCGACTTCGGCAGCCACGGCCGCCTTGAGGGCCCCCGACGCAGTGCGGCTAGCAAAGTCAGCCACCTGCAGAACAATCACAAGACTGCGGTGTTAAAAAAAAAAAAAGAGGGAGGGGGACGAGATCCAACTCAGCAGACCTGACGTAGCGCCTCCGTCGCCTCCGCCAGCCGGCGGGACGCAGCGCCAGCCTCATCCATGACAACCGCGAGGGCCGACGCCTCGCCACCGGCGCTCAGAACCCCGCCCTTCGCCTTCGGCGCTGCGGCGGCCGCCGTGGCCGCCGCGCCAGGCGCAACCACAGCATGTTGGCCTTCGCCCAACCCTGCAGCGTACCGATGAACCGATTAAAAAAAAAGAGACTTACCACCGAGGTAGTCGTCCACGCTAATATCGGTGGCGAAGTCGGCGACGCGTTTCCCCGCCAACGGCAACGCTCGAGCCGCCCTCGCGACCTCCGCCATTCCGCCAGTCGGCGGCGCCGCCTTCGCCGACTTCGAGCCTTCGGCGCCCGCTGTTGCCTCCTGCGCCTTGCTAGATGCAGGGACGCTTGACTTCGCCGCCTGCGGCGGCCGGCCTCCGCCGGACGCCGCAGCCTTCGCCGTCCCCCGCTGCCTTTTCGGCCTGGCTTCAACGAGCCTGATCGCCGCCGGGCGCTTTTGCGCAGCTCCCTGGCGATCCTTGTCCATCACTGCTGACACAACAGCAGCAATATTCCGCCCGTAAGGAAAAACCCTCCATTCACGAACCATACAAGATGTAAAAAAGTCCTCGCCGGCCGCGCGGGGGACAGGAACATTCCTAGGCCAACAACCCCCGGTAACCCTCAGCATCCGAGCCGAAGACTCCCGGAGCTCGGGCGAAGATATCCTTTCCCCCGGGGCCGCGCACGTCTTCGTCAACTCTCTAGCAAAACGATCAGAAACCCCAAGTCCTCCCATAGCAGTACCTAATTTTCTCTTTTTGGAGGACGGGGCGGCCGCCGGCGCGGGGTCGTCTCCGGTCTCCACCGCCGGTCTCTTTCCACGGCGGTCCACATCGTCTTGACTAGGGTAGCCGTCGTACGGCAATTGATTTAGCTCAAACACCCTGTTCAAGCGGTCATTCGACCCGCGGATATCCCAGCTGCGCTGACCCTCCGTCCTCGGCACGTAGCGTCCAACAAGCCGCACCGCCCCATCCTCCGCCTCACACACAACGGCGGCCGGATCGCGACTTCGCAGATTCAGGGCGAAGGCGGGACTCCGCACCACCCTTCCACCATGAAAAGGCATCTGGCGAGGGCATACTTCGCCCAACGCCCAGCCACGCGCCAATGGCCACACCCCATACGCCACAAACTCTTCAACCAAGTCGCGCCCACTGCTCAAACCGGCGGCGCAGCGAAGAGCCCCTTCGTCCTCATCCTCCTCTGCCACTTCAAAGGGCGGATACGCTGAGTAAAAATGAGAACACATCGCGGACACGGGGAGTCCCTCATGGCCTTCGACAGTCCCCTCCGTGACGTAAAACCAAAATTCGTTCCAGTTGCCCCACTTGTTGCGGGCACAAGGAACCAACTCAACCACCTGCATCGTGGTTTTGCCGGTCTTCGGCGTGAATGTGCAGGATCCAAACTGAGCGACTTCGCCTTCAATCACCCTCTTCTGCCAATGCAAACAATAATACTTCGCAAAAACTTCCACCGACGGCTGTCCGCCGTACGAAGTCGTCGCCCAGACATACTTCGACAGTGCCACTATGGCATTCGGTGTCAGCTGATGTATTTGAACGTTGAACTTGCGCAGGACTTCGCCAACAAACCGGTGCGCAGGCAGGCGGAGCCCGGCGGCGAAGAATGCCTCGAAAACGACCAACTCGCCCTCTGGCTCGGGGACTTCCTCCGCCCCCGGGACCCGACCAACTCCGCTGCCGAAGTAACCCAACCGCTGCATATCTTGCACGCGGGCCGACGAGATCCGCGACACGCCGAAATCAACAGAGTCGCCGGCGTGCAACTCCTCCACCATTAAGCTACTCGGCGTATCCTCAGACGAGGCGGCGGCCGGCGGCGAGGGAACGGCCGGCGGCGTAGCGGCAGCGGAAGAAGACGAGGACGGCATCGCAACGTACCGTCGGCGGCGGCGGGCGGTCTGCTTCACGCGAGCCAGATCTCCGGCGAACAAGACCGCGGCGGGCAGACGAGCAGCAAGTCGGCGGAAAGGGCGGCTAGGGTTTTTTCGCGGAGCGCGGAAAGTGAATTTCAAAAAGCGCCGCCCCCGCCCCCTTTTATAGACAGGACGCGACGCTTCGGGAAACCCGCAATCCAACAGTACGGCGTCAATCAACGGTCACATCTAAAACCCCCGCGGAACCACTTCGAGCGAGGGCAGCGTCTCCGCCATCTAACGACGTCTTCGGCACCAGGTGACTTTGTCGAACTGGTCCCTCGGAGGGCAAATGTTGGGGCGAAGGCAAAGGCGCCACCCTTCGCTCAAAGTCTTCGCTGCAGCAGCCGAACTGACAGAAACAAAACAGGCGGGGACACCCTTCGCTCCTTCCGTTCCAGGCGAAGACTGGCGACGAAGGGCATCCCACGACGCGGCCTCGCCCAGCTCGGAGGCCCACGTGCAATCCGGCCCGTCGTAACGGGCCCCGCTTGGCCGCCCTGTGTTACGGGCCTATGTTGTAAAAGCATTCCTGTAATTACGGTCTGTAACCCCGCTTTATGGGAATATTCTTGGGATAACCTAGGTGCCTGAGGGCACATGCGTCCTTAGCTCGAGGTGCTGTGCGCTCAGGTACCTATAAATACCCCTGTACAGTGCCCGTGAGAGGCCAGATTAACAGAGCTTTTGCCATCACACGCGAGTGCCCTGTTGTCGTCACCGTCCAGCTGTGTTGGATCCCCCTTGCGGTTGAGAGCAAGTTCCAACATGAGGTATCCGTATCCTGGAGGCGTAGTAGTCCCTCAGCTCGGTCGGCCTTGCCTGCTTACGTGTACTCTTACTCGTCCGTAGGATTCTGTTATCGATATAGTCAAGAAGGCACAAAAAATCGTTTCGGCAGAAAAAGTTTTCGAGCATTAAGACTTGTTCGGACAGCGGAATCGTTCATCCGAGCATGAGTTACTTATCGCAGAAGGTGATGAGTGAGGTATCCGTATCCCGGAGGCGTAGGAGTCCCTCGGCTCAGTCGGCCTTGCCTGCTTACGTGTACTCCGTCGTTTTCAGGACTCCACTATCGAAGTAGTCGAAAAGCACGAAAGATGTTCTGGCAGAAAGACTTTTTCCGAGGAAAATTTTGACGCAGAGGGGGTTCCCCCTTCTAGCCCCCGAGGGAGGGTCGGGCTTTGCCGAGGCAAGGCTGACCCTTCCTTGAAGGTTAGACTTTTGCTTATGTATGTAAAGCAGGTATATGAACGACTTGAAAACATCTTAAGGGTAGAAGCGACGTAGCTGTCGGATGTTCCAAGCGTTGTTGTAGACCTCGCCTTGACTGTTGGCCAGCTTGTATGTTCCGGGCTTCAGAATCTTGGCGATGATGCACGGTCCTTCCCAGGGAGGCGTGAGCTTATGGTGCCCTCGGGCGTCTTGTCGTAGCCGAAGCACCAAGTCACCCACCTGGAGGTCTCGAGACCTAACCCCTCGGGCGTGGTAGCGTCGTAGGGACTGCTGATACCGCGCCGAGTGCAGCAAGGCCATGTCCCAAGCCTCTTACAGCTGGTCAAGTGACTCTTCTCGGTTTGTCTGGTTGCTTTGGACGTCGTATACCGTCGTCCTCGGGGAGCCGTATTCTAAGTCTGTGGGAAAGATAGCCTCGGCCCCATAGACTAGAAAAAATGACGTGAAGCCCGTGGCTCGGCTTGGCGTCGTCCTCAGACTCCAGACCACCGAGGGGAGTTCCTTCATCCACCGCCTGCCGAACTTGTTGAGGTTGTTGTAGATCCTCGACTGGAGTCCTTGCAGAATCATGCCGTTGACAAACTCTACCTGCCCATTCATCATGGGGTGAGCTATGGCGGCCCAGTCCACCCGGATGTGGTGGTCCTCGCAGAAGTCCAAGAACTTTCTGCCAGTGAACTGGGAGCTGTTGTCGGTGATGATGGAGTTCGGGACCCCGAAGCGATGGATGATGTTGGTGAAGAACGCCACCGCCTGTTCGGACCTGATGCTGTTTAGGGGTCGGACCTCGATCCACTTGGAGAATTTGTCGATGGCGAACAACAGGTGCGTGAAGCCCCCGGGTGCCTTCTACAAGGGACCGACGAGGTCCACACCCCACACAGCAAACGGCCAGGTGATGGGTATTGTTTATAGAGCCTGAGTGGGCAGGTGCGTCTGCCTTGCATAGAATTGACACCCTTGGCAGGTGCGTACAATCCTAGTGGCGTCGGCCACCACAGTTGGCCAGTAGAAACCTTGTCGGAAGGCGTTTCCCACGAGGGCTCGAGGTGCTGCATGGTGACGCAAGCCCCTGAGTGTATTTCTTGCAATAACTCCTGACCTTCAGTGATGGATATGCATCGCTGGAGGATGCCTGAGGGGCTGCGGTGGTAGAGCTCCTTTCCGTCATTTAGCAAGACAAACGACTTGGCGCGCCGCACCAGTCACCGAGCTTCGGCTCTATCGAGGGGTAGCTCTCCTCGGTGGAGATATTGCAGGTATGGGGTCTGCCAGTTTCGATTAGGCGTGGCCCCAATCCGCTCTTCCTCGACGTGCAGTGCCTCACCCTCGGGGGCCGAGGGTGCCTCGGGCTGAGCTGAGGGTGCCTCGGGCTCGGCCGAGGGCGCCTCGGGCAGAGTCGAGGCCTTCTCGGGCTCGGACGTGTCGTCGGTCTTGACGGAGGGTTGATGTAGGTCCCGGGAGAATACATCCGGAGGAACTGTTGTGCGCCCCGAGGCTATCTTAGCCAGCTCGTCTGCAGTCTCGTTGTATCGTCGAGCGATGTGGTTGAGCTCGAGCCCGTAGAACTTGTCCTCCAGGCGCCGAACCTCGTCGCAGTAGGCTTCCATCTTCGGGTCGCGACAGTGGGAGTTCTTCATGACTTGGTCGATGACAAGCTGCGAGTCGCCACGAGCGTCGAGGCACCGGACCCCTAGCTCGATGGCGATGCGCAACCCGTTAACCAGAGCCTCATACTTGGCCACGTTGTTGGACACCGGGAAATGGAGGCGCAGCACATAGCGGAGGTGCTTTCCGAGGGGTGAGATGAAGAGCAAGCCCGTGCCCGCTCCTGTTTTCATCAGCGACCCATCGAAATACATGGTCCAGAGTTCCGGTTGGATCGGAGCTGCTGGAAGCTAGGTGTCGACCCATTCAGCCACAAAGTCCGCCAAGACTTGGGACTTGATGGCCTTCCGAGGGGCGAACGAGATTGTCTCGCCCATATTCTCCACCGCCCACTTTGAAATCCTACCCGAGGCCTCTCGGCACTGGATGATCTCCCCTAGGGGGAAGGATGACACCACAGTCACCGGATGAGACTCAAAGTAGTGTTGCAACTTTCGCCGTGTCAGAATTACCGTGTACAACAGCTTCTGAATTTGTGGGTAGCGGATTTTGGTCTCGGACAGTACCTCACTGATGAAGTAGACTGGCCTCTGGACGGGCAATGCATGCCCTTCTTCTCGTCTATCGACCACGATCGCGGCGCTGACCACCTGAGTGGTAGCGGCGACGTATATCAAGAGGGCTTCTCCGGCAGCGGGGGGCACCAGGATGGGCGCGCTTGTAAGGAGCGCCTTCAAGTTCCCGAGGGCTTCCTCGGCATTGAGGGTCCAAGTGAAGCGCTCGGTCTTCCGCAAGAGGCGGTACAGGGGTAGACCTCTTTTGCCAAGGCACGAGATGAAGTGGCTCAGAGCCGCAAGGCATCCCATGACCCTCTGTACTCCTTTCAAGTCCTTGATGGGCCCCATGTTGGTGATGGCTGCGATTTTCTCCGGGTTGGCCTCGATGCCCCGCTCGAAGACGATGAACCCCAGGAGCATGCCTCGGGGGACTCCAAAGACACACTTCTCGAGATTGAGTTTTACGCCTTTTGCCTTGAGACACTTGAATGTCATTTCAAGGTCAGAGAGGAGGTCGGAGGCTTTCCTCGTCTTGACTACGATGTCATCGACGTAAGCCTCGACCGTTCGACCAATGTGCTATCCGAATACGTGGTTCATGCACCTTTGGTATGTCACACCCGCATTCCTCAAACCAAATGGCATAGTAATGTAACAGTACATGCCAAAGGGCGTGATGAAAGAAGTCATGAGCTGGTCGGACTCTTTCATCCTGATTTGGTGATACCCTGAGTTGGCATCGAGGAACGACAGGGTTTCGCACCCAGCAGTGGAATCCACGATTTGATCAATGCGAGGCAGAGGGTAGGGAACCTTCGGACATGCTTTGTTTAGACCAGTGTAGTCTACACACATTCGCCATTTCCCACCTTTCTTTTTCACAAGCACAGGGTTGGCTAGCTATTCGGGATGGAATACCTCTTTTATGAACCCAGTGGCCATCAGCTTATGGATCTCCTCGCCTATGGCTTTGCGCTTTTCTTCGTCGAATCGGCGCAGAGGCTGCTTCACGGGTCGGGCTCCAGCTCGGATATCCAGTGAGTGCTCGGCGACATCCCTCGGTATGCCAGACATGTCCGAGGGACTCCACGCAAAAACCTCGGTGTTTGCACGGAGAAAGTCGACGAGCACTGCTTCCTATTTGGGGTCGAGCTCGGAGCCGATCCGGGTCTGCTTGGAGGCATCGTTGCTGGGGTCGAGAGGGACGGACTTAACCGCCTCTGCTGGTTCGAAGTTGCCGGCATGGCGCTTCGCATCTGGCACCCCCTTGGGGAGGCTCTCCATGTCGGCGATGAGGGCCTCGGATTCGGCGAGGGCCTCGGTGTACTCCATGCACTCCACGTCGCATTCGTACGCGTGTCGGTGCGTGGGGCCAACGGTGATGACCCCGTTGGGGCCCGACATCTTGAGCTTGAGGTAGGTGTAGTTGGGGCGGCCATGAACTTGGCGTAGCATGGTCTCCCTAGCACTGCGTGGTAGGCTCCTCGGAACCCGACCACCTCGAACGTGAGGGTCTCCTTTCGGAAGTTGGAGGGAGTCCCGAAGCAGATGGGCAGATCGAGTTGTCCAAGGGGCTGGACGCGCTTCCCAGGAACGATCCCGTGAAAGGGCGCCGCACCGGCCCGGATCGAGGACAGATCGATCTGCAAGAGCCCGAGGGTGTCGGCGTAGATGATGTTGAGGCTGCTGTCTCCGTCCATGAGGACCTTGGTAAGCCTGACGTTGCCGATGACGGGATCAACAACGAGCAGGTACTTCCCCGGGCTCGGCACGCGGTCGTGGTGGTTGCCTTGGTCGAAGGTGATGGGCTTGTTGGACCAGTCTAGGTAGACTGGTGCCGCCACCTTCACCGAGCAGACCTCCCAGCGCTCTTGCTTGCGGTGCCGAGACGAGGCGTTCGCCACCCGCCCACCGTAGATCATGAAGCAGTCACGGACCATGGGGAACTCCTCTGCCTTGTGAGCTTCCCTTGTGTCGTTGTCGGGGGCCCTGCCACCTTCCGCCGGTAGCCCGGCCTTGTGGAAGTAGCTCTGAAGCATGACGCAATCCTCAAGGGTATGCTTCACGGGACCCTGATGATAGGGGCACGACTCCTTGAGCATCTTGTCGAACAAGTTGGCACCTCCAGGAGGCTTCCGAGGGTTCTTGTGCTCGGCGGCGGCGACGAGGTCTGTGTCGGCGACATCGCGTTTCGCTTGTGACTTCTTCTTGCCCTTCTTCCTCGCGCCACGCTGGGCGGACGCCTCGGGGACGTCATCCGGTTGGCGCCCCTAAGGCTACTTGTCCTTCCGGAAGATGGCCTCGACCGCCTCCTGGCCAGAGGTGAACTTGGTGGCGATGTCCATCAACTCGCTCGCCCTGGTGGGAGTCTTGCGACCCAGCTTGCTCACCAGGCCGCGGCAAGTGGTGCCGACGAGGAACGCGCCGATAACATCTGAGGCGGTGATGTTGGGCAGCTCGATGCGTTGCTTCGAGAATCGCTGGATGTAGTCCCGCAGGGACTCTCCCGGCTGCTGGCGGCAGCTTCGGAGATCCCAGGAGTTCCTAGGGCGCACGTATGTGCCCTGGAAGTTGCCGGTGAAGGCTTTGACCAAGTCGTCCCAGTTGGAGATCTACGCAGGAGGCAGATGCTCCAGCCAGGCTCGGGCGGCGTCGAAGAGGAACAGGGGGAGGTTGCGGATGATGAGGTTGTCATCGTCCGTTCCACCCAGCTGGCAGGCCAGCCGGTAGTCCGTGAACCACAGTTCCAGCCTCGTCTCCCCCGAGTACTTGGTGATAGTAGTCGGGGCCCGGAACCGGGTCAGGAACGGTGCCTGTCGTATGGCCCGGCTGAAAGCTTGCGGACCGGGTGGTTTGGGCGAAGGGCTCCAATCCTCCCCACTGTCATAGCGTCCCCCACGCCTGGGGTGATAGCCTCGGCGCACCCTCTCGTCGAGGTGGGCTCGACGGTCGCGGCGATGGTGCTCGTTGCCGAGGCGGCCCGGGGCCGCAGGCGCCGTGTCTCGCATGCGCCCGGTGTGGACCGAGGCTTCCCGCGTGAATCGGGAAGTCGCGGCGCGATGCTCCGGGGCGTACCCCTGCCTTCGGGAGGCAGAGCTTTCGGCCCGTCGGACCGTGGCATCCTCCAGGAGATTCTTGAGTTCTCCCTGGATACGCCACCCCTCGGTGGTGGATGGTTCCGGCATCGCTCGAAGTAGTATTGCTGCTGCAGCCAGGTTTTGGCCGACCCCACTGGAAGCCTAGGGCAGCCTTGCCCTGGCATTGTCGGTGATGCGGTGCTGGACGTCCTGGGCCAGATGACGCGCTTCTTCGGCTGGTGCTCGGCCTGCCCGCTCCTGCCCGATGTTCTGCCGGAGCTGCACAAGTTGTCCTGCTTCCTCGTTGAGCCTGGCCTGCATCTCACGGATTTTCTCGAGCTGTGTGTCCTGACCCCCGCAGGTACTGGGACCACAGCTAGCTCCTGAAGGATGTCAATGCGAGGCGCAGGCCTAGGGGGATCGCCGTCCTCCGGCATACCAAGGTGGTTGCCTTCGTCGAGACCCCCTAGATCGACGTGGAAACATTCGCGACTTGGGCCACAGTCCTCGTCGCCGAGGCTGTGGCTATCATCAGAGCAACCGGAGAGGCAGTAGTCACATGCGGTCATGAAGTCCCGCATGGCACTGGAGTTACCGAGCCCGGAGAAATCCCAACCAGACTCAGGCTCATCATCTTCCTCGGAACCCGGGGGCCCGTAGGTCGAGACGGCCGTCAATCTGTCCCAGGTTGACCACATATGGTACCCCGAAAGGTTCAGATATGCCTTTATGAAAGTGTCCACCGAAGCGGGATCGCTTGGTGGGTCGCAGCTGAATCTAAAAGGCACAGGATGTGAAACGGATGGTACCTCTTGATCGATGGACGGTGACGATGTCGCGTCGGGGACGGACTGCACCGTTACCTCAGGTACAAGGCTAACACTCAGCAAGTCCTTCGCGAGCGTGCTAGCGTCGCCCGTCTGCTTGGGGTTGGCGTGTTACGGGGAAACGACGCACGTCTTCGTCTCAAACGCGAGGTCAACGCCCGACGTGTCCCCCGCTGGGGCGCCAACATCGTCGACTCGCTCGACAGCCGACGAGGTGTCGCCTCCTGCTTGGCCATGATTGCCTCGCCTCCTCCCCCGTCGATGAGGAAGGTGATGGGACGGACCCGGATGCTGTTTTTCCGCCACGCGGGGAAGACGTCGTCGACTCTGCAGCCGACAGGCGAGCTGACGGCCGCCATTGTCGTTGTCGCGCGGCGGAGGGAGGAGTATCATGTCGTAGCTGCCGTCGAGGGACATGAACTCGAGATTCCCGAAACGGAGCTTTGTCCCGGGTTGGAGAGGTTGCTGGAGACTCCCCATCTGGAGCTTGACGGGAAGCTGTTCGTCAACACGCAGCAGGCCCCTACCTGGCGCGCCAATTGTCGGCATTTTGACCCTGGGGGGTCCCTGGACCGACGAGTAAATTGTCGCTGCGTGTCCCAGCCCAGATGGGTCGGCGCGAGACGGAGACACAAGGGGGGAAATACCGGCGAGGGGAAACCGCGGCCTCGTGTTGTCCTGCGCCCAGGGCGAATGCGCTTGCAGTAGGGGGTTACAAGCGTTCGCGAGGGAGAGAGAGAGAGAGGGGGTGTGAGACTGCGCCTCAGCCCGTTCTCCCGCGCGGCCACCTTTCGTACGAGGGCCCTGGACCTTCCTTTTATAGACTTAAGGAGAGGGTCCAAGTGTACAACGGGGGGTGTAGCAGTGTGCTAACGTGTCTAGCAGAGAGGAGCCAGAGCCCTATGTACATGCCGACGTGACTGTCGGAGAGGTGTTGGAGCCCTGTTCATGTGGCATCATGGCCGTCGAAGGAGCGCTTGAGCCCTGTAGAAGCACAGCTGTCGGGGCTGTCGGATCCTTGCTGACGTCTCCCTTGCTTCCGTAAGGGGCTGAGAACCGCCGTTGTCATGGAGCACGCGGGGTGCCATCATTACTTGTTTTACCTGGGCGAGCCAGATGGGACGCCGGTCTTGTCCCCTGTAGCCTGGGCTAGCTAGGGGTAGGGTAATGATGGCCCCCCTTGTGGCATGGTCGGCCCGAGCGAGGTGGTGACTCCTCCGAGGTCGAGGTTGAGTCCGAGCCCTGGGGTCGGGCGAGGCGGGGACCATCTTCCGAGTCGAGGTGGAGTCCGAGCCCTGGGGTCAGGCGAGGCGGAGATTCCTATGGTGCCCGAGGCTAGACTTGGCTGCTGTCAGCCTCACCCTGGCGGGTGGCACAGCAGTCGGAGCAGCGCAGGCGACGTTGTTTTCCTGTCAGGTCAGTCAGTGGAGGGGCAGAGTGACTGCTGTCACTTCGGCCTTGTCGACTGGAGAGCACGCGTCAGGATAAGGTGTCAGGCGATCCTTGCATTAAATGCTCCTGCGATCCGGTCGGCTGGCGAGGCGATCTGGCCAAGGTTGCTTCTCCACGAAGCCTGTCCGAACTGGGCCTCGGGCGAGTCGAAGGTGCGTTCGTTGCTTGAGGAGACCCTCGGGCGAGGCGCGAATCTACCTTGGTCTACCGTTCCTGCCCGAGGCTGGGCTCGGGCGAGGCGAGATCATGTCCCTTGAGTGGACGGAGCCTTGACCATAATTGCGCCCATTAGGCCTTTGCAGCTTTGTGCTGATGGGGGTTACCAGCTGAGATTAGGAGCCTTGGGGGTACCCCTAATTACGGTCCCTGACACTTGGTTATGTCTTAACTTCTCCTGAGTGCATTTTTTGAAGGGATAATCCAGGTACCCTTAATTATCACCCCTAACAGTAGCCCCCGAGCCTTCTAAGGAAGTACTTTGGTACTTGTTTGGAGGATATGCTGCTTACTCGTTGGGTGTGCCGTATTTTTCTGAGGAGTAGGACGTTTGGTTTTCAACGGATGCGCGAGAGCGCACCTGTCGGGTGTTGCCCCCGAGGCCCTGAAGGAGTAGTTGACTTCTTCGGGGGCTTTTATTCTTTATAGGTTCAATTCACTCTTCGGCCGATTTGTTGGAACCTTCAGCATGGTTTGCGAGAGCAGCCCCGAGCCTTTTGTAAAGCCCAAAATTGGTCAAAGAAAAAAATGATGATAAAATAAATGAATAAATATATTTGAGGATTTTTGAAACTTTGGGAAATTTATTTGGACCCTTCTATCTTCATTGCCAATTAATGGAGTATTATTAGTCGATTAAACCATAAACAAATAGGAATGTGCATCCCATGCTCAAGATTATGTTGGGATACATTTTATTCGACCCCAAATTATAAATGAAAATATAAAACAGAAACTGAGTAAAAAGAAAGAAAATGATTTCTTCCATAATTGAATAATAGGAAGAAAAAATAAAATAAAATTAAAATATTACAAATAGTAGTATTGATAATCACTTTAAGACATATGTTAGGGCATTTTTTATGGAGATCATACAATATAAAACTATTGTTCTTGAGATAAATATGTGGGATTTACACATTTAAAAGGCAATGGTAAATAGAAATATATTAATACCCAAACTGGAATTTACGATCTAAATGGGAATACTATAATTTAGAGAAAGAGAAGGAAGATGCTATGCAATACAAAGAAATTACATATATAAATAAATAAACCTTTCTCATAATGGTATTTGAATTTGTGTATTATGTCTGAGTATGAATTGGATCAACACCTAAAGTGAAATTAAGATTTGAAAATAGAAATGGGAAATTGAGAAGGAAATTCAAATGGAACAAAAAGAAAAGGAAAAATAAATCAGTTCAACTGCGACTGGGCCGAAACTGTTTCCCTCAACCCATTCTCCTCTCCTCAGCCCAGCCGCCACCTGCACAGCCTCCCTCTTCACCTTGGGTCACTGACACAATAGGCCAGGCACGTCAGCTGTCCTCCACGCACCCTCATCTGTGAACCCAGTGCCACACGGGCCCAGGCGTCAGGCACGTTCCAGCCTTGCGCGAACGCATACCAGGTCACCGACTAGTGGGGCCCGTGGTCGGGGAGGGGGTCTTCAACCTGGCCGTCATGATATCCACGCCGTCGTGATATCCACGCTGTCTTCTCGGCACTGGCTTCAACTGTGCGTGGAGGCCCCCAACCGAATCCCCACCGCGTCAATGGAGTTCTCGGTAGATCGCTTCAACTGCCGTGGCAGCTCAATCATGCATGATCCGCCCGCCAGTCTCCGCAACGCCACACAGTCTCCGCCACGCCTAGAATTTCTCCGAGCTACCAGGCAACAACCTGGCCGAGGCCTCACCTCAAATAGCTAGCGTCCAGGTCTTCACCACTCCTCCCTGCCTCCAATTCCGCAGTACCCGTGGGCTTCGGCTGTGAAATCGAGTCGTTCGTAGTGCGCGTACACCGTCGCCGTGCGTCATTGCGGAGTAGAGCAGTTGCCACCCCTCCAATCACACCCTGTCGTCGATTCGCCCCAGGAAGGAGCTCAGGGTGTCATCGATCGACAGTGGGTGCATTTCCAAAGCACACCGGAGCTCGGCATCGACGCACGACGCCGGAATTTCACGTTGGCGCAGACTTCTACTCTGACACCCGCCCCGCACCGTGGACCGGGAACTCTCAGCGTTGTCCACGGTAATAATCTACCCCATCGCATTCACTATTGGTCACACTACTATTATCTCCTTGCGGATTGGACCTAGGACGCTAGGTCGTGGTCGGATACCTCACCGGAGTAGCTTCGTCGTGGAGGGCGCGCCGCCATGGTCCTGCCGTGTTAGGGCAAACTATTCTCGGCCGTCGATCCGCGCGCGGACGACTTAGATTAGACCAGTGCGCTGTTTCGCTAGGGAACCATCCCGACCGTAGGTCTCGTGATGTACGTTTGAAAGCAGATAGGGCGGTGATCAAACCCAAACCCTAGGATCATGATCCAAGGGACGCATTTGGATCTTAGGGTATTAAGATCTCTGTCGTTGATCTAACCATCAATGGTCGATATTTTTACACTGAATCATTACCCCGTTCTTATAATCCAGCTCGTAAGATTTAGATCTGACGGCCGAAACAGCTTCGTACCCCTTTGACCGCATCAATGTTGCATAAGAGCCCTCGACCTTTTAGTGAATCAACCCGCGGTCCAGCGCAGATGGGTCTACGTCTTGGGATTCTTACACCAAGACCCCCACACTTTCTAATAATAATGCGCCCAGTCCAGAGAACACATAAATTAGATAAATGATTATGGAAATAGATTTTTAATGTAAAAATAATCATTTGAACTTGTTTAATCCCTAGAAAATCCATCTCAAGTCCAAATTGATCCATTCTAGTTTCTATAATTTTGTAATATTATTGTTTATCATTTAGTGCCATTGTTTTGACATGAAAACCATATTAAAATTTATCTCTTAATTAATCTCGTATCAAATACATAAAACCTTCAGAAATTTATAACTCCTCCTTTTAATTCCAAATTGACTCGTTCTAGTTGTGTTAGCTTTGGATAAATATTTAATACGCATTAGCAACATTGATTATATGATATCCCATACTTTTATAAATAGGTAACTAATTTGATTAATCTATGTTTTCTGGTTTAGCTTTTCTAATATTAATATAGTATTCTGATCTTATAATTATAATTTGATAAAAATATAATCTCTAGTCAAGTTATAATTAAGATTAAAGGTGAATTGATTATTTCATTAGATTATCTTTATAAAATCAACTCAAGACCTAGTTTTAATTGCTCCATCACATAGATCTACCATAAATCATAACTCCTTAACCGTAACTCCGAATTTAGTGATTCGTGAATCCCACGATCTCGTAGCAACGCGTAGATTATTATTATTCAGTTTATACTTATGTTTGATGTGATGTTAATTTTGCCTATACCATATTTGTTTGTATTGCTACGACTAGCAGCGAGGTTACGAGTCACCTGAAGATTATCCTGGTACCTGGAATCTCAAGTCCCAGGCAAGTTGTGCCCTTGACCACTTTTATTACCCAATAATATTCTTTAATATCACTTATTCATGCATATGTTTAATTTTGATGGGACCCAATAGGTCACCCTAGTCTGATTATCTTTTACCTTGTTTACCCCTAAATCTTTTGGGTAGTTATGCTATTGCTTTACATGGTTTTGGGTTAATATTTGATTATATCCATGTTCCAATTATTCTATTATTTTATTTATGTTCATGTAAAGATCATTATTGTTAATTAGAACATGGAGCTTAACTTGAGAAACACGTGCCACCACAAGGGTGGAATGGGACACCCTTGGCTGACTAACTAGGAAAGCTAGTGGAAGACTACCTTACCCAAAAGGGGCAAGAGCAGTAGGGGAGTAGCCGTGTAGGGAGGTTCTCGGGTTGATTTTGCTGCGATGGCGGTCAGACGAGGGATTCCTGCATTGTTCTTCCCATAAACTGTAGCGGGTTTTTGGAAGCTAGTGGAACTAGGTAAAAGCCTCGTAGTGTTACCCTGCCTCGCTTCCTTGGTAGAGGTGTATGCGACTCATGACCCCTTGGCAGATGGGTAACATGACTTGTGGGTAAAGGGTACAACCTCTGCAGAGTGTAAAACTGGTATACAAGCCGAGCTCACGGTCATGAGCAGCTCAGGACTCTCACATGATTAAATTATGAAACTAAATTCTATTTGTCATATGCATTGCATGGGATTATTATTAATTTTGTTCTATTATTCTTATTATGGTTTGGTATCTACTTACATTTAGTAAGTGCTAATAAAATTTGACCAACTTATTAAAAGCAATGCTCAGCTTTAACCCCTCTTATTGATCGGCCTTACACATCACATGAACTCCCACCTTTGGTGAGTTCATGCACATTATTCCCCACAACTTGTTGAGCGATGAACATGTGTGAGCTCACCCTTGCTATCTCACACCCCCCACAGGAGAAGAACAGGTGGTTCAAAAGGAGCCACATAATGAGGAGTTCGACTTGATCTAGGTGGCATCTCCCAGTCTACTTTAGGGCGCCAAGGATGGACTTTAGTTGGTTTTATATTTATCTTTTATTTTGTGAGACTTCCGCTATGTAATAAGTACTCTGATGAATTGTGACATTTATCTCTATACACTCTGTTATTATATGTGTTGTCTTCTTTGGCGCATATATGAGATGCACCCGGCTTTGTCCCTTAGATCTGGGTGTGACACCTTTGTGTGGAGCAAAAGGTCGATCGAGGGGTGTCTCGACTTTTGGTTCGTATGCCCCTTTGTCGCCTCTCCGCGAGGAGGAAGGGGGAACGCGTCATGCTACCCTCGATGGGCGACGAGCATGACGTTTCTGTTGAGCTATTATCGTGTAATCTGAGCGGGGGTCCAAGCTACTTTTGATAAGAGTTTGCTAGTTGTCCGGAGAGATGCCCCAAAAGATACCCGCAGGTGATTCGCCTGGTCCCAAACCCGTTTGATGGGGTTCGAGGGCTCGATGCCTCCCTATAATGGGACACCATCACAAATCGCTCCCGGGGATCTCGGATATGTCTTAGGGTACCTCGGGTCGCAACCCAAGCTAGGGCCATGTTCGGGCGTACCTACAGTCATCCCTGACTCTGTGCTCTTGAGCGGTTATGGAGCCCTTCCGAGGGGCCAACCTTCGAACCCCTGATCAGTAACTGGCTCGGAGCCTTGGTGTCCTGAGGCGGTTTTACTAAGACCCTACCGAGGGTCTAACCTTCGAACCTCTGAATAGTATTTCTCCTTGCCTTTTTCCTTCCCGAGGTGAGTTGCTTGAGGTAGAAGACACCTTCTTTCGATTAACTGTTGAGGGAATAAAGGGAAGAGAGGCAAAGGAAAGAGGGCATACCTTTTGAGGTGGAATGCAGAACGGTGCTTGGTGCATTTTTTCCTGGAGGGGGCATGGTCATTTAATGCGACGTGATGTCCTGTTCGGTCAGTCGACCGTTTGTCGCGTGTGTGCGCGTGGGATTCGAAACAACCGTTGTCTGGCCATTACGATTTGCACCTTGGTGACTTCGCCCGTCCCTATAAATTCGCCCAAGATGGACGCTTCAGACTATTACCTTTCCGCTTTAGCCTTCCTGCTTTACACGTCATCCTCGCCTTTTGCACAGAAGAGCTCTTCGTCTTCTCTCCGTCTTCTTCATCCCGATGGCCGACAAGATCAGCGTCCTTCCCCCTCACGACCCATGGCCCATCTCCTATGTCACCGACGAGGACTTGGAGGCATTCGTCGATGCTGGTCTGCTCCACCCCCGCACCCATGGCTCGCAACCCAAGTGGTACGCGTCAGGTGATGAGCAAATGCTGGATCCACCGGTAAGCTACATGGTGAGCTTCAGCTCATTTCATGAGCGGGTGTTTGGAGTTCCAGCAAGCCGCTTCATGTGGGCTCTGCCGCACTACTATGGGATGGAACTGCATAGCTTCAACCTGAACTCCATCGCTCAGGCGGCCATCTTCACCGCCATCTGTGAGGGGTATCTGGGGATTGAGCCCCATTAGGACTTGTGGCCCCACCTCTTCTGGGCGGAGGTGTTTTCCCTCCCTAGCGAGGTGAAGAGGGTGCACCACGCCTTCCGGACAGGCGGCTACACGCTCTAGCTGCGCTCGAACCAAGCGCAGTTGTACATTCCTGCTACCCTCACCTTGTCGAACAAGGGGTGGCAGAGCTAGTGGTTTTACCTCCACAACGACGACAAGTGGTTGCCGGTGTTCACGCACCGCATCATCCTCAAGAGCTCCAGGCCCACCTGAAGCCATTGTTGGACGCCTTGAGGAGGCTCTAGGACCACGACCGGGGTCGTCGTCGCGTTTCACCAGCGGCGGGTTCTGCCGCTAACTGATAACTGGCTCTGCCTCGATGAGATGACACCCGAGGCCTCCGTGGAAAGCTTCGGGATGGCTTCGGCCAACCTCGCCATCGACGAATTCCTCCAGCAGGTGAAAGGAACGGTGGGGAAGGTCGATTACTCCACCGTGGTGCCAATGCACCTCGAGTAGGGCTATGTGTCCCTGGTGAGTACTCTGTTTTTACCTGTGTTTTCTTATTTTTCCTCTTCTCGTCTTACTCTTCTCATCCCCCTACAAGGGTTTCAAGGATTTCAGACCACCCGACCCCTGATTCTAGAAGGCGCAACTGCTAGGGAGGAGCCTCGGCTAGCAGTTGAGGAGAAGAAGAAGAAGAAGAAGGATGAGGAGAAGAAGTGGGCCCGCAAGAATATGCTGGCCCGCGATGCACTGAAAAAGCATCGTAGAGCGCTGGCGAGGGAGGGGCTACCCTCGAAGCCTCTCCCAGCACCGAGGAGGATGACGACGATGATGATGATGGGGAGGGGATGAGTCTCGTCGTCAGGTCACCGAAACTTCCTTCCACGTTGACTCCCTCTCCAAACACCTAGCGACCGAACGGTTCGAGGGCCGAGCTTTGAAGGACTAGATAGGAGGTATCTTGTCGAAGCCTTGCCTCATTTTTAGGTTCGATCTCTTTTCCTGGCTACGACTTGACGTCCTCTTCTAGGCCTCGAGAAGGATCTAGAGAACGCATCCTAGAGCTCTCGAACTCTGTCCCATACCATGTAGCAAAAGGTGACCGAGCTGAGAGAGCTGTTTGATGCGGTGGTGGAGTTTTTTTAGGACCTCGATGTAGTGGACATTCCCTAGGGTGGCCCCTGCATCCCCATATGCGAGCCCTAAGTGGCTACATACAGGGTGAACTCCATGACGCCATCCACCTCGGGGTGAAGCGAGCGTTAGCCGTGGTCGCCTCCCACTATGGGATGGATCTCGAGCGGGTGTGCGAGGGCTATGTTCTTCCTGACGAGCCCGAGCTCACCGACGCTGAGATGCGAAGGCTGACCAACACCGTCGAGGGGCCAGGGTCTTTGCCTGCCACTTTGAGGCCGAGGCAGTTCCGCCTCCCCCGTCGCCGACCGCTGCCGTACCCCCTGCTGGACCTCCACTGACCGCGTAAGCCTGGTCATTGTCCTGTGGGGATTTTTGGAATTTTTGTAAATTGTGCTAAGAACTTAGTTGTCTCGAATCTTAAGCCCTTAGTTGTTTACTATGTTATTTTTCCTACTATTTTTGTGCCCACTGCCTTAATCCTACTGCAGTGTCCCCGTTAGAACGTGAGTTACCCTTTAGGGAGGGAATAGTGAGTAAGGAAACCGTATCCTTGAGGCGTAGGTGTTCCTGCGGCTTGGCTATCTTTCCTAGTCAGGATGTCCCTTGTTCTTGAGGGTTTTCGTTAGACTAAGGCGAGGATATGAAACATGTCCGTTTTTAAAAACTGCAGGAAAAAACAACACAGAGGAGGGGTTCCCCCTGCTTGCCCCCGAGGGAGGCTTGGTATTGAAAGCAAGGTCGAGCCTCCCTTGAAAGATATTCTTTATTAATTGCAAAAAATCATAGAATAATTAGGCTTGTATGCTAAGGATAAAAGCAATGTAGTTGTTCTATGTTCCACGCATTGTCGTAGACTTCTCCTTCCTCGTTGCAGAGCTTGTACGTTCCTAGCTTTAGCACCTTAGCGACGATGAAGGATCCTTCCCAAGGAGGAGTGAGTTTGTGACGTCCTCGGTTGTCTTGTCGTAACCGAAGCACAAGGTCACCTTCTTGGAATCCTTGGGGTCGGATACGTCTTTTGTGGTAGCGCCAAAGGGGCTGTTGATACTCGGCCGAATGAAGGAATGCTACATCTCGTGCTTCCTCCAATTGGTCGAGCGAATCTTCACGGTTGACTTGATTGTTGCTTTCTCTATATGTCTGCAACCTCGGGGAACCATGCTCTAAGTCCATGGGCAAGACGGCCTCGGCCCCATAGACTAGGAAGAATGGTGTGAACCCTGTGGCTCGGCTCGGAGTAGTCCTCAGGTTCCTGATTACCGAGGTGAGTTCAGTGAGCCACCGCCTATCGAACTTGTTCAAATCGTTGAAGATCTTTGGCTTGAGGCCCTATAGGATCATGTCATTAGCACGTTCTAGCTATCCATTTGACCTCGGATGAGCCACAACCGACCAGTCCACGTGAATGTGATGGTCGCTGCAGAAGCTAAGGAACTTTTTTCCTATGAACTGGGTGTCGTTGTATGTGATGATAGAGTTGGGCACCCAGAAGCGATGGATGATGTCCGTGAAGAACGCTACTGCCTGCTTGGATTTGATGTTGATGAGGGGTCGGAACTCTATCCACTTGGAGAATTTAACGATGGCGACCATCAGGTGTGTAAAGCACCCGGGTGCCTTCTGCAGAGGACCAACAAGGTCTAATCCTCACACCACGAACGACCAAATTATTAGGATCATCTATAGGGTCTGAGCTAGCATATGCGTTTGCTTCGCATAGAACTGGCATCCCCGACAGGATTGCACAATCCTGGTACCGTCGGCTACCATGGTTGGCTAGTAAAACCATTGCCGGAAGGCGTTGCCGACGAGGGTTCGGGGCGCCGCGTGGTGCCTGCAAGCCCCTGAGTGGATTTCTCCCAATAGCTCCTTCCCCTGGCTAATAGGTATACGTCGCTGGAGTATTCCCGAAGGGCTGCGTCGGTATAGCTCCTTCTCCTCTCCTATCTGCGTGAAAGTTTTTGCTTGGCGGGCGAGGCATCGGGCCTCAGCATTGCCTTGAGGGAGCTCCCCTCAGAGAAGGTACTCTAGGTAAGGCGTCCTCCAGTCTGCGGCTGGGGTGGCCCTGTCGCTGTCGTTGTCAATTTGCATGGTCTCGGCCCATCGGCTGGGGGCATATCGTCGTGGGGGGTATGTTTGGGCGCCTCCCTAGGCATCACCGAGGGCTTGTAGATGTCCCCGACAAAGATGTTTAGAGGGACTGTGGTCCATCCTGAGGAGATCTTCGCTAGTTTGTCTCCTACCTCATTGTAACGCCGTGCGACATGGTTGAGCTCTAGGCCGAAGAATTTGTCTTCAAGGCACCAAAGTTACTCGTTGTAGGCTCCCTTTCTTGCATCATGGTAGCTTGAATTTTTAATGACCTGGTCAATGACGAGCTGGGAGTCCCCTCTAAAGTCGAGGTGTCTGACTCCTAGTTTTATGGCAATGCGCAGATCGTTGAGCAGGGATTCTTACTCGGCTACGTTGTTGGACACGGTGAAATGGAGTCATACGACGTATTGCAGATATACATTGAAGGGTGGGATGAAGAGCAGTCCTACACCTGCCCTTATTTTCATCAATGACCCATCGAAGTACATGGTCCATAGCTTGGCTTGGATCAGAATCATCGACAACTGGGTATCGGTCCATTTGGCTAGAAAGTCAGCCAGGGCCTGGGACTTGATGACCTTTCTAGGGGCGAGCGAGAGAGTTTCTCCCATGAGTTCAACCGCCCACTTAGCTACCCTGCCCGAGGCTTCCCTGCTCTGGACGATTTCTCCCAGAGGGAAGGACGATACAACCGTCACGAGATGAGACTCGAAGTAGTGACGTAAAACTTCCGCCGAGCCAGGACCACTGCATACAATAGCTCCTGGACTTGAAGGTAGCATTATTTCATCTCGAACAGTACCTCACGGATGAAGTACACAGGCCTCTAAACCTACAAGGCATGTCCTTCCTCTTTTTTCTCAACTACGATCGTGGCGCTGACCACCTGGGTGGTCGCGGCTACATAGAGTAAGAGGGGCCCCCTTCGGTGGGAGGTACCAGGATGGGTGCGTTAGATGGGTGAGTAAGAGGTGCTTAAGGGCTTCTTCGGCTTTGGGCATCCAAGCAAAGCGCTTGGTCTTCCTCAAGAGATGATACAGGGACAGACCCTTCTCGTTGAGGCGTGAGATGAAGCAGCTCAGGGCCGCAAGGCATCCCATGACCCGTTGAACTCCCTTGTCATCTTTTAAAGTCCCCATGCCTGTGATTGCCGAGGCCTTCTCAGGATTGGCCTCGATCCCTCGTTTTGAGATTATGAACCCCAGGAGCATGCCTCGAGGGACCCCAAAGACACACTTCTTGGGGTTGAGTCTGACACTCTTAGCTCGGAGGCAAGCAAAGGCGGTTTCCAGGTCGGCGGCGAGGTTGTTAGCCTTTCTGGTTTTGACCACTATATCTTCATCATAGGCCTCAACCATTGAGCTTATGTGGTCGCCGTACACGTGGTTCATGTAACGTTGATACATGGCCCTTGCATTGTGCAACCCGAAGGGCATGGTCATGTAGAAGTACATGCCCTGTAGGGTGATGAAAGAAGTCACGAGCTGGTCGGACTCTTTCATCTGGATCTGATGGTAACCTGAGTACGCATCAAGGAAGGAAAGATTTTCGCATCCCGCTGTGGAGTCTACGGTTTGATCTTTTCGAGGAAGGGGTAAGAAACTTTTGGACATGCTTTATTTAAACTAGTATAGTCTACACACATCCTCCATTTCCCTCCCATTTTCTTAACTAGTATAGGTTTAGCTAACCACTCGGGATGGAACACCTCCTTGATGAATCTGGCTACCAAGAGCTTGTGGATCTCCTCCCCGATGACCCTGCGCTTCTCCTCGACGAATCGACACAGGTGCTGCCTCATCGGCCTGGAGTTGTCTCGGATGTCCAAGGAGTGCTCGACGACTTCCCTCGGTATGCTCGGCATGTCCGAGGGACTCCACACAAATACCTCGGCATTCGTGCGGAGAAAGTCGACGAGCGCTACTTCCTAATTGGGCTCGAGCTGGGAGCCAATCCGCAACACCTTCTCACCGAGCTGTTAGGATCAAGGGGGATGGTCTTCGTGGCTTCGGTTGGCTCGAAGTTGCCAGCGTGCTTTTGGGGGTTGGGAACCTCTCTAGCAAGGTTTTCCAAGTCGGCGATGAGCGCCTCGGAGTTAACAATTGCCTCGACGTATTCCACGCACTCGACGTTGCACTCGTAGGTGTGTTGGTAACTTGGTATGTTGGGCCGATGGTGATGATGCTTGCTGACCCTGGCATCTTCAGCTTTAGGCACATGTAGTTTGAGACGGCCATGAACTTGGTGTAGCACGGGCGCCCGAGCACGGTGTGATACGTGCCTCGAAACCCCACCACTTCGAATGTAAGGATTTCCTTTCAGAAGTTAGCAGGGGTCCCAAAACAGATGGGCAGGTCGATCTGCCTGAGGGGATGCACCCTCTCGCTAGGGTGATCCCGTAGAACGGTGCAGCCTCGGACCGGATCTAGGATCGCCCGACACCCATTAGTTCCAAGGTGTCTATGTAGATGATGTTGAGGCTGCTTGTAACACCCCGGGATCCACAAACACCCCGGAATGCTAATGAACTACACTTCTAACATCCGTATATAAAATTTCGACAGCATCTCCCTTGCAAAATTGCATAAATGGGGGGGGGCAACAGTGTATAAATATATATCATGACAAAAAAACATACTAAGTAATATTAATCGGTTAGCAATGAGAAGTTAAACATACGACAAGAACTGAATTAACCAGCGCGCACGACTAGTTAAGAAAAACAAACATCCTTTGACACAAGTTTCTAATTATATCCTAGCTGCGCCTGGCAGCATTATTATGAGAGTGAAAGTGGATGTGCTGCTACTCCCCTGATTCCCAACATGTATCAAGTACCTGCATTGAGTAATGCAAGAGTGAGATGACACATCTCAGCAAGCAAAATAATAACAAACGGTTTAACCACATAAGAACATTGTTTTACCACCATTTGATTTTACAACCTCCTTATTACGTAGGTGCAGCACGAATACAATGTACAACACACCTAGTTACCACACCTCGCAGGTAGAAACCACAATAGTAACATAGTAATGTCACACTTCATATATACCTCATGAGTGCAAATGTCTACAAATGCAAGGATGACTTCTGCTTCATACCTCTAAGGATATGAAGCCGCATCGTACCCCTCCTCGGGCAACGTACGATGCTAAAAGTGTACCGGTACGGTCGGACCATAAGATCACGACATAACATCAAAATGCAAGATGGATGATGCGATGTGCATGTCATGCCTACAACACTTCCTATAACGTGATTCAAAAAGATACTTCAACTTCATCCAAGATGGGAATCAACCACATATATCATTACCAAATTATGATCATCCACAATATTAGACAATTGAGAATTAATACCTCCAAACAAATAAACTTCATCATAGAATTCAATGATTAACATAATTAAAACTTATGCATACTCAATGACAGGGAATAGGATGCAAACCAAACGGTAGCAACCACCACTGTATTTACTTGCCTTTACCGGAAGTTTAGGAAAATCCCTAAGTACGATCCGGAAGTCCACCACCTGTTTTTGACACACATCTTAGTGCACCAATTTCACATAATCAGGCTCATAAACGACGTCGTACCTACGCACAAACTCAAACCCCGCCGCGGGTTACATCTCTCCCCACATCCACCAAACTGCAGCGGCGCTGCTTAATAATTTCATAACTTTAAAATTATGACAGCAGTGGTAACAAACAAAAACTCCAGAGGCATCTACATAAAATTCCCCACAAGTTTTGTATATAAATTTTAATTAAATTCCAAAAACTATTTAGCCCAAAACAGTCCACAAGATGAACCCTGTAATCTGTTTTTTTGTCTTTTGGACAGCGACATACCCGGATTCAAACAGCGATATCTTTTAAAATATAATTCTAAATCAAGCGCATAAGTACTCATTGGAAAGATAAGACAAAGCCCTACATGATTATCATACTGGTTAACACTAATTGCCCACGAAAAATTCCCAGAAACTGCTAATACTACTGTTGTTCACCCACCTGAAAAATCTGTTTTTTTGGACAGTAACATAACCGTATTCAAACAACGATATCTCCTAAATTATAACTCCGAATCGAGCACATAAGTGCTCGTTGGAAAGGTATGACAAAGCTCTACATGATTCTCCCACTGATCCCCACTAATTGCCCATGAAAAATTCCCAGAAATCTCTAGAACTACTGCTGTTCGCCCTCCCACAAAAATTCTGGACAGCACCTCTACCGATTCGCATAGATAAACATATAATCAATTGGATTTTAGCGCAAAAACATAGATAACTTCAAGATCACCTTGAGTTCCACCTTTTTCCTCCTTCCTTCCTTCCTCCCACGAATTATCCAATTGAAACTTGCACCCACATGAAGAAGATCCGACGAGGAAGAACGACACTTGGAGAAGAGGAGATGGGGGGTGGCGGCTAGGGTTGAGGAGATGGCTGCTGCAAAAAAACTTGAGAATGGAGAGGGGGCGGCTGCAACACTTGGGGAAGAGAGAAGAGGGAAGAGGGGGGAGGGTGACGGGCAAAGGAGGGAAAGGGGGGGGGGGGCGGCTGCCCACAAGGGGCCTTAAGAGAGGGGGCGGCTAGGGTTTTGGGGGGGGGGGGGGGGAAGTTGGCTTCCCACCGCCGGATCGCGATCAACGACCCAAAACCATTCCTACGCCAGAGCTCTCGACCCCTGCGCACACATCCAACATAAATTTTACTATTTTACAGATGTTTACCTCCTAAAATTCCAAACCCCCCCCCATAGCACGGGACCCGCAAGAGAAAACAAAGAAAAAAAGAGTAAACTTCAATTTCTCTTCTTTTTGAAAATTGGGTATCACACTCTACCCCCTTAAAAAGAATTCGACCTCGTGTTCCGATGCTTCTATCAGAACGACAAAGGAAAGATTAATGAACCAACAAAACTCACACATAAAGAAAAGTTCGGGTACTTCTACCGCATCAGCTCCTCAAGCTCCTAGGATTCTAAGATACGCAGCAGACGACACTCTAGAGTCTGGTCTTGCTACACAGGAATCGGCTCTAGCTCGATTTGATGGTCTGGATTCCGCAAATACTTCCTCCACATAAAGACATGGAATACATGGCGTACTCTGATCATAGATTCCGACAATTGCATGCTAAGCCCAGCTGCCAACTCGGCTAAGATAGTAGACATTCCTATATACCTCGGACAAAGCTTTCCTGACACCAAATCAATCATTGACATATGCAAGTACTTCAAGGAACGTATATATGAATGCACTGCATATAGTGTTCCTATAGCCTAAACCAAACTTAGCCAAACAAGAGCAACTTCAAGAGAGCAACTTAATGCTTGCATATTTCTGGATAGCAGCACATCGGTTAATTGTTTTGTTCATAACTCATAAAATAAGCATCCAAAAATAATAAACTAGGACTTTATGAAAATCTTATAAAGTCCACTATACCCTTGGTATTATCTTCACAGCAAGATTTGACACTTAGAAAGGTCAAATAATGCTAAACGTAAATTCTGTCCAGACTTGGACAGAATTCAACTACTCACTTCAAAAATCCATAATTGGAGTCTCAGTCATCCAATTCAGGTGCTCCCAGACTTTTTAGAAAGCTAGTAGAATTGTCTATAATTCATTTATAAACATATCAGGTTAATTCAATGCATATCAAGGTCAAAAGACATGAGAAAGGCTCTGCTGTCCAAATTTAGACAGATTCAGAGATCACACTTAAAACAGCTGTAACTTTACTTATAGATCTCCAAAAAAGGTGATCCAAAATTTGTTGAAAAGATTAAGAAAGGTACTACAACTTCTTTTTTATTTATAATAAGTTATTCGAAGTTTAAATTGGGCAAACAAGGTCAATTTCGAAATCCGTACAGAATCTGCACAGATTCCAAGACTGGACTTGAGAAAATCATAACTCTCAAACTACTAGACCTATGGTCATGAAATTTTTACACAAGTAAGATAAAGAAGTCAGCTACAACTTTTATATATAACATATCTACAAAAAGATGGTTTACTTCATTGAACTAGCTGCATAACTAAAACTGGTCATGCAGTCCCAACAACAAGCAATAGATTTTATTCAGGTTCATTACTCTTCTAAGATTAAGCGTTCATCGAAAGACTAATAATTTTAGGTTCTTCATTACGAGATACTTAGAACAAATATAAGTATAGAGGCAATATGATAACTTTTTAAACCATTTAAGCCTAATCTCACATCATGCAAACAGGAATCTGTTTAAGCATGTTAGGCCTGCCCACATATTCATCCAAGCACATTCTATACATTATATCATCCCATATAGGAACTCTCTTTTTTTTAATTATACTATACATATATATCTATCGAATAACTCAGACAAATTGCATCTCAACCTAGACTTCACATGACGTAACTATTTCATACTTACGCAATCACGCCAATACAAGAAAACACGGCTTCACAACAATACGTACTGGCCTATTCAAACGTTCCTTGCTATCTCTGTGTTTCAGCCCACGCTCCACATATACATAAACAAGATAACCATCCCAATCACTACGTCTATTCCCTCCCAGCATACAACTTAATTAACATGGATTGCGAAAGAGCTCACCACAACTAAACCAAACTCTCATGAAAAAAATCACTAAGTAGAAAATTGACAATCAATAGCACAAATGTTCATTTTTTCTACCTCTCACTATAAAAGCAATGGTAACAATGAAATATTGTAAAATCATCTAAACTTCATGATCTACAACTTTCGTATTCAAAGGATAAACAATTTTTTTTCATCTACCATTTTTAATTTGACTTGTAAGGCGACATACATGATCTGCCACCAGAAACTGACGAAACATGACACATAAATTCGAAATATCATAACTCCCTACAACTTAACAGAATTTTGCAAATATAAACCCATTGAAAAGATTATAACATTCTGTAAAACTTTTATTATAATGAGTGTCTCGAAATTGGTTTTCAAACCGATAAAATAATGCAACTCTTTTGTTGCAAAACTGATAGGATGGAAACAATGGACAACTAAAATTCAAAAACCTATAACTCCTCCTATACTCAACTTAAAACTACAACGAACACGCGTTGGAAAAGTTTGAAAATTGTCCACGACTTTTGCAATAAAGTTGCACCCAAATTTATCTTTATAGCCCTCAACTCTGCATGACCTACAACTAAACTCAGCCCGAGATACTGCACATTGGAGATTCGACTTATAACCGGACAACCACCTCTCCCAATCTATTTAACAGACAATTACAAGTAAATACCCATTTAAAAGGTACTGAGAAGAACTAAAGTTTTGCTTAAAGAGAATTCCCAAATTTGGGCTATGAAACTATCAAAACACGGTCTATTTATTGGTGGTTATAACGACACCTAAAGTTCAGACACAACGGTGTAACAACTTCAGAGCAGCCTAACTCCAATTATATACAATGAAAATTACAAACCAATACTCTTTGGAAAGATCATGAAATTACTAAAACTTTCATAATCCAACAAAGACCAAATTATACCATCTTCAAGGTCTATTCTTCCGTACAAAATTAAGGCTGCTATAGGAAACCCATAACTCTCAAATGTTTAGACCAAACTGGGTGATTAAGCATCATATGCAAACATGAAGAAACCTACTACAAAACATTCTAGATAAGTGAAGCCTGATTCAGCCTCCAACTAATTTAAAATGACTCCCAAAACCAAGCAACACCTTAACCACAATAAAAAACAATATAAAATGAAACCCAAGGCATTGGCAGGTACAATCAACACTAGGATTTCCCACTACCAAATGGGGATGCAACTCCCCAAAGTCTTTAAACAACACTTTACCTAATAGGTTAGAACACTAAGCATAACAATCAACGAATTCAACAACCTTGTTTGTTAATGCCACTAAGGTCAAACATCCACGTAGCGACAATGTATGAAACACGTGACATACCCGTCTCTAGCACTATAAAACATGGTTGTTATTACACTAGAATTCAACTACTAGAGATCTCCACAACTATTCTGTTGATGTGAAGCAAATGGTGCTCATGTCATATAACGTCTTTTTCTCCTCTCAAAAGAGATAAAATTTGCAACACTCATAAAGCAATGGAGGGATAACAACAAGAAAAACTAATGTACTTCTTGACACAGACTCATGCAAAAGCTTCATAAATATTACTTTCAATACTAAAATAATAACATGATACTATGCTCAACAGGAGTAATTGGACGTCAATAAGACAATCCACATAACCAAACTACCTTGATTAACCTCACATACAACAAAACCTACTATTACTGCACTAGAACAATTTGTACCTCGTGATATCACAGGATGCATTCAAAGTAGTACAATGTTGGAAAATAAAAATAAAAAATATAAAATGGGTTGTCAATATCGCCCACATGACTAGCATGCAACAACTAAAAAATTATGCATAGCCTTTATGGCTATTGAAACAAGCCATAGAAGGAAAACATGCATGACATAAAATCCACTTGAAACCACCCTATTTATTGTTAAAAATAAGGTTGCACATAATAAGAAAACCTATCAGGTAGACATGGTTGGACTTATCAATCTACGTCATCTCACAAATTCACTCGAGTTCTACCAGTCTAAAGATTTCATAGACATTACAACGTTGCCTCTGCTCTATAGAGACAAACCAATTTTATAGTAAGATCAAGTAAGCAAGTAGCCACACTAGCATAAAAAAAGTGAGGTGCAAAGCATTGCCTTCATGGAAATATTACATTGATAAGTTGGGTTGTAGCCCAACATTCAATCAAACCCAACAACATGATAAAACTACATTATATAGTGTTTTCACACCACACCAAGCCGGATTAGACCCACTATACACAGGCTCAATAAACAATCGGTCCTACAAGTACTAGAACCCCAAAAAATCCATTTAAAAAAACAACCACAATCAAGCGTATAGAAATATATGATAGTAATAGCTCAAAGATTTGAAAAACATCGCATAAAAAACATCATGACGATATGTATACAAAACAAGTACATTAGTAGCTTCACTTGCATAATAACTTCAATAACAACCACATCAAGAAACCAATATTAATTAGAAGTAACATATCATATCAAACATTAAGTCGTTAACGACATACCCCATCAAACCATAAAGGGATTTGGAGTAAGGGAATTCTAGTCATCTATACAATAAAATACTAATATGAAAGATATACGAACCCATACCCTTCCTATATGTGCAAGTGTGTCAAATTTTTCTTCAAATTGCGTAGAATCTAAAGCCTATCCTCTGATACCAACTGTAACACCCCGGGATCCACAAACACCCCGGAATGCTACTGAACTACACTTCTAACATCCGTATATAAAATTTCGGCAGCATCTCCCTTGCAAAATTGCATAAATGGGGGGGGGGGGGCAACAGTGTATAAATATATATCATGACAAAAAACATACTAAGTAATATTAATCGGTTAGCAATGAGAAGTTAAACATACGACAAGAACTGAATTAACCAGCGCGCACGACTAGTTAAGAAAAACAAACATCCTTTGACACAAGTTTCTAATTATATCCTAGCTGCGCCTGGCAGCATTATTATGAGAGTGAAAGTGGATGTGCTGCTACTCCCCTGATTCCCAACATGTATCAAGTACCTGCATTGAGTAATGCAAGAGTGAGATGACACATCTCAGCAAGCAAAATAATAACAAACGGTTTAACCACATAAGAACATTGTTTTACCACCATTTGATTTTACAACCTCCTTATTACGTAGGTGCAGCACGAATACAATGTACAACACACCTAGTTACCACACCTCGCAGGTAGAAACCACAATAGTAACATAGTAATGTCACACTTCATATATACCTCATGAGTGCAAATGTCTACAAATGTAAGGATGACTTCTGCCTTCATACCTCTACGGATATGAAGCCGCATCGTACCCCTCCTCGGGCAACGTACGATGCTAAAAGTGTACCGGTACGGTCGGACCATAAGATCACGATATAACTTCAAAATGCAAGATGGATGATGCGATGTGCATGTCATGCCTACAACACTTCCTATAACGTGATTCAAAAAGATACTTCAACTTCATCCAAGATGGGAATCAACCACATATATCATTACCAAATTATGATCATCCACAATATTAGACAATTGAGAATTAATACCTCCAAACAAATAAACTTCATCATAGGATTCAATGATTAACATAATTAAAACTTATGCATACTCAATGACAGGGAATAGGATGCAAACCAAACGGTAGCAACCACCACTGTATTTACTTGCCTTTACCGGAAGTTTAGGCAAATCCCTAAGTACGATCCGGAAGTCCACCACCTGTTTTTGACACACAACTTAGTGCACCAATTTCACATAATCAGGCTCATAAACGACGCCGTACCTACGCACAAACTCAAACCCCGCCGCGGGTTACATCTCTCCCCACACCCACCAAACTGCAGCGGCGCTGCTTAATAATTTCATAACTTTAAAATTATGACAGCAGTGGTAACAACCAAAAACTCCAGAGGCATCTACATAAAATTCCCCACAAGTTTTGTATACAATTTTTAATTAAATTCCAAAAACTAATTAGCCCAAAACAGTCCACAAGATGAACCCTGTAATCTGTTTTTTTTGTCTTTTGGACAGCGACATACCCGGATTCAAACAGCGATATCTTTTAAAATATAATTCCAAATCAAGTGCATAAGTACTCATTGGAAAGAAAAGACAAAGCCCTACATGATTATCATACTGGTTAACACTAATTACCCACGAAAAATTCCCAGAAACTGCTAATACTACTGCTGTTCACCCACCTGAAAAATCTGTTGTTTTGGACAGCAACATAAACGAATTCAAACAACGATATCTCCTAAATTATAACTCCGAATCGAGCGCATAAGTACTCGTTGGAAAGGTATGACAAAGCTCTACATGATTCTCCCACTGATCCCCACTAATTGCCCACGAAAAATTCCCAGAAACCCCTAGAACTACTGCTGTTCGCCCTCCCACAAAAATTCTGGACAGCACCTCTACTGATTCGCATAGATAAACATATAATAAATTGAATTTTAGCGCAAAAACATAGATAACTTCAAGATCACCTTGAGTTCCACCTTTATCGTCCTTCCTTCCTTCCTCCCACCAATTCTCCAATTGAAACTTGCACCCACACAAAGAAGATCTGACGAGGAAGAACGACACTTGGAGAAGAGGAGATGAGGGGTGGCGGCTAGGGTTGAGTAGATGGCTGCTGCAAAAAAACTTGAGAATGGAGAGGGGGCGGCTACAACACTTGGGGAAGAGAGAAGAGGGAAGAGGGGGGGAGGGTGACGGCCAAAGGAGGGAAAGGGGGGGCGGCTGCCCACAAGGGGCCTTAAGAGAGGGGGCGGCTAGGGTTTTGGGGGGGGGGGGGAAGTTGGCTTCCCACTGCCGGATCGCGATCAACGGCCCAAAACCATTCCTACGCCAGAGCTCTCGACCCCCGCGCACACATCCAACATAAATTTTACTGTTTTACAGATGTTTACCTCCAAAAATTCCAAACCCCCCATAGCACGGGACCCGCAAGAGAAAACAAAGAAAAAAAAGAGTAAACTTCAATTTCTCTTCTTTTTGAAAATTGGGTATCACACTGCTGCCTCCATCCATGAGCACCTTCGTGAGGCGTGTGTTGCCGACGATGGGGTCGACAACAAGTGGATATCTCCCGAGGTTTGGGACGTGGTCCAGGTGATCATCTCGGTCGAAGGTGATGGCGTGATCTGACTAATCTAGCTAGATTAGGGTCGCTACCTCGACCGAGAAAACCTCCCGGCGCTCTTGCTTAAGCTGCCTCGAAGAAAGGTTGACGGTGTCACCCCCGAAGATCATGTAGCAATTGTGTACTGTTGGGGGCCTTCCTCTTCCGATGGTCCTCAAAAACATGATTGACCATGTTTTCAGTATGACAAGGATCGTTACAGGGGGGCTTTGGCTTCGGTATGAAGGTTTTCTCTCATGACAGGGTGAAGATGTAGCCCGAAGGTAATAAGAATGGACGACGAAGCTATAGCCGAAGAGCTTCGGCTTGATGTGATGACGAAGGCCAAGTATGATGATGAAGAAAAGGGACAAAGACTATTTAGTCCTTAATGATTCATGTTATGCTTATAGATGAATGTGAGGGGAAAAATGTACTTTTATTCGGGGTGTGTCCCGTGCCTATAAATAGATGAACAGTAGCACCATATTGTTCACGCTGAATTGTAATCACTCTCTCGCGTCTTCACCTTCGAACAAGCCGAAGGTACCAATGTAATATTAATACTGTCAACATTCATACATGTTTTATGAAATGTGAATATGTATGAATTAATGAAATGCAGTTACTGTCTTTATCCTTTCACATTATTATTCACATATTAAATGATGAAGGTATGTCTTTCTTGACCTTCGTCTGATGAGCATTATACCCATGTGGAAATAATGCTTCGAGAGGCGAAGGTATGTAAAATTAACAATTGTGTTGCCTTGTTCTTAATCTACAGCATTTGAGAACAAGTGACCAACATTGGCGCCCACCTCCGGTGAACTCAAACGACCACCTTCGGCAAGCATCCACCTTCACCATGCCGCTGAAGAAGACAACAACGCTAGGGGCTGCCCTACAGCCACTGGACACAAATCAGGAGACACTCTCCCTGCGAGAAGCTAGGAGCCAAAAGAGAAAGGCTACTAGCCCAACACCTCAGGAGGAGGAGCTGGACCAAGAGATTAGGACTTGGAGGCTATTCACCGACAGGTGCAAAGGAAGAGGGAAAAGATGGTTCGGCTCGCCGATATTCAGAAAAAAATCGACGAAGCTGTCGAAGAAATGCGTCACCTCACTCTGGATGATCAAGACCGAAGGCCCCAACATAAGGAGCTTCGTCAAGAAAGCCCAATCAATGATGATGAATGGTACAATGACTTTCATCATGGTAACTTTGCTTTTGATGATGCTTCTCCTCTAGCAGTAGAGTTGTAGGCCACCCCGTGGCCACCATCTTACAAGCCACCTCAGCTCTCCATGTATGATGGGCACTTAGAAACGAAGCAGTTCCTGATGAGCTACGAAGCAACCATATCCTCATATGGGGGCAACACTACCGTCATGGAGAAATCCTTCTTCATGGCAGTCAGAAGTGTGGCTCAAACATAGTATTCTTATCTTCGGCTAGGAACAATTACATCACTAGCTTCTAGGGTTTCCAGACGAAGCCAGTCACTGCCCAAGCCCTGTTCTAGTGCACGCAGGACCACGAGGAGTACCTGCAGGCATACGTCCAAAGGTTCTTGCGACTAAGAGCTCAGGCGCCTACAGTGCCCAATGAGATTATCATTGAAGCCATGATCAAGGGGCTCAGACCAGGACCAATGGTGCAATATTTTGCAAGAAAGCCACTGTAAACCTTGGAGAAGCTTCTCTAGAAAATGGATGAGTACATCAGAGCCAACAATGACTTTCAGCAAAGAAGGGAAGAAGCCTACAGATACTCTAAGATGACCAGGGGTTTCGGAGGAAGACTCCACCATAGGCATGTCAGGATGATCCATAACCCCAGCTCAAGCGAAGACAAGGGGAATCATACCCAAGGGCAACAGCACAGCTCTTAATCATCAGGGGCACAACGAAGTTCTTTCAGGCCACCAGCTCCAAGAGGTAGAGGGGGCATAAGCTTCGTAGGAATATATGGTAATCATCCTAGGAGACTGTTCTGCCTATTTTGTGGCAAAGACAAGGGACACACCATAAGGACGTGCCAAGTCACGATCTAGAAGCAGAAGGAAATCGCTGAAGTCGAAGCACGACAGAACTCGTCGAAGCAGGTCTTGCATACTGCTTCGTGTACTCTCCGTATATCCCAGAGTATATGGGCAACCAACAGCCTACGACTTTTGTTGCTTTAGCAAGTCACTCCTAAGCTTCCTGGGCTCATTTGCCACCACCGCCACCACTGGTGTCTGCCCTGATTCATAATCAACAGCTAGAAGGACATTGTCAGGCTCAGCAATAGCGTGACCTTCGGGAGGAGTCCGAAGCTCGCATAGTCAACAACACTATGCCTAAGTTGAGGCATATCTACTGAAGGTGGCTCAATGTTTCAGCTAAAGAATGCCTTGATCCAATGAATCTTTACTCCTTTTTTCCTTTTCATTTTCTTTTAAAAATACAATACAAGAAGGTTTAACCTTCAGTTTGACGTAATAAGCCTATGGTTACATCATCGAGTGTAACGAAAACGGATCAAGAAGGTCCATAGTCATTGCTAAGGGAATGCATAGTAAGTTACGAAGCTCCAAAGTCGTTTCTAAGGGAATGCAGAGCAAATATACCACCTAAGTAAAAGCTGAAGAAGCTCCAAAGTCATCCCTAAGGGGATGCAGAACTTAGATGCCACCTAAGTCAAAGGTGAAGAAGCTCCAATGTCGCCCCTAAGGGGATGCAGAGCTTAGCTCCAAAGTCATTCCTAAGGGAATGCAGAGCTGAAAACCCACCTAAGTCAAAGGTGAAGAGACTCCAAAGTCATCCCTAAGGGGATGAAGAGTCTGGGTGTGTACTCGTGTGGGTTTTTATCTTCGGCATAAACATCATTTTGCATCATACCATCATATCATATAGCATAGCATCATATCATAATCATTTTGCATCAGCAAAAAGCCATGGAGAAGAAGGAAAATTGCTCCTTCGAAAATACCTATCGGATCATCAAAGAATGTGTTGTAACACAAAATACGCCTTCAGTGGATATATTTTTACATAAGAGAGGAATCTTCATTAGCAGTATTACTATGCAGCAATTGTGGCAAAATACGCACTATCGAACTGTTAGAAAGGGAATCTTTTTCTTTGTGAAGCATGAAAAGAAGGGAAGGAGTTTTTTCGCCAGCAGCTCAAAAATGGTATGTACGAAAGTTTCATGCATCAGAAAGAAATATATTACATCAATATACACAAATTGTTTACAAAAGTTTCTTGCTAAGACTAGAGATCATGTTCAATGATATGTAAACCAGCAAAAATAAAAGTTCTAGTCTTGCTTCAGGATCTTCTCGGCAGCTTTGTTTAGCAGCTTATTGATAGCTTCATCAATAGCTTCATTGGCAATTTTGATAGTCTCGAGTGCATCCTTCAGGAACGGGTCGGCCTCTGGATCATATGGCTCTAGATGGGGAGATAGTTCAGCTACACTGAAGTATGTTTGTTAGTTCCGAAGCTAAAACAGACTATGAAGCTAAAACACAGTAGATGTACCTATAAGCCTAGCCCGCTCGGCAGCTTCTTCAGCCCTTTTTGCCGCTTCTGAAGCATCAAGTGATTCCTTTTCGTTCCTTTTAATGGCTTCATCAACGACTTCTTGTCCGCCCTTCAGCCATATCTCAGAGTAAAATTTCCCACCGAGGGTAGTAGCTTTGGGTGAAGGATTTTTGATATCATTAAATGAGAAGGCGAAGTTTGACTGAGCCATAGCCTTAGTATGTTCGCAACCAGCCTTCTCCAAGATGGATGTGGCCCCCAGGCACCAGAAAAGGCACAGAAATCTCCTCGATCGCTAAGAATTTCTTTGAAAGTTTCGGCTTCCCCGCTGATCCACTAGATAACTCCATCCGGGTCACCACAGATAAATCTTTGCTCAGAGGAATAGGCTCCAACCTTAGCGAAGCAGTTCTTTATGCTCTTAGCACATTCCAAGGATACTTCGTAACATTTTTCTTTGATAGTGAGAGCACGTAGAGGTGGGTGAATAGGTGATCCTGTAAAAACTTGAAACTTAAAGCCACAAAACTTGATTAAGAGTTAGTAGAATAAATAGCGAGCTCTTGTGAACACAAGTATTACAGAAAAGAAATCACAAAAGACACGTGAGTTATCCCGTGGTTCGACAAGTACAACACTCGTCTACCTCCACGTTGTGGCGTCCCAATGGACGAGGGTTGCACTCAACCCCTTTCAAGCGGTCCAAAGACCCACTTGAATACCATGGTGTTTCTCTTTGTTTCACTATATCCCGTTCGCGAGGAATCTCCACAACTTGGAGCCTCTCGCCCTTACACTTTGATGATCACAAAGAAGCACGGAAGTAAGGGTGGGAAAAGCAACACACACAAGACTCAAAATAAGAGCACAAACATGCACACTAGCCAACAACTTGAGCTCTAAGTTCACACACGGAGTTCTCAACTCAAGAGGAGCTCAAATTGCTATCACAACGAATCAAATGCGCTAGAATGAAGTCTTGGTGCTTAGGGATGATCAAAGAATGCTTGGTGTACTCATCCATGCACCTAGGGGTCCCTTTTATAGCCCCAAGGCAGCTAGGAGCCGTTGGAAGCAATCCACGAAAGCAAATCTTACCTTCTGTCGGGTGGCGCACCGGACAGTCCAGTGCACCACCAGACACCCACTGTTCACTGTCCGGTGCAGATTGCTTTCCTTAATTAGCGCAGCCGACCGTTGAAGATTTGGAGCCGTTGGCGCACCGGACACTGTCCGGTGCCCCCATTCGACTGTTGGCTTGGCCACGCGTCACACGCGGATTGCGCGGCCAACCGTTGGCTCGGCCGACCGTTGGCTCACCGGACAGTCCGGTGCACCACCGGACAGTCCGGTGATTTTTAGCCGTACGCTGTTGACTGTTTGCCGAGAGCGGCGACTTCGTCGCAGACGACTTACCGGACAGTCCGGTGATTTATAGCGGTACGCCGCCGTCGAGACCCATGAGTAGGCTGTTCACCGGGACTGGACTTGGCACACTGGACACTGTCCGGTGCACCACCGGACAGTCCGGTGCACCCAGACCGAGCAACCTTTTGGCTGAACACAACCAACTAATCTTCAAAGCGATTTCTCCTGTTTCTAGCACTTAGACACAATACATTAGTCTTCAAAACAATGTACTAAGTCTAGAAACATACCTTTAATCTTGAGTTGCACTTCTTGAGTCTTTGGCCCAAATATCACTCAAAGAATTTTTGTGTGAAGCGCTTAATCACCAAAATCTTATAGAAATGGCCCAAGGGCACATTTCCCTTTCAGTCTCCCCCTTTTTGGTGATTTATGCCAACACAACAAAAAGCAACTAAAGAAGTGCAACATCAATGCAAATGAGAACAAAAATTTGTTTTTGATTCAAATTTGGCATATTTGGATCATTCTTTACCACCACTTGGTTTGTTTTTGCAAATCAAACTCAAATTCCTATCTCTAAGTCAAATTCACTTGTTGAGGCATAGAGAGAGGTATTCCAAGAGAAATTGATCAAAGATTCAAAAACTCCCCCTTTTTCCCAAATCAAACATTCTCCCCACAAGAGATCAACTTTTGACAATAAGAGACAATAAGAGTATTTTGACAAAACAAAAGCTCTAACTCTACTATTTTCAAAATTCTCAATTGGTAGCTGATCCATTTCTTGCTTTGGCCTTAATTTCTCCTGCTTTGGCATTAAGCACCAAAACGGGATCATTATTGGCCCTAAACCCCATTGCCTCACCAAAATCTTCACTTAAGAGTAAAAAGGCAATAAGAGCATGGAGATGAACTTGGAGTTAGTTACCCTCTCATCGGAGTGCAGTGGAAGTCTTTCATGGTCCAAGTCCATCTTTCCCTTTCAATCTACCTTTGAGACTCAATCAAGCAAACTCAAACACACAATTAGTCTTAAAGGGTCAAGTTGTAGCATGCCTCCCCCTTAATAAGTGCATCACTTGCATATGGACTTCTGAGGTCCAGGTATCATGAGTACAACTTGAGCACCACAAGTAAGCAATAAAATGCATTAAGGAACATGATCAAAGGCATAAAACACATGTATACTCTATATCAATCCAAGTTACGCGAATCTAAGACATTTAGCTCACTATGCAGCCTGCAAAAGGTCTTTTCATCTAAAGGCTTGGTAAAGATATCGGCTAGCTGGTTCTCAGTGCTAACATAAAACACTTCGATATCTCCCTTTTGCTGGTGGTCTCTCAAAAAGTGATGCCGGATGTCTATGTGCTTTGTGCGGTTGTGTTCAACGGGATTGTCCGCCATGCGGATTGCACTCTCATTGTCACATAGGAGTGGGACTTTGCTCAGATTGTACCCAAAGTCCCGGAGGGTTTGCGTCATCCAAAGTAGTTGCGCGCAACACTGTCCTGCGGCAACCTACTCGGCCTCAGCGGTGGATAGGGCAACGGAGGTTTGTTTCTTAGAACTCCAGGACACCAGGGACCTTCCTAGGAATTGGCATGTCCCTGATGTACTCTTCCTATCGACCTTACATCCAGCATAGTCGGAGTCTGAGTATCCAATCAAGTCAAAGGTAGACCCCTTTGGATACCAGATCCTGAAGCAAGGCGTAGCAACTAAATATCTAAGAATTCGCTTAACAGCCACAAGGTGACACTCCCTTGGGTCGGATTGAAATCTAGCACACATGCATACGCTAAGCATAATATCCGGTCTACTAGCACATAAATAAAGTAAAGACCCTATCATAGACCGGTATGCCTTTTGATCAACGGACTTACCTCCTTTATTGAGGTCGACATGTCCATCGGTTCCCATTGGAGTCTTTGCGGGCTTGGCGTCCTTCATCCCAAACCGCTTGAGCAAGTCTTGTGTGTACTTTGTTTGAGAGAAGAAGGTGCCGTCCTTGAGTTGCTTCACTTGGAACCCAAGGAAGTAGTTCAACTCGCCCATCGTCGACATCTCGAATTTCTGAGTCATCACCCTGCTAAACTCGTCACAAGACTTTTGGTTAGTAGAACCAAATATTATGTCATCGACATAAATTTGGCACACAAATAGATCACCGTCACAAGTCTTAGTAAAAAGAGTTGGATTGGCTTTCCCAACCTTGAAAGCATTAGCAATTAAAAAGTCTCTAAGGCATTCATACCATGCTCTTGGGGCTTGCTTAAGTCCATAGAGCGCCTTAGAGAGCTTACACACGTGGTCGGGGTACCATTTATCCTCAAAGCCAGGGGGTTGCTCCACGTACACCTCCTCCTTGATTGGCCCGTTGAGGAAAGCGCTCTTCACGTCCATTTGGAACAACCTGAAAGAATGGTGAGCGGCATAGGCTAACAAAATACGAATCGACTCTAGCCTAGCCATAGGAGAGAAAGTCTCCTCAAAGTCCAAACCTGCGACTTGGGCATAACCTTTTTCCACAAGTCGAGCCTTGTTCCTTGTCACCACCCCGTGCTCGTCCTGTTTGTTGCGGAACACCCACTTGGTTCCCACAACGTTTTGCTTGGGACATGGCACCAGTGTCCAAACTTCATTTCGCTTGAAGTTATTTAGCTCTTCATGCGTGGCCAGCACCCAGTCTGGATCTAGCAAGGCCTCTTCTACCCTGAAAGGCTCAATAGAAGAGATAAAAGAGTAATGCTCACAAAAATTAGCTAATCTAGAGCGAGTGGTTACTCCCTTGCTAATATCACCCAATATTTGGTCGACGGGATGATTCCTTTGAATCGTCGCTCGAACTTGAGTTGGAGGGGCCGTGGTACTTCCTCCTCAACTTGGTCTTCTTGTGCTCCCCCTTAATCACACGCCTCCTCTTGAGGAACCTATTCATCATCTTGAGTTGGGGGATGCACCATGGTTGAGGAAGAAGGTTGATCTTGCTCTTGGTGTTCCTGTGGTCGCACATCTCCAATCGCCATGGTACGAATCGCGTCGGTTGGAACATCATCCTCATCTACATCATCAAGATCAACTTGCTCTCTCGGAGAGCCCTTAGTTTCATCAAATACAACGTAGCTAGAGACTTCAACCAAACCCGATGATTTGTTGAAGACTCTATACGCCTTTGTATTTGAGTCATAACCTAACAAAAACCCTTCTACAGCTTTGGGAGCAAATTTTGAATTTCTACCTTTCTTCACTAGAATGTAGCATTTACTCCCAAAAACTCGAAAATATGAAACATTGGGTTTGTTACCGGTTAGAAGCTCGTATGACGTCTTCTTGAGGAGGCGATGAAGGTAGACCCGGTTTATGCCGTGGCAAGCTGTGTTCACAGCTTCCGACCAAAACCCCTCGGGCGTCTTGAATTCTCCAAGCATCATCCTCGCCATGTCTATCAGCGTCATGTTCTTCCTCTCTACCACACCATTTTGTTGTGGTGTGTAGGGAGCGGAGAACTCGTGCTTGATTCCTTCCTCCTCAAGAAACTCCTCCACTTGCAGGTTCTTGAACTCGGACCCGTTGTCGCTTCTAATCTTTTTCACCTTGAGCTCAAATTCGTTTTGAGCTAGCCTTAGAAAGCGCTTGAGGGTCCCTTGGGTTTCTGATTTGTCCTGCAAAAAGAATACCCAAGTGAAGCGGGAAAATCATCAACAACAACAAGACCATACTTACTTCCCCCGATGCTAAGGTAGGCGACGGGTCCGAAGAGGTCCATATGCAGTAGCTCCAGAGGTCTTGATGTAGTCATCACATTCTTGTAGTGATGAGCGCTTCCCACCTGTTTACCTGCTTGACAAGCTGCACAAGGTCTATCTTTTTCGGAATACACATTTGTTAGACCTAACACATGTTCTCCCTTCAGAAGTTTGTGAAGGTTCTTCATCCCAACATGTGCTAGACGGCGATGCCACAGCCAGGCCATGCTAGTCTTAGCAATTAAGCATGCATCTAGACCGGCCTCCTCCTTCGAAAAATTAACTAAATAGAGTTTGTCGTCTAGTACACCCTTAAAGGCTAATGAACCATCACTCCTTCTAAAGACAGACACATCTACATTTGTAAATAAGCAATTGTAACCCATATTACATAATTGACAACGGACAACAAGTTATATCCGAGTGATTCTACTAAAAACACATTAGAAATTGAATGCTCGGATGAAATAGTTATCTTTCCTAGTCCTTTAACCTTGCCTTGATTCCCATCACCGAATATGATTGAATCTTGGGAATCTTTGTTCTTGACGTAGGAGGTGAACATCTTCTCCCCCGTCATATGGTTTGTGCATCCGCTGTCGATAATCCAGCTTGAGCCCCCGGATGCATAAGCCTGCACGACAAATTAGGCTTGGGTTTTAGGTACGCAACTCTTGTTGGCTCCGACAAGGTTAGTAACAATAGCCTTAGGGACCCAAATGGAAGTTTTATCTCCCTTGCATTTTGCCCCCAATTTCCTAGCAACCACTTTCTTATTTTTACATGACAGTACAAATTTAGCATCGCAAGCATGAAAGACAGTGGTAGATCCATTATACACTTTCCTAGGAGCATGAGACACAAAATTCCTCCTAGATCTACCATTAAAGTTTGAACTTGAAGCAATCATGGCATGAGAGTCAAAAGCATTATAACTCCTATTATAATGAACATTTCTAGAATATTTCTTATCATGATACAAGAAAGCATGATTCCTTTGAACACTATTAGTCATAGGGGCCTTCCCTTTGTCCTTGGCAGAGATGGGAGCCCTTTGACTTGTTAAGTTCTTGGCTTCCCTTCGAAAGCCAAGTCCATCCTTAATTTAGGGATGTATACCTACCGTGTAAGCATCCCTTGCAAATTTTAGTTTATCAAAATCATTTTTGCTAGTCTTAAGTTGGGCATTAAGACTAGCTACTTCATCATTTAATTTAGAAATAGAAATTAAATGTTCACTACAAGCATCAACATTAAAATCTTTACACCTAGTGCAAATCACAACATGCTCAACACAAGAACTAGATTTATTTGCTACTTCTAACTTAGCATTTAAATCATCATTAATACTTCTTAACCTAGCCAAAGTCTCATGACAAGTAGATAATTCACACGAAAGCATTTCATTCCTTTTAACTTCTAAAGCAAGAGACTTTTGCACACTTACAAATTTATCATGCTCTTCATATAAAAGATCCTCTTGCTTTTCTAAAAGTTTATCCTTTTCATTTAGAGCATCAATTAATTAATTGATCTTTTCTACTTTTGCTCTATCTAATCCTTTAAACAAGCTAGTGTAATCAATTTCATCATCACTAGAGTCCTCATCACTAGAAGTAGAGTACTTAGAAGTTTCTCTAGTGATTACCTTCTTTTCCTTTGCCATTAGACAAGTATGGAGCTCGTTGGGGAAGAGTGACGACTTGTTGAAGGCCGAGGCGGCGAGTCCTTCATCGTCGGAGTCGGACGACGAACAATCCGAGTCCCACTCTTTGCTGAGGTGTGCCTCGCCCTTCGCCTTCTTGTAGGCCTTCTTCTTTTCCCTCTTCCCGCCTTTCTCTTGTTCCTGGTCATTAGTGTTGTCGGGACAATTTGCTATAAAATGACCATACTTACCACATTTAAAGCAGGAGTGTTTCCCCTTCGCTTTGCTTTTGTTGGGATGCTCCTTTCTTCCTTTTAGCGCCGTCTTGAAGCGCTTAATGATGAGGGCCATTTCTTCCTCGTTAAGCCCGGCCGCCTCAACTTGCGCCACCTTGCTAGGTAGCACCTCCCTGCTACTTGTTCCTTTGAGAGCAACGGTTTGAGGCTCGTGGATCGGCATTGGGCCATTCAACGCCTCATCAACATATCTAGCCTCCTTGATCATCATTCGCCCGCTTACAAACTTTTCGAGTATTTCCTCGGGCGTCATCTTGGTGTACCTAGGATTTTCACGAATAGAGTTTACAAGATGAGGATCAAGGACAGTGAAGGACCTTAGCATAAGCCGGACGACGTCGTGGTCCGTCCATCTCGTGCTTCCATAGCTCCTTATTTTGTTGACCAGGGTCTTGAGCCTATTGTATGTTTGGGTTGGCTCCTCCCCCCTGATCATTGCGAACCTTCCCAGTTCGCCCTCCACCAACTCCATCTTGGTGAGCATGGTGACATCATTTCCCTCATGCAAGATCCTGAGGGTGTCCCAAATCTGCTTGGCGTTATCCAAGCCGCTCACCTTATGGTACTCTTCCCTGCACAAGGATGCTAATAGAACAGTGGTAGCTTGTGCATTTTTGTGAATTTGTTCATTGATAAACATGGGATTATCCGAACTATCAAAATACATTCCATTCTCTACTATCTCCCATATACTTGGGTGAAGAGAGAACAAGTGACTACGCATTTTGTGACTCCAAAATCCGTAGTCCTCTCCATCAAAGTGTGGAGGTTTACCAAGAGGAATGGAAAGCAAATGAGCATTCGAATTATGCGGAATACGAGAATAATCAAAAGAAAAGTTTGAGTTGACCGTTTTCTTTTTCTCGTCGTAGTCGTCGTCGTCTCTTTGGGAAGAAGAAGACTCATCGCTGTCGTAGTAGACTATCTTCTTGATGCGCCTCTTCTTCTTCCCGTCTTTCTTTTTGTGACTCGAGCCAGAGTCGGTGGGCTTATTGTCTCTTGGCTCGTTGAAGGTGGACTCCTTCTCCTTATCGTTGACCACCATCCCCTTTCCCTTAGGATTCATCTCTTCGGGCGATTAGTCCCTTTTGTGAAGAGAACGACTCTGATACCAATTGAGAGCACCTAGAGGGGGGGGGGGTGAATAGGTGATCCTGTAAAAACTTGAAACTTAAAGCCACAAAACTTGATTAAGAGTTAGTAGAATAAATAGCGAGCTCTTGTGAACACAAGTATCACAGAAAAGGAATCACAAAAGACACGCGAGTTATCCCGTGGTTCGACAAGTACAACACTTGTCTACCTCCATGTTGTGGCGTCCCAATGGACGAGGGTTGCACTCAACCCCTTTCAAGCGGTCCAAAGACCCACTTGAATACCACGGTGTTTCTCTTTGTTTCACTATATCCCGTTCGTGAGGAATCTCCACAACTTGGAGCCTCTCGCCCTTACACTTTGATGATCACAAAGAAGCACGGAAGTAAGGGTGGGAAAAGCAACACACACAAGACTCAAAACAAGAGCACAAACACGCACACTAGCCAACAACTTGAGCTCTAAGTTCACACACGGAGTTCTCAACTCAAGAGGAGATCAAATTGCTAACACAACGAATCAAATGTGCTAGAATGAAGCCTTGGTGCTTAGGGATGATCAAAGAATGCTTGGTGTACTCCTCCATGCGCCTAGGGGTCCCTTATATAGCCCCAAGGCAGCTAGGAGCCGTTGGAAGCAATCCAGGAAAGCAAATCTTACCATCTGTTGGGTGGCGCACCGGACAGTCTGGTGCACCATCGGACACCCACTGTTCACTGTCCGGTGCAGATTGCTTTCCTAAATTGGCGCAGCCGACCGTTGAAGATTTGCAGCCGTTGGCGCACCGGACACTGTCCGGTGCACACCGGACAGTCCGGTGCCCCCATCCGACCGTTGGTTTGGCCATGCATCACGCGCGGATTACGCGGCCGACCGTTGGCTTGGCCAACCGTTGGCTCACCGGATAGTCTGGTGCACCACCGGACAGTCCAGTGATTTTTAGCCATACGATGTTGACTGTTTCCTGAGAACGGCGACTTCGCCGCAGACGACTCACTGGACAGTCCGGTGATTTATAGCCATACGCCGCCGTCGAGACCCAAGAGTAGGCTGTTCACCGGGACTAGACTTGGCACACCGGACACAGTCTGGTGCACCACTAGACAGTCCGGTGCACCTAGACCGAGCAGCCTTTTGGCTGAACACAGCCAACTAATCTTCAAAGCGATTTCTCCTGTTTCTAGCACTTAGACACAATACATTAGCCTTCAAAACAATGTACTAAGTCTATAAACATACCTTTAATCTTGATTTGCACTTCTTGAGTCTTTGGCACAAATATCACTTAAAGCATTTTTGTGTGAAGCGCTTAATCACCAAAATCTTATAGAAATGGCCCAAGGGCACATTTCCCTTTCAGATAGCGTGAAGCTCATCAGCATTCTTTTGTGCTCTTAACTTTTCAATCTCGCATATCTCTTGTTTCACCACCCCAACTTCAAATTTTTCGGTTGCTTTGGCAATCTTCCCCTTTAATTCCTGTACTTCCGCTTTATGAGGTTCGGCTTGGGCAGCAAGCTTAGCTTCGTCAGATTTCAATCTATCCACTAAGGAGAGTAATATTTTATCCTTTTCCAAATCTTCGTTCATTAGTGTGATAACTTCAGAGCGAAGATTCCCAAGAACTATTCGGTAGCTCTCATCCTCCGCACCTTTTTGGGCCTTCAAAGCCTTGCTTAGAATTAAACCCTAAAAACGAAGTGTGAGCATGTAACAACGACAAGAAAAACCATAACAGTAGATAAATCAAAGTATACACACCTTTAGGCTGTTGTAAATAGGACTGTCTGCAAGTTGATCTTTCGACATTGCAGATAGGCCAAGTTCAAGTTTCGGGTATCCTATGTTGTCTGTTATTTCCCGGCATACATGTTTTCCTTTACTGTATGGTAGACAATAAAGGAAGTCATCTTCGTCATTTCCACCATATACCAAGGACCCTCGAGGGTATTTCAGATCCTTGGCATAGTGTTGCATCTCGGCAATCTGCTCTTCTGTTAGTTGCTTTCCTGAAGCATGTCGAATGATATAGTTTGGGTCATCCTGAGAAGGTGCTTCGGGAGCTGGCGTCGAAGATTTTTCTAGAAGGCTATTTTCTGTGTGGTTTTCTGGTATGATTTCTGAAGGCCCCACTTCGACATGGGTAGAAGTGCTGGCAGTAATCATCTTTGGAACTTCAGTTTTACTCCCAGAGGCTTCAGCGGAAGAAGAAGATGGCGTCTTCATAGATTCTAGAACAGCTTCCAAAACTCTCGCCATCCTTCGTTTCCTTGAAGTGCCTGTGGTGATTGGCAGTTTCGGCAATATTGTCGCTTTTATCTTTGGCTACTCTAGTACTTTTTTCGTTACTGGCTCTGGCTCTCTAGCCAGGTCTACAGTAACTCCAGTAGGCACAACAGGAATGGCCTCCATAACCGGGGGGTTGTTTCCACCCTTCCACTTAGCTTTGGCACATCGACCATCTCAATGCGCCTAGGCCGACGCGTCAAAACTTTATCCTTCTTCGACCTCGACACACTAGAAGATGTCAAGGTAGCAGTTTTCCTTTTCCTCCCTTGCTTTCGCGTGGGATAGCAGTAGTCTGGGTACACAAACCCGATAACATCAAACACCCTGTTCAATCTCTTCTTGCCGCGAGCATCGAAGGTAGTTGTCATAGCCTCGTCTTTGGCCTTCAAATATGCTCCAAGCAGCTCATCGCTAGTTGCTAGCCAGTCATTGTTCGGTTCATCAAATTGGCTTCTGTATCAAAAGGTATATGTCAGATAGACCAAGCCATTTTGACTGGAGCCAGCGGCAGCCTCCTTCGGCATTTCCCAACCATTTGCAAGGGGCCATACTCTATAAGTAATTTGCTCTTGGACCAAGTCTCTTGTGCTGATATAAGTACACACTGTGTTGAAAGCTGCCTGGCATGCTTGCACGTCATTTCCAAGTGCAATGAGTGGCCTCTGTTGGAACCTGCCTTCCTAGGCAAGTTGATCCAACGGCGAAGCGGAAAGCGTGCTTACAAAGTTTAGCATGGAATGATAAAAGCTTCATTAATCACCCATGCCTGGCCACTGTATGGGGGTATTTATAGGTACTCGAGGGACCGCCTGTCCCTATCAAAGACGTTTAGACCCTCGAGTACCCGGTTCATCCCTAGAATATTCCCACGAGGGGAGGTTATAAATAGTCATTAAGGTAAACCTTATTACAGACACGGCCATTATCACACTTATCCTTGCGGGGCCCATCTCTATGGGCTGAATCACACATGGGCCTCCCCCGGTGGCGAGAGTGGGAGGTCCATAGACATCGATGGGGCCTTTGTCTTGCAACACGAGAGCGAAGGGGGTCTCATAGGCCTCCGGTCGGTCGGCGCCCTTAGCTCATTCTAGTATTCTGTGGATTTAGCCTTCGTCTGCGTAGTGAGAGGACGAAGTCGTAGAGCGAAGGGTGGCGTGTTCGCCTTCGCCCCAACATTTGCCCTCCTAGGGACCAGTTCGACTAAGTCAGCTGGTGCCGAAGACCACCGCTAGATGGTGAAGACGCTGCCCTCGCTCGAAGTGGTCCCGCGGGGGTTTTTGAAATGTGACCATTGATGGACGTGTTACTGTTGGACTGCATGTTTCCCGAGGCGTCGCGTCGTGCCTATAAAAAGTTGGCTACGACCGGGCCTGTTTCCAGCTTACTTTTGCGCAGTAAAAACCCTAGCTTTTGCAAACTGCTTGCCTGCCCTCCTTGCTCTCCAGCTTCAAAAATCTGGCCCGCATCAAGCAGACCGTGCGCCGCCGCCTACGGTACGTTGCAGTGTCTTCTTCTTCATCTACTGCGATTGCATCGCCGGCCGTGCCGTCGTCCAAGGAGACTTTGAGCGATTTGGCGGTGATGCAGTTGCAGCCTAGCCATACCATGGAATTTGGTACTTCGAGGATTTCCTCGGTCCGCGTGCTGGAGATGCAGTGGCTTGGTTACTTTGGTGACGGCGTTGGGCGGGCATCGGGTGCAGAGGAGATCCCCGAGCCTGAAGGTGACTTGGTTGTTTTTGAGGCCTTTTTTGCTGCTAGTCTTCGCATCCCGGCACATCGATTCGTGGTTGAGGTGTTGCGACGGCTCAAAGTGCAGGTCCACCAGTTGACGCCTAACGTCGTGGTTGCGCTAGCAAAGTTTGTTTGGGCAAAGTTTGTTTCGCTAAGAATTATTGCCTGCATTGGTAGAAAAGGAAAATAGGAAATAAGATAGCACAATTTGGATCATGCACCTTCATGTCGAGGACTGGGAAGACTTTGGCTGAAGTCGTGGAGATAGTCCCTTGTGCTAGGAACAAATGGGGCAACTGGTGGGATTTTTGGTTCTATGTGGCTCCTGGTGATATCGAAGACCTGCCTGGCCTCCCTTCGGCCATTCTGTGCTCACACTGCTATGTGGCGTTGAGGTGGCGGAGGAAGACGAGGATGAAGGGGCCCTTCGATATGCTGCCCGCTTGAGTAGCGGGCGCGACTTGGATGAGGAATTTATCGGCTATGGAGTGTGGCCCTTGGCACACGGCTGGGTACTGGGCGAAGTGTGCCCCCGTCGGATGCCAACTCAAGGCAATCGGTTGGTGCGAAGTCCTGCCTTTGTGGTGGATTTGCGCGGTTGGAACATGGCAGCATTTGTGTGTGAAGTGGAGGCCGAGGCCACGAAGATTGTAGGAAAGTATGTGCCAAAGACGGAGACCCTGAGGAGTTGGGATATCTGCGGTTCAAATGTTAGGTTGAACTACGTTTTTGAGTTGAACCATTTGCCACCTTTTCCACCAGCTACAATTTTGCTATAGGGATCTTGCCCATTTGCTTATCTCCTTGCACAAGAATCAAGCCCGAAGTTCCTCAGAAGTTCCTCAGAACCCAAGTCACATCAATACAACTTGTTTGAACTTCTGCCTACTGAATGCATTCTAAGTGTAATAAACACATGATATGCTAATGCTCATGATGTTCTGCTCAGGTTTTAATGACAGTAATACCAGGGGTGTTACAGCGGTGGTTAGCGCCGAAGTCTCCATGGATATTTCTGTGGACAACTACCTTTTGGGCAGGGTCGTGATATTCGACGCCCACATAGGGCGGGGACCTGCTGGTGAGTTGTTTTTTTGATGTGATCGTGGTGCAGGAGCAGAGTCCGGGCAACTGGCTGTTGTCCCAACACCGGTGGCGGCTGGCCCGGTGGCTGTGGCAACCGGGGTGAAGGGGTCTTCGCAGGACCCATGGTCCAAGTTCTACGCCAACGGCGAGATTGCTTCAGCCGCCACCGGGAAGGACATGGATGGCTCAATTGTGCAGCAGCTGAAACACGTGAGTAATCTTTGCCTCTTGAAGTTTGTTTTTTGTCTATGGTCTCGAATTTGACAGTCTTTTGTGCCAGGCAGCCGCCTTCGCCGAGCACATTGCGTCGGGGGCATTGACCTCGAAGTTTGCTGCTGAAAGGCGGCGACTCAAGGGGAGGATTGAGCGCCTCCGAACACCGCATACTGAGGCTGTGCGAGACAAGTCAGCGACGGAGAACAAGAGCCGCAATTTGCTAGAAAAGCTGTCGGCGGTGGATGCTGAAAAAGAGGACCTCGGCCATCGGCTTGCGGTGGAAAAGGAAGATGCGGACAAGGCCCACGCAGAGGCCCAGGCTTCCCGTGCTGAGGCCAACCTTGCCCTCAAGCGCGCTACCGTCGCGGAGTCAGGGCATAGGAGTCTGCGTGGCTATCTGGACAAAGCAGAGGCCTCCACCCGCACTGGGGTCGACCGAGCGCATGCGTTGCTCGTGGACGCGTACCGGCAGCTTGGTGCGCGTACCACCCCCTTTGACACGTCCGGTGAGGAGGTGGGCCTCCGCTTTCTCGGATGGCTGCAGGAGGAGCTGGAGTTGCTCCCGTCCATCGTGACGGGCCACATGTCCTTTGCCTCGCTCATTACCTGTGAGGGGGCTGCGAATGCTTTGTCCCGTGAGGGATGTAGGCATTTTGAAGTCTTTGATCGGGCAAACGAGGACTTCGACCGTGGAATCTTCCAGGTCGAAGACGAGGTGCTAAAGCAGTCCACTAGGGCGCTTTATGACATGATGTGGGGCCCTCACAACCGCGATACTGTCTGGGAAAGGTCTAACCGGGCGCTGGAACAGGTGTGTGACATTTTAATTTTAATTTTAATTTTTTTATTTTTTATATATTTTATGTTGTTTCTGTAGATGATGAACGATGAAGAAGTCGACGACTTCGGTGGCCTGGAAAGCTCGGTGACCCGGGTAGAAGATGCGAGGACGGGGGTTGGAGAGTAACCGGCGCCACCGACCGGCCTTATGGTAGCCACTGTGCCGGCTAGTGAAGACACTTCCACGGCAGCTGTTTCGACCGACGAAGACCCTGCGGCATCGGCTGCTCCTTCGTAGGTGGCAGGGTCGTGTTAGGGGCGTTGGGTTTAGGACTTTCTTCTTGTGATACTAAAAGTTGGTTGCTGCGCAGGTTCCGACGTCTAGGCCTACGCAAGCAACCCCTACTGATGATATTAATTTTGTGGCGCCTGCGAATGCAGTGCCTATTAATGAAAATTTATCTAGTTCTGAAACTGGGTCTTGGTCATCTAACGGGGGTGAGTTTGGGAGCCCGCTTTCATGGACTGAGGAGTCTTCGGATGAGGATTTAGATTATTTTGCTGCGTTGGATGTGGCCACGGCAGAGTCCTCGTCGCAGCCTGAAGTGCGTGAAGCGTATGCTCCCCCGGCTGGGGTGATGACTGAATAGCACCACCGGTGAAGGACGGTGTCGAAGCATCATATTGGCGAGATGTCGCGAAGTGGTAGGTGTCGACGGATGGGGATGGAACGAACCCATCTTCGAGTAGATCGGGGAGGCCAACGAGATTTGTTGTCCTCGATGTCTAGGACGTGTATTGGGGAGGGGGGTCTACAGAATCTTTTTGAGGGTGAGGAGTTGAGGATGATGTTGTTTATTTTTCATGAGGCAGGCCTTATCCTGAAGGCTGAGCTGATGTAGCATGTTTACTGCCCTCGCTCTCGTGTTGCGGTAGTGAGCGAGAATGCTGCCCTCCCCCGGCTCGCAATAGGGAGGGAGGGCAACAAAATGTGTTCCTTATTATTTGTGCAATGTGGCCGGTGGCCCTTCACTGTGTGTATGTAAACTATGACGACATTGTTGTGAAATGAGATGGGGACTTCGCTTGCCACGGCGATGTGTGGGTGCTTATGACGCGTACCTAGTTGCATTCGTAGGTGGTTTTTGTTCAACCGTGTCAGATAGCAGAGACTTCGCGCCATTAGGGTGATGTCACGTATTTGTATGTCCGGCTGCGCGGATGACTTATCATAAAGACTTCGTATGACACACTTGTGGTGCATATCTATCTGCACCCTTGGGCGGCTTTTTGCTTGGATTTGTCTTTTAGTAAAAGACCTCGTATTGTGCACTTGTTATGCTTATCCGGCTGCACCATTAGGTGGCTTTTGCTCAGATATGTCTTTTAGTAAAGATTTTGTATCGTGCACTTGTTGTGTTTATCCGGCTGCACCCTTAGGCGGCTTTTGCTCGGATTTTCTTTTAGTAAAGACTTCGTATGGTGCACTTGTTGTACTTATCCGGCTGCACCCTTAGGCGGCTTTTGCTTGGATTTGTCGCACGCGAGAGTAGTCTAGGCTACATGTCGCGGTGACTGCGTATACGTCGAATGTCGAAGACCATCGATGCGGTCTTTTTCGACACTTATGGTAATGATGCTTGCTGGAGTTTTTTGCAGGGGCTTTTCGTTGGTATATTACATGACGCCGCCTCGTTAAAAACCTCACCCCCCGGGAGGAAAAGAGTGCGGGCCTGAATGACATTGATTGAAGAATTACAAAGGCGCTTGGGCCTTGGATCTTAAATGAAAAATTTTTGGAGATTGTCGATGTTCCATGAGTGTTCAAGGTCTTCGCCGGATGACGTTGCTAGTCTGTAAGCTTTTGGGGATGCCTTTGCCTTGACTATGTATGGCCCTTCCCACTTTGACTTGAGCTTGCCTCGGGACTCTGTTCTGGTGGTCCTTACAAGTACTAGGTCTCCTTCGTTGAATTCCCTTGGGACGACAGTGTTATCATGCCATGCTTTGGTCTGGACCTGATACTTGTTGAGGGCCTGCAGGGCGAGGACGAGGTCTCTGTCAATGAGATCTTTAGAGGTCGGTTCATCTACGTCGGGGATGGCTGATTCGTCTGTTTGGGGGGACCCGTGCTTTAACTCTTGCGGTGTCATCGCTTTGGATCCGTACATCAGACGGAAAGGTGTGAACCCGGTTGCCCAGCACTCTGTCGTGTTCAGCGCGAAGGATTTCTAGGCCTTCAGTTTCGGTTATGCATTTCAGCATAGGCTCGCTGATGCCCTTTTTGTACAGTTGGCCCTTGACTATTGCGAAATCCCTGCTCCTGTGTTTCAGTCGTTTGGCCTCATTGCGATCAGTTGGGTGGTAGTGGCCTTGCAAGTACAGTGTTATTGGGGCTCGCTAGTCTTCGGCCATGATGAGGTTGATGATTTGATGGCCTTCAGCATCTTGAGTTATTTGCAAGCCTTCGGGGTTACGGACAGCTAGTGTGCTGATGACGTGGTAGAACACATCGGAGGGCAGGACCTCACCCTTGGTTGCTGCCTTGGCCAACGCATCGGCCTCTTCGTTCTTGTTGTGGTTGACATGCTGCAGGGTGAAGCCCTTGAATTGTCTTTCGAGGCTGCGGATGGCGTTGAGGTATTGCATGAGCACAGGCTCTTTTGCTAAATAATCTTTTTCGATCTAGCCAGCGATGATCTTGGAGTCTGTCTTGATGATGCATGTGGTAACGCCGAGGGCCCGTAGTTTGCAAAGTCCTAGGATGACGGCTTCATATTCTGCAATGTTGTTGGTGCACCTATCAGACTCTAGAGCAAAGCTGAGGCGCGCGGCGTATCTATACTTGACGCCGGTGGGTGATGTGATGATCGCCGCGGCACCTACCCCCACATGGCACCATGCGCCATCGCAGTGGATGGTCCAGACTTTCTCCGAGTGCTCTTGCTGTGGCCCCAGGGGTCCTGTCCAGTCGACGATGAAGTCCGCCAAGACTTGTGACTTGATTGTCGTTTTGGGCTCGAAGGTGATCTGGTACCAAGAGAGCTCGGCGGCCCATTTTGCAATTCTGGTGGATGCCTCTGGGTTCCTGAACAATTCTCCTAGACCCCTGTTTGAAGTGACCTGTACTTTGAATGCCTCGAAATAGTGTTGTAGTTTGCGCGAAGCCATGACCACTGCGTATGAAATTTTCTCGAGTTTGGTCATGTTGCACATGGAAGCCGTGAGGACTTCGGAAATGTAATACACTGGGCATTGCTGATTTTTTCCATCTTTGTCCTACTCTTGGACTAATGCTGCGCTGATTGCATATGGCAAAGCAGCAATGTATAGAAGTAGTGGCAGCAAAGGGTCGGGGCTTGTCAGAGTTGCTAAGTCAGACAGGTGCTGTTTGAGTGATTCGAAGGCCGCTGCCTGGTCTAGGCCCTAAGAGAAATCTTTCGCACCATGCAGTGTTTTGAGGAAAGGTAGGCTTCGCTCTACGGACTTAGAGATAAATCTGTTTAGAGCCTGTTGGTGACTTGTTCTCAAATGCTTCGGATTAAGAACAAGGCAACATAAAAAGTGTTAAATGATAAGGTCCTTCGTCCTTTGAAACATTATTTCCCTTTGGGTTATAACGTGCTCCAGACGAAGGTCATAAACAATATATCTTCGTAAGCACGATAAGTTATGACGAAGAACTTATGCATGACATAAAAAGTAATGTAAACATTTAAATATTGTCACAATGTCATTTCTATTTTATTACTATGTAAAAACAGAAATGACTTCAAATTACAAATGTACCTTCGGACTTCAGGAAGGCAAAAGTACAAGGATGACGCAAAAGCAAATGCCAAGTCAGCGTGGGAGTACTGTTCATCTATTTATAGGCGTGGGACGCAGCCCATGTAAAATTACATTCATGTCCATTACATTTGCTAATGACCTATGGGAGTCTGTCAAGGCCTAAGTAGTCTTTTCATCTTTAGGTCGGTTCCCCGTTCTGCTATCGCGACGAAGCTTTCCTGCGCATAGCTTCGGCTGCGCGCCATCCTTCGTACAGCATGGTAACCAGCCCGTCCTTCATCAACCTCCTTTCGCCTGGCTTAAGCTTCGTCCTGTCCGTACGTCCTGTCCGTACTCCATGTTCACAATCTGAGTCCGATAATACCTGTTCATATAATTCACTTGGAAAATATTGTCAGATCTCGTTTTTGAGGACCTTCGGAGGACGAAGGCCCCCAACAGTAGCCCCTCGCAATATTAATTTGTTAGTGACAAATTCAGATTGCGAAATGGACGAAGGCCTTAAGCCGAAGGTCCGAAAAAACACCTTCCCTTTGCTAGAATAGCAACATTCACTGACAAGCGGGGTCTTTCAATTTTCAACGCACTGGGCGTATAAATAAGATCATACCGCAAACTCATTTGGTACGCACACTTGCCATCTGCTTCCGCTCACTAAATTTTTAGCTCTTGCGCGTTAAGATTTGCTGATATTTTGGTTTTGAAGCTTCGGCTTTGAAACAGTTTTTTAGTGTTTCCGAAGATGTCTGAAGATAAGAAGGTCGCTGCTGAGATGAAGCTGAGCCTTGACGAAGAGAAGAACTTGGGGTTCCTTATAGCGATGGCGGAGACCAATACGGAAAAAATTACCAAGGAGATTCTGGAAGGTTTGTCTGAAGATACTGGTGACAGCGACAGTTATGATGCAGAAAGTGGTGGGGAAGAGTCCGAAGATCGACCATGGCGGCCAAGTCACACGGTTTTCGGGAAAACCACTATTAAGCAGAGCCATATTGATAATATGAGAGGGAGGTATTTCCGAGATATATCTATTGTGAGGGCTGATGCTGGAGAAAAAACTTCTCCCACTCCCGAAGAAGATGAAGTCGTAATTTTCCGAAGCTTTCTCAAGGCTGGGCTTCGATTCCCCCTAAGCAGCTTTGTTGTCGAGGTCCTGAAAACATTTCAAGTCTACCTTCATCAAATTACTCCCGAAGCTATCATAAGAATGGGGATGTTTGTCTGGGCTGCGAAGAGCCAAGGTTTAGAACCAAATGCTAAAAGCTTTTGCAACATTCATGAGTTGTTATATGAGACGAAGCCCTGGGGGAAAGAACAATATCACAACAACTTTGGGTGTTACAGCTTCGGTGCCCGCTCCAGGTCAAGCCGCCCTGTGCCAACCTTTCGGAAGAGGTGGCCCGGAGCCTGGATGACAGAGTGGTTCTATGTAAAGAATGACTTAACAGCGCAGGAAGATGTTAAGAGTATCATTATGCGCCCCATCTGGCAACGCTTCGGACTTCGAAGACCGAAGGTTGAAATGGATGAAGCAGCCGAGGAATGCCAAAGAGCCTTCGGCGTAATCTGCTCTTTTATTGGGACACGGGACTTGGTCCAAGAGCATATTGCCTTCAGGGTGTGGCCACTTGCCGGAAAGTGGGAAATGCCGAAGGAGACCATCAAAGAGTCCGACGAAGGCGGACTGGTCAGACTGAAATACACATTCAAATACGGGGATAAGTTTGTTGAACCTGATGACGACTGGTTGAAAAGCATTGAAACATTAAGTGACAAACTGCTTGGGGCATATTCGAAGGCCGAGAACACTGCGTTATCAGCAGCCTTCGGAGGCCGAAAGAAGAAAAGGCTCAACCGGGTATTTGACGCAGTCGGGTTTGTCTACCCTGACTATCACTATCCGGTATTGGGCCGCAAAAGAAAAAATACTTCTGCTGCGACAGAAGCTACCACGAGTGCCACTAGTGAGCCAGCGCCGCAAAAGAAAAAGATGAAGGTGCTCACCCACCGGGCGCGTTTTATTGAGCCGGCCACAGTGCCAGAATTTATCGGTGAAGTCTCTTTGGCCTCTGAAGCTACAGAACCAGCTCCAGTGCCGAAGATAGAAGAGAAAACTGAAGCGCCTTCAGCAGAAAAGGCAGAAAAACCGAAGATTGAAGGGCCAAAAATATCGGAAATCTTAAGTCCTTCAGCAAATGTTGAAACAATAAAAAATCAAAAGGGCCCATCGGTGACCCCAAAAAGAAAAAGAATGGTGAATGTGCTAGATGTCTTGGAGACAATTTAGTCTTCAAGCACAACTCCAAAGAAGACTGTTGAACTTGTTGAAGCGTCTACTGAAGCTTCGAAGCAACAACCTGAAGCTGAAGCTAGGCCTTCAGAGCCCACCAAGGAACAATCTTTGGAAGCCGAGAAAATAAAAATATCAGAACCAGTTTTGGTTGAAGAAATTGATACTGCCGCCCCCGAAGCTCCTTCCAACATATGCGATTACATCGTGCGACATGCTTCGGGGAAGAAATTATCTGAAGAAGAGACTTATGAAGCCAATCACTATGCTAGAGAGTTAAAGTATCCGAAGGGGGCAGTAGTGTTCAATGGGACAAATGAAGATGACTTCCTATACTGCCTTCCCGATAACAAAGAATTATCTGTCTGCCGGGAGATGGCTAGAAGTATGGGGTTCCCGAAGCTCGAAGCTGGATTATGTGCTATGACGAAGGAGGATCTCGCGGACAGTCTTGCGTACAATAGCCTAAAGGTATGGGGATTAGGCGCTTGAAATTTTTTTTTAATTTGTAACTCATTCTTTTATTCTTATACCAACTTTTTTACATACAGGGTTTAATCCTAAGCAACGCATTAAGAGCACAAAAGAGTGCCGAAGATGAGAGCTATGAAATTGCGTTCAACAACCTACGATCAGAAGTTATTAAACTGAGGAACGAAGCTCTGGAAAAGGATAAAATTCTGCTTACATTGGTAGATAAGGTAAAAAAGGACGAAGCTGCCTCAAAGGTCCAGGCCGAAGCCCAAAAACGTGAAATTAAAGATCTTCAGAAACAGCTAGCTAGAGCGAAAGAGGAACGTGTGCTTGAAGAAACAAAACGAGAGCTTAGTGATCAGTTGGTCAGTCATTTAGAGTTAAGTGTTAAGGAGCTTCGTGCATCCCAGAGGAAATGCTATGTTAAATCTATAGAATGCGTCAAAAAGATAAAATCCAGCTTCGCCAGCGTTGGCGCATTTTCTAGTGAAGAGAATTTCTCAAGAGGCAATCCCGAAGGTCCACTGGATTGGATCAGTCACGAAGCAGAGGCCTTCGAGGAAATCCTGAGTAGCCGCGGTGACATCTGCGCTTTTTCGGGCGCCAGAGGAGTTGCTACTGTTTTGGAGAAGAAAGGTTGCGAGCATGTAAAATCCTTAGCTCAGTCCGAAGCTGCCTTGTCCTCCGAAGACATCAAAGACCCCTCGACCGAAGCAAGCATGGTTGGCGGTAAATTCTTTACTGATATCTGGGACAACGGCGGCCGAGAAATGGCGCAAGAGATTATTCAAAGGAGTGAAAAAGGCATCCATGATGCTAGGAAAGTGACAGAAGCTGCCGAAAAAAGTACAGAGCCCGAAGGGCAAATAGGTATTAACTAGTCGTACTTGTTGTGTTGTAATTTTTATTTCAAACTTTGTTCGCGGTTTGTGATAGTAATGTAGACATATTCCCCTCCCTCAGAACCTACTGGATCGTCTGCTGACCCTCACACGAAAGAGGATGACGAAATTAAACAAATGGCCGAAGCTATCATGGATAAAGTTGTTGAACAACTTCTAAATGAGGCTGCCGAAGCAGTACTAAGAGAAGACTAGATGGTATTAGAAAAAACATTTGGAATGTGATTTGTGTAATATTTTGTACATTTGGATGTGATATATAAGTTTCTTTTCATTATTCAATTCTTTACGATGCATGAAACTTTACATACGTACCGTTTTTAAGCCTTCGGCGAAAAAACACCTTCCCTTCTTTTCATGCTTCGTGAAGATAGAAAAACTTTTATGCATCACAAAACCCATAGCACTCTGATGAAAAATATCCAAACTTCGTGAGAACATCTTCCGAAGCTATATTCCGAAGATTTTTACTTTCTTAAAGCATTCTTCCGAAGGTTGATACTGTCCTTCCTTCTTTTGCCATATGCAATATGATGTATGATGCTTATGCTATGCAAAATGATGTGATGATGTTATGTTATGTAGATGAATTTGATTCCGAAGATACACACATATCCCTGTGAAACACACAATCTTTTACTGTAAGCTCTGCATTCCCTTAGGAACGTCTTTGGAGCTTCTTCGCCTTTTACTTAGGCGGTATCAGCGTTGACTTTTCGCTGTAAGCTCTGCATTCCCTTAGGAACGTCTTTTGAGCTTCTTCGCCTTTTACTTAGGCGGTATCAGCGTTGACTTTTCGTTGTAAGCTCTGCATTCCCTTAGGAACGACTTTTGAGCAGAAAACTTACACTGCGCTCCCTTTGGAACGACTTTTTGTGAGTTCATCAACTTACTCTGCGTTCCTTAGAACGACTTTCTGTTGCTTCGAAGGATTTTTAATAATTCAAAGGTCCTCCTTGTTAACGGAAATTTTTTAAGCTTCAGCAACTTAAGCCTATGGAGAAAATAGGTTTTCCTCGTGGGAAACAACGAAATTATTATATGAAAACTAACAATGTTCTTTGTTACACAGAAAACAGAACTGAATAGAAAAGACTGCTATTAAAGGTAGGATATGTGTCAATAAATGTGCTTCGACTCTGGCACAGTGCTATTGACTGTGCGAGCTTCGGATTGTTCTCTGAAGTCCCTTTGGTGTGGGGCATATTGGCTCCCTTCTGGCTGTTGGCCTTGTTGCAGTGGAGGTGGAGGCGGAAGCTGTTGCCAGGAAGCTTGAGGTTGACTTGCCGAAGCTACAGAAACTGCAGGGTGGTTGTCTATGTATTGTGGGATGTAAGGCGGATGGTACGAAGCAGTATGCATGACCTGCTTCGGCTGAGCTTGTTGCGCTGCAGCTTCGCCTATTTCCTTTTGCTTCTGGATTGTAACATGGCACATCCTGGTGGTATGGCCCTTGTTTTCTCCACAGAACAAACAAAACATTTTCCTTGGTTGATCTCCAAATCTTCCGCCGAAGCCCCTGGCACTTCTGCCTCTTGGAGCTGGTGGCCAGAAGAAACTTTGCTGTTGCCCCGAAGCCTGTGAGGAGCACTGCGGCCTGTTCTGCTGACTCCCCTTATCATCATTTTGAGTGGAGTTGTGGATGGACCTGACATGCCTCGGATAAAATCTTCCTCCGAAGCCCCTGGTCATTTCAGAAAATCTGAAAGCCTCCTCCCTTCTTTGGCGAAAATCATTGTCGGCACGAATGTACTCGTCCATTTTCTGGAGTAACTTCTCCAAAGTCTGAGGAGGCTTCCTAGCGAAGTATTGAGCTGAAGGTCCAGGTCGAAGCCCTTTGATCATGGCTTCGATGACAATTTCATTGGGCACCGTTGGTGCCTGCGCCCTCAAACGTAAGAACCTTCTGACATACGCCTGAAGGTATTCTTCATGATCCTGAGTGCACTGGAACAAGGCTTGAGCAGTAACCGGCTTCGTCTGAAACCCTTGAAAGCTGGTTAACAACATGTCCTTCAGCTTTTGCCATGAAGTAATCGTTCCTGGTCGAAGGGAGGAATACCAGGTCTGAGCAACATTCCTGACAGCCATAACAAAAGACTTTGCCATGACTGCAGCATTGCCACCATACGAAGACACTGTTGCTTCGTAGCTCATCAAAAACTGCTTCGGGTCTGAATGGCCATCGAACATGGGAAGCTGGGGTGGCTTGTAGGACGGAGGCCAAGGTGTAGCCTGCAGCTCAGCGGACAGGGGAGAAGCATCATCGAAAACAAAATTTCCATGATGGAAATTGTCATACCAGTCATCTTCGTTGAAGAAGCCCTCCTGATGAAGGTCTTTTTGTTGAGGCCTTCTGTTCTGCTCATCGTGAGTAAGATGGCGAACTTCTTCAGAAGCTTCGTCTATCTGCCTTTGCAGCTCAGCTAGCCTGGCCATCTTTTCCTTCTTCCTCTGCACCTGTTGATGAAGCATCTCCATATCCCTGATCTCTTGGTCTAGTTCATCCTCCTGAAGCGTCGGGCTGACGGCCTTCCTCTTCTGGCTTCGGGCCTCCCGAAGAGAGACGGTCTCCTGGTTGGGGTCCAGCGGTTGCAGTGCTGCAGCCCCAGTCGCTGAAGCTTTCTTCGGCGCCATAGCGAGGGTCTATGGCTTCCGAAGGTGTTCAAAAAACTCAAAGTGGAAGTGAGTTCACCGGAGGTGGGCGCCAATGTTGGTGACTTGTTCTCAAATGCTTCGGATTAAGAACAAGGCAACATAAAAAGTGTTAAATGATAAGGTCCTTCGTCCTTTGAAACATTATTTCCCTTCGGGTTATAACGTGCTCCGGACGAAGGTCATAAACAATATATCTTCGTAAGCATGATAAGTTATGACGAAGAACTTATGCATGACACAAAAAGTAATGTAAACATTTAAATTTTGTCACAATGTCATTTCTATTTTATTACTATGTAAAAACAGAAATGACTTCAAATTACAAATGTACCTTCGGACTGCAGGAAGGCAAAAGTACAAGGATGACACAAAAGCAAATGCCAAGTCAGCGTGAACAGTACGGGAGTACTGTTCATCTATTTATAGGCGTGGGACGCAGCCCATGTAAAATTACATTCATGTCCATTACATTTGCTAATGACCTATGGGAGTCTGTCAAGGCCTAAGTAGTCTTTTCATCTTTAGGTCGGTTCCCCGTTCTGCTATCGCGACGAAGCTTTCCTGCGCATAGCTTCGGCTGCACGCCATCCTTCGTACAGCATGGTAACCAGCCCGTCCTTCATCAACCTCCTTTCGCCTGGCTTAAGCTTCGTCCTGTCCGTACGTCCTGTCCGTACTCCATGTTCACAATCTGAGTCCGATAATACCTGTTCATATAATTCACTTGGAAAATATTGTCAGATCTCGTTTTTGAGGACCTTCGGAGGACGAAGGCCCCCAACAGAGCCGCCAATCTTCCTATCAGCCGCTGGACGTCCCTGGTGGACTGCAGAGGTGCCATGTTGATGATCGCTTGGATCTTGGTTGGGTTGGCCTCAATCCCTCGTTGTGATACTAGGTAACCAAGTATTTTCCCCTAGCGAACCTTGAAGACGCACTTCTCAGGGTTGAGCCGGAGTCATGCGTCGCGCATGTTTGCGAATGTTTCTGCGAGGTCGGCCAGGTGGTCCTCTTTGCTTTTGCTTGCAACGACAATGTCATCGTCGTAAGTGAAAATGTTGCGGCCAACTTGGTTTTCGAGGACCTTCTTGGTGAGGCAAGAAAAGGTTGAGCCAGCGTTCTTGAGTCCCTCGGGCATTCGTATGAAGGAGTACGTGCCGAAGGGTGTGATGAAGCTTGTGCTTGCCTTGTCCTCCTCTTTCATGTAAATTTGGTGGTACCCTGAGAAGCAATCAAGGAGGGACATAACTTCACAGCCTGCTGCGCTGTCGACAATTTTGTCGATTCGTGGCAAGGGAAAATTGTCCTTGGGACAAGCCTTATTGAGGCTTGTGAAGTCGATGCACATACGTCACTTGCCACTCTTCTTCTGCACCATGACCACGTTGGCAAGCCATGTTGGATAAGCAATTGGCTCGATGAATCTGGCTTCCAGCAGGCGATGCACCTCGGCCTCGGCTGCCTCAGTTTTCTCATCAGACATTTTCCGCAGTCGCTGCTTTTTCAGGCGCACCGAGGGGTCGATGCCTAGGCTGTGCTCGATGATAGAGCGGCTGACTCCAACTAGATCGAGGGCGGACCAAGCGAAGACGTCCTTGTTTCGAGAGAGATAGGAAAGGAGTTTTTCCTCATCTCGCGAGGTCAAGTCTTCACTTATTATTACCGTTTGCCTCGGCGTTGCCAGGTCGAGGGGTACCGCCTTTGTTCCGTCATTGCTTTGGAGCTGCGCTTTGACTTTTTCGTCTTCGATCGGGCGATTGCTTTCAAAGCCTTTGCGCTCTGCCGTGAGACAGTGTACGTTCCGTTGCCCTAGAACGAAGTCCCTTTCAATGTTGCGTGTAACACCCCAGGTGTTATCTCCCATTAAACCACGATTATGGATTTAAACACGGGACATCAATAATTAAAATGGACACTAAAACTTTAATTATCTTCGTCTATCGCGATTTTTAATATCGCATCGGTTTTGTCTGTCACGAGTTCGACATCGTTTTTATTTATCCGGGCTCTTCCTAAATTTTTGTGATGTTCGGAACATAGTTGTTCCAAAAATCGGTGCGTCCGGTGGTTATTTAAAATACATCGCTCGCTAAATATGAATTCGGAAACCAGACCCACTCGGATGATTTTTATCCCCGGCAAATTAATTTGAACTTAACGACTAAAATGTTCGGGGTAAAATAATTCGAATCGCGTGAAATCTTGCGTGAGGTTAAGACCCAGTTTATCCTTCGGCACGCTATTTTGATGACGAAATCGCGTGTACATTAGCAGATCTGGTTTCGGCTAATCTCAGTCGAATCATGTAGAGCAAATTATCAAAGTCGAAATCAGTTTTATTCGGGCTGTCGTTTCTCGCCTGGATCCAAATCTTCGAATATAAGTAATTGATAAATAATTTGGTTCGCTAAATTTGGAGAAGGGAATGTGTATCCGAATAGCGTGTCGACCCAGTATACATCGCTAAAACTCGTGATTCGAAATATCTGCAATTTTCTTTAAAAAATGGGAAAGCCGAACAAAAATCTGGATGAAAAATATCTCTCTCGCTGATTTTTTCTCCCCTTCCTTATCTCCACCGCCGCTGGGATTTTTACCAGCCGCCGTACGTAGATTTTTCTTGGCGTCGGTTTTATCTCCTGGGAGCCGCCATCTTCTTTCTCCCTGCGTGCACCTCTCTGACCAGTCGTTCCTCTCTTCTCCCTCAAGCTTGCTGTGGAGCTCCCCTACTGGAACGCCGGCTCTCTGCTCGGCTCCTTCCTCCCGGCTCCTCCAGCTCGCCCAGCCAGCCGAGGTCCTCCCCATGGCGGCTTCCCCATGCCGTGCCCCAGCCCCTGCTCCTCGTTCTTCTCTGCGTGACGTGGAGCCTCCTCGCCACGCTCGGATCTCGTCCGAGTCACCACCGTCCTCAAGCTCGTCGTCCTTCCTCTGCTCGCCCAGCCCCTTCTCCTGCCGCGACCTCACCTTGGTCCCATGGTGCCCGACTTCTTCCGGATCCAGGAACGGTCGCTGGTGCCTTCTCCAAGGCGTTCGTCGCCTTGTGCGTGCGTTCTCTTTGCTTCTCCCTTCTCTGCTTGGTCGCCCTAGCTTCCATGGCTGCTCGTGAAGTCCCTCTGTTGGCCGCGTAGACCTCTTGGCCGCGGGCAGCTCTGGCCTAGGCCAACGTCGCGCCCTCCCCTGCAAGCTGCTGCGTCCTGGTGGCTGGTGTTCACTCACGTCGTCTCGACCTTCACCAGGCGCGTGTGCCGGCCATCGGCCTTGCCGTGGCGCTTCGCTTCCCCCAGCAGTGCTCTCCTCCTCTACTCCAACCATAGCCCTGCCCCTCAGCTCGCCTGCGCATTTCTCTACTCGCTGGCACGCCCTTCCTGCTGTCGCGCCCGGTCTTCGTCTCTATTGCACCAATCTGTGCTCGTCCGTGGCCGTCGAACCCGCCCAGCTCTTTGCTCGCCATGGCCCTGGTCGTCGCATCGCTGTGCGTAGCGGAAGCATGGTGGGTATTGGTCGCGGGCATGGTCGGGCGACGCAAGATCTGGGCACACCGTCGTTTCATTATGCCTAGCGTCATGCCTTTTGTGCCAATCGTCGATTTCCTATTCACCAAGACGCCATCATCCCCTGCTGTGCCCAGATGTCGTGCTCATTGTGGTTTGCTCTGGTGGTCGGCATCGTCGACCGTCAATTCCGTCAATAGCCACGTTCATTCGTTATTGTTTTGTACTCTGCGAGAAAGAAATCTAGGGAAATCTGGGTAAAGAAAAAAGCGAACCCCATCCGTCGCTTCCATGGCGTGCTGAGAAATGCTCCCACTGGACATCGTCGTCAATCTCACGAATTCAGATCGGGTTTAGGTAACGATAAGCCGATTTAGTGTGTTATTGTTTCAGGTAGTGAATCGCCAGTTTGAGATGTAGGTTATGGAAATAGAGCTTCGGTAGGTATACTTGTCGAGTATATTTAAACTAGTTAAGTTAGTTTTAATTATGGTTATGGTCGATTGAGGTTAGCACCATCGACCTATATCTTATGCATTTTGATTCATAATGTGGAAACATATGTCTAGTGTAATTGGATTGATCTGATGTTGTGGTGTGCTTGTGTGCAATGGGAATTAATCACATTGTATAATGATCATCGATGGGTAGGTTAGGTGAGTAGTGCCTTGATAGATGTATATGTTAAATATAATTAAATAGGTTCCACGTATGTGATGAGTAGTGGTCTTAAATATTGGCAAAATGTTCTGTTCATATGGTAATAGGATGAAGTTAGTATTTTGTAGAATGCTCGAGTTCTATTTATATTATGTCTGATTATGTTGGTACATACATAAGAATTAGGTTGTCGTGATTATGATGATGACTTAATCGTAATATTATCTTGCGATACCCGTCTTTATATGCATTCATGTGCATAATGCATTTCATTTAGGTACGTGAATTAACCACGTGATGCGGAGAACCAGAACTGAGTCGACCACAAGATGGTGCTGATGAACGGAACTGAAGATGGACAGACGAAACATGTATCAGAACAAAAGATGGTCATCAAGTGATCGACGTCTAACAACACTAACCTAGTGTTATCCAGGCAAGCCCCGGTGCATTTGCCACCTCCTTGTGTTTTAAAATCTTTATCACCTTGTTTGATGCATTAGGTGATAGGAGTTGTATTCTAAACAATTGATTTATTTCCTTCCTTGGAAAATTGATTACCCTTCCTTGATACCCTTTTATGAAAAGAATTTTTTATGCTTAGCCTTGCTCTAGGAAAACAAAAATGTTTTGTTTTAAAACAAAAGTGATGCTTCAGTGGGTGGGAATGTTTTCAAAAAGAAAATACTTATGATGGTGAATCCGTCAAAGGCCTTGATGGGTTCAACATCGGAAAAGGTATACCTCTGCCAGGTACCAAACTTTGGGTTTGAAATGATAAAGCTGAGACCGGGCGAGTGACTTGCACGAGAAGAGAGTCTCGGTGTAGTGTCTCCGTCTACGTCAATTAAGGATCGTGTCGATGTAGGCTTGATGATTGAGGACCTTTTAACTGGTCACATGCCTCATCATGGGTAAGCTTTGCCTCGGGCAGACTAATACCAGAATAAGACAACACGCAATGGGAGTGGAGAGATGGCGAGAGTAGCGTGTACCCTCCGTGGCAAGAGGCTGGACGATGGTGTATCTGTGCTCTCGGTTGGCGTGAACCTGATATGGTCTTAAGAACCCCGGTGGCGAGTTGACATATGCAAGGGTTAAGTGCTACATATTTCATGTGATTGGGATCCCCAGCTGGGTATTAATCCATTTGGATCGCCGTTACTTCTCAGACATAAATACTTGGTCACTGACCTACACGTAGCAATCCAGTGAACTAATGGGATGATAAAAGACAGCTAGTATAGGCCAAGTGCTTGAACAAGGGTAGAAAGAACTCTAGATGCAGGTAACTTTACTTAACCTGACAAGTACAAATGGATTTTAAGGATCCACTCATAGTAAGCTTTTTCTGCAAAAGAGTCATTGATTCTTGATAAGCTTTACCTTGACTCCCTCTAGCCAGCATATCCTTGAGAGTCTTTTCTTTAGTCGGGTAAGTCTTGCTGAGTAATTGTGTACTCAGGGTTTTATTCCCTGTTGTTTTTCAGGTTATAACTTTGTGTTGATGTTGATGGTGTTAAGTGTCGGTGGGCTCGGCCTTCTTATAAGTCTAAGTAACTCTTCTATACTTCTTATTGAGGATGGTCACTTTAGCTAGCATATATTTCAAAACTATAATAATTTATAACAGTTCAAAGTTATTTCTTTGAATCACTTTCATAATCACTCCGATCATGTACAATATAAACTTGATGTAACTTGTAAAATTTGGTAATAAGATTTCCGCTGCAAAAATGTTGGTGTGTGTGATTGGTGTTACTTAATCTCGCGATCTTGGTTGTAAGTGGTTTATCCGGTGTCCTTGGGGCAATCGGACGGATCCTATTAAGTTATTTGGTGCACATGCATAGCAGTCTGAGGTCTTTGAGACAAGGACAGGTGCATGTGGGCCCAATAACTTGGGAGGTTCTGCCACAGGCTGGTATCGGAGCAAGTTTAAGAATATACGGTCACATACGTATTTTCAAAACAAAGTTTTGGTTTCAAAAACCCTATTTTCAACTAAACACATTATTTGGCTTTGGAAAACAGTTTTGAAAAACTATAATGGTAGCGACATCCTCTGTTAAGCCCTAAATTAAGGACTATCAGGTGGCTTATTTAAAAACCACTAACCTGCAACCAGGGGTATTGCATACATGTGTAATGTTATTTTTGAGGCCATTCAGTTTTGAATGGATCGATGCTCAGGTAAGGTGAGATGTGAGAGCATGACTGAACAAACGTCGGTCTATGGAAGAGTGTAAAAAGCGCTTGATTATATACATGTTCCACATATGTATATATGAAGGCTGCGATGTGGAGTAATTACTTTTCTGGGAATTCAGTACCCCATGGATGTGTATGGGTATATAGATATTGGAATACTGAGAAGTGTAATGTACTTGCAACTACGCACCTACGCTCAGGTAAGAAGGTGAGTACCATAATGAGTTGCCCTATGGTTAAAGTGTGGCAACGGCGCCTATGCGTGGCTTGGCCCTTAATGATGAGCTGGCCTCCACATAGAAATATGTAGAGTATAAACTGTGATAAACTGTCATGTGTGGATCTTGCATCATGGGCAAATTGGGCTGTGATGAATTTTCTACAAGTACACTAACCTCGGAAACGTATGTGTAGCTGACGACTAGAAAAATACCGAGAGTGTCGTAAGTATGCCACAGATATAGAATGCTATTGCCACATCATGTTGGCAAAACATGCGAGGACAAATAAGACGAGCATGCATCCTGATTGTTGCATCATGTTTGTCACCTATACATCCAAAATGCTTCTCTCATCTTTATTCCAGTAACCAGTGATTGTAGATAATTCGGTGTAATGCTGTATTATGAACTCTAATGAAATAGTTGTCCTCCATTCCTTAGGTAATATGTTTAGGTATTAATTGTGTTTGCTCTTGTGCTTGATGTGCCAATAGAAGGTTGATAATTTGTTTGCCTAAACCCAAACTATGCCATGTTCTTATTTAATGAACCATAACCCCAAAATTTAAATTTTCCGTTATCCCTTCATGACTAAACTCATGCAAATGGATGTTTGGATAATTTCTTTATCCAATGTGAGATGTGCATGGGCTTAAAACAAGAATCTCAAGTCACGCCTGATCATTTTCTTGAATTTGATGCCTTTGGTTTCCTCATAACTATCGAAGGCATACCAACTTAATCTTGTGCTTATTTTCCCTCGTATCTAATCACATACTAATCCTTGATCTTGTGATCTCTGCGATCGGCGTAGAAATATTCTTGGGCTGAAGTAACAGTCTCCCATCGTACTCCCTTCATTAACAAGTTTAGGTTATGGCCATGCCCTGTTCATTTCATCGGGCCATGATCTATTTGGCTCTCTACTTGTAACCATTCTACAAGTGGAGTCTATTTTTGTATATTGCCATCCTTGCTCAGTTTATTTGTGATGCGTGAGATTTCTAATTGGTTACGTCTGGTAATGGTGTTATCACTAAAACCGATGGCACCACAATGAAACCGAGGGCCTCCTGTGGGTGCACACACATGGTTGCGCTACTTGGCACGCGCTGGTAGCACCGTTAGTAGTCATGATCCATTATGAGACTATATCAATATGTTGTCTCTCCACAAATTGTTCTTACCATGTGAGATTCATTATTGGTGCCAGTTTTGTAATGGTGTCATGGTTAATGATTTATGGTACCGCAGCGAAACTGAGAGCCTCTTGTGAATGTGCACCCAGGATTTTTGATATTATTATTAAGGTTTGGTATTTACTTACACCTAGTAATTGCTAATAAAATTTTGACCAACTTATAAAAGCAATGCTCAACTTCAGCCTTTATTTCATTAATCAGCCTTACACTTCATGAACTCCCACCTTTGGTGAGTTCATGCCACATTATTCCCCACGACTTGTTGAGCTATGAACGTATGTGAGCTCACTCTTGCTGTCTCACACCCCCCACAGGAGAAGAACAGGTGGTCGAAGAGGAGCCGCCTAACACTGAGGCATTCGACTTGATCTAGGTGGCGTTTCTCAGTTGACATTGGTGCCGACGATCCATAGTTCGTTTTATGGTTATTCCTTTATTTTGTAATAAGACTTCCGCTATGTAATAAATACTCTGATGTTTTATGACATTTATCTCTATACACTCTGTTATTATATGTGTTGTCCTCTTGGCACATGTATGAGATGCACCCGGCTTTGTCCTTTAAAACCGGGTGTGACAGAAGTGGTATCAGAGGAAATGTTGACTGTAGGACGAAACCTAGATAGAATGGACAAACCCTTACCTACTTATCTTATTCTGATTCATACTACACTTACCTTACTCTGATTCTTTCTACACTTATCTTGATCCTGTCTCACCTACAACTGTTCTACTCTGATCATTCTTACCTTTTCTACTCTAAGACAAGATGGGTTTCACACCTTGGAATCCCTACCCCTATGACATTTTTAAGAGATAGGAAGCCTAAGACAAAATTAAAACTATTTTCTCTATTAAAAATGTTGGTTGATTGTTCTGATGATCAATGCCTGATTTGCTTCTTTGATTGATTGAAATATTATATATGGACATCTTAGCATGTGCCAGCATAAGGTAATAAATTAGCTATGGTAGGTAAAACATTAAACATCTTAGGTAATAAATCCCCCAAAGTAACATGATTCGTAATTACTGCCTTGTCTACTGCTCTCTCTTACCATATGTATCTAACTCAGATGGTCAATACCAGGAGGGGTGATGGAATTGATTTGCCTCCTAATCGACACACTTGAAGGATATATAGACAACCTCAGCCACAGCCAGCAGAAATGAATCCTCCTAATCCTCCACCAGGCGGAGTTAATCCACTGATTGCATCTCAGATGGCGGTGATGCAGCAAATGGCGGACACTATGGCTGATATGCGTGCCTAGATGCAGCAAGAACGCCAGTAGATGCGTTAGGAAAGAGAAGATATACGCCAGGAGTTGCGCCAGGAGAGAGAGGAGATACGCCAGGAGAGAAGGGTGCAACAACAGCAGCTGCAACAAAAACTTCAACAACAGCAGCAACAGCAACAAGTACCACTGCCTCCACCACCACCACCAGTTCCACCTCGTGATAAGCACCGGGAGTTTATGAGTCATAAGCCACCGACCTTCGCCAGTTCGCTAGATCCCCTTGATGCAGATGATTGGTTGAAGTCAATTGAGAAGATGCTCAACATTGCACAATGCTCAGACCGGGAGAAAGTTCTTTATGCCTCGGGTCGTCTGACAGGTCCTGCTGCTGACTGGTGGGATTCTTATACTGCTGCCCATGATGCTGCTGATACTATTACTTGGGCAGAGTTCAGTACACAGTTCAGGAACTACCATATTCCAGCTGGTATGATAAAGATCAAGAAGAAGGAGTTTCTGTCATTGAAGCAAGGCAATATGTCGGTCAGCAAGTACAGAGACAAATTTATTCAGCTGTCGAGATATGCTCCAAAGGAAGTTGCTGAGGATGAGAGGAAGCAGGAGCACTTTATTGAAGGACTTAATGGACCCTAGCAGTATGCACTGGTTGCACACACCTTTCCATCATTTCAGAGGCTACTGGATAAGGCTCTTGCTATTGAACACAAGCGTGTTCAACTGGGTGATTTGAAGAGGAAGGCTATCTCGCAGGGACAGGGTAGCAGCAGTGTTCGTCCCCGCTTCGTACCGCCACAGGGTACACCGACTCGACCAGGAGGACCACGCCCAGTTCAGTATGCTCCACAGGGCTCTCCACGGACACCTACTCGTCAGGCTACTCCCACTGGCACCCCGACGAGGTCTACAGGACAGAAGACCGACCCTACATGCTTCAAGTGCAGTTAGATTGGGCACTATGCTAATGCTTGTCCTATGGGAAATTCTGGTACACCAGCTAAGAACAAGCAACAGACTCCTGGCAAGGGATATTCTATAGCCAGGGTGAATGAAGTCAGCGTTGATGATACTCCTGATGGTGCTGAAATCGTACTCGGTATGTTTTACATTAATGCCCTTCCTGCAACAATATTATTTGATTCTGGTGCTACACATTCATTCATGTCTGCTCGATATGCCAACACTAATGAGATACCACTGCTAAATATGAGAAAACCAATGATAGTAATCACACCTAAAGGGCCTATTGAGGCGAATCAAATGACACGTAGATTGACATTATCAATTATGGGAAGAGAATTTGGAGCTACTTCTATAATATTAGATGCCAGATGTATAGATCTGATTCTTGGTATGTCATGGTTAAGAAAGGCAAAAGCCATTATAGCATGTGGTAGAGGTACTATAGAGCTCACTAGTCCTAAAGGAAAAACATTTCAAGTTAATATTGCAGTAACCACCTCATCCATGCGTGCAATGTTCTTTATACCCGAGGAGTTCGTTGGTGACAACATCCGGGTGGTTAGAGATTTTCCGGATGACTTTCCAGAGGAGTTACCAGGGATGCCACCAGATAGGGAAGTTGAGTTTGTGATTGATCTTTTACCTAGAACTGCCCCTATTTCTAAGCGACCATACAGGATGGCTGTGGAAGAACTGAAGGAGCTTAAGAAGCAGTTAACTGAGTTACAAAAAGCGGGGTACATTCGTCTGAGTTCCTCACCTTGGGGAGCACCGGTGTTATTTGTGCAGAAGAAGGATGGATCGCAACGGATGTGTGTGGACTATAGATCACTTAATGATGTCACGGTAAAGAACAAGTATCCATTACCCCGTATTGAGGATTTGTTTGATCAGATGAGAGGAGCCAGAGTATTCTCGAAGATTGATATCCGATCGGGATACCATCAGATGAAGATTAGACCATCAGATATTCCTAAGACGGCTTTCTCAACCCGATATGGATTATACGAGTTCACTGTTATGTCATTTGGATTAACCAATGCACCAACTTATTTCATGAATTTGATGAATAAGGTGTTTATGGAGTATTTGGACAGATTCGTCGTGGTGTTCATCGACGATATCCTTATCTATTCTAAGAATTAAAGTGATCATGAACAACATCTAAGGTTGGTGCTACAGAAGCTACGAGATAATCAACTCTATGCTAAGTTCAGCAAGTGTGAGTTTTGGATTGACAAGGTGCCATTCCTTGGACATATTATTTCTAATGGAGGAATAGCAGTGGATCCTGCTAAAGTGAAGGAGATAATGGAGTGGAGAGTGCCCACTACAGTTACGGAGATTCGGAGTTTCTTGGGACTTGCAGGAAATTATCGGAGATTTATTGAAGGATTCTCTAAGATTGCCAAGCCTATGACCTCGCTTTTAGAGAAAGGGAGAGAATTCAAGTGGGATGAGAAATGCCAAGAGAGCTTTGATCAATTGAAGGAGAGGTTGATGTCGCCACCAGTATTGATTATGCCAGATCTGCAGAAGGGATTTGACATTTATTGCGATGCATGTGGCCAAGGATTGGGATGCGTGCTTATGCAAGAAGGTCATGTGATCGCCTATACATCTCGTCAGTTGCGGAAGCATGAACTGAACTACCCCACTCATGACTTGGAGTTGGCTGCCGTTGTGCATGCACTTAAGATTTGGAGACACTACATCATGGGAACTAAGTGCCAAGTATACACAGATCATAAGAGTTTGAAGTACATATTCACTCAGAAGGATCTCAACCTTAGGCAACGCCGATGGTTGGAGCTCATTAAGGATTATGATTTGGAGATTCACTATCATCCAGGCAAGGCGAATTTGGTTGCAGATGCCTTGAGTCGGAAGGAGCATGTTCACTCCGCTTTCGTTGTCCAGCTACCTGATGAATTAGCAAAAGATTTTGAGAGACTCAACCTGGGAATTGTTACACATACGGAAGGAATTACCATTGAATTGGAACCTACCTTGGAGCAAGAAATTTGTAAAGGTCAGGTTGGTGATGCTAAGATTCAGGAGATCAAGGATCTGATAACGGAGGGTAGAGGCCCAGAGTTCACGGAGGATGAGCAAGGCACGATATGGTTCAAGAATTGGATTTGTGTTCCTGATATTGATAGTCTTCGGGAAACCATATTGAAGGAGGCACATGATTCAGTTTATTCTATTCATCCTGGGAGTACTAAGATGTATCAGGATTTGAAGCAAAAGTATTGGTGGTATGGACTGAAGAGAGATGTGGCTGCACATGTAGCTATGTGCGATGTATGCCAAAGAGTTAAGGCTGAACACCAGAGTCCAGCCGGACTACTGCATCCACTAAAGATACCTGAGTGGAAATGGGAAGAGATTGGCATGGACTTCATTGTTGGATTACCCCGCACGTCTGTTGGATATGATTCTATATGGGTGATTGTGGACAGGCTAACTAAAGTAGCCCACTTTATTCCAGTGAAGACCACGTATTCAGGAGCCAAGTTGGCAGAGTTGTACATGGCACAGATTGTATGCCTACATGGTGTGCCAAAGAAGATTGTGTCAAACCGGGGATCACAGTTTACCTCTCGATATTGGAAGAAGTTGCACGAGTCCTTGGATACAAGATTAAATTTTAGTTCGGCTTACCACCCACAGACTGATGGGCAGACTGAGAGGACTAACCAAGTGTTGGAAGATATGTTAAGAGCTTGTGCCCTTAAGCATGGTGGTAGTTGGGATAAGAGCTTGCCTTATGCTGAGTTCTCCTATAATAATAGCTATCAGGCCAGTTTGAAGATGTCACCGTTTGAGGCTTTATATGGCAGAAAGTGCAGGACTCCACTGTATTGGGATCAAACTGGTGAAAGGCAGTTGTTTGGGCCTAAGATTATACAAGAAGCAGAAGATCAAGTCCGTCAAATAAGAGAGAATTTGAGAACTGCACAGTCAAGGCAGAAAAGTTATGCTGATACCCGGAGAAGACTGCTTGAGTTTAAAGAGGGAGATTATGTCTATTTGAAGGTGTCACCACTCCGGGGTATGAGAAGATTTAAAGTCAAAGGAAAGTTGTCCCCTCGCTTTATTGGACCCTTCTTAATCTTATAGTGAGTGGAAGAGGTTGCATACCAATTGGAGTTACCAGATCATCTTGCGGATGTTCATGATGTTTTTCATGTATCTCAGCTGAAGAAATGTCTTAGGGTACCTGAGGAGCAATTACCAATGGAGGACCTTAGTGTTCAAGAGGATCTGACTTATGCTGAGTACCCCATCAAGATTCTTGATACACTGACTCGGGTTACAAGGAATAAGGTTATAAAGATGTGCAAAGTTCAATGGAGCCATCATGGAGAAGATGAAGCTACATGGGAGAGAGAAGAAGAGCTTCGCATAGATTTTCCCCATCTTTTCCCTCGTCCCTCCTAAATCTCGAGGACGAGATTATTTTTAAGGGGGGTAGGATTTGTAATATCCACTTTGTAATAAGAGTATAAAGAAAATTATATTCCTTTATACATATGTGTGTCATCCAAGTTTATCATTTCATGAGCACATCACATATAACAAATAACTAAATGACAAAAGACACCTAAAAATAATACATGCATCATGTTGGGATTTTATTTTGTGCATCTTGTGACAACATAAAATGACAATAAATATATCAAAGCTTAAAGTAGAATTTAAATTCTAAAAGGAATTCAAGAATTTAGAAAAGAAGAGAAGAAGAAAAAAATACTATATGAGTGAAAAAGAGTATAAAACACATACATATAATAAAATATAATACCTCTATAATTAGACTTGAATGTGTAAATTTTACCCAAAGGTGAAACTCCTAAAAGGATTCAAAATTCAGAATTGGAAATTGAAAACAAAAATGAAATAAAACAGAAAATAAAAGAAAAAGAGAAAACAACCTTACCTAGGCTGCGGAGTTCATTTCGGCCCACCTGAAGAAACCGCCCACGCGGCCCAACTCCTAATCTTCCACGCACGCGCACTGGACACCCACTGACATCCGGACCCCGCGCCCAGCCTACATAGTATAGTCATTCAGCGCTAGCGTTGAGTCACTAGCGGGTGGGACCCACTTGTCGGGTTCTCCCCCTTCGCGTAACAGAACCCGCGCGGGAGCTTCGGCTGCCGTTGCGGACCTCGCTGGCCGAGCTCGACTGGGGTATAAAACTCGATCATGTCTCGCCTCCTCCTCAACCCACTGCGCCGCAATCCTCTGCCCCCATACGCGTGTTCAGATCGACGCTGGTAGCCCTACCGCGGCAAGCCGTGAGCGAACAGGGAGGAGCGGCACTGCGGATTCCAACCTCCACCCATCCCTCGCGACCTAGGTGCGTCCACTTTGCGACTCGTTAAGCTAAACCCCGCTTAATTCCCTTGATTTGTCCAGTAGAATAGCAACCGGTGGACCTTAGCTCGGTTGGCTTCCTGCAATTGTGTGTTCCTGGCGCGGCGCGCCGTGGACCGTGACCCACGCTTGATGGCGGTAGAAATTGATGGGGGAGATAGGTTCGTGGAGTCGTCAATTCCACGGGGGCCATGTGAATCGGTGTTTGGTCGCTCTAGCCACGCAAATTGCTCGCCGCAACTTTGAGCACCGTTGTGGTCCGCACGACTCCGTGGTCAGACCACCTCAATGCGAGGGCGCAAAAATTGCTTCACCAGATCGATATGCCTCGTTGTGGGCATGGTGTAGAACCTTTTAATTGAGTTTTGGGTGCGTCGTCTGGCCGGGGCAGTCATCACCGGTGTTGGGTTTTCCACCGTGGTCGGGCGGCGGCGGATGGAGGGGGGAAACAGGGCGCGTCGAAGAAGATGGTGTTGTTGCCGCTGATCTGTTCACGAACGGCCATGATTAGATCAGGGGTACCCTTACGCGTGGACCGTAGATCTGCAATCCTATGGATACGATGCGATCTCAGTTATTTTGGATCCAAGCCGTAGATATAGGATCCAGCGGCTATTGTTGAATACCGGTTCAGAGTTATAACCTTCTAATCTGGGCCATATGGTTTAGATCCAACGGCCCGGGTTCACCTGTACCCCTTCGCCGTGGCAATTTTTCTAAAGAGACCCCGGGTTCTTGCGGAATCAACCCGCAGTCCATAGACACTGTTGACTGAGTCTCAGGAAACTTATAAGGAAGCCCCTGCACATTCCAGAAAATGGTGCACAGTCCATAGGATTATTATAATCAGAGAAAATAAAATAAAAATAGATTTTTAATATAAAATAAGTGCTAGAATTTGTATAATTCGTAGAAAATTCAAATGAACTCCAAATTAGCTCATTCCAGTTCCTAAAATTTTGTAATTTTATTCTCCATCATCTAGAGTCTCTGTTTCTACATGAAAACAGTAAGAAAATTTATTTCTCATCTAATCCTATTTTAATCACATTAAACCTTAGGAAATTCATAACTTGAATTCTATAACTCCAAATTTAGTGATTCCAGTTCCTATGATTTCATTTTAATGTGTAGATGTTGACTGTGTATTTTATGTACATGTTTGGTGCAATGTTAATTTTTGCTATACTATGTATGTATTGTGTTGATGCGAGTAGACGAGCAAGCCACTGTGGAATCTGAGGTTCAACAAGTAGAAGTAGCTGAGGAGGAGCTCATTGAAGGCAAGTTGTGCCCTTGATCACTTACTTTTTCCCAGCCATGTTCTTATTAATTATAATGATCTGCATAGGTTAATTTTGATGGGATCCTTTAGGTTACCCCAGTTTTGGTTATCTTTATACCTTGTTCACCCCTGAAATATCTTTGGGTAGTACCTGCTATTGCTTTATGTGGATTGGGTATGGAGATACACTATACATGATTATTCTGTTATTATCTTGTTATTATTACTGTTCATGTTAAGATCATTAAATTAATGGGAACATGGAGCGACCACCTGGGAAAACAGTGCTACCACAAGGGTTTAATGGGACGCCCTTGGCTGATTAACTAGGAAAGCTAGTGGAGGTCTTCCTTACCCGAAAGGGGCAAGGGCAGTAGGGGAGTGGTCAGTGTAGGGAGGTCCTTGGGTTGATTTTGCTGCGATGGCGGTCAGGCGAGGGATTCCTGCACTGGAGCTTCCTATAAACTGTAGCGGGATTTCTGAAGCTAATGGAACTTTGTAAAGGCCTCGTAGTGTTACCCTGCCTCGCCTCCTCGGTAGAGGTGTATGGGATTGGCCGTCTCTCGGCAGATGGGTAACATGACTTGTGGGTAAAGATGCACAACCTCTGCAGAGTGTAAAACTAGTATACTAGCCATGCTCTCGGTCATGAGCGGCTCGGACCCTCACATGATTAATTTATGGAACTTAAATTTAACTTGACATTTGCATCGCATTTGGGATTATTTTACTATTACTTTTCTCTATTATTATTAAGGTTTGGTATTTACTTACACCTAGTAATTGCTAATAAAATTTTGACCAACTTATAAAAGCAATGCTCAGCTTCAGCCTTTATTTCATTAATCAGCCTTACACTTCATGAACTCCCACCTTTGGTGAGTTCATGCCACATTATTCCCCACGACTTGTTGAGCTATGAACGTATGTGAGCTCACTCTTGCTGTCTCACCCCCCCCCCCCCCCCCCCACAGAAGAAGAACAGGTGGTCGAAGAGGAGCCGCCTAACACTGAGGCATTCGACTTGATCTAGGTGGCATTTCTCAGTTGACATTGGCGCCGACGATCCTTAGTTCGTTTTATGGTTATTCCTTTATTTTGTAATAAGACTTCCGCTATGTAATAAATACTCTGATGTTTTATGACATTTATCTCTATACACTCCGTTATTATATGTGTTTTCCTCTTGGCGCATGTATGAGATGCACCCGGCTTTGTCCTTCAAAACCGGGTGTGACAATTTTGCTGCTTGGCGCGTGCTGGTACCGAAGTTTCTAGTCATGATCCATTATGGAATTACACTAATGTGTGATCTTCTGTGGACTCCTCCCTTGAAATAATTTCGATGTTGTTTGTCGAAGAGATCAAGCAACATTTATCATCGATGTTGGATCAAAAGGGCATACCACTTTCATGTGTGGTCTCTTTTCTTTTGATCTTGATTGTGATTACTCATAGAAGTTCCCTTTACATCCTTTGTGTAAAGGTGAAGCCTTAGAGCTTTTTAGTGTTGGAAAAATAGCTGATTAGCTCTCAAAATGGAGATTGTTTTTCCCTACTGCTGAGATGCATGAGTTTGTTCATTCGCTCTCTTATTTAATCCATGTATTCCCTAACCAAGTTAGTTCATCTCGCATGAAGAAACGGATGAACAACATGACCAAATGGATTTCTACCCAAATACGTGATCAACTATTAACAAGAGAGAACTCTCGGCCATTGGATTGCCGATGGATAATAAGAAGACTTACTAAGTGTTAATCGTAGTTCAACAAGTTGGTTTTTACTAACTTGTAACTGCATTGTTAACAAAGGTTGAGTTTAGAGATCGTTTTATTGAGTTGTCTAAACTCACTTTGGTTCAACCATTTTAAGGAAGTGTTTATAAGAATCAAGATTAAGTCGACTGATAACCACCTAATCATCGCTCTAGTCATGTCTCGATCGCCACACGTGTGTTTTTCCAGCATGTGTGATCAAGTAGATCCATGATTAGTGCTCGATAAAATGGATTGGTTGCGAAGGTAGCATTTCCAGATCCCTCCGCTGGTGATTTTCTCGAATCTATATCACCTTTCATGGACTTGGATTTTCTGGCTAGCCACGGGTCAACTGTGATGTTATTCGACATTCACACCCGTCTCGTGTACTATGAACTTACCATGACCACTTGTTGGTAAACCTCTTTTTGTGTGTTTTACCCAAGAGGTTGCAACTGATTCTGCTTGAGTAAAGTCGCATATCTACCGCTCACTTAACAGACTCAGATAGTATAGTGTCATTAGAAAAAGCAAACTACATACATGGAACCTTATATGTTCCTCTGGCAGACATCGTCCTATTGTTGGACATCTCTAAATTAACTTAAGACGATACATAATATGTCCACTAGAGAAACAACCTTCTGAGACACTCATCTTTGCCTGGGACTACCTTATGATTACCGTTGATATGGACAAGGGTTACATTATTCTCTGCTCTTAAAAGTCTTTCGTTCCGAATCTCGGGACGAGATTCTTTTAAGGGGGGCGGGCTGTAACATCCCAGGTGTTATCTCTCGTTAAACCGCGATTATGGATTTAAGCATGAGTAAGTAAAATGGACACTAAAACTTTAATTATCTTCGTCTATCGTGATTTTTAATATCGCATCTGTTTCGTCTATCGTGAGTTCGACATCATTTTTATTTATCTGGGCTCTTCCTAAATTTTTGTGATGTTTGTAACATAGTTGTTCCGAAAATCGGTGTGTCCGGTGGTTATTTAAAATACATCGCTCGTGCAAATACGAATTCGGAAGCCCGACCCACTCGGATGATTTTTATCTCGGGCAAATTTATTTGAACTTAACGACTAAAATGTTCGGGGTAAAATAATTTGAATCGCGTGAAATCTTGCGTGAGGTTATGACCCAGTTTATCCTTCGGCATGCTGTTTTGACGATAAAATCGCGTGTACATTAGCAGATATGGTTTCGGCTAATCTCTGTCGAATCACGCAGAGCAAATTATCGAAGTCGAAATCAGTTTTATTCGGGCTATCGTTTCTCGCCTAGATCCAAATCTTCGGATATAAGTAATTGGTAAATAATTTGGTTCGCTAAATTCGGAGTAGGGAATGTGTATCCATATAGCGTGTCGACCCAGTATACATCGCTAAAACTCGTGATTCGAAATATCTGCAATTTTCTTTAAAAAAAGGGAAAGCCAAACAAAAATCTGGATGAAAAATATCTCTCTCGCTGATTTTTTTTCTCCCCTTCCTTATCTCCACCGCCGCTAGGATTTTTACTAGCCGTCGTACGTAGATTTTTCCTGGTGTCGGTTTTATCTCCTGGGAGCCGTCGTCTTCTTTCTCCCTGCGTGCTCCTCTCTGACCAGCCGTTCCTCTCTTCTCCCTCAAGCTCGCCGTGGAGCTCCCCTGCTGGAACGCCGGCTCCCTACTCGGCTCCTTCCTCCCTGCTCCTCCAGCTCGCCTAGCCAGCTGAGGTCCTCCCCATGGCGGCTTCCCCATGCCACGCCCTAGCCCCTGCTCCTCGTTCTTCTCTGCGCGACGTGGAGTCTCCTCGCCGCGCTCGGATCTCGTCCGAGTCACCACCGTCCTCAAGCTCGACGTCCTTCCTCTGCTCGCCCAGCCCCTTCTCCTACCGCGACCCCGCCTTGGTCCCATAGCGCTCGGCTCCTTCCGGATCCAGGAACGGTCGCTGGTGTCTTCTCTAAGGCGTTTGTCTCCCTGTGTGCGCGTTCTCTTTGCTTCTCCCTTCTCTGCCCGGTCGCCCCAGCTTCCATGGCTGCTCGCGAAGTCCCTCTGTTGGCCGCGCAGACCTCCTGGTCGCGGGTGGCTCTAGCCCAGGCCACCATCGTGCCCTCCCCTACAAGCTGCCGCGTCCTGGTGGCTGGTGTTCACTTACATCGTCTCGACCTTCACCAGGTGCGCGTGCTGGCCATCGGCCTTGCCATGGCGCTTCGCTTCCCCCAGCAGCGCTCTCCTCCTCTACTCCAACCATAGTCGCGCACCTCAGCTCGCATGCGCGTTTCTCTGCTCGCCAGCGTGCCCTTCCTGCTGCTGCGCCCGGTCTTCGTCTCTGTCGCGCTGATCTACGCTCGTCCATGGACGTCGAACCCACCCAGCTCCTTGCTCGCCATGGCCCTGGTCGTCGCATCACTGTGCGCAGCGGAAGCGTGGTGGGTATTGGTTGCGGGCATGGTCAGGCGACGCGAGATCTAGGCACGCCATCGTTTCATTATGCCAACGTTGTGCCTTTTGTGCCAATCATCGATTTCCTATTCACCACAACACCGTCATCCCCTGTCGTGCCCCGAATATCGTGCTTGTTGTGGTCGGCTTTGGTGGTCGGCATCATCGACCGTCAATTCCGTCAAAAGCCACGTTCATTTGTTATTGTTCTGTAGTCTGCGAGAAAGAAATCTAGGGAAATCTGGGTAAAAAAAAAGCGAACCCCATCCGTCGCTTCCTTGGTGTGCTGAGAAATGCTCCCACCAGACATCGTCGTCAATCTCACGAATTCAGATCGGGTTTAGGTAACGATAAGCCGATTTATTGTTTCAGATATTGTGTGATTGATGATTTGGATATATTAATTCCGCCGGTCCTTTTTCTCGTAGCATATTTGTATTTGTGGTAGTAGATATAATATTTATTAAGATACCCGAGTCGCTTGCTACAATTTGGTCAAAGCCGGGTAGTGAATCACCAGTTTGAGATGTAGGTTATGGAAATAGAGCTTCGGTAGGTATACTTGTCGAGTATATTTAAACTAGTTAAGTTAGTTTTAAGTATGGTTATGGCCGATTATGGTTAGCACCATCGACCTATATCTTATGCATTTTGATTCACAACGTGGAAACATATGTTTAGTGTAATTGGATTTATCTGATGTTGTGTTGTGCTTGTGTGCAATGGTGAATTAATCACATTGTATAATGATCGTCGATGGGTAGGTCAGGTGAGTAGTGCCTTGATAGGTGTATATGTTAAATATAATTAAATAGGTTCCACATATGTGATGAGTAGTGGTCTTAAATATTGGTAAAATGTTCTGTTCATACGGTAATAGGATGAAGTTAGTATTTTGTAGAATGCTCGAGTTCTATTTATATTATGTCTAATTATGTTGGTACATATATAAGAATTATGTTGTCGTGATTATGATGATGACTTAATCGTAATATTATCTTGCGATACCCGTCTTTATATGCATTCATGTGCATAATGCATTTCATTCAGGTATGTGAATTAACCACGTGATGTGGAGAACCAGAACTGAGTCAACCACAAGATGGTGCTGATGAACGGAACTGAAGATGGACAGACGAAACAAATATCAGAACATAAGATGGTCATCAAGTGATCGACGTCTAACAACACTAACCTAGTGTTATCCAGGCAAGCCCCGATCATTTGCCACCTCCTTGTGTTTTAAAATCTTTATCACCTTGTTTGATGCATTAGGTGATAGGAGTTGTGTGCTAAACAATTGATGCATTTCCTTCCTTGGAAAATTGAATACCCTTCCTTGATACCCTTTTATGAAAAGAATTTTTTATTCTTAGCCTTTCTCTAGGAAAACAAAAATGTTTTGTTTTAAAACAAAAGTGATGCTTCAGTGGGTGGGAATGTTTTCAAAAATAAAATACTTATGATGGTGAATCCGTCAAATGCCTTGATGGGTTCAACAACAGAAAAGATGTACCTCTGCCAGGTACCAAATTTTGAGTTTGAAATGATAAAGCTGAGACCGGGCGGGTGACTTGCACGAGAAGAGAGTCTCGGTGTAGTGTCTTCGTCTGAGTCGATTAAGGACCATGTCGATGTAGGTTTGATGATTAAGGACCTTTTAACTGGTCACATGCCTCATCATGGGTAAGCTTTGCCTCAGGCAGACTAATACCAGAATAAGACAACATGCAATGGGAGTGGAGAGATGGCGAGAGTAGCGTGTACCCTCTATGGCAAGAGGCTGGACGGTGGTGTATCTGTGCTCTTGGTTGGCATGAACCTGATCTGGTCTTAAGAAACCTGGTGGCGAGTTGACATATGCAAGGGTTAAGTGCTACATATGTCGTGTGATTGGAGATCCCTAGCTGGGTATTAATCCATTCGGATCGCCGTTACTTCTCATACATGAAGACTTGGTCACTGACCTACACGTAGCAATCCAGTGAACTGATGGGATGATAAAAGACGGCTAGTATAGGCCAAGTGCTTGAACTAGGGTAGAAAGAACTCTATATGTAGGTAACTTTACTTAACCTAACAAGTAAAATTGGATTTTAAGGATCCACTCATAGTAAGCTTTTCTGCAAAAGAGTCATTGATTCTTGATAAGCTTTACCTTGACTCCCTCTAGCCAGCATATCCTTGAGAGTCTTTTCTTTACTTGGGTAAGTCTTGCTGAGTAATTGCATACTCAGGGTTTTATTCCCTTTTGTTTTTTAGGTTATAACTTTGTGTTGTTGTTGATGGTGTTAAGTGCCGGTGGGCTCGGCCTTCTTATAAGTCTAAGTAACTCTTCTATACTTCTTATTGAGGATGGTCACTTGAGCTAGCATATATTTCAAAACTATAATAATTTATAACAGTTCAAAGTTACTTCTTTGAATCACTTTCGTAATCACTCCGATCATGTACAATATAAACTTGATGTAATTTGTAAAATTTGGTAATAAGATTTCCGCTGCAAAAATGTTGGTGTGTGTGATTGGTGTTACTTAATCTCACGATCTTGGTTGTAAGTAGTTTATCCGGTGTCCTTGGGGCAATCGGACGGATCCTGTTAAGTTATCTGGTGCACATGCATAGCAGTCTGAGGTCTTTGAGACAAGGACATGTGCAAGTGGGCCCAATAACTTGGGAGGTTCTGCCACATTGTGCGCTGTCTGTTGGTTGCCGTAGACGGTGATCACGCCTTGCGGGCCTAGGATTTTCATACAGAGATAGAGTCCATGAATGGCCGCCTCAAACTTGTTGATCGATCCCTGACCCATTATGGCATTGTATGGGTAGACCATGTCGACAATGTCGAAAGTGACCTGCTCACTTCGCTCATTGGGTGCTGCACCAAATGATAGTGAGAGCTTTATCTTGCCGACGAGGAAGGTGCCCTTGCCGCCAAAGCTGTAGAGGGGATTGTCTACAGGCTTGAGAAGGCTATGGCTTATTCCCATGCGATCGAAGGCAAGCATAAAAATGATGTCAGCTTGACTACCGTTGTCGACCAGCACCTTGTGTAGGTCCCATCCTACTACCCTGCAGTTGATCACCATGGCGTCTGCGTGAGGAGCGCTGCGCAAGTCAACGTCTTTGGTGTTGAAAGTGTGCGGTACATGGGACCATTTTGTTTGCACCACTAGGCCAGTGAGAGCGACATGGTTCACACTTTGGTAGTGGTCCCTTTTCTACTGCTTTGTGTCGAAGTCCATGCTTGATCCCCCAGTGATCATGTGGATGACTCCACGATATGGTGGTTCAGCGAAGTCTTCTTGTTTGGGTGCTTGTGGGGGTGGTTGTGGTGCGGGGGATTTGGGAGGTGCGGAGGCGGTGGTGGTAGAACCTGCACCTCTTGATGGTGCTGGTAAGCATGGTTGGGTGGATGCTGGATTTGTTCGTTGTGGTAGGGTTGCTAGTGATGGTATGTGCGCGCAACAACCCTCTAGTTGTCTGCTGGTTGCGCTCTAGACATTCTGTCCCTAGTGGCCTTGGTCTCTGGAAAATCCCTTGTTGGGTGTGCGCAGTCTTCATCGTGAAACAAGCAATAGAATCTATGCGGCTACTGTGTCCGTCCGCGGCCTCTTCCTCTTACGCCGTTGTCATGGCCTTGGGGGGTATTCCTGACGACGGGTGGTCTCTCCGGCTAGGTGCTGATTGGCTATGTTGTGCACCTATTGATGATTGTGATTGTCCTGGCCATAGTCTGGCTGCGTCGGCCTAGTCCAGGTTCTGCTGGACGGTGGAGGGTCCTTGGGCTTCCTCTGAGATTCAACCTTGCATTGATGGAGCTCCTTAGACCTGACATACTTTTCAAATAATTGGTATAGCTCTTGTAGATTCTTGGGTGGGTCCCTGATGCAATGACTGTACAGGACGCCCGCCCGAAGGCCGCTGATGGCGTAATGGATTGCAATGTGGTGTCAACTGATGGCAGTTGCGACTTGAGTGTCAGGAATTTCCTGTAGTACTCACGAAGGGTTTCCTTCTCTTGCTGCTTGCAAAGGGATAACTTGGCTAGGGCGTCTGTATCGGGTTGATACCCTTGAAAGTTGAGTAGGAACTTGTTGCGAAGCCCTTTCTAGGACTCAATAGACAGTGGCGGTAACCTGGTGTACCAAGTCAAGGCTGGGCCTTCGAGTGCGATGATGAAGGATTTGGCCATGGTGGCATCGTCCCCTCCGGGCGACACAATGGCTACCTGGTATCTCATGATGTACTAAGCCGTGTCGGTACTGCCGTTGTATTTGGGGTAGGTGCCGGCCCTAAAGTTGGTGGGCTAGGGCGATGCCTGAAGTTACGAAGCTAGGGGGCTTCACTCGTCGAGATAGTTGATGCCCTGGAAGGCTGCGGTGGGTGGGATGCAGGGGCCGCGCTGTGGTATGAATGGGTCTTCGGCTTGGATGTACTGCTAGAGAAGTGGCGGTGGTGCGAGGGGTCCACGCCGTAGGTTGTATTGGCCTTCGCCTTGCATGAGTGCGATCTCTTGCTCTAGCTCCTGAGCTCTATGCTCCTCATCTTGTATCATCTGACGCACCTTGGCTTGCATGGTGACTCATTGGTGCTTGGCTTCAAGGATTTCTTTCTGCTTCTGCCGGTGTTGGTTTTTGATGAGCAGAGCTCGCAGCTTTAGCTAGTCTTCGGCTGAGATTGTAACACCCGATTTTAAGGGACAAAGCCAGGTGCATCTCATACATGCGCCAAGAAGACAACATATATAGTAACAGAGTGTATAAAAAAACATCAGAGTACTTATTACATAGCGGAAGTCTTGATACAAAATAAAAGAATAAACATTAAACGAACTAAGGATCGTCGGCGCAAATGTCAACTGAGAAACGCCACCTAGATCAGATCATACTCCTCGCTTTGTGGCTCCTCCTGAACCACCTGTTCTTCTCCTGTGGGGGGGTGTGAGACAGCAAGAGTGACCTCACATACGTTCATAGCTCAACAAGTCGTGGGGAATAATGTGACATGAACTCACCAAAGGTGGGAGTTCATGAAGTGTAAGGCTGATCAATGAAATAGAGGCTGAAGCTGAGCATTGCCTTTATAAGTTGTTCAAAATTTTATTAGTAGTTACTAAGTGTAAGTAAATACCTATCCTTAGAAATAATAAATAAAAGTAATAATAAAATAATCCCAAATGCAATGAAATGACAAAATAAGTTTGAGTTCCATAAATTAATCATGTGAGTGTCCGAGCCGCTCATGACCGTGAGCACGTCTAGTATACCAGTTTTACACTCTGCAGAGGTTGCGCATCTTTACCCACAAGTCGTGTTACCCATTTGCCATGGAGTTGATCAGACCCCATACACCTCTACCAAGGAAGCGAGGCAAGGTACCACTACGAGGCCTTTACAAAGTTCCACTAGCTTCAGACTACCCGCTACAGTTTATAGGAAGCTCTAGTGCAGGAATCCCTCGCCTGACCGCCATCGCAGCAAAATCAAACCAAGGACCTCCCTACACTGACCACTCCCCTATTGCCCTTGCCCCTTTCGGGTAAGGTAGCCCTCCACTAGCTTTCCTAGTTTATCAGCCAAGGGCGTCCCATTAAACCCTTGTGGTAGCACTGTTTTCCCGGGTGGTTCTCCATGTTCCCATTAACATAATGATTGAAAGGGAATTAGGCTTACACTTATTCCATATACTAATTTTGGTGGTTGAATTGCCCAACACAAATAATCCGACTAACTAGTTTGCCCAAGTTCATAAGTTCTACAGGTACAAAGGTTCACCATAAGCCAATAAAAAGACCAAGAAAAAGGGTTCAAACAAAGGAGCAAAGGGACAACCGAAGGCACCCTGGTCGGGCGCACCGGACTGTCCGGTGTGGCACCGGACAGTGTCCGGTGCACCAGGGAAGATCGACTTCAAACTCGCCAGTCTCGGAAATTCTTAGAGCCGGGGCGCTATAATTCACCGGACTGTCCGGTGTACACCAGACAGTGTCCGGTGCTCCAAGGAGGCGCGGCTCTGAACTCGCCAGTCTCGGGATTTCGCAACGGCTGCTCCGCTATAATTCACCGGACTGTCCGGTGTACACCGGACTGTCCGGTGTACACCGGACTGTTCGGTGTAACAGCGTGACAACGGCTACTACGGCGCCAACGGTCACCTGCAGGCGCTCTACAGGCGCATTCAATGCGCGCCAGAGCGCGCAGAAGTCAGGCACGCGCGAACAGGCGCACCGGACACTCTACAGTTCATGTCCGGTGCGCCACCGGACATCAAGGCGGGTCCCGCGTCAGAGCTCCAACGGTCGGAACCCTAACGGCCAGGTGACGTGGCTGTCGCACCGGACATGTCCGGTGTGCACCGGACTGTCCGGTGCACCATACGACAGACAGCCTCCACCAAACGGCTAGTTTGGTGGTTGGGGCTATAAATACCCCCAACCACCCCACATTCAAGTCATCCAAGTTTTCCCACTTCAACTACTTAAAAGAGCTCTAGCATTCAATTATAGACACACCAAAGTGATCAAATCCTCTCCAAACTCCACACAACGCCCTAGTGATTAGTGAGAGAGATTTGTTTGTGTTCTTTCGAGCTCTTGCGCTTGGATTGCTTTCTTTCTTCTTTGATTCTTCATTGCGATCAAACTCACTTGTAATTGAGGCAAGAGACACCAATCTTGTGGTGGTCCTTGTGGGAACTTTGTGTTCCAAATATTTGAGAAGAGAAAGCTCACTCGGTCCGAGGGACCGTTTGAGAGAGGGAAAGGGTTGAAAAAGACACGGCCTTTGTGGCCTCCTCAACGGGGAGTAGGTTTGCGAGAACCGAACCTCGGTAAAACAAATCATCGTGTCTCACTCCGCATTTGCTCACGATTTGTTTTGCGGCCTCTCTCTCGGACTCGTGTTTATTTCTAACGCTAACCCATCTCGTAGTTGTGTTTATATTTGTAAATTTTAGTTTCGCCCTATTCACCCCCCCTCTAGGCGACTTTCAATTGGTATCGGAGCCCGGTGCTTCATTAGAGCCTAACCGCTCGAAGTGATGTCGGGAGATCACACCAAGAGGGAGATGGAGACCGGCGACAAGCCCACTACGAGTCACGAGAGCACTTCATCGGAAGAGTCCCGCACCAAGAGGAAGGAGAAGAAGGACTCCTCCAAACGGAAGGAGAAAAGATCTTCTTCACACCACAAAGAGAAGGAAAAATCCTCTTCCCACAAGCCGCATCGGAGTGGGGACAAGAAAAAGAGGATGAGGAAGGTGGTCTACTACGAGACCGATTCTTCATCGGCATCCACCTCCAGCTCCGACGCGGCGTCCGTCACTTCTAAGCGCCAAGAGCGTAAGAAGTATAGTAAGATCCCCTTACTCTACCCTCGCATTTCTAAACATGCACCTTTGCTTTCCGTCCCATTAGGCAAACCACCAACATTTGATGGTGAAGATTATGCTAGGTGGAGTGATATGATGCGATATCACCTAACCTCACTCCACAAAAGTATATGGGATGTTGTTGAGTTTGGTGTACAGGTACCATCCGTAGGGGATGAAGACTATGATACGGACGAAGTGGCCCAAATCGAGCACTTCAACTCCCAAGCCACAACCGTACTCCTCGCCTCTCTAAGTAGAGAGGAATATAACAAGGTGCAAGGGTTGAAGAGTGCGAAGGAGATTTGGGACTTACTCAAGACCATGCACGAAGGTGATGAACTCACCAAGATCACCAAGCGGGAAACGATCGAGGGGGAGCTCGGTCGCTTCCGTCTTCGCCAAGGGGAGGAGTTACAAGATATGTACAACCGGCTCAAAACCTTGGTGAACCAAGTGCGCAACCTTGGGAGCAAGAAATGGGATGACCACGAGGTGGTTAAGGTTATTTTAAGATCACTTATTTTCCTTAACCCTACTCAAGTACAATTAATTCGTGGTAACCCAAGATATACACTAATGACTCCCGAGGAAGTAATCGGGAATTTTGTGAGCTTTGAATGTATGATTAAAGGCTCAAAGAAGATCAACGAGCTTGATGAACCCTCCATGTCCGAAGCACAACCGGTGGCATTTAAGGCAACGGAGGAGAAGGAGGAGTCTACACCGAGTAGACAACCAATTGACGCCTCCAAGCTCGACAATGAGGAGATGGCTTTAATCATCAAAAGCTTTCGCCAAATCCTCAAGCAACGGAAGGGGAAGGATTACAAATCCCGTTCCAAGAAGGTTTGCTACAAGTGTGGTAAGCCCGGTCACTTTATTGCTAAATGTCCATTATCAAGTGATAGTGACAGGGATAACAACAAGAAGGGCAAGAGGAGAGAAAAGAAGAGGTACCACAAGAAGAGGGGCGGCGATGCCCACGTGTGCCGCGAGTGGAACTCCGACGAGAGCTCCACCGACTCCTCCGACGATGACGAGGACGCCGCCAACATCGCCGTCACCAAGGGACTCCTCTTCCCCAACGTCGGCCACAAGTGCCTCATGGCAAAGGACGGCAAAAAGAAGAAGGTTAAATCTAAATCCTCCACTAGATATGAGTCTTCTAGTGATGAAAATGCTAGTGATGAGGAGGATAACATGCGTACCCTTTTTGCCAACCTTAACATGGAACAAAAGGAAAAATTAAATGAATTAATTAGTGCTATTCATGAAAAGGATGACCTTTTGGACTCCCAAGAGGACTTCCTAATTAAGGAAAACAAGAAACATGTTAAGGTTAAAAATGCTTATGCTCTAGAAATAGAAAAATGTCAAAAACTATCTAGTGAGCTAAGCACTTGCCATGACACTATTGCCAAACTTAGAAATGAAAATGCTAAATTAATTGCTAAGGTTGATTCAAATGTTTGTAATGTTTCAATTCCAAATCTTGGAAATGATGATTTGCTTGCTAAGATTGATGAATTGAATGTATCTCTTGCTAGCCTTAGAGTAGAAAATGAAAATTTGATTGCTAAGGCTAAAGATTTTGATGTTTGCAATGTTACTATTTCCAACCTTAGAAGTGAGAATGATATATTACATTCTAAGGTTGTAGAATTAAAATCTTGCAAACCCTCTACATCTAATGTTGAGCATGTTTCTATTTGCACTAGATGTAGAGATGTTGATATTGATGCTATTCATGATCATGTGGCTTTAATTAAACAACAAAATGATCATATAGCAAGATTAGATGCTAAAATTGCCGAGCATAACTTAGAAAATGAAAAGTTCAAATTTGCTAGAAGTATGCTATATAATGGGAGACGCCCTGGCAATAAGGATGGCATTGGCTTCCAAAGGGGAGACAATGTCAAACTTAGTGCCCCTCCTAAAAGATTGTCAAATTTTGTTAAGGGCAAGGCTCCCATGCCTCAGGATAACGAGGGTTACATTTTATACCCTGTCGGTTATCCTGAGAGCAAAATTAGGAGAATTCATTTTAGGAAGTCTCACTCTGGCCCTAATCATGCTTTTATGTATAAGGGTGAGACATCTAGCTCTAGGCAACCAACCCGTGCTAAGTTGCCTAATAAGAGAACTCCTAGTGCATCAAATGATCATAGCATTTCATTTAAAACTTTTGATGCATCTTATGTTTTGACTAACAAATCCGGCAAGGTAGTTTCCAAGTTTGTTGGGGGCAAACACAAGGGTTCCAAGACTTGTGTTTGGGTACCCAAAGTTCTTGTTTCTAATGCCAAAGGACCCAAAACCGTTTGGGTACCTAAAATCAAGAACTAAACTTGTTTTGTAGGTTTATGCATCCGGAGGCTCAAGTTGGATCATCGATAGCGGGTGCACAAACCACATGATGGGGGAGAAGAAGATGTTCTCCTCCTACAAGAAAAACCAAGATCCCCAACGAGCTATCACATTCGGGGATGGAAACCAAGGTTTGGTCAAAGGTTTGGGTAAAATAGCTATATCTCCTGACCATTCCATTTCCAATGTTTTTCTTGTTGATTCACTAGATTACAATTTGCTTTCCGTATCTCAATTATGTCAAATGGGCTACAACTGTCTATTCACTGATGTAGGTGTCACTGTCTTTAGAAGAAGTGATGATTCAATAGCATTTAAGGGAGTGTTAGAGGGTCAGCTATACTTGGTAGATTTTGATAGAGCTGAACTCGACACTTGCTTAATTGCTAAGACTAACATGGGTTGGCTCTGGCACCGCCGACTAGCCCATGTTGGAATGAAGAATCTTCATAAGCTTCTAAAGGGAGAGCACATTTTAGGACTAACAAATGTTCATTTTGAGAAAGACAGGATTTGTAGCGCATGCCAAGCCGGGAAGCAAGTTGGCACTCATCATCCACACAAGAACATCATGACAAGTGACAGGCCACTAGAGTTCCTACACATGGATTTATTCAGCCCGATCGCTTACATAAGCATCGGCGGGAGTAAGTACTGCCTAGTTATTGTGGATGATTATTCTCGCTTCACTTGGGTATTCTTTTTACAGGAAAAATCTCATACCCAAGAGACCTTAAAGGGATTCTTGAGACGGGCTCAAAATGAGTTCGGCTTAAGGATCAAGAAAATTAGAAGCGACAACGGGACGGAGTTCAAGAACTCTCAAATTGAAGGCTTCCTTGAGGAGGAGGGCATCAAGCATGAGTTCTCTTCTCCCTACACCCCACAACAAAATGGTGTAGTGGAGAGGAAGAATCAAACTCTTTTGGACATGGCAAGAACCATGCTTGATGAGTACAAGACACCGGATCGGTTTTGGGCCGAGGCGGTCAACACCGCCTGCTACGCCATCAACCGGTTATATCTACACCGAATCCTCAAGAAGACATCCTATGAACTCCTAACCGGTGAAGAACAGGCTCCATACATAGCGCTAAGGAACATGTCCATTGGGGATGTGTGTCCTAAGGAATCCGAAGAGCCTCCACATGCACAAGATCAACCATCCTCCTCCACACAAGCATCTCCACCAACCCAAAATGAGGACGAGGCTCAAGTTGATGAAGGAGAAGATCAAAGAGATGAGCCACCTCAAGATGACGGCAATGATCAAGGGGGAGATGCAAACAATCAAGACAAGGAGGATGCAGAACCAAGGCCGCCACACCCAAGAGTCCACCAAGCAATCCAACGAGATCACCCCATCGACACCATCCTCGGCGACATTCATAAGGGGGTAACTACTCGATCTCGTGTTGCACATTTTTGTGAGCATTACTCTTTTGTTTCCTCTATTGAGCCACACAGGGTAGAGGAAGCACTTCAAGATTCGGATTTGGTGATGGCGATGCAAGTGGAGCTCAACAATTTCACTAGGAATGAGGTATGGCATTTAGTTCCACGTCCTAACCAAAATGTTGTAGGAACCAAGTGGGTCTTCCGCAACAAGCAGGACAAGCATGGTGTGGTGACAAGGAACAAAGCCCGACTTGTGGCCAAGGGATACTCCCAAGTCGAAGGTTTGGATTTCGGTGAAACCTATGCACCCGTAGCTAGGCTTGAGTCAATTCGTATATTATTAGCCTATGCTACTTACCATGGCTTCAAGCTCTACCAAATGGACGTAAAGAGTGCCTTCCTCAATGGACCAATCAAGGAAGAGGTCTATGTTGAGCAACCTCCCGGCTTTGAAGATAGTGAGTACCCTAACCATGTCTATAGGCTCTCTAAGGCGCTTTATGGGCTCAAGCAAGCCCCAAGAGCATGGTATGAATGCCTAAGAGATTTCCTTATTGCTAATGGCTTCAAAGTCGGCAAGGCCGATCCTACTTTATTCACTAAAACTCTTGACAATGATTTGTTTGTATGCCAAATTTATGTTGATGATATTATATTTGGGTCTACTAACGAATCTACATGTGAAGAATTTAGTAGGATCATGACACAAAAATTCGAGATGTCTATGATGGGGGAGTTGAAGTATTTTCTAGGATTCCAAGTCAAGCAACTCCAAGAGGGCACCTTCATTAGCCAAACGAAGTACACTCAAGACATTCTAACCAAGTTTGGAATGAAGGATGCCAAGCCCATCAAGACACCCATGGGAACCAATGGGCATCTCGACCTCGACACAGGAGGTAAATCCATCGATCAAAAGGTATACCGGTCGATGATAGGTTCATTACTTTATTTATGTGCATGTCGACCGGACATTATGCTTTCTGTTTGCATGTGTGCAAGATTCCAAGCCGACCCTAAGGAATCACACCTTACGGCCGTAAAACGAATCTTGAGATATTTGGCTTATACTCCTAAGTTTGGGCTTTGGTACCCTCGGGAATCCTCATTTGATTTGATTGGTTATTCGGATGCTGATTGGGCGGGGTGTAAGATTAATAGAAAGAGCACATCAGGGACTTGCCAGTTCTTGGGAAGATCCTTGGTGTCTTGGGCTTCAAAGAAGCAAAATTCGGTCGCTCTTTCTACCGCCGAAGCCGAGTACATTGCCGCAGGCCATTGTTGTGCGCAATTGCTTTGGATGAGGCAAACCCTGCGGGACTATGGTTACAAATTGACCAAAGTTCCTCTTCTATGTGATAATGAGAGTGCAATCCGCATTGCGGATAATCCCGTTGAGCATAGCCGCACTAAACACATAGCCATTCGGTATCATTTTCTTAGGGATCACCAACAAAAGGGGGATATCAAGATTCCATATATTAATACTAAAGATCAATTAGCTGATATCTTTACCAAGCCACTAGATGAACAAACTTTTACCAAACTTAGGCATGAGCTCAATATTCTTGATTCTAGGAATTTCTTTTGCTAATTTGCACACATAGCTCATAAGTATACCTTTGATCATGTCTCTTTGATATATGCTATGACTAATGTGTTTTCAAGTGTATTTCAAACCAAGTCATAGGTATATTGAAAGGGAATTGGAGTCTTCGGCGAAGACAAAGGCTTCCACTCCACTATACTACTTATCCTTCGTCGTCGCTCCACATCACTCTCCATCTTTGGTATAATCTTCACTCATATGTCTTATTTGCCAAAGGGGAGAAAGTAGTTAGAAAAGGGCTTATATCTCACTCAAAGTATCCGTTTGTTGGGGACTTGTTCTCAAATGCTAAGAATTAAGAACAAGGCAACATAGAAAATGTTAAGGGTTAAAGTCCTTCGTCCTCCAAGACATTATATCCTTTTGGGATATAAGGAATTTCGGACGAAGGTTGCGAAGGACGTACCTTCGTAAACATAATAGCAAGGAACGAAGTATTCATACAGATCATAAGGTATGAAATAAACATTTAAATATTATCATAGAATTATCTCCATTTTTATTATCATGGACGAATATAAACGACTTCGAATTAAAAATGTACCTTTCGTCCTGAGGAAAGCAAAAGTACAGGTGTGATGCGAAAGCAAATGGCAGGTTCGCGTGAACAGTACAGAGGTACTGTTCATCTATTTATAGATACAGGTCGCAGCCTGTGACAAATTATAATTATGCCCCCTACAAAAGTTTATAACATTGACTCAGACCTCTATGGATAAAAAGGTCATTCTATCTTTATGTCGGTTTGTAACGCCGAAGCTCCATGAAGAGAAACCTTCGGCCATCTCCTGGGGACAACTTCAGCCGAAGCTGCTTCTTCGTGCAAGACCTTCGGCGCAACGAAGCATGACCCCAACAGTAGCCCCTTTCGCGGTGCTAGATCGTTTTTCGTAACGAGCTTGACCCGTGAAAAAAGCCTCTTCAGCTTCGGGAAGCCGAAGGTCCAAAAAACACCTTCCCTGAGCTCGTTGCTGAGAAACGATCCGGTTTCCGAGCGCGTGCCAGGCCCACCTTGCAGAGTTACTGTTTGATCTTTGCGGTCCACTGCACAGCGAGTATAAGTGACTGCCCGCCTGGTGTAAAAATCCTGTCGCTTCGCCTTCTTACCTGCAGCACTATATAAACAGACGAGTAGGTGTGAAGTTACCACAACATTCATTGCTATTTGCACTGTTTTGCTGCCAAAATTTTTAACTATAGCCGAAGCTTGATTCTCAGAATCGAACGAAGGTCCATCTCGACGTCTGCTTCGTCAGAAAGAAAGGCTTCGGGAGAAAAGGGAAAAAGAAAAAGTATCTAACTTCCCCAAATTCAGAATCAAATGGCCAGAGTACGATCTACTGCCAGAGTTGCACGTGAAGGAGACGAAGCCGAAGGTTCGAATACTGTGCCCATCTCCGAAGCGATGCAGCGTTCCGGACTGGTGACTGCGGGAGAAATGCCTGCTGCTGAAGCAAACCCGACAACTGCCGAAGGAGAGGAAGAAAACATTGAAGGGACTGATCCCGAAGATGACTACCGTATTGCCATGCCCAGCAAGCCCAGTCACCTAGATTTCGGAAAGTCGACTGTTTCTAAGGCTGATCTTTCCAAGATGGTGAAAGCAGGTTTTTTCAGTGAAGATCAGAAGAAGCTACTTCGCTTCGGGGGAGAAGAAACCACCCCGAAGCCAGAGAAGGACAAGATTGTCATCTTCAAGAGCTTTTTAAAGGCTGGGCTGAGATTCCCTCTTCATGAGATTATTGCGGAGATATTGAAGAGGTTTGGTATCTACCTTCACCAGTTAACTCCTAACGCTATCGTTAGGCTTAGCGTTTATATTTGGGCCCTCCGAAGCCAAGCAGTGGAGCCATTTGCCGACAGTTTCTGTCGAGTTCATGAGTTACATTATCAAACAAAGGCCAGAAAAGATGGGCTACATGATAATTTCGGTTGCTACAATTTTGCCTACCGGAAAACCGCAAAGTTTCCTGTAATCAGCTACCGAAGCAAATGGCCGGCAGGCTGGAAATCAGAATGGTTCTATGTCAAAGTTGATGACGACAAGGAGAAGCTTGTGCAAAGTCCACTCGAGCTGATCTTCGGAGAAACCCGACCCCGCTGCAACATGACACCAGAGGGTCAAACACAACAGGCAATGGATGAATTCAGAATTATTGCAGAGCATATCGGTACCAGGGATCTGGTTCAAGAATTCTTGGCATTCAGAGTCTTCCCTACTCTGAAAGAATGGGAAATGCCAAAGTTAAAGGGGGAGAGGAAGGAGGGGGAACTTGTCCGGCTTCCTTATCACTTCAAATTCAAGAAATACTTTAAGAAACCCTGCCAAGATTGGCTGGACACAGTTGAGGTGATGTGTAATGAAATTCTTGGAAATTATTCGAAAAAAGAAGATCAACTGATGACAGCAGCCTTCGGCACCCGCCCGAAGCGAAGGCTGAACCGAGTGCTTGATGCCCTGGGCTTCGAGTACCCTGACTATGAGCAGTTGAGCAAGGGTGCTGAGGGCCAAAAAAGAAAAAGAGTGACCGAAACTCTGAACAAGGATGAAGAAAGACCAGCAAAAGAGAAGAAAATCCCCAAGAAAAGAAAAATATCAACTCCGAAGCGAAAATTATCCGAAGAAGAGGGGACCCCCACACCACCTTCTACCAGCGACGTGGAGGAAATTTTAAAGGTAATGACTGAACCTGTGCCCACGAAGCTAAGTCCATTAGGGCCTGAACTGACGAAGCTTTTTCGAAAGGTGGAAGAGCCGGAACGAACAAAGATAACCAAACCAAAGCGGCAAAGAATTATTGCAGTGACCGAAGTTATTGATAAGACGCTGCCGAGGGCGTCAATTCAGAAAACGGCAGCTGCTGAAGACACAACAAACGTCGAAGTCGCACCTTCGGAGGTCGCGGCTACCGAAGCCGCTACAGCCGAAGATGTGAACTTAGAAACTACCATTGAGGACATCGACAAAATTTTGCAAGACATGGCTGCAGAAGAAGCTGCTGAAGAAACCATGGCCACAGTGCCTGGGAAGGGGAAAGAGATAGCCGAAGACACTTCGGACGACGAAGCCTACACATTTCAAAATTTAGTTGGGCAGAAGCTGACGAAGGCCGAAATAGGAGAGCTCAAGGACTATGCCAAATCTTGCGGATACAAGCCAGGAGCTCTTCTATTTGGAGGCATTGATGACGAAAAATTGGGCTGCATTCGAGACCAAACTGGAGCTAAGGTCATCGGTACTTTATCAAAAAGTATCGGTTTTCCGAAGCTAGAAACAGATATCAGCCGCTACCGACGACAACATATCGTCGGCAGCTTATTTTACTCCAATTTCAAGGTTAACAACTTTTCTGTGACTTCTATTGTTTTTAATAATGGAAATATTCCTAACAAAGGTTGTTTATTTGCAGAGCATGCTTCTGAGCAAAGCTCTGAAGATGCAGCAAGACTTGGAGGACAAAAAGCACGAAGCTATAATTGAAAATTTAGAGAGCAAGATAAAAGAACAATCAGCAATCATTGAAGAGAAAGACTTCGAGCTCCAATCAACCGAAGGCTTGCTGGCAGAGACTGAGGCTAAAGTATCAGAATTGAATTCGAAGCTTATCGGCCAATCAAAACAATTTGAACAGGAGAAGCTAGAGCTTAATTCGAAACTTGAAGCCGAAGTCCAGGCCAACTCAGACTTGAAGAAAGCATTAACAAGCCTTCAAGACAAATGCTTGAAATTTAGCAACAATTGTATTGAACGATTAAAAAAGATATTTTACTCTGTTGGAGCCAGCAGCGGGAAGTTTAACCCTTCAACGGAAAATTTGCCAAAAGCCTTCGATCATATTGAAGCTGAAATTGAAGAACTTGACGAAGTTATAGCCGGGCACGGTGACTTCTGTGCCTGGGTAGCTTCTCGGGGTACCGCTGCTGCGTTCCTAAAAGCCGGCTGCGAGCATGGAAAAGTCGTCAACAGGCCCAACTTCACCCTGTCTCCATCAATTCTGGATGATATTCCTGACCTCGCCCGAAGCATCTCAAATAGATTTATAAAAATGATATGGACAAAAGGCGGGCGAGAGAAAGCTGGAGACGAAGCTCAAAGTCATCTTGATCCAGTAAGAAATCATACTTTGTAATTACCTTCTCCTTCACGCTTGATTTTTACTCGCGATACCTTGATTCATGTAGGATGACGAAGGTGAAGATGATGCTTAAAATATGTTGCCGAAGCTGTCGCCGAAGCTGAAGCTTAGTGGAGATTAGTAGGAGTATACCATGGAAAAAAAACTCAGAATACTCTTGTAACAACTTTTGTAAATACAATTAAACTGTTCTCAAGGAACTTTGTACATACCTTGTAATATATTCTTACCCTTCTACTGAGTCGCTTTGATGTGGACGAAATTAGTATTTTGAGCCGAAGGCGAAAAAACACCTTCCCTTCTTTTCGTACACAACGAAGCATAGAAGACCACTTCTTTTTGCCGAAGCTTTTCTTTTTTGTACGTAACGAATCATAAAAGACCACCTTAAAAGACCACTTCTTCTGTTTGCCGAAGCAAGCACTTAGGTACACAAATGCTATGAATGAATGCTTATGCATGCAAATGCTATGATGTAATGTAATGTGCGAATGAATGTCCAAAACATATGTCCGAAGCCACACTCTCAGCCATTATTTCCTTAGAAACAACCACACGTCAGCTCTGCATTCCCTTAGGAACGACTTTGGAGCTTCTTCGCCTTTTACTTAGGCGGTATCAGCGTTGACTTTTCGCTGTAAGCTCTGCATCCCCTTAGGGACGTCTTTGGAGCTTCTTCGCCTTTTACTTTCGGCGGAATCAGAGCTCTGCATCCCCTTAGGGACGTCTTTGGAGCTTCTTCTCTCTTTTTTTTTCAGTTTCGGCACTCGATGGTGCGTTCTCAGCTTTTACATTTACATTCTTTGGGGGATTTTGCTCTTATAAAACTAAAAAGGAAATTACAGATGATGGCCCCATTAAAAACCTTTCTCCCCCTTTAGAAAGGAAAAGGGTGCCAAAAAAAAGAAAAGAAAAAACATAAAAAGTTACATCAGGTTATACATAATATCGCCGAAGCTCATCCGCATTCCAAGATCTTGGAATTTCGTTGCCATCCATGTCCTTCAATCTGTAGGAACCAGGCCTTGTCGAAGATGCTACTAAGAAAGGCCCTTCCCATTTCAATTGTAACTTGCCCACTGTATCTGGGTTGGCCACTCTCCGAAGCACCAAGTGTCCCGGCTCAATATTTTTTAGCCGGACCTTTCTATCTCGCCATTTAACTGTTTCAGCCTGGTATTTATTGATGTTTTCCACAGCTTGAAGTCTGATTCCTTCTAAAGCATCTTTTTCCACAAGACAATCATCTTCAGGACTTGATTCTGCCGAAGCTACTACTCTTATTGATCCAGCTTTGGCTTCTTCCGGAGTTATTGCTTCGTCACCGAATAATAACTTGAATGGGGTAAAGCCTGTAGACCTTGATGCTGTTGTATTGTGGCTCCACACCACTTTAGTTAACTGATCTGGCCACTTTCCCCTGGGTTGATTGAAGATTAACTTCATTATTCCTGTCATTATAATGCCGTTGGCCCTTTCAATGAGCCCATTCGACTCCGGATGCCTGACTGATGCAAAATGGATCTTCGTTCCAATTTGATCACAGAAATTTCTGAAAGCTTCGGAGTCGAACTGCGTTCCATTATCTACAGTGATGGCCTTCGGTACTCCGAAGCGACAGACAATGTTCTGCCAGAAAAACTTTTGGACAGTGGCCGAAGTTATTGTGGCTAATGGCTTCGCCTCAATCCATTTAGAAAAGTACTCCACAACCACTATAACATATTTTAGATTCCCTTGAGCCGGTGGTAATGGACCTAACAAATCAAGGCCCCACCTTTGCAATGGCCAGATGGGTTGTATCAGCTGGGTCAAAGACGAAGGTTGCTTTTGATCTCTTGCACATTTCTGGCAACCTTCGCACTTTTGAACTAATTCCGCTGCATCCGAAGCTGCCTTCGGCCAATAAAACCCTTGGCGGAAAACTTTTCCAAGTAACGGCCTAGATCCGATGTGGGATCCACACAGGCCTGCATGTATTTCTTTCATTAACTCTATACCTTCGGCTCTAGACAAGCACTTGAGCAGCGGGGCACAAACTCCATGTTTGTATAGTTCCCCTTCTATCATGACATACGGACGAGCTCTTGCCTCTATTCTTTTATTGTAAGCTTCGTCATCTGATAGGAAGTTACCCTGAAGGTAAGAGATTATTTCAGTTCTCCAATCTTCGCTGTAAACAGGAGAAATGTTGAGGACTGCTCTTTCAAGGAGCTCTACTGAAGGTGCCTTTATTGTTTCGAAGAACACATCCGAAGGTAACGGCAGCCCCTGTGCTGCAGACTTGGCTAGCAAATCAGCATGCTCATTTTGCCCTCGAGGGATATTCTTGACAGAAAATCCTTCGAAGGAAGCTTCGATCCTTCGGACCGTGTCTAGGTATTTTTCAAGCTTCGGGTCTTTAGCCTTGCAACTTTTATCAATATGACCCGAAACAACCTGGGAATCAGTTTTAAGAATCGCCCTTCTGATTCCCATTGCCTTTAGTTTCCGAAGACCCAAGAGCAGGGCTTCGTACTCAGTAATATTATTTGTGCAGCTGAAGTCAAGTCTTGCTGCATAACAAGTTTTAACCTTGGATGGTGAGACCAACACAGCAGCTGCACCTGCTCCGAAGGTTCCCCAAGAGCCATCACAAAACACTGTCCACACTTCGGCATCTTTATTTGCTTCTTCATCCTGAGCCCCTGGCGTCCAGTCGGCAATGAAATCTGCCAATGCTTGAGACTGGATCGAGGATCTATGCACATAATCAATGTAAAATTCATTGAGATCTGCAGCCCATTTTCCAATCCGTCCAGTAGCTTCTCTATTTCTCATGATATCCTTCAACGGCTGCGAAGAAGGAACAATAATATTGTATGCCTGAAAATAATGCCGAAGCTTCCTGGATGCCATTAAAACGGCATATAATACCTTCTCCAGCTCTGTATAATTTTTCTTTGATATACTAAGGACTTCAGATACGAAATATACTGGAACCTGCTTCTTGATTTGTCCATCAAACTTCTCCTGAACAAGCGCCGCACTTACTGCTGAGTGCGAAGCTGCCACATATAACAACAGAGGAGCCCCTGGCGTTGGTGGAGTTAATGTTGTTAGATCTATTAAGTATTGCTTCAGCTCTTCGAAGGCTTTTTGTTGACTTGGGCCCCATTGAAAGACTTCAGCTGACTTCAGCACCTCGAAGAATGGTAAATTTCTTTCTGCTGATCTGGATATAAATCTGTTGAGAGATGCCAGTCTTCCTGTCAATCTTTGGGCCCCCTTTCTTGTGGTTGGCGGCTCCATTCGAAGTATAGCTTCGATTTTATTTGGATTAGCTTCGATTCCCTTTGTTGAAACCAAGCATCCAAGAAATTTCCCTTTCTTTACTCCGAAGACACATTTTTCTGGGTTCAGCTTCAGACCAGCTTGTCTGAAATTGGCGAAGGTCTCCTGCAGATCAGCAATATGATTTTCCTGCTTCGTGCTTTTTACAATGATGTCATCGACATAAGTCAACACATTTCTGCCTATCTGCGACTGGAGGACCTTCGCCGTCATTCTGCTGAAACTTCCTCCAGCATTTTTGAGCCCCTCAGGCATCCGAAGATAGCAATATGTGCCACTTGGGGTTATGAAGCTAGTCTTCGGCTCATCCTCCTTCTTCATCCAGATTTGATGATAGCCTGAGTAGCAGTCCAGGAGACTCATGAGTTCTGAAGAAGCTGCTGCATCGACTAAAGAGTCTATCCTTGGCAGCGGGAATTCATCCTTCGGACAAGCCTTGTTGAGATCTGTGAAATCGATACACATTCTCCACTTGCCATTGGCCTTCTTCACCATAACAGTGTTAGCTAGCCACTCTGGATACTTTACTTCTCTGATAACTCCTGCACTGAGGAGTCTTTTTACTTCATTGCGAGCCCCTTCGGCCTTGTCATCTGACATCTTCCGAAGCCTCTGCTTTCGGGGTCTGAAGGATGGGTCGACATTGAGCGAATGTTCAATAACATCCCGATTTACTCCACAGAGATCATTAGCTGACCATGCAAAAACATCTTTGTTGTTGAATAAAAACCTTATCAAGGTTTTCTCCTGGTCTTCAGATAATTGCGAGCCCAACAGCACCTTCTGCTCTGCTATATCCTCACACAATAACATGGGCTTCGGCTGATTCGCTGAAGCTGCCTTCTCCCTTCTGAATTTGTACTGTTCACAAGCTTCAGCTCCATCTATGTTATGGATTGCTTTAGAGTCAGTCCAGCTTCCTTCGGCCCTTCTAGCAGCTTCCTGGCTTCCATGAATAGCAATAGGCCCTTGGTCCGAAGGTATCTTCATGCAGAGATAAGCTGGGTGGAGAATTGCTTCGAAGGCATTAAGAGTACCACGGCCAATGATAGCATTGTAAGGATACTCCATATCAACAATATCAAACACAATTTGCTCAGTCCTTGTGTTGTTAACAAATCCGAAGGTTACCGGCATGGTAATCTTCCCAAGTGCTATAATCTGCCGCCCTCCGAAGCCACAAAGAGGGTGCGAAGCATCATGAATCTTGTCCTCGGGCTCTTGCATTTGTCTGAAGGCTTTAGCAAATATAATATCAGCTGCACTGCCTGTATCAACCAAGACATTGTGAACCAGAAATCCTTTGATCACGCAAGAGATAACCATGGCATCATTGTGAGGATAATCCTTAAGCTGAAGGTCTTCCTGAGAGAAAGTGATTGGAATGTGGGACCATTTTGACTTGATGAAGGGTCCTTGCACTCCGACATGCTGCACCCTTCTCTGAGCCTCCTTCTTCTGCTTCTTGTTAGCCGGCTCTGAGCAAGAACCGCCTGTTATCGGGAGCACCAGCTTCGAAGCCGAAGCAACTCCAGCTTGATTGTTGAACGAAGCCATCAGCTCAGAAAAGTGGAAGTGAGTTCACCGGAGGTGGGCGCCAATGTTGGGGACTTGTTCTCAAATGCTAAGAATTAAGAACAAGGCAACATAGAAAATGTTAAGGGTTAAAGTCCTTCGTCCTCCAAGACATTATATCCTTTTGGGATATAAGGAATTTCGGACGAAGGTTGCGAAGGACGTACCTTCGTAAACATAATAGCAAGGAACGAAGTATTCATACAGATCATAAGGTATGAAATAAACATTTAAATATTATCATAGAATTATCTCCATTTTTATTATCATGGACGAATATAAACGACTTCGAATTAAAAATGTACCTTTCGTCCTGAGGAAAGCAAAAGTACAGGTGTGATGCGAAAGCAAATGGCAGGTTCGCGTGAACAGTACAAAGGTACTGTTCATCTATTTATAGATACAGGTCGCAGCCTGTGACAAATTATAATTATGCCCCCTACAAAAGTTTATAACATTGACTCAGACCTCTATGGATAAAAAGGTCATTCTATCTTTATGTCGGTTTGTAACGCCGAAGCTCCATGAAGAGAAACCTTCGGCCATCTCCTGGGGACAACTTCAGCCGAAGCTGCTTCTTCGTGCAAGACCTTCGGCGCAACGAAGCATGACCCCAACACCGTTTTTGGCGATTCATGCCAAAGGGGGAGAAAGTATGAGCCCGAAGCAAAAGGACCGCACCACCACCCTAATTTTAAAAATTAATGACTTTCAAATGGTAAATTTCAAAATAGTATCTCTTTGTGTTCTAAAGGGGGAGAAAGTAGCACCTTTCAAATTTTATATCATAAAACCCTCTTGAACACTAAGAGGAGAATTTATTTGAGGGGGAGTTTTGTTTAGTCAAAGGAAAAGCATTTGAAACAAGGGGACAAAATTTCAAATCTTGAAAATGCTTCGCAAAAATCTTATTCATTTACCTTTGACTATTTGCAAAAGGACTTTGAAAAGAATTTGCAAAAACAAAACTTGTGGTGCAAGCGTGATCCAAAATGTTAAAAATAAAGAAACAATCCATGCATATCTAGTAAGTAATATTTATTGGCTCAATTCTAAGTAACCTTTGCACTTACACTTTGCAAACTAGTTCAATTATGCACTTCTATACTTGCTTTGGTTTGTGATGGCATCAATCACTAAAAAGGGGGAGATTGAAAGGGAATTAGGCTTACACCTATTCCCTATACTAATTTTGGTGGTTGAATTGCCCAACACAAATAATCCGACTAACTAGTTTGCCCAAGTTCATAAGTTCTACAGGTACAAAGGTTCACCATAAGCCAATAAAAGGACCAAGAAAAAGGGTTCAAACAAAGGAGGAAAGGGACAACCAAAGGCACCCTGGTCGGGCGCACCGGACAGTGTCCGGTGCACCAGGGAAGATCGACTTCAAACTCGCCAGTCTCAGGAATTCTCAGAGCCGGGGAGCTATAATTCACCGGACTGTCCGGTGTACACTGGACAATGTCCGGTGCTCCAAGGAGGCGCGGCTCTGAACTCGCCAATCTCGGGATTTCGCAACGGCTGCTCCGCTATAATTCACCGGACTGTCCGGTGTAACAGCGTGACAACGGCTACTACGGCGCCAACGGTCACCTGCATGCGCTCTGCAGGCGCATTCAATGCGCGCCAGAGCGCGCAGAAGTCAGGCACGCGCGAACAGGCACACCGGACACTCTACAGTTCATGTCCGGTGCGCCACCGGACATCAAGGCGGGTCCAGCGTCAGAGCTCCAACGGTCGGAACCCTAACGGCCAGGTGACGTGGCTGTCGCACCGGACATGTCCGGTGTGCACCGGACTGTCCGGTGCACCATACGACAGACAGCCTCCACCAAACAGCTAGTTTGGTGGTTGGGGCTATAAATACCCCCAACCACCCCACATTCAAGTCATCCAAGTTTTCCCACTTCAACTACTTACAAGAGCTCTAGCATTCAATTCTAGACACACCAAAGTGATCAAATCCTCTCCAAACTCCACACAACGCCCTAGTGATTAGTGAGAGAGATTTGTTTGTGTTCTTTCGAGCTCTTGCGCATGGATTGCTTTCTTTCTTCTTTGATTCTTTATTGCGATCAAACTCACTTGTAATTGAGGCAAGAGACACCAATCTTGTGGTGGTCCTTGTTGGAACTTTGTGTTCCAAATATTTGAGAAGAGGAAGCTCACTCGGTCCGAGGGACCGTTTAAGAGAGGGAAAGGGTTGAAAAAGACCCGGCCTTTGTGGCCTCCACAATGGGGAGTAGGTTTGCGAGAACCGAACCTCGGTAAAACAAATCATCATGTCTCACTCCGCATTTGCTCACGATTTGTTTTGCGGCCTCTCTCTCAGACTCGTGTTTATTTCTAACGCTAACCCATCTCGTAGTTGTGTTTATATTTGTAAATTTCAGTTTCGCCCTATTCACCCCCCCCTCTAGGCGACTTTCAATGATCTTATCATGAACATAAAATAATGAACAGATAATAACAAGTGTAAAAATGAGTGATGAATATCTCTATACCCAAATCCACATAAAGCAATAGCATGTATTACCCAAAAACTTAGTAGTAAAACCAGTGGTGAAGCAAGGTATAAAGATAGTCAAATCTAAGGTAACCTATTGGGTCCCATCAAAATTAACCTATGCAGATCATTATGAATAATAAGAACATGAATGGGTAAAAGAGGTGATCAAGTGCACAACTTGCCTCCAACGAGCTCCTGCTCAGCAGTCTCTACCAGCTGAACCTTAGAATCCTCTGTAGCTTGCTCGTCTACTCGAATCAACACAATACATACATAGTATAGCAAAAATTAACATTACACCAAGCATGTAAATAAAATACACAGTAATAATCTAGACATTAAAATAAGATCATAGGAACTGGAATTATTAATTTTGAAGTTATATATTTTAAGTTATGAATTTCTGAAGGTTTCCTGTATTTAATACAAGATTAAGTGAAAGAATAATTTTAATATGTTTGTCATGCCAGAACAGAGGCACTAATGGATAAACAATATTATTACAAAAATTTAGGAACTGGAATGGATCAATTTGGAGTTCATATGAATTTTCTACAAATTAAACAAGTTTTAACATTTATTTATGCATTAAAAATCCATTTCTGTGATTATTTCCCATTTTCCTTAGACTCTGGGTCGGGCAGCGAATACTGAGAAGTGCAGGGACTATTCTACAAGAATTCCCCAGACTCAAGCTAAACCAGGGAAGGAATGCGGGTTGATTCGTATTTTTCCCGAGGGCTCTTTAGCAAATAGTTCCCGTGAAGGGGTATGGATCAATACTGGTCGTTGGATTAGATATAAGCGAACCAGATTAAACCGGTGTGGTTGTGAATTGGTACGTAATCAGGGCCATTGGATCCCTATCCGACGGTCGGTGTTTAATGAAATCCAGATCGGATCCCCACCACCGGATCCAAGATCCACGGTTCTAGGCTACGATTTTCCCAAACCTAACACCTGCCACACGATCGAAAACTAACGGCCCATATCCATTCTACAAATCAGTACACGACGTCTAATCCAAGCCATCCGAAATGGATCGGACGGCGCCAACGCTCTCTTCCTCGCCGACCAGCGCCCAGGCATGGTGGCGCCCTCCGCGCCGCGGCGGAGTAAACGCCGGCGAGCGGTGACCCTGCTAACCCGAGCCCAACAGACCGACCGAGACGCACAACACGAAGAAAACGGACTCAGAGAGTACGGGAAGGGATTTCATACCGGCGCTTGCGCGGTGTCGAGTTCAGTCCACGGAGCGGATGCTATCCTCGGCGGACCGATGGCGACGACGAGAAATTGGGAAGCTCCTAGCCAGCACCAAGCCACCCTAGGCACCTTGATCGGTAGCGCGCGCCGACACTGGCTTTCCCCCAACAACAGGACTGGCGTAAATGGATGAGCAGGCGAGAGGCTCGCACAGCGGATCTGCGGCTCGCGATGGGTTTCAGTGGTGGCGGCGTGGAGCGATTGGGGGGAGATAGAGGTTAGTTCGCAGCGGCCCGGCCTTTATGGTTGCGAGTAGGCATGCCAGGCGAGTTGTGGAGCTCCGATTCCCGCGGGTGACGTCCGCCATGGACGGCGGGTTAGTTGGGGGACGCGATGGCTGCTCTGTTACGCCCGCGCGCGAAGTCCACGGAGGGGAAAGACCCGACTGCACAGGCCCGCCCGTCAGTGGGTGGAGGGCGCGCGCGGTGACTGACACCGAGGGCCCGCCTGTCGGCGCGGGAGTTCCTTCTGATGGCACGTGTAGGTTTAAATGGGCCACGCGGAGGCAATTCAAAGTTGGGCCGAGAAGTGGAGTCTGCCAGCCCAAGTTGTATTTTTACTCTTTTTCTTTTCTTTTCTGTTTTCTTTCCTTTTTCTTTTATTTCCAAATTCCATTTTCAATTCAGGTTTAAATTCAAATCTTGTGCCAAATTATCCTCACATTATATTTTGAAATTATAAGTGCCAATTTTGGAGATATAATTTTTTTATATATTATTTATATTTTCATATCCTTTCTCTTTTTTTTCTCCTTCTTCCTCAAATCCTCTTCTCATTATTATTTTATTTCATTCCTATTGTTATTGCTTTTAATGCACAAACAAAAATCCAATATGATGCAATGGTTTATTTGTATCTTAGTGAAGTTTTACTCATTTTTAAACATGAGTAGCCACATGTGATGATAAATGGAGATACACACACGTACTCAAAGGAAACAATTCCTCCTTTTATTCTCCCTTACAATATGAGTATTACAAATCCTGCCCCCATTAAAAATAATCTCGTCCTCGAGATTTAGGAAGGTCTAGGGAAAAGATGGGGGAAGTCTATGCGAAGCTCTTCTTCTCTTTCCCAAGTGGCTTCATCTTCACCATGGTGACTCCATTGTACCTTACACATCTTTATCACCTTATTTCTTGTAACTTGAGTCAGAGTGTCCAGAATTTTGATAGGGTACTCAGCATAAGTCAGATCATCTTGAACACTAAGGTCCTCCATTGGTAACTGCTCCTCAGGTACCCTAAGGCACTTCTTTAGCTGAGATACATGGAACACATCATGTACATCTGACAGATGATCGGGTAACTCCAGTTGATATGCAACTTCTCCCACTCGCTTTAAGATCAAGAAATGTCCAATGAAGCGAGGGGACAACTTTCCTTTAACTTTAAATCTCCTCATACCCCGGAGTGGTGACACCTTCAAATAGACATGATCACCCTCCTTAAACTCCAGTAGTCTTCTCCTATTATCAGCATAGCTCTTTTGCCTTGATTGTGCAATTCTCAAATTCTCCCTTATCATTCGAACTTGTTCTTCTGCCTCTTGTATAAGTTCAGGCCCAAAGAACTGTCTTTCTCCAGTCTGATCCCAATATAGAGGGGTCCTGCATTTTCTGCCATATAGAGCCTCGAATGGTGACATCTTCAAACTGGCCTGGTAGCTATTATTATAAGAAAACTCAGCATAGGGTAAGCTCTTATCCCAACTGCCACCATGCTTGAGAGCACAAGCTCTTAACATATCTTCCAGCACTTGATTAGTTCTCTCTGTCTGTCCATCAGTCTGGGGATGGTAGGCTGAGCTAAAATTCAACTTTGTATCCAAGCTCTCATGCAACTTCTTCCAAAATCGAGAAGTAAACTACGATCGTCGATCAGACACGTCTTCTTAGGTACTCCATGTAAACAAACTATCCGAGTCATATACAATTCTGCTAGCTTGGCTCCCGTATAATTAGTCCTCACAGGTATGAAATGAGCCACTTTGGTCAATCTGTCCATAATTACCCAAATAGAGTCGTACCCAGCAGGGGTGCGGGGTAGTCCAACAATGAAATCCATACCAATTTCTTCCCATTTCCACTCGGGTATCTTCAGTGGGTGCAATAATCCAGCTAGTCTTTGATGTTCGGCCTTAACTCTTTGACACACACCACACTTAGCCACATGAGCAGCAACATCTCTTTTCAGTCCATACCACCAATACTTTTGCTTCAAATCTTGATACATCTTAGTGCTACCAGGGTGGATAGAGTAATCAGAATCATGAGCTTCTTTCAATATAGTCTCACGGAGGCTATCAATCTCTGGAACACATATCCGATCCTTGAACCATATAGTACCTTGCTCATCCTCCGTGAATTCCGGAACTCGACCTTCCGTAATCAGATCCTTAATCTCCTGAATTTTAGCATCACCAACCTGACCTTTACGAATCTCTTGCTCCAAGGTAGGCTCCAATTCAATGGTAACTCCTTCCGTGTGTGCAACAATCCCCAGGTTGAGCCTCTCAAAATCTTTTGCTAATTCATCGGGTAGCTGGACAACAAAAGCAGAATGAACGTGCTCCTTCCGACTCAAGGCATCTGCAACCAAATTTGCCTTGCCCGGGTGATAGTGAATCTCCAAATCATAATCCTTAATGAGCTCCAACCAACGGCGTTGCCTAAGGTTGAGATCCTTCTGAGTGAATATGTACTTCAAGCTCTTATGGTCCGTGTATACTTGGCACTTAGTTCCCATAATGTAGTGTCTCCAAATCTTAAGTGCATGCACAACGACATCCAGCTCCAAGTCATGAGTGGGGTAGTTCAATTCATGTTTCTGCAACTGACGAGATGCATAGGCGATCACACGTCCTCCTTGCATGAGCACACATCCAAGTCCTTGGCCACATGCATCACAGTAAATGTCAAATCCCTTCTGCAGATCTGGCATAATCAATACTGGTGGTGACATCAATCTCTCCTTCAATTGATCAAAGTTGTCTTGGCATTTCTCGTCCCACTTGAATTCTCTTCCTTTTTCCAACAGCGAGGTCATAGGCTTGGCAATCTTAGAGGACCCTTTAATAAACCTCCGATAATATCCTGTAAGCCCCAAGAAACTACGAATCTCAGTAACTGTAGTGGGCACTCTCCATTCCATAATCTCTTTCACTTTAGCAGGATCCACTGCTATTCCTCCATTAGAAATAATATGACCAAGGAATGGCACCTTGTCAATCCAAAACTCGCACTTGCTGAACTTAGCATAGAGTTGGTTATCTCGCAGCTTCTGTAGCACCAACCTTAGATGTTGTTCATGATCACTTTCATTCTTAGAATAGATAAGAATATCGTCAATGAACACCACGATGAATCTGTCCAAATACTCCATAAACACCTTATTCATCAAATTCATGAAATAAGCTGGTGCATTGGTTAATCCAAATGACATAACAGTGAACTCATATAATCCATATCGGGTTGAGAAAGCCGTCATAGGAATATCCGAGGGTCTAATCTTCATCTGATGGTATCCCGATCGGAGATCAATCTTCGAGAATACCCTGGCTCCTCTCATCTGATCAAACAAATCCTCAATACGGGGTAATGGATACTTGTTCTTCACCGTGACATCATTAAGTGATATATAGTCCACACACATCCGTTGCAATCCATCCTTCTTCTGCACAAATAACACCGGTGCTCCCCAAGGTGAGGAACTCGGACGAATGTACCCCGCTTCTTGTAACTTAGTTAACTGCTTCTTAAGCTCCTTCAGTTCTTCTACAGCCATCCTGTATGGTCGCTTAGAAATAGGGGCAGTTCTAGGTAAAAGATCAATCACAAACTCAACTTCCCTATCTGGTGGCATCCCTGGTAACTCCTCTGGAAAGACATCCAGAAAATCTCTAACCACCCGGATGTTGTCACCAACAAACTCCTCAGGTATAAAGAACATTGCACGCATGGATGAGGTGGTTACTGCAATATTAACTTGAAATGTTTCTCCTTTAGGACTAGTGAGCTCTATAGTACCTCTACCACATGCTATAATGGCCTTTGCCTTCCTTAACCATGACATACTAAGAATCAGATCTATACTGCTGGCATCTAATATTATAGCAGTAGCTCCAAATTCTCTTCCCATAATTGATAATGTCAATCTACGTGTCATTTGATTCGCCTCAATAGGCCCTTTATGTGTGATTACTATCATTGGTTTTCTCATATTTAGCAGGGGTATCTCATTAGTGTTGGCATATCGAGCAGACATGAATGAATGTGTAGCACCAAAATCAAATAATATTGTTGAAGGAAGGGCATTAATGTAAAACATACCGAGTACGATGTCAGCACCATCAGGAGTATCATCAACGCTGACTTGATTCACCCTGGCTATAGAATATCCCTTGCCTGGAGTCTGTTGCTTGTTCTTAGCTGGTGTACCAGAATTTCCCATCGGACAAGCATTAGCATAGTGCCCAATCTGACTGCACTTGAAGCATGTAGGGCCGGTCTTCTGTCCTGTAGGCCTCGTCGGGGTGCCAGTGGGAGTAGCCTGACGAGTAGGAGTCCGTGGAGACCCCTGTGGAGCATACTGAACTAGGCGTGGTCCTCCTGGTCGAGTCGGTGTACCCTATGGTGAAACATAGCGGGGATGAACACTGCTGCTACCCTGTCCCTGCGAGATAGCCTTCCTCTTCAAATCACCCAGTTGAACACGCTTGTGTTCAATAGCAAGAGCCTTATCCAACAGCCTCTGAAATGATGGAAAGGTGTGTGCAACCAGTGCATACTGTAAGGGTCCATTAAGTCCTTCAATAAAGTGCTCCTGCTTCCTCTCATCCTCAGCAACTTCCTCCAGAGCATATCTCAACAGCTGAATAAATTTATCTCTGTACTCGCTGACCGACATGTTTCCTTGCTTCAATGACAGAAACTCCTTCTTCTTGATCTTTATCATACCAGCTGGAATATGGTAGTTCCTGAACTGTGTACTGAACTCTGCCCAAGTGATAGTATCAGCAGCATCGTGGGCAGCAGTATATGAATCCCACCAGTCAGCAGCGGGACCTGTCAGACGACCTGAGGCATAAAGAACTTTCTCCTTGTCTGAGCAATGGGCAATGTTGAGCATCTTCTCAATTGCTTTCAGCCAATCGTCTGCATCTAGTGGATCTGGCGAGCTGGCGAAGGTCGGTGGCTTATGGCTCATAAATTCCCGGTGCTTATCACGAGGTGGAACTGGTGGTGGTGGTGGAGGCAGTGGCACTTGTTGTTGTTGTTGCTGTTGTTGAAGTTGTTGTTGCAGCTGCTGTTGTTGCGCCTTTCTCTCCTGTCGTATCTCCTCTCTCTCCTGGTGCAACTCCTGGCGTATATCTTCTCTTTCCTGACGCATCTCCTGGCGTTCTTGCTGCATCTGTGCACGCATATCAGCCATAGTGTCTGCCATTTGCTGCATCACCACCATCTGAGCTGCAACCAGTGGATCAACTCCACCTGGTGGGGGATTAGGAGGATTCATCTCTGCTGGCTGTGGCTGAGGTTGTCTATATATCCTTCGAGTGTGTCGATTAGGAGGCAAATCAATTCCACCACCCCTCCTGGTATTGACCATCTGAGTTAGATACATATGGTAAGAGAGAGTAGTAGACAAGGCAGTAATTACGAATCATGTTACTTTGGGGAATTTATTAGCTAAGCAGATTAATGTTTTACCTACCATAGCTAATTCATTACCTTATGGTGGTACATACTAAGATGTCCATATATAATATTTCAATCAATCAAAGAACCAAATCAGACATTTATCATCAGAACAATCAAACAACATTTTTAAATATAGAAAATAGTTTTGATTTGGTCTTAGGCCTCCTATCTCTCAAAAATGTCATAGGGGTAGGGATTCCAAGGTTTGAAATCCATCTTGTCTTAGAATAGAGAAGATAAGAATGATCAGAGTAGAACAGTAGAAGGTGAGACAGGATCAAGATAAGTGTAGAAAGAATCAGAGTAAGGTGAGTGTAGAATGAATCAGGATGAGATAAGTAGGTAAGGGTTTGTCCATTCTATCTAGGTTTTGTCCTATAGTCAACATTTCCTCTGATACCACTTCTGTAACACCCGGTTTTAAGGGACAAAGCCGGGTGCATCTCATACATGCTCCAAGAAGACAACATATATAGTAACAAAGTGTATAAAAAAACATCAGAGTACTTATTACATAGCGGAAGTCTTGATACAAAATAAAAGAATAAACATAAAACGAACTAAGGATCGTCGACGCAAATGTCAACTGAGAAACGCCACCTAGATCAGATCATACTCCTCGCCTTGTGGCTCCTCCTGAACCACCTGTTCTTCTCCTATGCGGGGTGTGAGACAGCAAGAGTGAGCTCACATACGTTCATAGCTCAACAAGTCGTGGGGAATAATGTGACATGACCTCACCAAAGGTGGGAGTTCATGAAGAGTAAGGCTGATCAATGAAATAGAGGCTGAAGCTGAGCATTGCTTTTATAAGTTGGTCAAAATTTTATTAGTAGTTACTAAGTGTAAGTAAATACCAATCCTTAGAAATAATAAATAAAAGTATTAATAAAATAATCCCAAATGCAATGAAATGACAAATTAAGTTTAAGTTCCATAAATTAATCATGTGAGTGTCCGAGCTGCTCATGACCGTGAGCACGGCTAGTATACCAGTTTTACACTCTGCAGAGGTTGCGCATCTTTACCCACAAGTCGTGTTACCCATTTGCCACGGAGTTGATCAGACCCCATACACCTCTACCAAGGAAGCGAGGCAGGGTACCACTACGAGGCCTTTACAAAGTTCCACTAGCTTCAGACTACCCGCTATAGTTTATAGGAAGCTCAAGTGCAGGAATCCCTCGCCTGACCGCCATCGCAGCAAAATCAACCCAAGGACCTCCCTACACTGACCACTCCCCTACTGCCCTTGCCCCTTTCGGGTAAGGTAGCCCTCCACTAGCTTTCCTAGTTAATCAGCCAAGGGCGTCCCATTAAACCCTTGTGGTAGCATTGTTTTCCCGGGTGGTTCTCCATGTTCCCATTAACATAATGATCTTATCATGAACATAAAATAATGAACAGATAATTCCAAGTGTAAAAATGAGTGATGAATATCTCTATACCCAAATCCACATAAAGCAATAGCATGTATTACCCAAAAACTTAGTAGTAAAACCAGTGGTGAAGCAAGGTATAAAGATAGTCAAATCTATGGTAACCTATTGGGTCCCATCAAAATTAACTTATGCAGATCATTATGAATAATAAGAACATGAATGGGTAAAAGAGGTGATCAAGGGCACAACTTGCCTCCAACGAGCTCCTGCTCAGCAGTCTCTACCAGCTGAACCTCAGAATCCTTTATAGCTTGCTCGTCTACTCGCATCAACACAATACATACATAGTATAGCAAAAATTAACATTACACCAAGCATGTAAATAAAATACACAGTAATAATCTAGACATTAAAATAAGATCATAGGAACTGGAATTATTAATTTTGGAGTTATATATTTTAAGTTATGAATTTCTGAAGGTTTCCTGTATTTAATACAAGATTAAGTGAAAGAATAATTTTAATATGTTTGTCATGCCAGAACAGAGGCACTAATGGATAGACAATATTATTACAAACATTTAGGAACTGGAATGGATCAATTTGGAGTTCATATGAATTTTCTACAAATAAAACAAGTTTTAACATTTATTTATGCATTAAAAAATCCATTTATGTGATTATTTCCCATTTTCCTTAGACTCTGGGTCGGGCAGCGAATACTGAGAAGTGCGGGGACTATTCTACAAGAATTCCCCAGACTCAGGCTAAACCAAGGAAGGACTGCGGGTTGATTCGTATTTTTCCCGAGGGCTCTTTAGCAAATAGTACCCGCGAAGGGGTATGGATCAATACTGGCCGTTGGATTAGATATAAGCGAACCAGATTAAACTGGTGTGGTTGTGAATTGGTACGTAATCAGGGCCACTAGATCCCGAACCGACGGTCGGTGTTTAATGAAATCCAGATCGGATCCCCACCACCGGATCCAAGATCCACGGTTCTAGGCTACAATTTTCCCCAACCTAACACCTGCCACACGATCGAAAACTAACGGCCCATATCCATTCTACGAATCGGTACACAGCGTCTAATCCAAGCCATCCGAAAGGGATCGGACGGCGCCAACGCTCTCTTCCTCGCCGACCATCGCCCAGGCATGGCGGCGCCCTCCGCGCCACGGTGGAGTAAACGCCGGCGAGCAGTGACCCTGCTAACCCGAGCCCAACAGACCGACCGAGACGCACAACACAAAGAAAACAGACTCAGAGAGTACGGGAAGGGATTTCGTACCGGCGCTTGCGCGGTGTCGAGGTCAGGCCATGGAGCGGATGCTATCCTCGGCGGACCGATGGCGACGACGAGAAATTGGGAAGCTCCCATCCAGCACCGAGCCACCCTAGGCACCTTGATCGGTAGCGCGCGCCGACACTGGCTTTACCCCGACCACAGGACGGACGTAAATGGATGAGCAGGTGAGAGGCTCGCGCAGCGGATCTGCGGCTCGCGATGGGTTTCAGTGGTGGCGGCGTATAGCGATTGGGGGGAGACAGAGGTTAGTTCGCAGCGGCCCGGCCTTTATGGTTGCGAGTAGGCATGCCAGGCGAGTTGTGGAGCTCCGATTCCCGCGGGTGACCTCCGCCATGGACGGCGGGTTAGTTGGGGGACGCGATGGCTGCTCTGGTGCGCCCGCGCGCGAAGTCCGCGGAGGGGAAAGACCCGACTGCATGGGCCCGCCCGTCAGTGGGTGAAGGGCGCGCGCGGTGACTAACACCGAGGGCCCGCCTGTCAGCGCGGGAGTTCCTTCTGATGGCGCATGTAGGTTTAAATGGGCCACGCGGAGGCAATTCAAAGTTGGGCCGAGAAGTGGAGTCTGCCAGCCCAAGTTGTATTTTTACTCTTTTTCTTTTCTTTTCTGTTTTCTTTCCTTTTTCTTTTATTTCCAAATTCCATTTTCAATTCAGGTTTAAATTCAAATCTTGTGCCAAATTATCCTCACATTATATTTTGAAATTATAAGTGCCAATTTTGGAGATATAATTTTTTTATATATTATTTATATTTTCATATCCTTTCTCTTTTTTTCTCCTTCTTCCTCAAATCCTCTTCTCATTATTATTTTATTTCATTCCTATTGTTATTGCTTTTAATGCACAAACAAAAATCCAATATGATGCAATGGTTTATTTGTATCTTAGTGAAGTTTTACTCATTTTTAAACATGAGTAGCCACATATAATGATAAATGGAGATACACGCACGTACTCAAAGGAAACAATTCCTCCTTTTATTCTCCCTTACAATATGAGTATTACAGAGATGCCGATGAATTCTCCATCCTCTATGGTGTCTTCACCCTCTGGTGGAGCGAAGCCTGGTGGTGGTGCTTGTGGTGCGCCTTCGGAACTGCATGTGCATATAGTGCCGTCGGGGGTGGGGTGGTCTTGGCACTGTCTTTTGCTATTGATAGCGTCATCTTCGAAGGCCTCTTGGGGGATGGTGTCTGCGATGGGCTTGCCTTTCTTTTCCGCTAGTAGTGCTGCCTTCGCCGCGTCGTCAATGGATGGGGCGGCCTTCGAATTTGCTCTCTTGGGGGCCATCGCGGGTTGTTTGTCGTAGCACGAACGGTGGGCGCCAAATGTTGGAACCTGCCTTCCTAGGCAAGTTGATCCAACGGGGAAGCGGAAAGCGTGTTTGCAAAGTTTAGCATGGAATGCTAAAAGCTTCGTTAATCACCCTGTGCCTGGGCATTGTATGGGGGTATTTATAGGTACTCGAGGGGCCGCCTATCCCTGTCAAAGACATTTAGACCCTTGAGTACCCGATTTATCCCCAGAATATTCCCACAAGGGGATGTTACAGATAGTCATTAAGGTAAACCTTATTACAGACACGACCCTTATCATAGTTATCCTTGGTGGGGCCCATCTCTATGGGCCGAATCATACATGGGCCTCCCCCGGTGGCGAGAGCGGGAGGTCCGTAGACATCGACGGGGCCTTTGTCCTGCAACACGAGAGCGAAGGGGGTCACACAAGCCTCCGGCCGGTCGACGCCCTCGGCTCATTCTGGTGTTCTGTGGATTTAGCCTTCGTCTGTGCAGTGAGAGGACGAAGTCGTAGAGCGAAGGGTGGTGTGTTTGCCTTCGCCCCAACAGCCTCCTAATGCCGAAGTGAGACCATATAGGGCGCTAAATAATCCCTTTAATATCCTCCCTCTGACTCAGGTCAATTTTCATATAAAACCATTCCTGTATCCAAGAGCCTGGCCACCTTTTTCGAAACATTGGCACGGGATAACTGGCCTCAGAGCGGGGCATGAAGCTGTAAGAGCCGAAGTTGTTGTGGCATTGTTCTTTCCCAGTCGCTTTCATTTGATAGGATAATTCATGAAAATTACAGAAGCACCTAGCATCTGGTTCTAACCATTGGCTCTTCATGGCCGATATAAAAACCCCTACTTTGATAAAAGACTTGGGGGTAAGTTGATGAAGATAAATTTCAAAAGTGTTTAAGACTTCGACCAACATCTTGTCCAGGGGGAACCGAAGTCTAGCTTTCATGAAGCTTCTGAAAATCACCACTTCGTCAGCTTCGGGAAGAGGAACGGTACTCTCCCCTTCGACCCTCACAATAGAAATATCACGAAAGTATCTACCTTTCATTGCTTCAATTTGTCCTTGCTTAATAGTCGACTTTCCAAAAACAACATGGCTTGGCCTCCATGGCCGGTCTTCGGCATCTTCATTTCCAGTTTCTATGTCAAAACTCTCACTATCGCTGGAGTTTTCAGATAGCCTAGCCAGCATCTCATTGGTGATTTTCTCCATGTTGGTTTTCTCCATAGCTTCATAAAACCCAGCCAGTGCGGGGTTAGTGATCCTCTTCTCCTCAGCCATTCAGACGGTGGTTGTGCAAAAACCAAAGCTCAAAACTTAATCTAACTCGACAAAGCAAAGAAGGTTAAAATGACCTGCACAGTACAAGCACCTAGATAGCACGAAAAATACTCACGACACAGGTCTCTATATTTACACTCAGAACCCCGCAGTGTGGTGGGTCCCATGGGTCAGAATGATTCGCTATTCTAGCGAAGAGATGGTGTTTTTTCGGACCTTCAGCTAAAGGCCTTCATTCACGTCTCAGTCTAAATTTGTTACAAAGACACAAATCAATACTGTGAGGGACTACTGTTGGGAGCCTTCCTATTCCGAAGGTCCTCAAAAAACATGACTGACGATATGTTTTCAATATGACATGGATCATTACAGGGGGGCTTTGGCTTCAAGATGAAGGTTTTCTCTCGTGACAGGGTGAAGATGTAGGCCGAAGGTAATAAGAATGGACAACAAAGCTATAGCCGAAGAGCTTTGGCTTGATGTGATGATGAAGGCCAAGTATGATGATGACTGAAACGGGACAAAGACTATTCAGTCCTTAATGATTCGTGTTATGCTTATAGATGAATGTCAAGGGCATAAATGTACTTTTATTCGGGCTGTCCCGTGCTTATAAATAGATGAATAGTAGCACCATACTGTTCACGCTGAATTGTAATCACTCTCTCGCGTCTTCACCTTCGAACAGGCCGAAGGTACCAATGTAATATTAATATTGTCAACATACATACATGTTTTATGAAATGTGAATATGTATGAATTAATGAAATGTAGTTACTATCTTTATCCTTTTACATTATTATTCACATATTAAATGATGAAGGTATGGCCTTCTTGACCTTCGTCTGATGAGCATTATACCCATGTGGAAATAATGCTTTGGGAGACGAAGGTCTGTAAAAATTAACAATTGTGTTGCCTTGTTCTTGATCTATAACATTTGAGAACAAGTGATCAACATGTACGTTAACGAAGCCGTCGCCCTTGTCATCGTCTCCGTCGCCGGGAGCCTTCTTGTTGCCTCCTTCTGCCGAGGGGTTAGGTTTGTTGTAGAAGCACCATAGCATGTCATGCTCTACGAAGGAATGTTTTAACCGACCCATGTGGTAAGGGCATGACTCCTTCAACATTTTGTCGAAGACTCTCGGTCCCCCTTGAGGGGCTCGGGGGTTGCGCTTTTCTCGGCTGCGACGACAAGCTTGGCAATGAGGGCCTCGAGTGGACCCTGCTGCGTCTTCTTCTTCTTACCCTTCTTTGGGTTGCGTTCGGTGGATGCCTCGGTGGCACCCTCCTTCGGCTTCCCGTCACCCTTGTCTTTGTGGAAAAGGGCTTCAACCGCCTCCTGCCCCAAAGCTAACTTCATGGCGATGTCCATCAATTCGTTGGCCTTGGTCAGGGTCTTGTGACTCAGCTTGTTGACCAAGTTCCGACAGGAGGTTCCAGCAAGAAATGCCCCAATGACGTCAGAATCGGTGATGTTGGGGAGCTCGGTACGCTGCTTTGAAAATTGCCGAATGTACTCGTGGAGGCTTTTATCATGCTTCTATCGGCAGCTTCGGAGATTCGAGGAGTTTCCTGGGCGGACATACATGCCCTAGAAGTTCCCCCTAAAGATCCTGACCAGGTCTTCCCAGTCATGGATCTATGCTGGCAGGAGGTGCTCGAGCCAAGCTCAGGAAGAGTCAGACAGAAAGACGGGGAGGTTACAAATAATGAGGTTATCATCATTTGTTCCCCAGAGATGTTAGGCCAGTTGGTAGTCAGCAAGCCAGAGCTCCGGCTTCGTTTCCCCCAAATACTTAGCGATAGTAGTCGGGGTTCGGAACCGAGGTGGGAACGACGCTCTGTGGATGGCCTTGCTGAAGACCTATGGACCCAGCGGCTCGGGAGAGGGGCTTCGATCCTCCCTGTTGTCGTAACGGCTGCCCCGCCGAGGGCGGTAACCATACGTCTCGTGGTGTCAAACGCTCCAACGAGACGGTCGTGGACCGCTTGGGCTTGGTGGTTATCTCGGAGACGATCGTGCACCGTGGGTGCCTTCTCCCTAGTAGGTGCGAGGTGGACCGAGGCCTCCCTCTTGAAGCGTGAGGGCCCTGCCTGGTGACTTGAGGTGGGCTCTTGGAGTCGAGAGGCCGAGCTCTCGGCATGCTGGACCGCGACGCATTCCAAGAGTTCCTGAAGTTCATCATGGATGCAGCGTCCCTCGGTGGTAGAGGGCTCCAGCATGGTGCTTAGGGCTGGGCATTCGGTTCTTTTTGAAACTTTGGTTTGGTTTTTCGGTTTTAAAAAACTTCGGTTTTCTAGACATTAGAAACCGACCGGTTTCTAGAAAACGAAAAACCGAGAAGTTTGGTTTCGGTTTTTTACTTCAGTTTTTTGATAAAACAGAATACTAAATTTATACTCAAGACAACACATACAACAAGTTTACATGATAGATTACACATAATTTTAAAAAGTAAAAATTATATAGGTACAAATATTTAGAGATACATCATGCATCACATATAAATAAGTAAATAACAATTTAATTGCTTCACACATTTAGTTCACATAATCGAATAGTCAAATTTTAGAATTGATAAAGTTTGGTAATTCGGTTCTTTGGTATTTCAGTTTGGTATACGGTGAAAACCGATTAAGATACCGAAAATCGAACTTTTGAGTTACAAAAACCGAAACCCAACCGAACTACCAAAAAAACTGAAATTTCGGTTCGGCCAGGTTTTCGGTTTATGGTAAAAAAGTGCCCACCCCTAATGGTGCTGAGTACGAGCGCTGCTGCCGTGAGGCTTTGACTGGCTTGGTTGAGGATGGAAGGTGCGGTGACGTCGGTATCCTCTATGATACGACGATGGACGTCTCGGGGTTTTGCGCGCGTGCCCCTGTCGAGGTCTTTGCTGGCGGCTTCCCTCTCCAGCGCCTGTCGCAGCTGCTGCAACCGTTGTAGTTGCTCGAGGTGAGCCATGTGGCTCCCAAGAGGGGTCTGGGCCCTACCTTGTTCCACTGCTTCCTAAACGCGTGGTGGAGGACGATCACCTTCTCGTGGCATGTTGAGGTGATCGCCTTTGTTAGGGATCTCTGAGTCGATGTGGAGGCATACTTGGGTTGGGTCATAGCACTCCCCACTAGTGATATAACCTTTCGAGCTCTCGAAGAGCATTTTGTCACATGCATACAGGAACTGCAGCATGGATTCAGGATCTCAAAGTTCGGAGAAGTCTAAGCCAAAGCTCGGACCGTCCTCTTCCTTAGAGTCCAAGCACCCCGAGGGAAAAGGAAGCCCTGCATACATCCTGATGATGGAGCTAGTGTCAAAACTTGGCTGAAAGGGGATGGGGTTGAACACGGACGGTTCTCCCCCGACCCTTGTCATATCTTCCCAAGGAATGACTGGCTCCTCCTGGCCCGTGGGTGGAAGGTCCGGCGTGGCTGGTATTTCTCACTCAACGGCGTGGGGAACTGGGGCTTCCCATATCGGAGGAGGTGATACCAGGAAAGTTGACGCATGTGTCATCATTGGTGCTCTAGGTGCAATGCTGGTGTTGGCTAGGTCCCTTGAAAAGGAGTCTATAACAACGGCCATCTCGGGAGCTTTGCCATATAAAGCGGTGTCGTGAGTGGCATGGTCACCGTAGTTCCGTCTCTGCCTCCTGCGACGAGAAGGGCATCGACGGGTGCTCGGGCGCTCGAGAGGGACAGGCGGGAGGAGGAGCATGCCATACTCAATGCCGATTGACATGAACTCTAGGTTCCCGAACCTGATCACAGTCCCAAGCCTGAGCAGGTGATGAAAGCCCGCCATCTAGAGTCTTGACGGGAACTGGAAGTGTTTCACACGACAGACCTGTAAGACCTAAAATTGGTAGAAAAAATAAAAATAAAAATAAAATAAATAAATAAATACATATAATATAGAATAAGGAAATAAGAGTACATATAATAGTGTTGTGAGAATTTTAAAGACCTTTCAGAATCTATTAGGACTCTCTCTCCTCATCTTCAAACAAAAATAGTAAATTAATTAAGGGACCAATAAATAGATAAGAAAGGTTGATCTCTTGGTAATTTTGTGGTGATGCATTTTATGGAAAACATGTAATTGGACCTCCAATTTTAATGAAAACGTAAAAATAGAAAATAAGAAAGGGAATTTCTAATGAAACCATTTATTCCATCTATAAATAAATGACAATATTATATTTGGAATTGTTAAAGTTAGAAGTTGGACTCAAAACTAGAAAGTGAAAATCAATTAATAAACATAAAGAATTTCAAATATTGATGTGTGTGAATTATTTTATTCTTCCCTCTCATGAAGTAAGCATTAGTACTATTGAAAATAACAAAACAATTAATAAACTATTATTGAATCATGTTGAGATTATTTTTGAGTGTTGCATTTGTATTTCAGTTCAAATTTGAATACCAAATGTGAATTATAAATCTGAAAAAAGAAATTAAGAAATAGAGAAAAGGGGGCTTACCATCGTCTGGGCCAAAACCTCCGCGGCCCATCTCTTCATACTCCTTCCCACGTCGCGGCCCAGCAACAATCGGTAGGCCCACGACCCACACCGACTGGCCACGCTCCATCACTAGCAGCTAGGGACCACATGTCAGGCTCATCTCCATCCATTCCATCCAAGCTCCACAGCAACCTCCGCCGCTCATGCTGAATCGACGCGGGTGGTTCAACAAACCATCGCGGATCTCACGGCTTGTTCTGACTCTAACTTTAGGCGCCACTTGGGTATAAATCCGTGGTCGCGACCCCCCCCCCCCCTTTCCCCTCCTCCAGTCTGCAAGTACGCCCGGGAAAGCGGTGGCCATGCGGGGCAGAGAGAAAGAATGAAGGTTGCCGGGGATGAGCTTCGCCTACTCTACCGTTCAGTGCCATGTATTGGTCGAGCATATTCTTTGTGGTGCTCGGACGGTTATGGTGGCCTCAACGGGTGGGTCGACTTGGGGTCATAGGTAGAAGCTTCTGTGGCACGATATCAGGTAAGACAGCTCCTCGGGCGTTCTTTTTTCCCCGCTACTGGTGGCTGTGTATTGGTCGAGCATATTCGTTGTGCTGCTCGGATGGTTATGGTGGCCTCAACGGGCAGGCTGACTCAGGGTCGTAGGTAGAAGCTTCTGTGGCACGATATCATCTAAGACAGCTCCTTGGGTGTTCTTTCTTTCCCCGCTACTGGTGGCCGCGTTCTGAGTGGAGAATTGGGCACCGGTGTGCGGTCGGGTTGACCCTATGGCAACACCGCCGCGGCCTGCCTGGCTCCGCCACCGGGGAGCTCGGCGTTGGAGAAGAAACTGGGCATTCAGTTGGGGAAGAAGGATGCGTGGCCGTAGATCAAGTATTGGGCAGTCCAGATCACTCCAGGGTGTACCTATCTGATTGGAGGAATCTGGCCGCTCAGGGCAAATTCGATGGTCTCTGTCATTCGCGCGTCTGTGGCCACGGATCAAACAAATATGGACCATTGGATGGTGAGCGTGCGGCTTGGATCGCATCTGGTTGATGGAATAGTGCGGTCTGTGGATCGCCAATCTGGCGACCCATATAACCAATTGATTTAAATGTTAAAGAGATCTAATCTCGACCGTAGGTAGTGAATCCTACGGCTGATGTTGGGGTATACCCCTTTGGCGTGGTTAGATTACAAAAGAGACCCTAGGTTTATTTGATTTGATGCCTGCCATCCTTTTTTGTTGAAACTAAACACAAGCAGGTCCCTGGTTTATATAAAGTCACCCCTGAAGTTTTTTTATGCATAAAAAGGTATATAAAAATGGATAAAAAATCAGATAATTCATATCTTGACCATTTTAACTCCTTTTTAGCCCATTCTAGTTCCTATAATTTTGTAATAATATTGTTCATCACATAGTGTCTCTGGTTTGACATGAAAACTATATTAAAATTAATCTCTTAATTAATCTTGTATCAAATACATAAAACCTTCAGAAATTCATAACATCTCCATTTTAACTCCGAATTGACCCGTTGTAGTTGCGTTAGCTCCGTAATAAAATTATCTACACTTTGGTAACCTTAGTTTATCATGAGACATGTTGTAAATAATTAATTTGTTTATCCTATGTTAATGGGATTAATCTGTCTATTGGATTACCTTCTTTAATATTAATATAGTATTCTGATCTTATGGTTATAATTTGACTAGATGATCATTAATCAAATAATGACTTAGATTAAAATTGAGATAATTATTTATAGAATAACGTCTCATATGATTTATACTAACCAATTTATAATATAGTTTAATATTTAAACCACATAAATCTTCTATAAATCATAACTTTATAACTGTAACTCCGATTTTGGTAGTTCACGAACCCACGATCTCGTAGTGATGCGTAGAATATTATTTTGCAGTTTATTCTTATGTTTGGTGTGATGTTAATTTAGCCTATACCATGTTTGTCTGTATTGGTACGACTAGCAGCGAGGTTACAAGTCACCTGTAGAGCAAGTTGGTACCTAGAATCTCAAGTCCTAAGCAAGTTGTGCCCTTGATCACTTCTTTTTACCCACTCATGTTCTTATTAATCATAATGATCTGCATAGGTTAATTCTGATGGGACCCAATAGATTACCCTAGTTTGACTATCTTTATACCTTGTTTACCACTGAATTTTTAGGTAGTACCTGCTATTACTTTATGTGGTTTTGGGTATGGAGGTACACACTATTCATTATCATACTTTTATTATCAGTTGTTATTTACTGTTCATGATAAGATTATTATGTTAATTGGAACATGGAGCGACCACCCGGGAAAACAGTGCTACCACTAGGGTGGAATGGGATGCCCTTGGCTGACTAACTAGGAAAGCTAGTGGAGGACCACCTTACCTGAAAGGGGCAAGGGCATTAGGGGAGTGGTTAGTGTAGGGAGGCCCTTAGGTTGATTTTGCTGCGATGGTGGTCTGGCGAGGGGTCCCTGCATTGGAGCTTCCTAGAACTGTAGCGGGTTTTCTGAAGCTAGTGGAACTTTGTAAAGGCCTCGTAGTGGTACCCTGCCTCGCTTCCTTGGTAGAGGTGTATGGGGTCCGATCAACCCCGTGGCAAATGGGTAACACGACTTGTGGGTAAAGATGCGCAACCTCTACAGAGTGTAAAACTGGTATATCAGCCGTGCTCACGGTCATGAGCAATTCGGACCCTCACATGATTAACTTATGGAACTAAATTCAATTTGTCATATGCATGGCATCGTAGGTGTTGTTATCACTTTTGTTCTACTACTTAATTGGGTTGGTATTTACTTATACTTAGTAAATGCTAATAAAATTTTGACCAACTTTAAAAGCAATGCTCGGCTCTAACCATCCTCTTTGGTAAGCCTTACACTTCATGTGAGCTCCCACCTTTGGCGAGTTCATGCACATTATTCCCCACAACTTGTTGAGCGATGAACGTATTTGAGCTCACTCTTGCTATCTCACACCCCCCACAGGTCAAGAACAGGTACCGTAGGATGAGGCGCATGGAGGATGCTGTGATGAGTTCATGAGAGGTCTAGGTCATAGTCTCCCAGTAAACTTTGGGTTGCTGGATCGTTGTATCCTTATGATGTAATTATTTATTTATTTTGTATAGAACTCCTATTATATAGTAAAGATGTGACATTCGTTTCTGTAACATGATTCATCATATGTGTGAGACTTGGTCCCAGCACACTTGGTGATTATTTCATGCCTAGGTTTTGGACCCCTAAAACCCGGGTGTGACAGAAGTGGTATCAGAGTCAATGTTGACTATAGGACCAATCCTAGATAGAACTAGACAACCATTATCTACTTACCTTTGCTACTCTGATTCTTTCTAAAACTTTCCTTAATCTTTTATCATCCACTACTTATTTACTCTGATTACTCTTACCTTTTCACTTCTAAAGACAAAAGTGGATTTCACACTTTGAAATCCGGTGCCTAATGTGACCTTTAGGAATAGGAGACCTACCCTTAGGAACAAAACCAAAACTATTTTTGTAAATTTTTGTATGCTTGAAAGTTTGTTCTTGTGATTCTTGTCTGATTTGGATCATTGATTTAGTGTGATGAGTTGTGGAGTAATGTCCACAATTACATCTGCATATACATATAGGCATAAATATAAATAAATAAAATTCATAAGATAACTAAACAACCTAGATTATCCTCCATTAAAGTGTATCTATTTTACATAGATCCCCTTTAACTTAAAGGATTATACCTTATCCTAACAGGTTCATCTTATGTTAAATATATATATCTTATCCTCATAAATTGTTTATAAGATAAACTAGACCAACTAAGAATACCTCCACTAGAATATATCAAAAAGATCCATCTTATCTCAAAAGACTCTCTTATCTTAATACATTCATCTTATCTTGAAGGAATCACCTGATTCTAACCACTTTACTTATCTCTTCCTAAAGTAACAACTAGGATCTAATCCAAAATAATGAGATCTTATCTAGTCTAATCTAGTCACACAAATAAACTTAGATCTGATCTAATGTGATAGATTAATCTAACCTAACGAAGGCTAACCTTAGGTTGAGCTAATCTAATGTAAGTTAATTAACAGGAAAGTTAATACTGGTAAATAGATTAGACCGTACTCTTATAAACATGTTTTAACCTAAATCGGAGTCTCAGTCCAACCTGGCCATATGCAACTACCTTAACCACCTGATAACTGCATAACCCCTCTGTTTTAACCTAACATAGATTCTGATCTACCTACCCCATGTATCTGCAGTTGTTATCCCAACTCAGATAATGGCATCTAACACCACGACCGATGGTCCCAAAATCATACCTAAGAAGAAGGTTAACTTTGACAATGAACGATATGAGTAGAAACAGATCTTCAGATGAATCAAGATCCACCACCAGGAATAAAAGTCTCCCTTACCTAACTTTCTTTTACCCCAAATCTTCTCTACACTCACCTAATAGCTAAAACCTGATGTACCCTTATTTTCTGTGCCACACCTACTAATGATATGAAAATTTTAGGTGTATAAAAAAAGAATAATTGGAAGTTTCACTTAGAAAAAAATACTAGAACTTCGTGAATATTCTAATGTGCTTAACCAAATGGTATTCTAATGTGATCTAATGAGGTCTACTTAAACAGATTAGTGATACTGGTAGAAGAGATTGGACCCTACTAGCCAGGTGTTAACTTAACTTAGCACATTAGACCAACTCAACACTGAGCATAAGAGCTAACCCAATCAATAGAGTCATGATGGATTGCATAACCTGTCCATCCCCACCTAACATCAAACAAAATTTTGACCTACATCATGTAGCCTATCTTATCCATATCTATCTTAACCATATTCCTCAACCCCGAGGATATACATTAACCTTAAATTAATGAGACCAGGACTGGAGAAGAAAAGATCAACATCAACAAGGAAGGATATAACAGTTAAAGTGTATCTCGAGATAAATCAAGAATTAAACATTTTCAATGACATCTTTTCCTTGCCATAATCTATCTTACATCAACCTGTCTAGCTTATATCCTACATAATAAGTAGCTGGATACTTATGCTCTCCTAATCACCCACTATTGACAAAAAAAATGAGACTCTAGATTTTTGAACCAATTATAGACAAAAAACGAACTACAGACCAATCCTTCTATATCCCTTTTCTTACAAATCTCGAGGACGAGATTTCTGTTATGGGGGGTAGGATTTATAAGACCTAAAATTGGTAGAAAAAATAAAATAAATAAAATAAATAAAATAAATAAATACATATAATATAAAATAATAAAATAAGGAAATAAGAGTATATATAATAGTGTTGTGAGAATTTTGAAGACCTTTGAAAATCTATTAGGACTCTCTCTCCTCATCTTCAAACAATAATAGTAAATTAATTAAGGTACCAATAAATATATAAGAAAGGTTGATCTCTTGGTAATTTTGTGGTGATGCATTTTATGGAAAACATGTAATTGGACCTCCAATTTTAATGAAAACATAAAAATAGAAAATAAGAAAGGGAATTTCTAATGAAACCATTTATTCCATCCATAAATAAATGACAATATTATATTTGAAATTGTTAAAGTTAGAAGTTGGACTCAAACTAGAAAGTGAAAATCAATTAATGAACATAAAGAATTTCAAATATTGATGTGTGTGAATTATTTTATTCTTCCCTCTCTTGAAGTAAGCATTAGTATTATTGAAAATAACAAAATAAATAATAAAATATTATTGAATTATGTTGAGATTATTTTTGAGTGCTGCATTTGTATTTCAATTCAAATTTAAATACCAAATGTGGACTATAAATCTGAAAAAAGAAATTAAGAAATAGAAAAAAGGGGGGCTTACCAGCGTCTCGGCTGAAACCTCCGCGGCCCATCTCTCCATACTCCTTCCCACGTCGCAGCCCAGCAACAATCAGTCGGCCCACGACCCACACCGGCTGGCCGCGCTCCATCACTAGCAGGTAGGGACAACATGTCAGGCTCATCTCCATCCATTCCAACCAAGCTCCACGGCAACCTCCGTCGCTCATGCTGAATAGGCGCAGGTGGTTCAACAAACCATCGCGGATCTCGCGGCTTGCTCTGACTCGGACTTTGGGCGTCACCTGGGTATAAATCCGTGGCCGTGACCCCCCCTTTTTCCCTCCTCCAATCTGCAAGTACGCCAGGGAAAGCGGTGGTCGTGCTGGGTAGAGAGAAAGAATGAAGGCCGACGGGGACGAGCATCGCCTACGCTACCTAACGATGCTGTGTATTGGTCGAGCATATTCGTTGTGCTGCTCGGATGGTTATGGTGGCCTCAACGGGAAGGCTGACTCAGGGTCGTAGGTTGAAGCTTCTGCGGCACGATATCATCTAAGATAGCTCCTCGGGCATTATTTCTTTCCCCGCTACTGGTGGCCGCGTTCTGAGTGGAGAATTGGGCACCGGTGTGCGGTCGGGTTGACCATGTGGCAACACAGCCGCGGCCTGCCTGGCTCCACCACGGGGAGCTCGGCGTTGGAGAAGAAACTGGGCATTCAGTTGGGGAAGAAGGATGCGTGGCCGTAGATCAAGTATTGGGCGGTCCAGATCACTCCAGGGTGTACCTATCTGATTGGGGGAATCTGGCCGCTGAGGGCAAATCCGATGGTCTAGGTCATTCGCGCTTTCGTGGCCGCGGATCAAACCAATATGGACCCTTGGATGGTGAGCGTGCAGCTTGGATCGCGTCGGGTTGATGGAATAGTGCGGTCCGTGGATCGCCAATCTGGCGACCCATATAACCAATTGATTTAAATGTTAAAGAGATCTAATCTCGGCCGCAGGTAGTGAATCCAACGGCTGAGGTTGGGGGATATCCCTTCGGCGTGGTTGGATTACAAAAGAGACCCTAGGTTTATTTTATTTGATGCACGCCATCCTTTTCTGTTGAAACTAATCACAAGCAAGTCCTTGGTTTTTACAAAATCACCCCTGAAGTTTATTTTATGCATAAAAAGGTATATAAAAATGGATAAAAATTTAGATAATTCATATCTTGACCATTTTAACTCCTTTTTAGCCCATTCCAGTTCCTATAATTTTGTAATAATATTGTTCATCACATAGTGTCTCTGGTTTGACATGAAAACTGTATTAAAATAAATCTCTTAATTAATCTTGTATCAAATACATAAAACCTTCGGAAATTCATAACGTCCCCATTTTAACTCTAAATTAACTCGTTCTAGTTGCGTTAGCTTCGTAATAAAATTATATACACTTTGGTAACCTTAGTTTATCATGAGACATGTTGTAAATAATTAATTTGTTTATCCTATGTTAATGGGATTAATCTATATCTATTGGATTAACTTTTGTAATATTAATATAGTATTATGATCTTATGGTTATAATTTGACTAGATTATCTTTAATCAAATAATGACTTAGATTAAAGTTGAGATAATTATTTATAGAATAACCTCTCATATGATTTATACTAACCAATTTATAATATTGTTTAATATTTAAACCACATAAATCTTCCATAAATCATAACTTTATAATCGTAACTTCGATTTTGGTAGTTCTCGAACCCACGATCTCGTAGTGATGCGTAGAATATTATTATGCAGTTTGTTCTTATGTTTGGTGTGATGTTAATTTTGCCTATACCATGTTTGTCTGTATTGGTACGACTAGCAGCGAGGTTACGAGTCACCTTCAGAGCAAGTTGGTACCTGGAATCTCAAGACCCAGGCAAATTGTGCCCTTGTTCACTTCTTTTTACCCACTCATGTTCTTATTAATCATAATGATCTGCATAGGTTAATTTTGATGGGACCCAATAGGTTACCCTAGTTTGACTATCTTTATACCTTGTTTACCACTGAATTTTTGGGTAGTACCTGCTATTGCTTTATGTGGTTTTGGGTATGGAGATACACACTATTCATTATCATACTTTTATTATCAGTTGTTATTTACTGTTCATGATAAGTTCATTATGTTAATTGGAACATGGAGCGACCACCCGGGAAAACAGTGCTACCACAAGGGTGGAATGGGATACCCTTGGCTGACTAACTAGGAAAGCTAGTGGAGGACCACCTTACTCGAAAGGGGCAAGGGGAGTAGGGGAGTGGTCAGTGTAGGGAGGGGTCCCTGCATTGGAGCTTCCTAGAAACTGTAGCGGGTTTTCTGAAGCTAGTGGAACTTTGTAAAGGCCTCGTAGTGGTACCCTGCCTCGCTTCCTTGGTAGAGGTGTATGGGGTCCGATCAACCCTATGGCAAATGGGTAACACGACTTATGGGTAAAGATGAGCAACCTCTGCAGAGTGTAAAACTGCTATATCAGTCATGCTCATAGTCATGAGCAGCTCTGACCCTCACATGATTAACTTATGGAACTAAATTCAATTTGTCATATGCATTGCATCGCAGGTGTTGTTATCACTTTTGTTCTACTAATTAATTGGGTTGGTATTTACTTATACTTAGTAATTGCTAATAAAATTTTGACCAACTTTAAAAGCAATGCTCATCTCTAACCATCCTCTTTGGTAAGCCTTACACTTCACGTGAGCTCCCACCTTAGGCGAGTTCATGCACATTATTCCCCACAACTTGTTGAGCGATGAACGTATGTGAGCTCACTCTTGCTGTCTCACACCCCCCCCCCCACAGGTCAAGAATAGGTACCGCAGGATGATGTGCATGGAGGATGCTGTGATGAGTTCATAGAGGTCTAGGCCATCGTCTCCTAGTCAACTTTGGGTTGCTGGATCGTTGTCTCCTTATGATGTAATTATTTATTTATTTTTTACAGAACTCCTATTATATAGTAAAGCTATGACATTTGTTTCTGTACCATGATTCATCATATGTGTGAGACTTGGTCTTAGCACAGTTGGTGATTATTTCGCGCCTAGGTTTTGGACCCCTAAAACCCGGGTGTGACAAGACCCCTACCTGGCGTGCCAAGTGTTGGTGTTCAGACTAAGGGTCCTAACCAACTAGTCTAGATGGCGTGCAAGTTGACACGAGCTGTTTATATTGGTTTGGGCAATGCAAAGCCCTACTTCTAGTAGAGGGGATATGGGGCTTATATTTCTCGCACCTTAGTGCCTGCAGTAGGGATTACAAGCATAGTGGGAGAGGGGAAGTCCCCAAGTCCCTGGAACTGATTGAGGCAAGTGCCAATATCGAAAGACTTGGTGAAAAACTACTAAGTGTTCGCCTGCCCCTTGGAGGGACTACACTGCCCTATTTATACATATAGAAGATGTATGTTGTGAAGCCTGGGATCATAGTATTCCAAGGGGAGATGCCTTGGTGTCCTATGATTGACATGACGATGCACTGCATTGTTGGCTTGTGCCCGCTGATTTCCTGCTGAGAGCCGAGGTCGAGGCCGAGGGGTTGGTCGTACATCCGAGCCTCCAGGGGAGGGGTTGCTTATACCGTAGTTGTTGTAACAGGGCTTCGGTATGGGTAAAAGCCTGCTTACGGGGTGCGTCAGTGTCCCTATGCGAGGTGACATGATGATTCCTTTGCTACGATTATCGAGGTTAGAGCCCTACTCAGGCGAGGCGAAAGTCCTCCTGAAGCGATGATTGAGCCTTCCCTGACGTGTGCCATAGTAGGCGTGGTGGCTGCCTGCGGGATTCGCAGCGGGATAGGTAGCCGAAGCCGAGCTTGGGCAAGGTGGAGAAATCACCCGAGGCCAAACTCAGCATCGATCGAGACGGAGATTATGGCCAAGGCCGAACTCAGCGTTGGGCGAGGCGGAGATTTGCTCCCGAGGGCCAGTATACTTCTCCCGTCGTATTAGATGTCCCATCTAGAGATGGTAGGTGGCGTGCATGTACATTAGCTGGGGTGTAATCATACTGTTGCTCCTAGAAATGACCACTATCTTGTTAGCCATTGTGCTCCTGTACCGCTGTGTGGGGTAGGTGTGCGCACTAAATGCGAGTCTTCCCCACCAGTCTTCGGGCGCCTTTGTCCTATCTACCTGGGATCGGCTCGGGCGAGACGGATGGAGCAGTGGTGGCCTTGGGCGAGGCGGAGATTTGCATGAGGTGGGATACCCTCAGGGAGAGGCCTCAAGTTAGGAGGTATCATGGCTGCTTCCCTTCGGGGGTTATGTCTTAACTTCTCCTGAGTGTGTTTTTTGGAGGGATGATTTGGGTACCCCTAATTATCACCCCCGACACATGTGCAGATAATAAATAAGGTATTAACACACCCAAATTATGTTTAGTCCTTAGCACAACAAAAAACTAACACCCAAAACAATAGAGGAACAACACAATAATTTTTGCAATGATAGAAGGATGGGTGCCATGTACATAGAAGTGGTAGAAGCATACCGAGTCGACACCGTGGTAAGGGAAAGGCCATGTAGACAGGCGATGCAGAGCCATCAAACGTGTACCATAGGCAGCAAATCAGGAACCCCCACCCCTCGCCTCCCCCACTTCTAAGGTTTTGTAGAGCAGGAAGGGAAGGGAAGAGGCGGGCATACCTGTTCGTTGCTAGAGAAGGACACAACGAAGACCTGGGCATCTAGAGTCAACATAGTTAGTATACCGCTAGATACATATATGGAGTGAGCACGCAAACGGAGAAAGAAGCCTAGCCGGAGCAGCTCCAAACCTAGAGGCACCCGCACCAGGCATCAGTCCGAGAAGGGTGAGAGAATGCGAGTGCCTTCCCAGCCCTGGACTCACTGAGGCGACACAACACCACCACTAACTTCATAGCATATGTCGACTACTGCCGCGCTACAGGCCTTGGTTGTCCAATATTTTAGACCTAGACTCCTTATCGCCAAGATAACCTAAGTGTGGCAGGCGCCACACACGGAGAAAGGCCAGGAGCAAGATCGAATCGCCCCGTACCCGTGTTGACGAGCATCGGTTAGCTCGTGGCTACGACCGTGGGCGAGGGCAGCAAGTTGGGGAGGAAGAACAGGGCGAAGGACGGGAAGACAAATGGGACATAATAGAACTTTGTTGATCTAGAACTCGCATTTGCTAAGCTTGGCATACAACTGGCAATCTCGTAGCCTCTGAAGTACTTTCCTCAAATGTTCCTCATGCTCTTGCTTATTCTGGGAATCTACAAGAATATCATCAATGAACACCACTACGAACTTGTCGAGGTAGTCCATGAATACATTATTCATTAGGTACATGAAGTAAGCTGGCACATTCATCAATCCAAATGACATAACCATGAACTCATATAGTCCATACTTAGTGATGAATGTTGTCTTCGGTATATTTGCAGGTCGGATTCTGAGCTGATGGTAACCTGACCTCAGATCTATCTTTGAGAACACACTGGTGCCTCTCAACTGATCAAATAGGTCTTCAATTCGAGGCAGAGGGTACTTGATCTTGACAGTGACTTCATTCAAAGCTCTGTAATCGATGCACATCCTCTTTGTGCCATCCTCCTCCATAAATAACACTAGGGCTGCCCAAGGTGAGGTACTTGGTCTGATGTAGCCTTTCTCTAACAGCTCATCAATCTGCTTCTTGAGTTCCACCAACTCTGGTCTGGACACTCGATAAGCTCTCTTGGAAATAGGGGCGGTGCCTGGGATAAGCTCTATGGCAAATTCAACTTTCCTTTCAGGTGGCATGCCTGGTAACTCCTCAGGGAATACATCGGGGAATTCTAACACAATCCTAATTGCCTCAATCGGATTGGACTCCTTGTCATCTACTGATAAATGGTGACAGGCTCCTTCTTCTAGTTCAGGTAAGTACTACTGGGTTACTACTTCCTTTCTGGATGGGAACACCAACTTAACTGTTCTCTTGTCACAACTGACAGTGGCTTGATTTCTGTGTAGCCAATTCATCCCTAGGATGACATCTAACCCTTGAGTACCCATGACTACTAGGCTAGTGGGGAAGGCTATCCCCCTTATTTCAATCCTTAGATTCGGACAAATGCTATCAAACTGAACTTTACCCCCAACTGAATTAACTCTTAAAGGTGGGATCATTGGTTCTATGGGGATGTTATGTGATTCTACCCAAGATGCGGAAACAAAAGAATGTGTGGCACTAGTATCAAATAGTACTTTTGCTGGGTAGGATTCGACTGGAAACATACCTACTGCCACGTCCTGAGCATCCTGGATTGCTTCGGCCTCCAGGTGATTCACCTTTCCACGGTTGTAGGCCTGACCATGGACTCCTGGTGCTTGCTGCGGTGCTCCTTGTCTTGTTGGGGCATTGACTGCTGGCGGCTGCTGGGCTGCTTTCTTGGGACAGTTCTTCACCTAGTGATTTTGTTCTCCACAGTAGAAGCATGCACGACCTCCTACTTGTGCTGGGGCTACATGGCCATTCTGGTTCGTTGCTGGGGCAGGAAAACGAGCTACCTGGTTGTTCTAACGTTGGTACTGATTTCCTCCTGGCTGAGTGTTCTGACAGTACTGCTGCTGCTGTTGCTGAGGAAACTGCCTCTAGTACTAGTGCTGACGCTGATGCTGGTGTTGGTGGCCTTTCTTGAATTGTTGGGGTGAGTTGCCTGAGTAGCGGAGACGGCTGCTACTCCTGGCCTGAGGTCCATCAATCTTGTGCTTCCTATCCTCCATCTCCCGACGCTTCCTTTCAGTCATGATTGCTCTGTCAATCAAATGCTGGAAGGTGGGGAAAGTGTGGTTCATGAGCTGATAGTGTTGACATCTGTGTTGACATCTTAGAAAGCGGTACTGCTCTTGGCATCCGTGTTGACATGTTCTGGGGCGTAGCGTGACAATTGCAAAACTTATCCCTGTACTCACTGACAAACAGGGGACCTTGCTTCAGGGCGAGAAACTCCTCCTTCCTCACTATCATCAGTCCCTCAGGCACATGGTAGCAACAGAAGTTGTCCCTGAACTCCTCCCAAGTAATGGCTTCAGGGTTGGCATGGGTGGCGAGGTAGGACTCCCACCTAGACTGTGCTGCTCCCCTCAGCTGTCAGGGACCATACAACACCTTCTCACGATCGTTGCACAGGGCAGTGTGCAACTCATGCTCCACGGTACGTAGCCAATCTTCAGCGTCCATGGGATCAGCAGAGTGGGCAAAGACAGGGGGATGGCCCCTCATGAATTCTGCCCGCTTGTCTCTAGGCACTTGTGGCATCTGGACTTGCACTGGAGGCTGAGGTGGTGGTGGCTGCTGCTGAACTTGATGCATCGCTGCTAATGTCTGACCAATTGTCTAAACTGCTTGGGTCTGCATCAAGAACATATGCTCAATGGTCATCGGGGGTGGTGGTGGCAAATGCTGCTGCAGAGCTGCCTCCTCTTGGGGTGCCTGCTGCTCTGGCTGTGCACATCTCACACCTCTACGCCTGTTCTCAGACATCTGCAGAAATCACACACATATCAGATCTGACTCTGCAGTCTTTTAGCATGAGAAAAGATATACCAAAATCTTCATAGCACTGAATAATTGATCATCTTCACTGACAACTTCTCAGATAAAGAGGAAAGTGGAAATAAATGGATTACCCAACTAAATAACTGACTTTATTAATAACTACACCAAGTTGCAAGAGATACCCACCCCTTGGTGACAATCATTACAAAGATCTAACTTCATTACATGTTCATCATGACAAACATTCCAACATACGATAAGCAAACTACCTCGAACTAGGACTAACTATACTAAGACACTGAATTCGTTATTACAGACTCCGACTCCACCGATCTAAGGATCTAAATCTATGCGGGTCCTGCAATCTAGGGTACCATAGTCGAAGCGACCACAGGGCGGTGAACGGTAAGGGTGCTGAATCCCTACAGGGGCGGGAGAACCACCATCAAGGTAGTGGCGTGCCGCGCATTCAGCACGCAATTCCGCAACCTCCCCCCGAACCTTGCCCAACTCGTCAAGGGCGTGGTCCAACTCTGTGTTGAGCACGGCGACCAAGTTGACCATGCTGCTCAACCTAGGATTGCCCTCACCGACTGGTGAGACAATCACACCTCCAGCACTGCTGGTCAAACGACAAGGGTAGTACTTCAGGTCAAGGCCATCAGCTACCCCGCTGAACAATGAGCAATATTGAGAAAGTGCTCGTCATGCTGCATCTTGCATGGCTGTCTCGGCAGTATCCCTCTCAGTAATAGAATAGTGCTTTGACAAGGCCTCTGCACCTCGGAGATCATCGTCCGGACGGTGCACCAAGCAAGTAGCCTCCCACTAGTTCGGGTATAGCCCGCGACGATGCTGGTAGACTATACAATGGTACTCGATAGACTAAGTGTGCCGGTCGAAAGCCCGACGCAACAAGGTATCGAGAGCATCATGGAAGTGACACCCGCGAGCAGCGTCACGAGTGATGGGTCTCATGATCCATCCCTCCGGCTCCGGCTCCTCTGAACGCTCCATGCCGTGGCTCGAACTGCCACCGGCGTCGTCGTCGTCTCAGTCTCCGTCGGGGTCTCGTCCAGCAGTCAGGATGCCCTGTGGTGGTGTAGGGGGCATCTCTGGCTGAGGTGCAGGGGAAGGGGGCCTCTCAGACTCCATCTCCCGCTAAGGCGAGGGGAATAGTCCTGCTGCTCCTGCTCCTGCTCCTGGCATTGGTGCTCCTGCTCCTCGTGCAGGCGACGATGCAGTCTCTCTAGTTGGCTGGACTCGCTTGACACCGTGCGACGCAGTGGATGCTCTGCCAGGCGAGAAGGCAAAAAGGGGATCACAGACTTACATGCAGTGCACCTGAGACGAGCCATCTACAAAAGACATCGTAAGCACAAGGGTAAGAGTAGAACTATGAGACCAAAAAGTAAACAGAAAAAAAAAGTGAGACGAAACTTTTTGAGATAAGTAAATAACATAGAGTTGGTCAAGATGACCTACTTTTGAAAAGACACTAAGGTCAAGGTAAGAGTAGAGGTCTATAGTCCTTAGGTCGACCATTCCAGTCTAGGTTAGCGGTCCTACAGTCAGCAAGGCTTTGATACCACTTATGTCACACCCGGTTTTGGAAGGTAAACCGAATGCAAACCATGTACGTGTCAGGATCAGAACTCACGTACACATCGATTACATAATTGGACATCATCACACAATGCTTGAATTTAATTGCGGAAAGGTACTTAGTTACATCAAGATGTCTCAGACATCCATAGAGTCTATTACATAAACATAGTGTTTAACAGTAACATCAAAGTGCGGGGTAACGAAACGTAGAATGTAAGCCTACACAGGCAGCTAACTGGGGGTTTTCCACTAAGATAAACTAGAACTCATCATATTCCTGGAACTCCTCGAAGTCATCCATGTTGCCAGCTTCACCTCCTGAGCACTGAGAACAGTGGGGACAATCTGGGGTGGGGTGGTTTGTAAAGCAAGGGTGAGTACACTTCAACGTACTCCACAAATGTCCCATTTGGCTAAAGTGGACTAGCTGTATGTTGAGTTAAGGTTAAGCAGTTGCTTTTAGTTGGTCAAGTTTTATTATTATAAGTAGAGCCAAATTTTAGTTATAACCTAGTTATTACCAGAGGCACTCCCTCCAAGAGGAAATACCAGAGATCAGGATTATAATCACCATTGTTAATCATCATCATAAAAGTAACCATTGTTCTTCTAATCGAAGAGGATCCAAAGGCTGCTCATAACCGTGAGCACGGCTGATATACCAGTTTCTAACACTCTGCAGAGGTTGCACACTTTACCCACAAGCCGTGATTCCCATTCTGCCCGGGGTTCTAGCCTCCCCATTGATCACTACCAAGGTGACCTAGCAGGGTCTCACTACGTAGCCTTTACAAAGATTTCTTAGAGGTCATAGCCGCTCGTTAGGTTTCTCCAGTTTGATAAACATAGTACATCTCCCCAAAGGAAGGGTGACTAACAAAACCAAATCAAAGAACCTCTGCAACCAACCTCGGCAGAGCAAGTACTGTGCCCGGACTCCATTGACGGCCCTACGGCGAAGCCAACTACTCCTCTGGTTCCACTAATTAATCAGCTAAGGGCGTCCCATTCCACCCTCATGGTTGCACTGTTATCCTGGGTTGTCACTCCCCAAACAGGTCCTTACGGTGAGGCACTCAGGAAAGAGCCTGAGCCCCCTAAAGAAATCACAAGGACCCCATCGGGAGAACATCATCGTTTCCTAAAAGATCACATCATGTCCATTGATTAAGTTTAAGCAATAGCATAAGCTAACCATGATTAACCCAAAAAGTAAACAAGGATAAGGTAAATATAGACTAGTCAATCCTTAGGTTTCAATAATGTAATGTGAGACAATGAATTATAAGTAAGTAGGACATAATAGGTCAGAGAACACTTGCCTTCACCAGGTTGTTGCTCAGAGGGATCTTCGGCAACACACTCAGGAACCACGAGCTGCTCGTTGTCTAAGTAAAGCGAGCATACATTCAATACATTTGGAAGGTAAAAAATGAACATCACATCAAACATGTACAAACATTGGAACACAACTCAAAAAGATATAGTATTAAGTAAAGAGGAATGAGGTCAAGTTAAAAAAAATGGACTGATCCTAATTGGGGAATTGATTACTCTCTAAATGTTTGGCACATAGCTCAAAAGGGTTAAGTAGTGATTAAAACAAATGAAAGCTAGAATTATAAGATAAACTACTCTCATTTAGAAATTTGATTATCTTTTAAGTATTATCCATAATTACATTCCTAATTCTATTTATGTCATTAAGGCCTAGAGGTTAAGCCAAAAATAAATCCAAGTAATGCATAACACTAATCTCACAAGATTGAATATACTTTAATCCTAGGGTTCTCCTTTTATTTATTTCATTAAATAAATAAATCAACATATACTTTAATTCTATATTCTAAGTGTAAAAATTAAAGTGTATAGATTACAGTTGGTCATATTTTATTTGAACAGAGAATAATTTGGTGAACATTTTGCAATTTGAACCACTAAATTTGGAGTTCATATGAAAAAGATATGAAATAAACAAGTTTTGACGTTTGAAATATGAAATTAGGGCTAAATCTGTGATTAAATAAAAGTCCAGGCGTCTAATTAAAACAAACCAGGGACCTATGCGCTAAAACAGAGGATGGCGGGTTGATTTCCTAAAACCAGGGGGTTTCTTAAGCAAAACAGCCATGCGTAGGGGTATCGGGCTCCCTCAACCGTTGGATCAGAAACCGACAGCTGAGATTAGATCGTGCGGGTACGCAGGCGTGGCTGACAAGCGGGGCCAGGGCGTCAGCGGGTCAGGGTGGGTGAAAGGGAAATGTGCCCTTTGGCCATTTCTGTAATGTTTTGGTGATTAAGTGCCCAACACACATTCTCTAAGTTCTGAATGTGACAAAAATTGAAGAAGTGCAAATCATGTAACAAGGTACGTTTCTAGACTTAGTACATTGTTTTGAGTGCTAACATATCTTATCTAAGTGCTAGAAACAGGAGAAAAGGAATTGGAAAAGAGTTGGCTGTCCTGCTCGGTCTGGGTGCACCAAACAGTGTCCGGTGGTGCACCGAACAGTGTCCGGTGGTGCACCAGACAGTGTCTAGTGGGCCAGGCGAGTCCAAGGTGAACTGGCCGATCTCGGGACTCGACGACGGCGTACGGCTATAATTTACCGGACTGTCCAGTGAGTCGTCCACGGCGAAGTCGTCACTCTCGGGAAAAGGATCAGCGGCGTACGGCTAAAATTCACCGGACTGTCCGGTGGTGCACCGGACTGTCCGGTGAGCCAACGGTCGACTGCGCAACGGTCAGCCGCGCAATCCGCGGGCGACACGTGGCCCGTGCCAACGGTCGGCAGGTGGCACTGGACTGTCCGGTGTGCACCAGACAGTGTCGGGTGCGCCAACTGCCACGAATCTGCAACGGTCGTCTGCGCCAGAATAGGAAGGAAATCAGCATCGGACCATCTACAGTGGCTGTTCGGTGGCGCCCTGGACTGTCCGGTGCGCCACTCAACAGAAGGCAAGGATGGCCTTCCTTGTTGGCCTCCAACGGCTACTAGCTGCCTTGGGGCTATAAAAGGGACCCCTAGGCGCATGGAGGAGACACCCAAGCACACTCTAAGCGTTCCAAGACTTTTACTCCTCACTTTCACGCAATCGTTCATCGTTCTTGAGATTGGAGCACTTTTTGAGTTGTAAACTCCCCGCGCGTGTTTTGTGTGCTCATCTTCTCACTTGTGTGCGTGTTTGAAATGTGGATTTAATTCTAGTGTGCGTTGCTCTTCCCAACCTTACTCCGTGCTTTCATTGTGATCTTTGTTGTAAGGGCGAGAGACTCCAACTTGTGGAGATTCCTCGCAAACGGGAAAAAGAGATAAGAAAGAAAAGTCGTGGTATTCAAGTTGATCATGGGATCACTTGAAAGAGGTTGAGTGCAACCCTCGTCCATTGGGACGCCACAACGTGGAAGTAGGCAAGTGCTACTTGGCTAAACCACGGGATAAAATCGTGTGTCTCTTGTGTTGATCTTTTTGTCATTGTTTTGCCCACAAGAACTCGCTTCTCAACTACTTAGTCGCACTAACATTTCTATAACCAAGTTTTGTGGCTATTTAGAGTTGAATTTTACAGGATCACCTATTCACCCCCCCCTCTAGGTGCTCTCAATTGGTATCAGAGCCGTTCTCTTCACGTAAGGGAGTAATCGCCCAAAGAGATGGATCCTAAGGGAAAGCGGATGGTGGTCAACGATAAGGAGGAGTCCATCTTCAACGAGCCAAGAGATGACAAGCCCACTGACTCTGGCTCGAGTCACAAGAAGAAGGACGGGAAGAAGAAGAGGCGCATCAAGAAGATCGTGTACTACGACAGCGACGAATCTTCTTCTTCACCAAGAGACGACGATGACGAGAAAAAGAAATAGGTTAATTCAAATTATTCATTTGATTATTCTCGTATGCCTTTCAATTCCAATGCTCATTTACTTTCAATTCCTTTTGGTAAACCTCCACACTTTGATGGAGAGGACTACTCATTTTGGAGTCACAAAATGCGTAGTCACTTATTTTCTCTCCATCCTAGTATTTGGGAGATAGTTGAAAATGGAATGCACTTTGATAGTACGGATAACCCTGTTTTTATTAATGAGAAAATTCATAAGAATTCACAAGCTACCATTGTTTTGCTAGCATCCTTGTGCAGGGACGAATACAACAAGGTGAGCGGCTTGGACAACGCCAAGAAAATTTGGGACACCCTCAAAATATCACATGAGGGAAACGACGCCACCATGATCACCAAAATGGAGTTGGTGGAAGGCGAGCTGGGAAGGTTCGCGATGATCAGGGGAGAGGAGCCAACACAAACGTACAACAGGCTCAAGACCCTGGTCAACAAGATTAGGAGCTATGGAAGCATAAGATGGACGGACCACAACATCGTCCGACTTATGCTCAGGTATTTTACTGTTATTGACCCTCATCTTGTGAACCTCATCCGTGAAATCCAAGGTACACAAAGATGACGCCCGAGGAGATACTCAGAAAATTTGTGAGCGGGCGCATGATGGTGAAGGAGGCAAGGTATGTTGATGATGCATTAAACGGCCCAATGCCCATCTACGAGCCGCAGCCCATTGCGCTCAAGGCAACAAGCAGCAAGGAGGTGCTACCAAGCAAGGTAGCACAAGGAGAGGCTGCCATGCTCAACGAGGATGAAATGGCACTTATCATCAAGCGCTTCAAGACCGCTCTTAAAGGACACAAGGAGTACCCCCAACAAGAACAAAACAAGGGGAAAGCGCTCCTGCTTCAAGTGTGGTAAGACTGGTCACTTTATAGCAAATTGTCCTGATAATGCTAATGACCAGGAACAAGAAAAGAGCAGGAAGAAGGAGAAGAAAAAGAACTACAGGAAGGCAAAGGGTGAGGCACACCTCGAAAAGGAATGGGACTCGGACTGCTCTCCTTCCGACTCTGACAATGAAGGACTCGCTGCCTCGGCCTTCAACAAGTCCTCTCTCTTCCCCAACAAACGACACACTTGCCTCATGGCCAAGGAGAAGAAGGTAAGTGTTCATGATACCCCTAAATACACTACTTCTAGTGATGACGATTCTAGTGATGATGAAGTAGATTACTCAAGCTTATTCAAAGGTTTAGATAGAGCTAAAGTAGATAAAATCAATGAATTGATTAATGCTTTAAATGAAGAGAATAGACTCTTAGAAAAGCAAGAGGATATTTTGTATGAAGAGCATGATAAGTTTGTTAGTGTGCAAAAATCTCTTGCTTTAGAAATTAAAAGAAATGAAATGTTATCCTCTAAATTGTCTGTGTAGGAAACGGGTGACGCCTAAGAGGGGGGGGGGTGAATTAGGACTTCTAAAACTTTTGCCACAATTAAATCCCTAGAGCAAAACCTATGCAAATAATCAAAACTAGAATGTGCAACCTAGGTTTTGTCTAAGTGTTGCTATCTCTACCGCAAAGGCTAAGTTTCAATCTACACTAAATAAGTATGACTACAAGATTGAAACTTAAATGCTTAATATAAATGCGGAATGTAAAGAGCTAAGTAGAGAAGCAAACTCTCGTGGATGACGCCGGTATTTTTACCGAGGTATCCGGAACCACGCAAGGTCCCGACTAATCCTCGTTGGTGCCCCTACGCAAAGGGAAGCCCACGCGAGGGCCAAGCACCACGGTCGAGTAACTCCGTAGAGAGCCACGGGCCTTCTCCACGCGCAAGTGGTGCTCCGCTTCCGGCTCCTCTCGGACGCTCCCCGCCGTCTCCACTATCGAGCTTCCGGCCGAAACGCCGCGGGCCTCGTTCCCTCCGGTACACGGTGGCGGCCGTGACACAAACGCGGTTGTCACGGTCTCGCAAGACTCTCGCCCCACTCGGTACAATTACAACGACTCACGCAAGAGCCGAGGGGTTGTGTGGTTTTACAAAACTCACTCAACTAACTAGGATTCACCTAGAGCAAGCGCTAATGCGGTCTAACTAACCTAAGCACTTCGCAAAGCACCTACGCTAATCACCGAGTGATTCTATTAAGCACTTGGGTGTTTGAGCATTTGGAAATATGCACTATGTGTCTTGGTATGTTGCTTGGGCTCTCACACTTGAGAATGGCCGGTTGGGGTGGTATTTATAGCCTCCACACCCCAAACTAGCCGTTGGACAGAAAGCAGCAGCTTTCTGTCGATGGGTGCACCGGACAGTCCGGTGCACACCGGACACTGCACAGTAGATGTCCGGTGCACGCCACGTCAGCCGACCGTTGGCGCCTGTAGCAGTCGACCGTTGGATCCGACCGTTGCCTTGTGCCCGTTGGCACACCGGACAGTCCGGTGCACACCGGACAGTCCGGTGCAACAGCCAGAGAGCACCTGACTGCGGCCTCTCTACGCAGACTGTCCAGTGCCTCACCGGACAGTCCGGTGCACACCGGACACCGATGTCCGGTGCGCCACCAGGCGCTGGCTGACAGCCCTCGTGTTGGATTTCTTCGCTGATTTCTTCGGGCTTCTTTGTTCTTGAGTATTGGACTCCTACGCATCTTTTTATGTCTTCTTTTGAGGTGTTGCATCCTCATTGCCTTGGTCCAATTCTCTTCGCATCCTGTGAACTACAAACACAAACACTAGAAAACTTATTAGTCCACTGATTGTGTTGTTCATCAAACACCAAAACTCAATTAGCCAAAAGGCCCGGGGTCCATTTTCCTTACAATCTCCCCCTTTTTGGTGATTGATGACAACACAACCAAAGCAAGCAAATAATACAAGTATTTGAGTGAAAATATGCAATCTACTTGCTAAGATGCATGATTGTCCCCACAATGTGATATTATGGACTTAAGCCTCCCCCTAACTCCATAATTCACTTACTTCCTATTTTTGGACCAAATAACCAAAACCACTTGAAAAGCCATTTGGGGATATAAAATTTTAAATTGATGGTGTTTGGTGTTTGATATAGTTTTCATTGCTTTGGTCCCTAAACTTCTCCCCCTTTGGCATCAACCACCGAAAAGGAAGACATTAAAAGCATGTAGGAAGTAAATAAAAGCTTGCCCTCATCAAGAATTGTATCAAATGATATCACTAGAAGGATATTAAATTAAACTATGTGAATGATACCACTTGAAAGAGTCCTCAAAAGATTACTCCCCCTAAATGAGTTGTTTCCTTTAGAAAGAGTTTTTCTCCCCCTTTAGAGATGAAGAAATACTCCCCTTGACAGAGATCCTCTACTTAGGAAAAAGCATGTGAAAATTAGAGGTGCAAGACATGATTTGAAAAGACTAACTTCCCTTATGCATAGGTAACAGAATATGAGTTAACTACTTATGTATTTTTAGCAACATGGAAGCATATGATATGAATTATAGTCTAATCAAATGTTGGAGAAGACATGTAAATGATACTGAATGTAGTCTTAAAAGATACCAATTGAAAGTCAATGGTGAGCTTGAGAGACATGAGAGTTCTTAGAGATTTTGCAGTGGAAGATTGTTGTCTTTCTCCAGGGACCTTATTTTCCTTACAATGAGACTATCACATGAAATAGACTTGAAAAGGTGTTAGTCTCAAAGTGTTAGATTATAGAGTAACCTCCCCCTAAAGGTGTGCATACAAGTTTTGAATACTTGTAGGAGACATGCACTTTGATTTGATATCAAGAGGGGCAAATTATCCATAATCCTAACTTTGGCACATATAAGTTAAATGATACAACTTGTAGAAATCAAAATTTTCAATTTGTGCATCATTTACTATGGAGTGATATAGAAGCAATGTGCTGAGCTTAAATAAACATTTTAAGCCATGTAGGTTTGCTTAAGTATATGAATTAAAAACTAGCAATCCTACCATATGATTTACCTAGTATGCATGATTTTGAACAAAAGTACATAACAAATGTAATACTAGGCAAGAAAGATAAACTAGATAAAAGATAAATAGATACGCATATCTAAAAACGAGAAATACAATAACATTAGTTACCTAAGTCATGGGTGGGAAATTTGGGTCCAAAGTTTTCACTAACCCACTTGGCAATAAACTTGATCCAATATGATGTATCCCATGATATACATCCCAACTTTGCCAAGTCTCCAAATTTCCCGTTGACCTTCGGTCCACTCACTTCCCTTTCGGAATCCAAACCTTCTTGGTGCTTTTCATGGTTGAAATTATCTCCTTGGGCACCCAGATGCGTTTGGCCCCTTTTCCTTTGTTGGCTTGCTTGTTGGCCTTGATTGCTATCACCTTTCCGTTCCTTTTCTTCTTGATCAAATATGGTGTAGCATCCTTTTTGTTCACCTTTTTGATGTAGGTGTTGGAGATTTTGCTTGATGGCTTTTGCCTTTGTTTATCCCCGGTCATCGCCTTGCATTGGAAAGACTTGTGGCCTTCCTTGTGGCATAGCCTACAAATCACAGTTTCTCCCTCTACAGGCTTGTTCACTCCCGCAGTGGTGTTATCCTGTGGAGGTCGGACTTGTTTGGCTTTGCCTTTCTTGTCATACAAAGCCTTGCCAAGGCGAGCCACTTCTTGCTTTAATTGTTCATTTTCCTTTGCAACCTCATCCGAACATGTCTCTACAACAATATTCTCAACAACAACTTGGTTGCAGGGGTTAGAATCATTAATTAGATCAAAGCAGGAAGTAGAAGCATCTTTCTTAATTATTTCGGGTATTTCAACTAAAGATGCTACTGGGGTGCTACCAATGTTTTCTAGCTTAGTAGTTAGCTCATTATTGTGTATGCTAAGAATTTCCATTTTCTCTAGCAAATTTTCAATAGCTTCTTGGGAGCTAGCTAACTTAGCCTTAAGTTTTTCATTCTTTTTAATAAGGCTATCATAGGTAGCAGTGGATGGAGCACTAGATTCTAATAGCTCAATTTTAGTTGATAGCTCACTATTTAAGTTTGCAAAAGTTTCAAATTTTTCTAGCAAACCTTTGTAATCATTTTGAGAGCTAACCAACTTATTTTTCAAAGTTTTAAGTTGAGCTTTTTGCTTAGTGCAAATATCCTGAAAAAATTTTACGGCTTCCGCAAGCTCTTCTAGAGAGGCCTTTCCCTCGCCTTCATCATCACTACTACTTTCATCACTAGAGGATGGAATGCTTTTGTTACCTCTTGCCATAAGGCATTTGTGTGATGACCGTGATGATCGAGACGAGGACCGGTGGCTGCGCGTCCTTGGAGGTTCATCTTCACTTGAAGAATCATCCCAAGTTCTAACACTTGTGAGCGCCTTGCCTTTGCTCCTCTCCTTTTTTGGTTTGGCCATATTTGGACAGTTGTCCCTGAAGTGGCCCTTCTCCCCACATGCGAAGCATCCTCTCTTCCTTTGCTTTTTCCTGTCAATGTTAAAGAGAAGATCCTCGACCTGCAGGGGCACACCCATTAGATTAATCTTGCGGATCATCCCCATTACCTTTCCGACGCGTCGGATTGTCTCTTCGTCCTCGGAGGATGATGTGCAGGGTTGATTATCTTCATCATCATCACTTTCTTCTTCCTCCTCTTCTTCACTTGAGGAACTTGGAGTGGGAGCCTTCTTTTTGCCCTTCCTTTCATCACATGCAAAAGCATATGGTCTTAAGGAAGTTGGCTCCTCTCCCCGACTCATTTTTCGTGACATCTCAAAAGCCGCGATTTTCCCAATCACAATGGTCGGGGTCATGTTGCTCAAATCCTCCATGTTGTGAAGGATGGTGATGATGCTCCCATATCTTTGTTGTGGTAGCAGGGAGATAATCTTCCTCACAATGTCCGCATCACCTAGCTTATTAATGCCAATAGAATTGAGCTCATTGATAATTAGATTCAAACGAGAATACATGTCTCTAACAAGCTCATCATCTTTCATGGCAAAAGAATTATACTCATTTAAGACTAGGCAATGTTTTTGCTCACGGACATTGGATGTGCCGTCATGGAGCTCATGCAATTTTAGCCAAATCTCATTAGCAGTTTTCAAGGTAAATACTTGATTAAAAATATCCATGCTAAGAGATTCATACAAGCAATTTTTTGCTCTAGCATTTAAATGAATTTTTTTTCCTCACTCGTGGTGGGTTTCTCGGGATTCTTGAGGGGTTTCATCCCGTCATGAGTGACTCTCCAAACACCTAGATCAACGGCCTCTAGGTAACAAGCCATTCTAGCACTATAATATGGGAAGTTAGTGCCATCGAAGTGTGGTGGCCTATGGGTATCCATCCCTTCCTCTAAAAAGCGTCGGCTCTTTTAGCGGTGAAGCTAAAGCGTTTCAAATGAGCCAAACCGGGCTCTGATACCACTTGTAGGAAACGGGTGACGCCTAAGAGGGGGGGGTGAATTAGGACTTCTAAAACTTTTGCCACAATTAAATCCCTAGAGCAAAACCTATGCAAATAATCAAAACTAGAATGTGCAACCTAGGTTTTGTCTAAGTGTTGCTATCTCTACCGCGAAGGCTAAGTTTCAATCTACACTAAATAAGTATGACTACAAGATTGAAACTTAAATGCTTAATATAAATGCGGAATGTAAAGAGCTAAGTAGAGAAGCAAACTCTCGTGGATGACGCCGGTATTTTTACCGAGGTATCCGGAACCACGCAAGGTCCCGACTAATCCTCGTTGGTGCCCCTACGCAAAGGGAAGCCCACGCGAGGGCCAAGCACCACGGTCGAGTAACTCCGTAGAGAGCCACGGGCCTTCTCCACGCGCAAGTGGTGCTCCGCTTCCGGCTCCTCTCGGACGCTCCCCGCCGTCTCCACTATCGAGCTTCCGGCCGAAACGCCGCGGGCCTCGTTCCCTCCGGTACACGGTGGCGGCCGTGACACAAACGCGGTTGTCACGGTCTCGCAAGACTCTCGCCCCACTCGGTACAATTACAACGACTCACGCAAGAGCCGAGGGGTTGTGTGGTTTTACAAAACTCACTCAACTAACTAGGATTCACCTAGAGCAAGCGCTAATGTGGTCTAACTAACCTAAGCACTTCGCAAAGCACCTACGCTAATCACCGAGTGATTCTATTAAGCACTTGGGTGTTTGAGCATTTGGAAATATGCACTATGTGTCTTGGTATGTTGCTTGGGCTCTCACACTTGAGAATGGCCGGTTGGGGTGGTATTTATAGCCTCCACACCCCAAACTAGCCGTTCGACAGAAAGCAGCAGCTTTCTGTCGATGGGTGCACCGGACAGTCCGGTGCACACCGGACACTGCACAGTAGATGTCCGGTGCACGCCACGTCAGCCGACCGTTGGCGCCTGTAGCAGTCGACCGTTGGATCCGACCGTTGCCTTCTGCCCGTTGGCACACCGGACAGTCCGGTGCACACCGGACAGTCTGGTGCAACAGCCAGAGAGCACCTGACTGCGGCCTCTCTGCGCAGACTGTCCAGTGCCTCACCGGACAGTCCGGTGCACACCGGACACCGATGTCCGGTGCGCCACCAGGCGCTGGCTGACAGCCCTCGTGTTGGATTTCTTCGCTGATTTCTTCGGGCTTCTTTGTTCTTGAGTATTGGACTCCTACGCATCTTTTTATGTCTTCTTTTGAGGTGTTGCATCCTCATTGCCTTGGTCCAATTCTCTTCGCATCCTGTGAACTACAAACACAAACACTAGAAAACTTATTAGTCCACTGATTGTGTTGTTCATCAAACACCAAAACTCAATTAGCCAAAAGGCCCGGGGTCCATTTTCCTTACAGTCTGTGTGCCATGAATCAATCTCTAGTTTAAAGATTTTGAATGATGATTTAAATGTTATGCTAGAGGTAGCTAATAAATCTAGTTCATGTGTAGAACATGTTGTAATTTGTAATAGATGTAAGGACTTTGATGTTCATGCTTGTAATGAACATCTTATTGCTATTACAAAATTGAATGATGAAGTGGCAAGTCTTAATGCTCAACTTAAGACTTGCAAAATTGACATTGATAAGTTAAAATTTGTTAGGGATGACTACACCATTGGTAGACACCCCTCAATTAAAGATGGACTTGGCTTTCGAAAGGAAGCCAAGAACTTAACAAGCCAAAGGGCTCCCATTCCCAACAAGGAGAAAGAGAAGGCCCCTATGGCTAGTAGTAATCAAAAGAATCATGCTTTCATTTATGATAGGAAATTTTCTAGGAATGCTCATTTTAATAGGAGTTATGTTGATTATAATGATTCACATGCTATGTTTTCCTCTAGCTCTACTTTTGTGCATGGTAGAAGTAGGCCTAGGAAAAGTAATATTGTGCATCATGTGCCTAGGAAAGTGTGTAATAAATCTACTACTATTTACCATGCTTGCAATACTTCATTTGCGCTTATGTGTAAGAATGCAAAAGTAGTTGCTAGAAAGTTGGGGTCCAAATGCAAGGGAGACAAGACTTGTATTTGGGTCCCAAAGGATATTGTGACTAACTATAACGCCCTAAAAATTAAACCATATTTATAATCCAAATATGGTGTGTCATATGGATGATCGGATGCCGTAGATGTATAGATCTCATCAAGATGATTCCGATCAATCACTAGTTTGCCTTGTTTGGAGTCCGGATGAGTCTTTTCGAGTGCCGGTTGATCTGAGCCATTGGATATTAGGATTGTGGAAGTTTTCTTCTATTTATACCTCCCTAACCCTTGAATCCACGTCCTCCCACCCCTAGCAGCCATCACCCTTTTGTGCCTTGCCCCAAGAGAAGAGAGGAAGAAAAAGGGAGAGAAGAGAGGGGAGATGAGGGCATACCGTCGCCCATCATCGTCATTCCTCTCCAAGAATTGGTGGCTACACTCCGGATCATGCCTAGTACATTTTTATTCTTCGATGAAGGTACTTGATTCATGTTGGGAATGAGGGAAGTAGCAGCACGTCCACCTTCACTCTCATAATAATGTTTCCCAGGCACAGCCATGATTTAATTAGAAACTTCTAGTCAAGGATGTTTGTTTTTAACTAGTCATGCACACTAGTTAATTCAGTTTATGTCGTTATGGTTATCTTCCCATTGCTAGCAGATTATTAATGTGTAGTATGTTTTCTTATCATGATATTTGTTTATACTCTGTTGCTTCCACGTTTATGCAAATTTTCAAAGGAGATGATGTCGAAATTTTATATATGAATGATAGTTGTGTAGTTTAGTAGCATTTCGGGGTGTTTGTGGATCCAGGGGTGTTACAGTTGGTATCAAAGCATAGGCTTTAGATTCTTGGCAATTTAAAGATAAATTTGATACACTTGCACATACAGGAAGGGTATGGGTTCAAATATCTTTGATATATGTTAATGTCTTTGAAGTGCAGATGAAATAATTTCACCCTCCCTATTCCTTTACAGTGATGTGGTAAGTTGTTATGACTTAATGCCTGATATAATTCATTTCTAAATTTTGATATTGTTTTATTAGTACGATTGATATCGCTGGTCTTTTGTGAGATTGAAGTTGTTATTATGCTTGTGATATACATGTATGCCTATGTTGTTGTCACCATGTTTTTCATGGTTGAGTTTTATTACAATAATATTGTTATATATGTTTGATTGAGGATGTTCTAAGAGGAGTGTGAATTGCGTGTTATGGGTTATAAGGTAACCATCGATTTGGATTTAAGTTGTTGGGCGGTTGGTGGATAGCTCCAACTATCTTTGCAAGGAATGATTGTTTATGCCGAGAAACCAGTTCTGAAAGAAATGAATATTGGTACTTTTATATGGATTTTGGGGGGAGTCTTTTCATAGCTAGCCAGAGTGGCTTACATGTCTCCCTTCTATCTTGTGTTTTAGTAGCCACAAAGCCTAGATGTGGTTTAAAGTGGTTGCATGTTAGTCATGCTAATTGTAGAATAAATATTTGATTTTCTTGATCCATTGATTATATATTAATACGTTGAGGATCTGATGGTTATCTCCCTGATGCATGCTTGTGGAGCCATTGTTGGACCATTTATCTATTGGTTTGAATGAAGTCATTGCCTAGCCTAGAGTTGGTTGGGTATGGTTAGTCACATATTCCTAAATGATGTGGTTTTTACATCAGCTTGAGATGTTTGTCAAATGTGTGAAGGATTACGGGGTTATTATTGACCTTGTATGTCTGGTACTTTGAGTGCATCATATGATAGAATGAAATGTAAGTTTCTGAACTACAAAAGATGGAGACTTATATTATGTGTAGGTTAACCTTACTAGTTTGGATATTTTCTTAGTTGAGTTGTTGGATGAAGTATAGCGACATTGGTTAAGCAAGTATTGTGTTGTTGTTGTGATGTCAATGCTCTTTGTGGAGTTTTTGGCATTTCTTCGATGAAATGTGCCACGCAGAATGTTATGGGCTTCTTGTCGGCTTTATTACTCCATTAGTTCTGTATACTTTCTCCCTTTTGTGGGGTGCAAAGAATGTTAGATTACATGATTATCTTTTCATGATGGCAAGAACGGGGTTTAGGAAGATTAGGAGTTTTGTTTCAATAGAACTACTTGTTTTGTGGTGCTGTGAGGTGAGGTGTTTAATCTTCTTATACGTTCATCTGGTGTGGATGTTTCACCATTGAATTAAAATGAATTGTTGAAGTTGGTAAGGGTTGTGCTTAGTGCATATTACCCCTTCATAAAAGAGTGTCGTTTTAAGACATTGATGTTGATGTATAGCTGCATCCAAATTCGATGTTGTGAAATCGTAGTGTTGATTGCATCTATGACTTGCTTTGAGCTTCATTGCATGTTGTTTCATGCTTGTTGTTAGGTTGTGTAGCTTCCTTAGACCATTAGTCCGAGGTAGAAGTTCTTGTGTTGATTAATACCAATAATGGACCCATGTTTTGAATGGTGGTGCTATTTGGGGTACCTTGGATGTTTTGCTTGGAGTGGTCAAATTCGAGGATGAATTCTTTTTAAGGGGGTAGAATGTAACGCCCTAAAAATTAAACCATATTTATAATCCAAATATGGTGTGTCCTATGGATGATCAGATGCCGTAGATGTATAGATCTCATCAAGATGATTCAGATCAATCACTAGTTTGCCTTGTTTGGAGTCCGGATGAGTCTTTCGAGTGCCGGTTGATCTGAGCCATTGGATATTAGGATTGTGGAAGTTTTCTTCTATTTATACCTCCCTAACCCTAGAATCCACGTCCACCCACCCCTAGCAGCCATCACCCTTTTGTGCCTTGCCCCAAGAGAAGAGATGAAGAAAAAGGGAGAGAAGAGAGGGGAGATGAGGGCATACCGTCGCCCATCATCGTCGTTCCTCTCCAAGAATTGGTGACTACACTCCGGATCATGCCTAGTACATTTTTCTTCTTCGATGAAGGTACTTGATTCATGTTGGGAATGAGAGAAGTAGCAGCATGTCCACCTTCACTCGCATAATAATGCTGCCCAGGCACAGCCATGATTTAATTAGAAACTTCTTGTCAAGGATGTTTGTTTTTAACTAGTCGTGCACACTAGTTAATTCAGTTTATGTCGTTATGGTTATCTTCCTATTGCTAGCAGATTATTAATGTCTAGTATGTTTTCTTATCATGATATCTGTTTATACTCTATTGCTTCCACGTTTATGCAAATTTTCAAAGGAGATATTGTCGAAATTTTATATATGAATGATAGTTGTGTAGTTTAGTAGCATTTCGGGGTGTTTGTGGATCCTTGGGTGTTACACTAACCTTGTAGGACCCAACAAGAGTTGGGTACCTAAAACCCAAGTGTAAATTGCCTTGCAGGTTTATGCATCCGGGGGCTCAAGCTGGATTATCGACAGCGGATGCACAAACCACATGACGGGGGAGAAGAAGATGTTCACCTCCTACGTCAAGAACAAGGATTCCCAGGACACGATCATCTTTGGAGATGGGAACCAAGGCAAGGTCAAAGGCTTGGGAAAGATAGCCATCACCGACGAGCACTCCATTTCAAATGTGTTTCTAGTCGAGTCGCTTGGTTATAATCTCTTGTGTGTAAGTCAATTGTGCCACATGGGCTACAATTGTTTGTTTACAAATGTTGATGTTTCTGTATTTAGAAGGAGTGATGGTTCATTAGCATTTAAGGGTGTATTAGACGGCAAACTCTACTTAGTTGATTTTTCAAAAGAGGAGGCCGATTTAGATGCATGCTTAATCGCTAAGACTAGCATGGGCTGGTTGTGGCATCGTCGTCTAGCACATGTTGGGATGAAGAACCTTCATAAACTTCTAAAGGGAGAACATGTGTTAGGACTAACCAATGTATGCTTCGAAAAAGATAGACCTTGTGCAGCTTGTCAGTCAGGGAAACAGGTGGGAAGCACTCATCACAGCAAGAATGTGATGACAACATCAAGACCGCTGGAGCTTCTTCACATGGACCTCTACAGGCCCGTCGCCTATCTTAGCATCGGGGGAAGTAAGTATGGTCTGGTAATTGTTGATGATTTTTCCCGCTTCACTTGGGTGTTCTTTCTGCAGGATAAAATAGAAACCTAAGGGACCCTAAAGCGCTTTCTAAGGAGGGCTCAAAATGAATTTGAGCTCAAGGTGAAAAAGATAAGAAGCGACAATGGGTCCGAGTTCAAGAATCTGCAAGTGGAGGAGTATCTTGATGAGGAAGGCATCAAGCACGAGTTCTCCGCTCCCTACACACCACAACAAAATGGTTTTGTAGAGAGGAAGAACAGGACGCTTATCGACATGGCGAGGATGATGCTTGGAGAATTCAAGACGCCTGAGCGGTTTTGGTCGGAAGCTATGAACATAGCTTGCCACGCCATAAACCGGCTCTACCTACATCGCCTCCTCAAGAAGACCTCGTATGAACTTCTTACCGGTAACAAACCCAACGTCTCATACTTTCGTGTATTTGGGAGCAAATGTTACATTCTAGTGAAGAAAGGTAGAAATTCCAAATTTGCTCCCAAGGCAGTAGAAGGGTTTTTACTATGGTATGACTCAAATACAAGGGCGTATAGAGTCTTCAACAAATCATCGGGTTTGGTTGAAGTCTCTAGCGACATTGTATTTGATGAGACTAATGGCTCTCCAAGAGAGCAAGTTGATCTTGATGATGTAGATGAAGATGATGTTCCAACAGCCGCAATACGCACCATGGCGATTGGAGATGTGGGACCACAGGAACAACAAGAGCAAGATCAACCTTCTTCCTCAACGATGGTGCATCCCCCAACTCAAGATGATGAACAGGTTCCTCAAGAAGAGGCGCGTGATCAAGTGGGAGCACAAGAAGAGCCAGCTATGGAAGAAGAAGCACCACGGGCCCCTCCAACCCAAGTCCGAGCAACGATCCAACAGAATCACCCTGTTGACCAGATTCTGGGTGATATAAGCAAGGGAGTAACTACTCACTCAAGATTAGCTAACTTTTGTGAGCATTACTCGTTTGTCTCTTCTATTGAGCCTTTCAAGGTAGAAGAAGCCTTGCAAGATCCGGACTGGGTGTTGGCCATGCAGGAAGAGCTCAACAACTTCAAGAGGAATGAAGTTAGGAGCCTAGTGCCACGTCCCAAGCAAAATGTTGTGGGAACCAAGTGGGTGTTCCACAATAAACAGGACGAGCACGGGGTGGTGACAAGGAACAAGGCTCGACTTGTGGCAAAAGGATATGCCCAAGTCACAGGTTTGGATTTTGAGGAGACTTTTGCTCCTGTGGCTAGGCTAGAGTCCATTCGAATATTATTATCCTATGCCGCTCACCATTCTTTCAGGTTGTTTCAAATGGCCGATCAAGGACGTGGTATACGTGGAACAACCCCCTGGCTTTGAGGATGAAAGGTACCCCGACCATGTGTGTAAGCTCTCTAAGGCGCTCTATGGACTTAAGCAAGCCCCAAGAGCATGGTATGAATGCCTTAGAGATTTCCTAATTGCTAATGCTTTCGAGGTTGGGAAAGCCAATCCCACTCTTTTCACTAAGACTTGTGATGGTGACCTTTTTGTGTGCCAAATTTATGTCGATGACATAATATTTGGTTCTACTAACCAAAAGTCTTGTGAGGAGTTTAGCAGGGTGATGACTCAAAAGTTTGAGATGTCGATGATGGGCGAGTTGAACTACTTCTTTGGGTTTCAAGTGAAGCAACTCAAGGACGGCACCTTCATCTCCTGAACAAAGTATACTCAAGATCTTCTCAAGCGGTTTGGGATGAAGGACGCCAATCCCGCGAAGACACCAATGGGAACCGACGGACATGTCGACCTCAACAAAGGAGGTAAGTCCGTTGATCAAAAGGCATACCAGTCTATGATAGGGTCATTACTTTATTTATGTGCTAGTAAACCAGATATTATGCTTAGCATATGCATGTGTGCTAGATATCAATCCGACCCAAGGGAATGTCACCTTGTGGTCGTTAAGCGGATTCTTAGATATTTAGTTGCTACGCCTTGCTTCAGGATCTCGTATCCAAAGGGGTCTACCTTTGACTTAATTGGATATTCAGACTCCGATTATGCTGGATGCAAGGTTGATAGGAAGAGTACATCAGGGACGTGCCAATTCCTAGGAAGGTCACTGGTGTCGTGGAGCTCAAAGAAACAAACTTTTGTTGCCCTATCCACCGTTGAGGCCGAGTATGTTGCCGCAGGGCAGTGTTGCGCGCAACTACTTTAGATGAGGCAAACCCTCTGGGACTTTGGCTACAATCTGAGCAAAGTCCCACTCCTATGTGACAATGAGAGTGCAATCCGCATGGCAGATAATCCTGTTGAACACAGCCGCACTAAGCACATAGACATCCGGCATCACTTTCTGAGGGACCACCAGCAAAAGGGAGATATCGAGGTGTTCCATATTAGCACCGAGAACTAGCTAGCCGATATCTTTACCAAGCCATTAGATGAGAAAACCTTTTGCAGGCTGCGTAGTCAGCTAAATGTCTTAGATTTGCGTAACTTGGATTGATCTATAGCATACATGTGTTTTATGCCTTTGATCATGTTACTTATACATTTATGCAATTTGTTGCTTATTTACGGTGCTCAAGTTGTGCAAGGGATCCCCGGACCTCACAAGTCCATGTGTGAATGATGCACATATTTAGGGGGAGAAGTGCTACAACTTGACCCTTTGAGACTAATCCTTGTGTTTGAGTGTTCTTGATGTAGTCTCAAAGGTGCATTGAAAGGGAAAATGGACTTGGACGTTGCAAAGACTTCCACTGCACTCCGGTATTTGTGTATTTCGTTCCAAGTTCATCTTTATGCTCTTATTGCATTTTTGCTCTTAATTGATATTTTTGGTGAGGCAATGGGGTTAAAGGGCCAATAATGATCCCGTTTTGGTGCTTAATGCCAAAGGGGAGAAATTAAGACCAAAGCAAATGGATCAGCTACCACTTGAGAATTTTGAAAATAGTAGAGTTAGAATTTTTGATTTGTCCAAAATACTCTTATTGTCAAATTTTGGTCTCTTGTGGGGAGAATCTATGATTATGGGAAAAAGGGGAGTTTTTAGATCTTGATCAATTTCACTCTTGAAATATCTCTCTGTGTGCCCAAACAAGTGAGTTTGACTTAGAGATAGGAAAATGAATTTGATTTGCAAAAACAAACCAAGTGGTGGCAAAGATTGATCCAAATATGCCAAATTAGAGTCAAAAACAGTTTTGTCGCAGAACCTCCCAAGTTATCGGGCCCACATGCACCTGTCCTTGTCTCAAAGACCTCAGACAGCTATGCGTGTGCACCAAACAACTTAACAGGATCTGTCCGAGTGCCCCGAGGACCCCGGATAAACGACTTACCGCCAAGATCGCAGGATTAAGTAAACACAAATCACACACCAACATTTGCAGCGGAAATAAATTCTTTATTGCAAAATGATTACATGTTACAATAAGTTTACATTATACAATTATCGGAGTGATTACAAAAGAAAGTGATTCAAAAGAATTACAATTTAAAATGTATAAAATATTTATAGGTTTTTAAAATACATGCTAGCTTAAGTGACAATCCTCAATAAAGAAGCTAAAGATGGGATACACCTATATAAGAAGGCCGAGCCCACCGGCACTTAGCAGCATCCACAACAGAATAAAATTATAACCTGAAAAACAACAGGGAATAAAACCCTGAGTACGCAATTACTCAGCAAGACTTACCCGACTAAAGAAAAGACTCTCAAGGGTATGCTGGTTTATTGGGAATCAAGGTAAAGCTTATCAAATTTCAAAGACTCATTTTGCAAAAGAGCTTACTAGTAGTGGATCCTTATGCTAAAATTTTACTTCACAGGTTAAGTACTTTACCTGAATCTAGATTTTCCTAATCTAGAGCATTCACTTGTCCTACACTAACTTTATTTTAGCATCTTTAGTTTCACTTGTTATCTACGATGCAGGGCAGTGATCCAGTCTTCATATCCGAGAAGTAACGGCGATCCGAATCGATTAATACCCAGCTGGGGATCTCCAACCACACGACATATGTAGCACTTAACCCTTGCATATGTCAACTCGCCACCGGGTTTCTCAAGACCAGAACGGGTTCACGCGACCCGAGAGCACAGCACTCCACCGTCCAGCCGTTGGCCTGGTTGGTACACGTTACTCTCGCCATGGTGCCCGCCATGTTTCCGAGAGTACAACACCCCACCTTCCAGCCGTTGGCCTGGTTGGTACACGTTACTCTCGCCATGGTGCCCGCCATGTTTCCGAGAGTACAGCACCCCACCTTCCAGTCTCTTGCCACGGAGGGTACAAGCTACTCTCGCCATCTCTCCACTCCCAGTGCGTGCGAGCTGTTCTGGTATTGGTCCGACCGAGGCTAAGCTTACCCATGACGAGGCATGTGGCCAGTTAAAGGGTCCTAGATCAGCAAGCCTACTTTCGGTATGGTCCTTAATCGACACAGACGGGCGACCTTTCCTGCTCAACGTCTGGTCTTATTTTATTTAAACCATTTCCCAATCTTTGGTACCTGACAGAGGTACTTTTTCTGGATGTTGAATCCATCATGGCCATATGGATTCACCATCACAATTTCTTTTTCACAACAATTTCCCATATCCCGTGTAACACATCATTTTTTTTAAAAAAGAACAACTTTTAATTATCTAAGCAGGGCTAAGCATCTTTAGTTCTCTTTTATAAACAGGAATCAAGGAATAGTAAACAAATTCCAAGGAATGGTAATGCATCAACTGTTTATTCACACAACTCCTATCACCTAATGCAACATATAAGTGATAAAAGTTTTATAACACAAGGGGGTGGCAAATGCACCGGGGCTTGCCTGGGATAACACTATGTTAGTGTTGTTAAATGACGATCACTTGGTGAGTATCTCCCATCCTGGCACTTGGTTGATTCATCCACTTTAGCTTCGTCCATCAGCATCGTCTTGTGATTAATCCAGCTCTTGTCTTTCACATCACGTGATTAATTAACGTACCTAGATAATATGCAATAATGCATATGAGTAAGAACATGAATAGCATGAGACAGATAGTCTATACCAAAGAGGGTAAACACTTAAAAGAGGGCATTGCAAACGCTAACTATTAATATATTATCACTTACGCCAATGGAGAACTAAGTACTTAATGGCGAGGTGCAATACAATACTCAACATCATAGGCTAGATGTCGATAAACAATGAAACACAACAATCAAGCTTCTCTAGCTTAACTGAAGTTAATTTGAACAAAAACTACAATCATGTATGAGGACTATATTTTTCCTATGCCAGAGCATACACCAATCGATTACCAGACTTATACTAATCTTAGACTTATTAGAATCGGACATTTAAGATTTAGAATAAGGATATAAGCATTTTAATTAGTTTTCTCAACTCAATTATCTAAAAAACTTCTATATACAACAAGCATTTCAACTCTAAACTTTGCCACTCAAGCACAATGCACTTATATCACGTTTATAGCCACAAGAGGACCGAATCAACTTAATAATAGATATATATATGTCTACCAAACATTTTCCATATTATTAAGTTTACTATTACCATCGCAGACCTCAATAATTACTGGTTTCACTAGCATTCATCAATCAAGAATCAAGAATTGATTAATTCTACCTAGCCAAACAAGAATGACACCAAACAATCAATTTAACACATGCAGATTTTTTTGGACAGCAGCACATCAGTTAACGGTTTTATTCATAACTCACAAAATATGCATCCAAAAATGGTAAACTAAGACTTTCTGTAAAGCCTAAGAAATCCTCTACAACTTTGGTATTATAATCACCATGAGATTAGATACTTAGAAAGGTCAATAAGAATTATACGATAATGTTGTCTAGATTTGGATAGAATTCGACTACTCACTTTAAAAATCCATAATCAGAGATGTAGACATCCAAAACATGTGATCCTAGACTTTTTATAAAGCTAGTAGAATTTTCTATAATTCATTTATAAACATCCAAGGTTATTTCAATATATATCAAAGTCAGAAAACATGAGAAAGGCTCTGCTGTTCAAATTGGGACAGATTCAGAGATCCTAACTCAAACAGCTGTAACTTAATCTCTAGACCACCAAAAAGGGTGCTCCAAAATTTGTCGGAAAGCTTAAGAAAAGTACTACAATTCTTCTATAATTACTAAGGGTTGATTCTCAGTTTAGCTTAGCCAAACAATCCAATTTTCGAAACCTGTACAGAATTTAGACAGATTCTGAAACTGGACTTGGAGAAATCATAACTTTTAAACTGCTAGACCTATGGTCACGAAATTTTAGCACAAGCAAGATAAAGGAGTTATATACAACTTTCCTATATCACACGTTCACAAAAAACATGATTTACTTCACTAAACTAGCTGTGCAATTAAAAATGTACCTACGGCCCTAAACAGCAAGAATCCTAATTTAGTTCCTATTTAGCTTCTACATTTGTCATGCTTTTGATACTTAGCCTACTCTAACACATTATTATTGACCAGGTCTAAAACCTTATACTTAATCACATATATAGACATAAACTAGTCTATTTTATAATTGTGCACTCAATCACTTCGCATAAGTCTAACCACGGGATACTATTGCTGATAAGAAAATGATAGGGCATGAACATAGACCTCACCGACGGCATACGAAACGATGACGATGATAGACCACAGGTTTGGGCACTTCATCGAACAAGTAGTGCACGAGGCACAACTTCAACAGCTAGCTGTGAGCAACAATGATAGTTATCGACTTGGCCATTTCATCGAACAAAGAGGGTGCAGGCAAGCGGCACAGCAAGAGGGCTCACCGAGGGATGACGTCGTGGTCGGGACCTCGGTGAGGTGGCCATGGCTGGAATGTGCAGAGAGCAGGGGGCGTCGGCAGGCCCCAAGGGGAGTTCCTGCTCCCGCGCTTTGTAATAGGGGGAGGTGGTGGCGGCTTGAAATGAGGGCGTCGGTCGACCATGGAGGCCGAGCATAGAGTATCAGTTGAGGGAGATGAAGACAGGCTGGGGCAACAGTTTAATCCAGGCGCTGGGGAAAAAGGCGAGGGCGATGTGCGCCATGTCGAGGATGAAGAAAAGGCATGAACTCTCCACAAAACAAAGCAGGGTGACGGCCATGGGGAGCTGCAAGGAAGGAACTTTGGCGTCCGTGATTGGTACCATGGGCGGCGACACGAGAGAGAGAGCAGGAGCAAGGAGCCGAGAGGGTGAGGGCGGCTGGTGCTGCTGCCAGGAGCAGGAAGCGTTGCCATGGAGAGCAGGTGCGGCGGCCAGAGGATGAGGACGAGGGCTGCTGGGAAAAATTTCTAGAGAGCTGGAGAGATGAACGAGCTCTGTACAGGGATAAGCCAAATGCACCTACGAGAGATTTCTAGGCACTGGCAAGAGATAAGGAAAAGAGAGGATCGGTGGGGAGATGAGTCCAGAGAACGACAGTGGATAGGATAAGAAGAAATGGGATTTTTCCTTCTCCATTTTATTTACAAACGACTACCCAGATAATAAAAGACTACACAGATAATTTAGTTCTCAGATTAAGTCTGAGATGTAAATCGCACGAAACAAAAGATACCAGTCAAACTAGTACAGACTGCACTTGATTTAATTTAGAGCAGATAATTTACTAGACGAATAAATCTCAATTATAAATCCTCGAACGTGATTTCTCAGCTTCGAGCGGAGACAGAATTATTTTACACCGAAAACCTTAGTCGTCGAGTTCTATTTAATTTGTTTGGGATGAAATTGGAGGACTGAACTAAATTTCCAAATTCGTATACGTTAAACAGATTAATTACGAATACTCAGTTTGGTTCTAGTTATCTCGGTCCGATTTAATTTTGCATCAATATTATTGTCGTTGAGTTCTAATAATATTTGCTTAAGACAACAATCACAAGAGTGGGTCGAGATTCCAAAGTCATGTTCTCTTAATATATAAATTTTAAACAGACACAAAACTCGACATTTCACGAAATAAATACGCGAGATCGATATAGCATCGAAATTTGTGATCCTTTCAAAAGCGACGACACGCATCGTTTACGTGGGCGAGAGGCTGTGCGCTGTCCAGACACCGGTTAACGCTCACCACACGTCACAATGCCATGCCGCAGAGGGACGCGCACGATGCAGGCACGAGGGAATTAAAAAAAATGGATTCTACAGAACCAGATCCGATTTCAAAGGTTAGAGTTTGGGCAAGACGTCGATGGCTCAACCCAAACGATATTGGATCTGATGTTTCGGAAGATTACTAAAGTCTGAATTTTTTGCAAACTAAATTAGGACAATTTAAACAGATGGAGACAGACACGATATCAAAATCACGATAGACAAAGATGATTAAAATGTAGTGTCCATTTACATTCACAGCTATCACGTGTTAACGTCCGCACTCGTGGTCAAGTAGATGATAAACACCTGGGGTGTTACAGCCTTCCCCCCTTAAAAGAATCTCGTCCCGAGATTCAGAACAAAAGACTTCTAAGAGTAGAGAGGCGTATAACCCTGTCCATAATAGTGATAGCATAAACTAATTCCAAGCAAAGACGAACATCTCAAAATGTTGCTTCTCTAATGGGTATAGCACATACCAGTTTAAGTTAACTAGAGACGTCAACAAACAAGCTATAACTGACAAAAGAACACATAAGGTTCCATGTGTGCAGTTTGCTTTTTCTGATGACACGGTACTATCTGAGTCTGTTGAGAACGGTGGACAAATGGATAGCAATTCCTAGCACATAAGACGAGGATGGATGTCGAATAACATCACAATTAACTCGTGGTTAGCCAGGGAATCCAAGTCCAAGAAAAATGATAGAGATTCAAGGAATGAAGGGATCTGTAGATGTTGACCTCGTGTCCAATCCATTTTATCAAGCACTAAGCATGGCTCGGCTTGATCACACATGTTAGAAAATCACATGTGAGGCGATTGAGGCACGACTAGAACTGTGGTCAGGCTGTAATCAGTCAGCTGAGGATGGCAAAGTGCCTCGGCCAACAAGGTAAAGTTAAAATACATACGCTCATAATCTAATCCAATATGGCACAAGATCTGCGCATATGTTCATAACCTTCACTTGATCTTGATAAGGGTTTCTTCAGGATAGGCTGAACTAAAGTGAGTTTGGACAACTCGATAAAACGATCTCTAAACTCAACCTTTGTTCATTGGGCAGTTACAAGTTAGTAAAACCAACTTGTTGAACTACTTTTGACATTGAGCAAGTCCTCCTATTACCCATCAGCAAACCAGAGGTTGGGAGTTCACATTTACGAGTACGAGATCATGCATTTGAATAAGGGTTCATTTGATCAGATTATTTATTCAGCTCTTCCACACGAGACAAACTAACATGTGTAGAAGATGTATGAATCCAATAAGGAAGCGAATGAACAAACTCCTGCATTTCAGCAGCAGGGGAATTCAATCTCCATTTTGAGAACTAATCATCTATCTTCCAACACTAAAAAGCTTCAAGGCTTCACCTTTGTAGCAAGGGTAGCGGAGGGAAGCTGTATATGAGTAGTCACCACCAAAATCAAGAAAAATGAGACTACACCGATAAGAATGGTTACAGGTAGAGAGCCAAATAGGCCCTGGCCCGATGAAAGGAATACGAGATTGCCAAAACGGCAAAACCTAAAATGGTTGATGAGAGAGTACGATGGGAGACTATTATTTCAGCCCCAAGCATATTTCTATGCCCATCGCAAAGATTACAAGGTCGATGATTAACGTCAGATTAGATATAGAGGGGACACAATCATAAGTCTAAATTTAGAAGCCTTAGAGAGAGATATGAGAAATCGAAGGCATTAAATTCAAGAAATTAATTGGGCACTCCTTTCCTAGGTTGGACTGAGAAAGCAACAAGGTGATCCTGATGGAGATGCAAACTGACATAGAGATATCAGCTTGCACCAACCGAACAAAGGTATGTTTTAGGATGAAAATATGACCATAAGAGCTACAAGTGAATTGTCAAGATCACAGACCCGAGATCCTTATCTTAAGCTCCGGTCCATTTATTTTCTACGAGAAGATTACCTAAACACCTATTTAGATAAGCTTGGCCCTAAAGTAACGATAGAAATTCAGACTCGTCCACTTTTGGAAACTGGGGAAAAAAAACTTCGGGGAATTAACATCGATTTGGGTCATGGCTCCTAGATGAAGACATGGCCAAATTTTGGGTTTATGCAAACAAGTCACCAATATTCTATCGGCACACAGGCACAAAAATAAACATAAGTTGCACTATCAGTCAAACTAAGAAGAAACACAGACCACATAAACACATGTCTAAAGGACACATCAAACAAAGCTAGAAATTGCTTATAGAACAGTACTACTTCCTATATTTTCCAATTATTTATTATCAGAATAAAGATGAGAAAAGCATGTTCGTTCACCATCACCTATTATTAGAATAAAGGTGAGGGAAGCATCTCTATGCGCAAACAACAAACACAATGCAGCAATCAGGATGCATGTTCGTCCTATTCGGCCTCACCAATTTTGCCAACATAACGTGGCAATAACGTTCTATATCGGTGGCATATCTACGTCTCTCTCGGTATATTGCTAGTCATCAGCTACACGTACGAGTTCGAAGTTAGTGTACCTGCAGAAAATTCCATCACAGCCCAATTCCCAATGATGCAATTCACACATGACAGTTTATCACAGTTTATACTCCATATATTTCTATACGGAGGCCAGCTCCTCATTAAGCACCGAGCCACGCATAGGCGCCGCTGCCACACTTTAACCATAGGGCAGCTCATTATGGTAACTCACCTTCTTACCTGAGCGTAGGTGCGTCGTTGCAATTACATTACACTTCTCAGTATTCCCATGTCTGTATACCCATACACATCCATGGGGTACTGAATCCCGAAAAAGTAATTACTCCACATCGCAGCCTTCATATATACATATGTAAAACATGTATATAATCAAGCGCTTTTTATGCTCTTTCCTAGACCGACGTTTGTTCGGTCATGCTCTCACATCTCACCTTACCTTGAGCGTCGATCCATTCAAAACTGAATGGCCTCAAAAATAACATTACACATGTATGCATTACCCTTCCCAGATTGTGGGTTAGTATTCTGAACTAAGCCACCTAGTAGTCCTTAACTTAGGGCTTAACAGAGGATGTCGCTAACATTATAGTTTTTCAAATCTGTTTTTCAAAACCAAACAATGTGTTTAGCTGAAAATAGATTTTCCAAAACCAAAATTTTGTTTTGAAAATACGTATGTGACCGTATCATACTTAATCAAGCTCCGATACCAGCTGTCGCAGAACCTCCCAAGTTATCGGGCCCACATGCACCTGTCCTTGTCTCAAAGACCTCAGACAGCTATGCGTGTGCACCAAACAACTTAACAGGATCTGTCCGAGTGCCCCGAGGACCCCGGATAAACGACTTACCGCCAAGATCGCAGGATTAAGTAAACACAAATCACACACCAACATTTGCAGCGGAAATAAATTCTTTATTGCAAAATGATTACATGTTACAATAAGTTTACATTATACAATTATCGGAGTGATTACAAAAGAAAGTGATTCAAAAGAATTACAATTTAAAATGTATAAAATATTTATAGGTTTTTAAAATACATGCTAGCTTAAGTGACAATCCTCAATAAAGAAGCTAAAGATGGGATACACCTATATAAGAAGGCCGAGCCCACCGGCACTTAGCAGCATCCACAACAGAATAAAATTATAACCTGAAAAACAACAGGGAATAAAACCCTGAGTACGCAATTACTCAGCAAGACTTACCCGACTAAAGAAAAGACTCTCAAGGGTATGCTGGTTTATTGGGAATCAAGGTAAAGCTTATCAAATTTCAAAGACTCATTTTGCAAAAGAGCTTACTAGTAGTGGATCCTTATGCTAAAATTTTACTTCACAGGTTAAGTACTTTACCTGAATCTAGATTTTCCTAATCTAGAGCATTCACTTGTCCTACACTAACTTTATTTTAGCATCTTTAGTTTCACTTGTTATCTACGATGCAGGGCAGTGATCCAGTCTTCATATCCGAGAAGTAACGGCGATCCGAATCGATTAATACCCAGCTGGGGATCTCCAACCACACGACATATGTAGCACTTAACCCTTGCATATGTCAACTCGCCACCGGGTTTCTCAAGACCAGAACGGGTTCACGCGACCCGAGAGCACAGCACTCCACCGTCCAGCCGTTGGCCTGGTTGGTACACGTTACTCTCGCCATGGTGCCCGCCATGTTTCCGAGAGTACAGCACCCCACCTTCCAGCCGTTGGCCTGGTTGGTACACGTTACTCTCGCCATGGTGCCCGCCATGTTTCCGAGAGTACAGCACCCCACCTTCCAGTCTCTTGCCACGGAGGGTACAAGCTACTCTCGCCATCTCTCCACTCCCAGTGCGTGCGAGCTGTTCTGGTATTGGTCCGACCGAGGCTAAGCTTACCCATGACGAGGCATGTGGCCAGTTAAAGGGTCCTAGATCAGCAAGCCTACTTTCGGTACGGTCCTTAATCGACACAGACGGGCGACCTTTCCTGCTCAACGTCTGGTCTTATTTTATTTAAACCATTTCCCAATCTTTGGTACCTGACAGAGGTACTTTTTCTGGATGTTGAATCCATCATGGCCATATGGATTCACCATCACAATTTCTTTTTCACAACAATTTCCCATATCCCGTGTAACACATCATTTTTTTTAAAAAAGAACAACTTTTAATTATCTAAGCAGGGCTAAGCATCTTTAGTTCTCTTTTATAAACAGGAATCAAGGAATAGTAAACAAATTCCAAGGAATGGTAATGCATCAACTGTTTATTCACACAACTCCTATCACCTAATGCAACATATAAGTGATAAAAGTTTTATAACACAAGGGGGTGGCAAATGCACCGGGGCTTGCCTGGGATAACACTATGTTAGTGTTGTTAAATGACGATCACTTGGTGAGTATCTCCCATCCTGGCACTTGGTTGATTCATCCACTTTAGCTTCGTCCATCAGCATCGTCTTGTGATTAATCCAGCTCTTGTCTTTCACATCACGTGATTAATTAACGTACCTAGATAATATGCAATAATGCATATGAGTAAGAACATGAATAGCATGAGACAGATAGTCTATACCAAAGAGGGTAAACACTTAAAAGAGGGCATTGCAAACGCTAACTATTAATATATTATCACTTACGCCAATGGAGAACTAAGTACTTAATGGCGAGGTGCAATACAATACTCAACATCATAGGCTAGATGTCGATAAACAATGAAACACAACAATCAAGCTTCTCTAGCTTAACCGAAGTTAATTTGAACAAAAACTACAATCATGTATGAGGACTATATTTTTCCTATGCCAGAGCATACACCAATCGATTACCAGACTTATACTAATCTTAGACTTATTAGAATCGGACATTTAAGATTTAGAATAAGGATATAAGCATTTTAATTAGTTTTCTCAACTCAATTATCTAAAAAACTTCTATATACAACAAGCATTTCAACTCTAAACTTTGCCACTCAAGCACAATACACTTATATCACGTTTATAGCCACAAGAGGACCGAATCAACTTAATAATAGATATATATATGTCTACCAAACATTTTCCATATTATTAAGTTTACTATTACCATCGCAGACCTCAATAATTACTGGTTTCACTAGCATTCATCAATCAAGAATCAAGAATTGATTAATTCTACCTAGCCAAACAAGAATGACACCAAACAATCAATTTAACACATGCAGATTTTTTTGGACAGCAGCACATCAGTTAACGGTTTTATTCATAACTCACAAAATATGCATCCAAAAATGGTAAACTAAGACTTTCTGTAAAGCCTAAGAAATCCTCTACAACTTTGGTATTATAATCACCATGAGATTAGATACTTAGAAAGGTCAATAAGAATTATACGATAATGTTGTCTAGATTTGGATAGAATTCGACTACTCACTTTAAAAATCCATAATCAGAGATGTAGACATCCAAAACATGTGATCCTAGACTTTTTATAAAGCTAGTAGAATTTTCTATAATTCATTTATAAACATCCAAGGTTATTTCAATATATATCAAAGTCAGAAAACATGAGAAAGGCTCTGCTGTTCAAATTGGGACAGATTCAGAGATCCTAACTCAAACAGCTGTAACTTAATCTCTAGACCACCAAAAAGGGTGCTCCAAAATTTGTCGGAAAGCTTAAGAAAAGTACTACAATTCTTCTATAATTACTAAGGGTTGATTCTCAGTTTAGCTTAGCCAAACAATCCAATTTTCGAAACCTGTACAGAATTTAGACAGATTCTGAAACTGGACTTGGAGAAATCATAACTTTTAAACTGCTAGACCTATGGTCACGAAATTTTAGCACAAGCAAGATAAAGGAGTTATATACAACTTTCCTATATCACACGTTCACAAAAAACATGATTTACTTCACTAAACTAGCTGTGCAATTAAAAATGTACCTACGGCCCTAAACAGCAAGAATCCTAATTTAGTTCCTATTTAGCTTCTACATTTGTCATGCTTTTGATACTTAGCCTACTCTAACACATTATTATTGACCAGGTCTAAAACCTTATACTTAATCACATATATAGACATAAACTAGTCTATTTTATAATTGTGCACTCAATCACTTCGCATAAGTCTAACCACGGGATACTATTGCTGATAAGAAAATGATAGGGCATGAACATAGACCTCACCGACGGCATATGAAACGATGACGATGATAGACCACAGGTTTGGGCACTTCATCGAACAAGCAGTGCACGAGGCACAACTTCAACAGCTAGCTGTGAGCAACAATGATAGTTATCGACTTGGCCATTTCATCGAACAAAGAGGGTGCAGGCAAGCGGCACAGCAAGAGGGCTCACCGAGGGATGACGTCGTGGTCGGGACCTCGGTGAGGTGGCCATGGCTGGAATGTGCAGAGAGCAGGGGGCGTCGGCAGGCCCCAAGGGGAGTTCCTGCTCCCGCGCTTTGTAATAGGGGGAGGTGGTGGCGGCTTGAAATGAGGGCGTCGGTCGACCATGGAGGCCGAGCATAGAGTATCAGTTGAGGGAGATGAAGACAGGCTGGGGCAACAGTTTAATCCAGGCGCTGGGGAAAAAGGCGAGGGCGATGTGCGCCATGTCGAGGATGAAGAAAAGGCATGAACTCTCCACAAAACAAAGCAGGGTGACGGCCATGGGGAGCTGCAAGGAAGGAACTTTGGCGTCCGTGATTGGTACCATGGGCGGCGACACGAGAGAGAGAGCAGGAGCAAGGAGCCGAGAGGGTGAGGGCGGCTGGTGCTGCTGCCAGGAGCAGGAAGCGTTGCCATGGAGAGCAGGTGCGGCGGCCAGAGGATGAGGACGAGGGCTGCTGGGAAAAATTTCTAGAGAGCTGGAGAGATGAACGAGCTCTGTACAGGGATAAGCCAAATGCACCTACGAGAGATTTCTAGGCGCTGGCAAGAGATAAGGAAAAGAGAGGATCGGTGGGGAGATGAGTCCAGAGAACGACAGTGGATAGGATAAGAAGAAATGGGATTTTTCCTTCTCCATTTTATTTACAAACGACTACCCAGATAATAAAAGACTACACAGATAATTTAGTTCTCAGATTAAGTCTGAGATGTAAATCGCACGAAACAAAAGATACCAGTCAAACTAGTACAGACTGCACTTGATTTAATTTAGAGCAGATAATTTACTAGACGAATAAATCTCAATTATAAATCCTCGAACGTGATTTCTCAGCTTCGAGCGGAGACAGAATTATTTTACACCGAAAACCTTAGTCGTCGAGTTCTATTTAATTTGTTTGGGATGAAATTGGAGGACTGAACTAAATTTCCAAATTCGTATACGTTAAACAGATTAATTACGAATACTCAGTTTGGTTCTAGTTATCTCGGTCCGATTTAATTTTGCATCAATATTATTGTCGTTGAGTTCTAATAATATTTGCTTAAGACAACAATCACAAGAGTGGGTCGAGATTCCAAAGTCATGTTCTCTTAATATATAAATTTTAAACAGACACAAAACTCGACATTTCACGAAATAAATACGCGAGATCGATATAGCATCGAAATTTGTGATCCTTTCAAAAGCGACGACACGCATCGTTTACGTGGGCGAGAGGCTGTGCGCTGTCCAGACACCGGTTAACGCTCGCCACACGTCACAATGCCATGCCGCAGAGGGACGCGCACGATGCAGGCACGAGGGAATTAAAAAAAATGGATTCTACAGAACCAGATCCGATTTCAAAGGTTAGAGTTTGGGCAAGACGTCGATGGCTCAACCCAAACGATATTGGATCTGATGTTTCGGAAGATTACTAAAGTCTGAATTTTTTGCAAACTAAATTAGGACAATTTAAACAGATGGAGACAGACACGATATCAAAATCACGATAGACAAAGATGATTAAAATGTAGTGTCCATTTACATTCACAGCTATCACGTGTTAACGTCCGCACTCGTGGTCGAGTAGATGATAAACACCTGGGGTGTTACAAGTTTGGTTCTCTTTTGCATTGATATTGCACTTATTTTGGTTGCTTTGTGAAGTGTTGGCATAAATCACCAAAAAGGGGGAGATTGAAAGGGAAATGTGCCCTTTGGCCATTTCTATAATGTTTTGGTGATTAAGTGCCCAACACACATTCTCTAAGTTCTGAATGTGCCAAAAATTGAAGAAGTGCAAAGCATGTAACAAGGTACGTTTCTAGACTTAGTACATTGTTTTGAGTACTAACATATCTTGTCTAAGTGCTAGAAACAGGAGAAAAGAAATTGGATTGCTCGGTCTGGGTGCACCGGACTGCCCGGTGGTGCATCGGACAGTGTCCGGTGTGCCAGGCGAGTCCAAGGTGAACTGGCCGCTCTCGGGACTCGACGGCGGCGTACGGCTATATTTCACCGGACTGTCCGGTGGTGCGCCGACCTGTCCAGTGAGTCATCCGCAGTGAAGTCGTCGCTCTCGGGAAAAGGATTAGTGGCGTACGGCTAAAATTCATCGGACTGTCCGGTGAGCCAACGGTCGACTGCACAACGGTGGGCCGCGCAATCCGCAGGCGACGCGTGGCCCGCGCCAACGGTTGGCTGGTAGCACCGGACAGTGTCCAGTGCGCCAACTGCCATGAATCTGCAACAGTCGTCTGTGCCAGAATAGGAAGGAGATCGGCACCGGACCATCTACAATGACTGTCCGGTGGCGCACCGTATTGTCTGGTGCGCCACTTGACAGAAGGCAAGGATGGCCTTCCTTGTTAGCCTCCAATGGCTCCTAGCTGCCTTGGGGCTATAAAAGGGACCTCTAGGCGCATGGAGGAGACACCCATGCACACTCTAAGCATTCCAAGACTTCTAGTCCTCACTTTCACGCAATCGTTCATCGTTCTTGAGATTGGAGCACTTTTCGAGTTGTAAACTCCTCGCGCGTGTTTTGTGTGCTCATCTTCTCACTTGTGTGCGTGTTTGAAGTGTGGATTTAATTCTAGTGTGTGTTGCTCTTCCCAACCTTACTCCATGCTTTCATTGTGATCTTTGTTGTAAGGGCGAGAGACTCCAACTTGTGGAGATTCCTCGCAAACGGGAAAAAGAGATAAGCAAGAAAAGTCATGGTATTCAAGTTGATCATTGCATCACTTGAAAGGGGTTGAGTGCAACCCTCGTCCATTGGGACGCCACAACGTGGAAGTAGGCAAGTGCTACTTGGCCGAACCACAGGATAAAATCTCGTGTCTCTTGTGTTGATCTCTTTGTGATTGTTTTGCCAACAAGAACACGCTTCTCAACTACTTAGTCGCACTAACATTTCTATAACCAAGTTTTGTGGCTATTTAGAGTTCAATTTTACAGGATCACCTATTCACCTCGCCCTCTAGGTAATCTCAGCGGGCTGACCAGCCGGGCCCAGGGGCAGAGACACGGGTGAGAGGGAGAGAGGAGAGATGGTTGGATCTGGATCGGACGGCTACGATTAGATCCGCTCGGGTTAGCTCTATACTATTCGATCTCAGGCGAACGACCGAGATCTAACGGCCAAGGGTGGGCATGGGCGTGACGGTGGCGCTCGGTCCCGTGGCGAGAACTTGCCGGAGACGAGCAGACCGGCCACGGCGGGGCACTAGAGCCTTGGGGGTTGGCCTAGGCACGCACAGGGGGTCCTGGCGGACTCAGCCGAGGGCACACGCCAGTGCGGGAGCACCAGAGGGCGTTGTGCACGACAAGGCGGGCTAACGGCGGCGCGGGGCAACTCCGGTGAGCAATTACGCGGGCTGTGGGGCGATACTTGGCGGATTAAGGGCATGGGAAGGTTGCTCACCTCGAGTGCAAACTCCGAGACGCTTGGAGAACGGCGGGGGTGCGGTGGAGCCTCGGGTCGACGACGGCGGGGCTCTAACTGCGCAAGAACGGCTCCGGTGAGCGTGGACCGGGTGCAGCAGGGAGGGAGAGGGCACACCGAAGGGTGTCCCGAGTAGCTGACGGCAAGGCGGAGCTCACCGTGGCACTGGACGGGGCATGGGCGCAACGGTGACCACGGAACAGGTGTCGGACGTCGGCGGGCAGTGGCGGAGGTTCTCGGTTCGCTTGGGCAAAGCGAGAGAGAGAGAGAGAGCGAGAGAGCTGGGCAGAGGGCGCAAATGAAAGAGGGGAGGTGGGCGAGCAGGGCGTAGGGGTCAAAAGGGGCGTGGGGGCTCGATCGTGGCCGGAGAACGCGCGGGCGTGGGCGCGTTCACGATGAGGAGATCGTGGGCGAGAGGTTAGGGATGCGCTGACAAGTGGGGTCAGTGGTGCAAAGAGAGGGAGAGAGCGGGAGCGGCCGAGAACAACGGCGCTGATAGGGTTGGCCCACAGGACAGAGAGAGAGAGGGGGGCGCTCAGGGTTGCGCCGACAGGCGTGGCCCGCCTGTCAGGCACAGAGGGCGCACGGGCGCGGCTGGGCTTAATGAGCTGTCTTGGGCTAAAATGGCTTTTCTATTTTCTAGGGAATTTCCAATTGCTTTCCAATTTATTTTTCTAGGGTTTTCAATTCAAATTTAAATCAAGTTTCAAATTCAAACCAAATCAAATATGTGCAACAATTCAAAGAATATTTAGGGTCAATATGATGCAACATTCCATGACTCATATGTTTTGGACAAAATAAATTAAATAATCACTCACTAATACAACTAACCCTTATTAAAAGAGAAAAAGAGAGAGAAAACTAGAGAGAGAGAGAAAATAGAGTGAGATAGAGAAGAGTAACACCTGAATTTGGATGATCATAAGAAAGAAATTTTGTACCCCCAAATTCAGGGTGTTACACGTGGCTTGATGTTTTTTAGCCTTACCTTCCAATCATGCCATTTTACTATTTCAGCTTGATATTTGTTGATGTGATCTATTGCCTGAAGTCTGGTCCCTTCTATGGTGTCTTTTGTTATTTTACAATCCTCCTCATTTTCTGCCAAAGCTAGGGTCCTTATTGAACCTGTTCTTGCTTCTTTCGGTGTTATTGCTTCGTCATCGAACAAAAGCTTGAATGTGGTAAATCCTGTTGACCTTAAGACAATAGTGTTGTGGTTCCATACCACTTTTATTAACTCGTCTAGCCACTTTCCTTTTGGCTGATTGAAGATTGACTTCATTATTCCTGTTATTATTATTCCATTAGCTCGTTCTACTAGTCCATTTGATTTTGTATGTCTCACTGATGCAAAATGTATTTTTTGTACCGATTTGGTCAAAAAAGCTTTCAACGTTTCGGCATCAAATTGAGTTCTATTATCAACTATAACAACCTTCGGCACACCAAAGCAACAAACAATATTCTGCCAGAAAAACTTTTAAACCCTGGTCAAAGTGATTGTAGCTAAAGGTTTAGCTTCAATCCACTTTGAAATGTATTCCACCACTACTACAAAGTATTTTAAATTTCCTTGCACTGGTGGAAGTGAGCCTAATAAATCTAGACCCCACCTTTGCAATGGCCAGGTGGGCTGGATTAGCTGAGTTAGAGACGAAGGTTGTTTTTGGTCTCTGGCACACTTCTGGCAGTTTTCACATTTTTGAATTAAATCTGCTGCATCCGAAGCTGCCTTTGGCCAATAAAATCCTTGCCTAAAAACTTTTCCATGTAAAGGCATGGACCCAATATGAGCTCCGCACAGTCCTGTATGTATTTCCTTCATTAGCTCCTGACCTTTGGTTCTATACAAACATTTCAGCAATGGAGAGCAAACTCCTTGTTTATACAATTCTCCTTCTATGATTACGTAGGGCCTTGTCCTAGCTTCCATTCTTTTGATATAAGCTTCATTATCCAAAAGATAATTGCCCTGCAGGAAGGATACAATCTCAGTCCTCCAATCTTCACTGTGCACTGGTGAGATTGTAAGCACTGCTCGCTCCATGAGCTCGATTGAAGGTTCTTTTATTGTTTCAAAAAATACTTCCGAAGGTAACGGGAGCCCCTGTGCCGCTGACTTGGCTAATAGGTCTGCATGTTCATTTTCTCCTCTTGGGATATTCTTTATAGAGAAGCCTTCGAAAGAGGCTTCCATTCTTCGGACTGTATTGAGATATTTCTCAAGCTTCGGATCTCTTGCTTTGCTTCTTTTGTCGATGTGGCCTCCAATAACTTGTGAGTCAGATTTGAGGATTGCCCTTCTTATTCCCATTGCCTTAAGTTTTCAAAGCCCCAAGAGAAGGGCTTCGTACTCTACAATGTTATTTGTGCAGTTGAACTCCAGCCTTGCTGCGTAGCAGGTTTTGATCTTAGATGGTGAAATTCGAATGGTAGCTGCTCCTGCGCCGAAGGTTCCCCATGACCCATCATAAAACATTGTCCAAGCTTTGTCATCTTTTGTTCTTTCTTCATCCTGAGCCCCTGGCGTCCAATCAGCAATGAAGTCTGCTAATGCCTGAGATTGGATTGAAGACCTATGAACATAATCTATGGTGAATTCATTCAGCTCTGTGGCCCATTTCCCAACTCTTCATGTGGCTTCTCTGTTCCTTATTATATCCTTGAGAGGCTGAGAAGAAGGTACTATGATATGGTATGACTGGAAATAATGCTGAAGCTTTCTGGAGGCCATCAGTATAGCATATAGTACCTTCTCCAACTCTGTGTAATTTTTCTTTGATAGGCTAAGTACTTCAGAGATGAAGTACACTGGCACTTGCTTCTTCGCTTGGCCATCTTGCTTCTCTTGCACCAACGCTGCACTAACTGCAGCGTGGGAAGCAGCTACATACAGCAGCAATGGGGCTCCTGATGATGGTAGGGTTAAAGTTGTCAGTTCTATCAAGTATTGCTTCAGCTCTTCGAAAGCCTTTTGTTGAGTTGGTCTCCACTGGAAGACTTCGGCTGACTTCAATACTGCAAAAAATAGCAAGTTTCTTTCTGCCGATATTGTAATAAATCTGTTCAATGAGGCCAACCTTCCTGTTAGCCTTTGGGCACCTTTTCTTGACTTTGGTGGCCCCATAAGAAGTATAGCTTCTATCGTGTTTGGGTTAGCCTCAATTCCTTTTGTTGACACAAGACACCCAAGAAATTTCCCCTTTTCGCTCTAAAAACACATATTTTTGGGTTGAGCTTGAGGCCTACCTTTCTAAAATTGGCAAATGTTTCTTGTAAATTAGTGATGTGATTTTCTTGCTTCATACTTTTGACTATGATGTCATCAACATATGTTAGAACATTCATGCCAATCTGTGAGCAAAGGACTTTAGCAGTCATCCTGCTAAAGCTTCCTCCAACATTCTTGAGCCCCTCAGGCATCCGAAGGTAGCAGTAGGTCCCACTAGGGGTTATGAAGCTTGTTTTGGGCTCATCTTCTTTCTTCATCCAAATTTGATGGTAGCATGAATAGCAGTCTAATAGATTCATGAGCTCCGAGGTAGCTGCTGCATCCACTAGGGAGTCTATTCTTGGCAAAGGGAACTCATCCTTTGGACACGCCTTATTGAGATCTATAAAATCAATGCACATTCTCCACTTTCCATTAGACTTCTTCACCATCATAGTATTGGCCAGCCACTCTGGATATGTTACCTCTCTGATTACTCCGACACTCAGAAGCCCTTTGACTTTGTTTTATGCACCTTTGGCTTTGTCATCGGACATCTTCTGAAGCTTCTCCTTTCTTGGCCTGATAGCTAGATATACATTAAGTGAATGCTCGATGACATCTCTATTGACACCACAAAGATCATTGGCTGACCAAGCAAAGACATCCTTATTGTTGAACAAAAACCTTAATATAGTTTTTTCTTGTTCATCGGACAATTGAGATCCTAGCAACACCTTCTGCTCGGCTATGTCTTTCACATAGAAGCATGGGCTTTGGTTGGTCTGCTGAGGCAGCCTTATCTCTTTTGTGCTTATACTGTTGATGAGCTTCGGCTTCATCTATGTTATGGATAGCCTTTGAATCTGTCCAGTTCCCTTCGACCCTTCTTGCAGCCTCTTAACTTCCATGCAAAGCTATAGGACCCTGGTCTGATGGTATCTTCATGCAAAGATATGCTGGATGAAGTATTGCTTCAAAGGCGTTTAATGTTCCTCGACCAATGATTGAATTGTAAGGATATTCCATATCAACAATGTCAAAGACAACTTGCTCTGTCCTTGTATTGTGAACATAGCCGAAGGTAATCAGCAATGCTATCTTACCAAGTGCCACTATCTGCCTTCCTCCGAAGCCACAGAGGGGATGTGTTGCATCATGTATCTTATCATCCTGCTCTTGCATCTGCCTGAAAGCTTTTCCAAAGATAATATCTGTTGCACTACCTGTGTCTACAAGGATGTTGTGTACTAGAAACCCCTTGATGACACAAGATATAACCATTGCATCATTATGAGGATAATCCTTAAGCTGAAGGTCCTCCTGGGAGAAGGTGATTGGTATGTGTGACCACTTGGAGTTGACGAAGGGTCCTTGTACTCAAACATTTTGTACCCTTGTTAGCTGGCTCAGAACTTGAATCGCTCGTGATTGGGAGCACTAGCTTCATAGCCGAAGGTGCCATGGTTTGAGTTCCTTGTGCAGCCATTGTCACTGTTGTGGAAGTGAGTTCACTGGAGGTGGGTGCCAATGTTGATTACTTGTTCTCAAGTGCTATGAATCAAAAACAAGGCAACATGATTGTTAAAGTTAAAAGACCTTTGTCCTCCGAACCATTGTTTCCCCTCAGATCCAATGGTCATCGAATGAAGGTTATGAAGGACATGCCTTCATCATTTCATAAACAAATTAAAATACATGAATACAAACATAAAGGGTATAGATTATCAATATGTCCATATTATTACTCCTTAAGATTTATAAAAGTATTAACAGAGTTTGTATTACATTTATACCTTCGGCTTGCTAGAAGGTCATGATGCGAGAGAGTGATTACCATTCAGCGTGAACAATACGTTGCTAGTGTACATCTATTTATAGGCACGAGACGTAGCTCGGGTAAAATTACATTCTTGACCTTCAACATTTGTTTATAAGCATGACCTAAAACACTAGGGTCTATTTGGTCTTTTCATCCTCTGCTTGATCTAAGCCGAAGCTGATGGCAGCTTCGGCACTTGCCATCGTTTTGCTTATACGTGAGTTCTTCATCTTGAGGACCTTTCGGCAGAAAGAGTGAAATCTTTAGGACCACTTTGTCGATGATCTTTGTTTTGAGGACCTTCGGCAGAGAAGAAGACCCCCAACATTAATGTTTCTTGAAATGACTTAATGTTTACTAGAATAACTTAATGCTGCATGAATGTCTGAATGATTTTGTCTAGATTTTGGAATGACTTAATGTCACCTAGAATGACTTAATATTGTATAGACGCTAGAATGACTTAATATTGCATGGAATGACTGAACCAATAACAAAAAGAATGTTTGATAAAAACATGAAGAATGACTGAAAAACAATGGAATGTCTGTATCAGAAGAAAAAAATGACTTAACCGATGCGTGGGCCCATGGAGTCGATGTGTGGCATGGAGGTAGCCGGGCGAAGGAGGAGCCGACATGTGTAGAGGGAGCCGAGCCATGCATGGTGCAGTGGTTTGTCCAGGTGCACCCTAGGTGATGAATAGCTATATATAGGGCAGATATATTCATCACCCTAGGTGATGGACCCAATGGTCCATCACCTGGACCACCTTAACGCGCACGCGGGCACCCACCCGACGTGTGCGCGCCTGCGTGGTGGTGCCCCCTGCGTGGCTCCCCTGTGCCCACCCAGCTGACCGACCGAGCCGCCCCCGCGCCCGCTCAACCGGCTAGCCGAGTTTCCCCCACGTAAAGAGTCAAGCTGAGCCATCTCGTCTAAAATGACTTAATGTTTCTGAATGACTTAATATAGCCTAAAATAACTTAAATGTTACCTAGAGTTTGGAATGACTTAAATGTTGTTTGTACGCTAGAATGACTTCATATTTTCTGGATTGACTTAACCAATAACATAAAAAATGTCTGAGAAAACTCAGAAAAAGCCTGAAACAATAATAACTTAATGTATTCTGAAAAATTACTTAATATTTATGTTACATAGACTTTAGAATGACATAAAGTTACCTAGAATGACTTAAATGTTGTGTGGACGCTAGAATGGCATAATATTTTCTAGAATGACTAAACCAATGACATAAGAAAATGTCTAAGAAAACCCATAAAATGCTAAAATTTTAGTAAATAACTTAATGTTTCTAAAAATTACTTAATATTTACTAGAATGACTTAATGTTGATTGGAATGACTTAACGTGGCTAGGAAACGAACCGAGCGGGCGCGGAACGCACGCGCTATTATGGTCCGAGTGATGGATACAATTGTATTATTAACATAATAAAAAGTAATATTTTGAGAGAACTCCTTTATTTAAATAAAACGTTCTTCCCATAAAGGAATAGAATCAATTAAAATGAAAATTTTGCAATTACTTACCAACAAAACTATTAACAAATCAAAATACATATTTTCTAGAAATAAATCTTGAAAATTCATTATTATCTATAGAATGATATTTTCCTTACAAAATTGAATCTAAAAATTGAATTTGAAATTCAACTCAAACAAAGTTTGTGCTATGGCACGAATGCATGAATCGTTTGGTAAAATTTTATCTATTCAGGACATTGTTAGATTCTATTTATATTACTATTTCATTATTTGAAAATATAAAAACTTTTCCTTCCTATTAGAAATTAATAAACTAAACTGGATTACTTTTATTTGATGGATTTAGGGTGTTACATTTCGGCATCCACCAGCCGACGAGATATGTTATGGTTGTCGGGGACCATAATTAGGGGTACCCTCAAGGCCCCTAAATCTCAGCTGGTAACCCCCATCAGCACAAAGCTGCAAAGGCCTGATGGGTGCGATTAAGCCAAGGATCGGTCCATTCAAGGGACATGATCATACCTCGCCCGAGCCTAGCCTCGGGCAAGGGAAGCCGACCCCGGAGAACCTACGTCTCGCCCGAGGACCCCCCCCCCCCCCCTCCAGCAACGGGCACACTATCGGCTCGCCTGAGGCCCAGTCTTCACCGAGAAGCAACCTTGGCCACATCGCCACGCCGACCGACCAAATCGCAGGGGCATTTAATGCGAAGGTGGCCTGACACCTTTATCCTGACGCACGCCCTCCAGTCGACAGGGCCGAAGTGACCGCAGTCACTTCGTTGCTCTACTGACCGGTCTGACAAGAGGACAGCGCCGCCTGCGCCGCTTCGACTGCTAAGCCACCCGACAGAGTTAGGCTGACAGCAGCCAAGGCCGGCCTCGGGCATCATAAGAAACTCCGCCTCGCCAGGGCTCGGACTCGGGCTCGGCCCCGTAAGACGGCGAACTCTGCTCCGCCCGACCCAGGGCTCGGACACGGGCTCAGCCCCGGAAGACGGCGAACTCCGCTCCTCCCGACCCAGGGCTCGGACACGGGCTCAGCCCCGGAAGACGGTGAACTCTGCTCCGCCCGACCCAGGGCACGGACTCGGGCTCAGCCCCAGAAGACGGCGAACTCCGCTCCGCCCGACCTAGGGCACAGACTCGGGCTCAGCCCCGAAAGACGGCGAACTCCGCTCCGCCCGACCCAGGGCTCGGACTCGGGCTCAGCCCCGGAAGACGGCGAATCCGCTCCGCCCGACCCAGGGCTCGGACTCGGGCTCAGCCCCGGAAGACGACGAACTCCGCCTCGCCCGACCCCAGGGCTCGGACTCAGCCCTGGCCTCAGCCGACGGTCTCCGCCTCGCCCGACCCAGGGGCTCGGACTCAACCACGGCCACGGAAGACAGACTCGACCTCGACCTCGGAGGAGCCTCCACCTTGCCCAGCCTAGGGCGCGGACCGACCACGTCGATAGGAGGCGCCATCATTACCCTACCCCGAGCTGACTCAGGCTACGGGGAACAAGACCGGCGTCCCATCTGGCTCGCTCTGCCAGATAGGCAATGATGGCGCTCCGCACACTCTGTGACAACGGCGGCTCTCGGCCCCCTTACGGAAGCAAGAGGACGTCAGCAAGGACTCGACAGCCCCGACAGCTGCCCCTCTCGCCAGGCTCCAGCACTCCTCCGACGGCCACGACACCACACGAACCGGGTGCCAAAACCCCTCCGGCTGCCACGATGGCATGTACTTAGGGCATTAGCTCTCCTTCGCTAGACACGTAGCACTCTGCTACACCCCCCATTGTACACCTGGATCCTCTCCTTACGCCTATAAAAGGAAGGACCAGGGCCCTCTTACAGAGGGTGGGCCTGCGCGGGGAAGGACGGGACGGCGCTCGCTCAAGGCCTCTCGCTCCCACTCCCGTGTGGACGCTTGTATCCCCCTACTGCAAGCGCACCCGACTCAGGCGCGGGGCTAACACGAAGGCCGCGGGATCCACGCTCTCTTACGCCTGCCTCCCTCCGGCTACCTCCTTTCCCCCTTCGCGTTCCGCCTTGCGTCGACCCATCTGGGCTGGGGCACGCGGCGACAATTCACTCGTCTGTCCAGGGACCCCCCGGGTTTCGAAACACCGACAGTTGGCGTGCCAGGTAGGGGCCTGCTGCGTGTTGACGAACAGCTTCCCGTCAAGCTCCAGATGGGTAGTCTCCAGCAACCTTTCCAGCCCGGGACAGTGCTCCATTTCAGGAATCTCGAGTTCATGTCCCTCGACGGCAGCTACGACATGATACTCCTTCCCCTACCGCGCGACAGCGACAATGGCGGTCGACAACCCGCTCGCCGGTGGGGAAATCGACGACGCCTTCCCCACAGGGTTGAAGGACGACATTCGGGCTTGTCCCGTCCCCTCCCCCACCGACGGAGGAGGAGGCGGGGCAACCAAGGTCAAGCGGGAAGCGGCACCTCGTTGGCTGTCGAGCGTGTCGATGGCGCCAGCGCCCCAACGGATGGCGCGTCGGGCGTCGATCTCGCGTCTGAGACGAAGACGAGCGCCGCCTCCCCGCAACACGATGATCTCAAGCAAACGCACGACGCCAACACGCTCGCGAAGGACTTGCTGGGCGTCACCCTTGTACCCGAGACAACGGTGCAGTCAGTCCCAGACGCGACCTCGTCACCGACCATCGACCGAAAGGTACCGACCGATTCCCATCTCGTGTCTTTTGGATTCGGCCTCAACCCACCAAGCGACTCCGCTTCGGTGAGCACTTTCTTAGTGGCGAGTCCAAACCCTCTAGGGTATCGTGTGCGGTCACCCTGGGACCGACTGACGGCCGACTTGACCTACGAGTCCTCGGGGTCCGAGGAAGATGGCGAGCCCGACATCTGTTGGGATTTCTCCAGACTTGGTAACCCCAGTGTCGTGCGGGACTTCATGACCGCATGCGACTACTGCCTTTCCGACTGTTCCGACGGCAGCCGCGGCCTCGACAATGAGGACCGCAGCCCAAGTCATGAATGTTTCCACGTCGATCTAGGGGGTCCCGGCGAAGGCAACCGTCTTGGTATGCCGGAGAACAGTCATCCCCCTAGGCCCGCGCCTCGCGTTGACATCCTTTGGGAGCTAGCTGTGGTTCTCGTCCCGGCGGGGGGTGCTGACCCATAGCTCGAGCAAATCCGCGAGAGGCAGGCCGGGCTCGACGAGGGAGCAGGAACGCTTGTGCCGATCCGCCGGGACATTGGGCAAGAATGGGCGATCCAACCCCCGGCCAGAGAAGCGCGTCGTCTCCCCCACGACATCCAGCACCGCATCGCCGATGACGTCAGGGTGAGGCCGCCGCTGGATTCCAGCGGAGTCGGCCAAAACCTGGCTGCAGCAGCAATGCTCCTCCGTGCGATGCCGGAGCCGTCGACTACGGAAGGGCGACGTATCCAGGGAGAGCTCAAGAATCTCCTGGAGGATGCCGCGGTCCGACGGGCCGAAAGCTCTGCCTCCCGAAGGCAGGGTTTCCCCTCGGGACATCACGCCGCGACTTCCCGATTTACGCGGGAAGCCTCGGTCCACTCCGGGCGCACGCGCAACACAGCGCCTGCGGCCCCAGGTCCCCTCGGCAACGAGCGTCATCATCACAGCCGTCGGGCCCACCTCGACGACAGGGCGCGTCGAGGCTACCACCCCAGGCGTGGGGGACGCTACGACAGCGGGGAGGATCGGAGTCCTTCGCCCGAACCACCCGGTCCGCAGGCTTTCAGCCGCGCCATACGACGGGCACCGTTCCCGACCCGGTTCCGAACCCCGACTACTATCACAAAGTACTCGGGGGAGACGAGACCGGAACTGTGGCTCGCGGACTATCGGCTGGCCTGCCAACTGGGTGGAACGGACGATGATAACCTCATCATCCGCAACCTCCCCCTGTTCCTCTCCGACACCGCTCGAGCCTGGCTGGAGCACCTGCCCCCGGGGCAAATCTCCAACTGGGACGACCTGGTCCAAGCTTTCGCCGACAACTTCCAGGGCACATACGTGCACCCTGGGAACTCCTGGGATCTTCGGAGCTGCCGCCAGCAGCCGGGAGAGTCTCTCCGGGACTACATCCGGCGATTCTCGAAGCAGCGCACGAAGCTGCCCAACGTCACCGACTCAGATGTCATCGGCGCATTCCTCGCTGGCACCACCTGCCGCGACCTGGTGAGCAAGCTGGGTCGCAAGACCCCCACCAGGGCGAGCGAGCTGATGGACATCGCCACCATGTTCGCCTCTGGCCAGGAGGCGGTTGAGGCCATTTTCCGGAAGGACAAGCAACCCCAAGGCCGCCCACCGGAAGATGATCCCGAGGCGTCAACTCAGCGCGGCGCCAAGAAGAAGGGCAAGAAGAAGTCGCAAGCGAAACGCGATGCTGCCGATGCGGATCTTGTCACCGCCGCCGAGCACAAGAACCCTCGGAAACCTCCCGGAGGTGCCAACCTCTTCGACAAGATGCTCAAGGAGCCGTGCCCCTATCATCAGGGGCCCATCAAGCACACCCTCGACGAGTGTGCCATGCTTCAACGACACTTCCACAAGGCCGGGCCACCCGCGGAGGGTGGCAAGGCCCTCGACAACGCCAAGGAGGAAGATCACAAGGCAGGAGGGTTCCCTGAGATCCGCGACAGCTTCATGATCTACGGCGGGCAAGTGGCGAATGCCTCGGCTCGGCACCGCAAGCAAGAGCGCCGGGAGGTCTGCTCGGTAAAGGTGGCGGCGCCAGTCTACCTAGACTGGTCCGACAAGCCCATCACCTTCGACTGGGCCGACCATCCGGACTACGTGCCGAGCCCGGGAAGATACCCACTCGTTGTCGACCCCATCATCGGCGACGTCAGGCTCACCAAGGTCCTCATGGACGGAGGCAGCAGCCTCAACATCATCTACGCCGAGACCCTCGGGCTCCTGCGGATCGATCTATCCTCGGTCCGGACGGGCGCTGCGCCTTTCCACGGGATCGTCACCGGGAAGCGCGTTCAACCCCTCGGACAACTCGACCTACCCATCTGCTTCGGGACGCCCTCCAACTTTTGAAAGGAGACCCTCACGTTCGAAGTGGTCGGGTTTCGAGGAACCTACCACGCAGTGCTGGGGAGGCCATGCTACGCCAAGTTCATGGCCGTCCCCAACTACACCTACCTCAAGCTCAAGATGTCGGGCCCCAACGGGGTCATCACCGTCGGGCCCACATACCGACACGCATACGAATGCAATGTGGAGTGCGTGGAGTACGCCGAGGCCCTCGCTGAATCCGAGGCCCTCATCGCTGACCTGGAGAGCCTCTCTAGGGAGGCGCCCGACGTGAAGCGCCACGCCGGCAACTTCGAACCAGCGGAGACAGTCAAGTTCGTCCCTCTCGACCCCTGCAACGACGCCTCCAAGCAGATCCGGATCGGCTCTGAGCTCGACCCCAAATAGGAAGCAGTGCTCGTTGACTTTCTCCGCGCGAACGCCGACGTTTTCGCGTGGAGTCCCTCGGACATGCCCGGCATACCGAGGGAAGTCGCCGAGCACTCTCTGGATATTCGAGCTGGGGCCCAACCCGTGAAGCAGCCTCTGCGCCGATTCGACGAAGAAAAGCGCAGAGCCATAGGCGAAGAGATCCACAAGCTACTGGCGGCAGGGTTCATCAAAGAGGTATTCCATCCCGAATGGCTTGCCAACCCTGTGCTAGTAAGAAAGAAAGGGGGGAAATGGCAGATGTGTGTAGACTACACTAGTCTAAACAAAGCATGTCCGAAGGTTCCCTACCCTCTGCCTCGCATCGATCAGATCATGGATTCCACTGCTGGGTGCGAAACCCTGTCTTTCCTCGATGCCTACTCAGGGTATCACCAGATCAAGATGAAAGAGTCCGACCAGCTCGCGACTTCATTCATCACACCCTTCGGCATGTACTGCTATGTTACAATGCCGTTTGGTTTGAGGAATGCAGGGGCGACGTACCAGCGATGCATGAACCATGTGTTTGGTGAACACATCGGCCGAACGTTCGAGGCCTACGTCGATGACATCGTAGTCAAGATGAGGAAGGCCTCCGACCTCCTTTCCGACCTTGAAGCGACATTTCGATGCCTCAAGGCGAAAGGCGTGAAGCTTAATCCCGAAAAGTGTGTCTTCGGGGTCCCTCGAGGCATGCTCTTGGGGTTCATCGTCTCCGAGCGGGGCATCGAAGCCAACCCGGAGAAGATTGCAGCCATCACCAGCATGCGGCCAATCAAGGACTTGAAAGGCGTACAGAGGGTTATGGGATGCCTCGCGGCTCTGAGCCGCTTCATCTCCCGCCTCGGCGAAAGAGGCCTACCTCTGTACCGCCTCTTAAGGAAAGCTGAGTGCTTCACTTGGACTCCCGAGGCCGAGGAAGCCCTCGGGAACCTGAAGGCGCTCCTCATGAACGCGCCCATCTTGGTGCCCCCCATTGCCGGAGAAGCCCTCTTGATCTACGTTGCCGCGACAACCTAGGTGGTTGGCTCCGCGATTATGGTTAAGAGACGAGAAGAAGGGCATGCACTGCCCGTCCAGAGGCCAGTCTACTTCATCAGTGAGGTACTGTCCGAAACCAAGATCCGCTACCCACAAATCCAGAAGCTGTTGTACACGGTGATCCTAACGCGGCGAAAGTTGCGACACTACTTCGAGTCTCATCCGGTGACGGTGGTGTCATCCTTCCCCCTGGGAGAGATCATCCAGTCCTGAGAGGCTTTGGGTAGGATTGCGAAGTGGGCGGTGGAGATCATGGGCGAGACGATCTCGTTCGCCCCCCGGAAGGCCATCAAGTCCCAGGTCCTGGCGGACTTCGTGGCTGAATGGGCCGACACCCAGCTCCCGACGGCTCCGATCCAACCGGAGCTTTGGACCATGTTTTTCGACGGGTCGCTGATGAAGACAGGGGCCAGCGTAGGCCTCCTCTTCGTCTCGCCCCTCGGGAAGCACCTACGCTACGTGCTACGCCTCCACTTCACGGCGTCCAACAATGTGGCCGAGTACGAGGCTCTGGTAAATGGGTTGCGAATCGCCATCGAGCTAGGGGTCTGACGCCTCGACGCTCGCGGTGACTCGTAGCTCGTCATCGACCAAGTCATGAAGAACTCCCACTGCCGCGACCCGAAGATGGAAGCCTACTGCGATGAGGTTCGGCGCCTGGAAGACAAGTTCTACGGGCTCGAGCTCAACCACATCGCCCGACTCTACAATGAGACTGTGGACAAGCTGGCTAAAATAGCCTCGGGACGAACAACAGTTCCCCCGGACGTATTCTCCCGAGACCTGCACCAACCCTCCGTCAAGGTCGAGGACACGCCCGAGCCCGAGGCACCTTCGGCTCCGCCCGAGGCACCCTCGGCTCAGTCCGAAGTACCCTCGGCCCGGTCCGAGGTACCCTCGGCTCAGCCCGAGGCACCCTCGACCCCCGAGGGTGAGGCACTGCGCGTCGAAGGGGAACCAAGCGAGGTCACGCCTAATCAAAGCTGGCAGACCCCATACCTGCAATATCTCCACCGAGGGGAGCTGCCCCTCGACCAAGCCGAAGCTCGGTGGTTGGCGCGGCGCGCCAAGTCTTTCGTCTTGCTGGGGGATGGGAAGGAGCTGTACCATCGCAGCCCCTCAGGCATCCTCTAGCGATGCATTACTATCGCCGAAGGCCAGCAGCTCTTGCAAGAGATACACTCGGGGGCTTGCGGCCATCACGCAGCACCTCGAACCCTCGTTGGAAACGCCTTCCGACAAGGATTCTACTGGCCGACGGCGCTGGCCGACGCTACTAGAATTGTCCGCACCTGCGAAGGGTGTCAGTTCTACGCGAGGCGGACCCACCTGCCCGCTCAAGCTCTGCAGACAATACCCATCAGCTGGTCGTTTGCTGTGTGGGTTCTAGACCTAGTTGGCCCCTTGCAGAAGGCACCTGGGGGCTACACGCACCTGTTGGTCACCATCGACAAATTCTCCAAGTGGATCGAGGTCCGACCCTGTGGGGGATAGATATCCCCCGGGTCCACCAAAAGAGTAAAGGACCTCACGAAAGGCCCAAGGGCCCAATAAATCGTAAGGTTATTCTTTTGTGGGCCTGGGGAAAGACGACCAGCAACGCGGAGCGACATAGGGCCGGATTGGTGCAAACCTGGACGGCCCATAGCGCCGAGCCATTGGCCGCAACAGAGATCCGACTTTCCCGCGTCGGGGCCTTCATGCAGCGAAGCCGCGTGAGGATAAGTCGGCGAGAGTTACGTAGGGGATAATCTCGAGAGGTTCACTATCTTTTAGCTACTCGTTGTTATCTCATCATGTGTACTGCCCCACGGTCGAGTATATAAGGCCTAGGGGGCACCCCTTCAGAACGATCGACCCATTACTTAGCCTCCACATCAACTCTCTGTATTCTCGATCCAGAGAGCTCTCTTGTAATCACATCCACCAAGCATACTCATCAGGACGTAGGGTGTTACGCATCTCTAAGCGGCCCGAACCTGTAAACCTTGTCCACTGTCCCTCGTGCGATCGGCACGAACCATTTTGCTACAGTTGTCGACACCGTCCTACTCCTAAAAACACCTTGAGGGGCAACCCCGGGTGTGCGGTCGGACCCTAAACACCGACAGCTGGCGCGCCAGGTAGGGGGTGTGTTGACAATCCAAGCTAGCTCAATGGCCATCTCCTTCTACAACAAGATCACCCTGCGCCCCGGATCTATGCTCTGCTTCGGAACAATTTCGTTCGTAGCGGACGAAGAAGGAATTCTGCACCGTGTTGCGGATCCACCAAAAAAGGAGTCTTCCTCAACAAACTCCGAAAATACCGGAGAAGCGCAACCTCCAGCTCTCCGGAAGAAGATCACCACGCCGGCAGCGTCGTTCTACCCCGACGTCCTTTTCATCGGAAGGGCAGAATCGCCAACCATCTCCGACGACGAGCCGACCGTACCCGGGGAGGAACCGCCTCAGCGAGAGTCCCGTCGACGGAGGAACCGGCGCAGGAATGTTCGACGACATCACGCGGCCGGAGAGTGGAATCCGGAACAACCTGTCTCGCGAGACGAGGTCTCGGAGGTAGGAGAAACCCCGGAGGAACGCGTCTTCAGAGAGCGAAGGAACTCCCGACGACGTGATCGCCGACGAGCTCAGGAGCAGGCTGAGCGGGATACAAGGCAATGTCGTGAGAATCCACTCTTCGGGCGTAACCTGAACCCTGACTTCGCCCGAGCCATGAACACGCCGAGCGAAGTCGGAGGAGTGTTGGCTCGGATAGCGGAAGGACTTCCTCGGACTCCTGACGCCGACGGTTACCGACGACTGTTCACCCAGGCGGCCAACCATCTCCTACCGCTTGCTCACCCACCGAACGATCTACGACACGCCATCAACAGTCGCCGAGACGCGCGGAGCTCCATCAACGCTTCGCGGGAACGGCGGCATGAGAACGAAATTCGTCGTCGAGAGGAGTACGACAGGGATCACGGTGCCCCGACTCAGAGCCAAGCTACCAGGACTGAGTCGGCGACGGCTTCAACTGGCGGAACCTCCCGGGGACGGTCGAGGAACCACAACCACAACTCCCCTCCCCGGGACAGGCATCGACCCCGACGACAGGAGGACACGTGCGGAGTGTCCGCCCTTACTCCGCGCCTTAGGGCCATCCAATGGCCTCCCAACTTCAAGGTATCCAATGTTGACAAGTATGAACCTAAGCAGGATCCGTGGGGTTGGTTAGCCGTCTACACCACCGCTGCTCGAGCTGCCGGAGCATCCGAGGACGTGATGACCGCGTATTTGCCCATTGTCCTTGGACAAGACGCGCTGCAATGGCTACGACATCTACCCCGACACTGCATCGACGTCTGGGGAGACTTCAGTCGGCGTTTCACCGCCAACTTCCAGTCCCTCTCCGACAAGCCGGCGCAGCCGTGGGACCTCAAATCTATCAAGCGCCGGGGGGACGAGACTCTCCGATCATACCTCAAGAGGTTTCAAACCATGAGAAATTGCATCCCCGATGTCACGGAGGCGGCCGTGATCGAGGACTTCTACCGAGGATCCAATGACTCGGCTTTTGTTCGAGCCATACTACAAAGGGCGCCGACCACCTCGGAGGAGCTGTTCCGGGAGGCCGACCTCTACATCACCGCCGACGAGCGAGCCCAGGACCTCATCGGAGGAGCGAAGCCCGCGCCAGCAGCACCTCGGCGCGACGCGAACCAGCAACCTGACAAGCGATGGGAGAAACGGCCACGCGAAGAAGTACACGCCGCCGGGCCACCCGCCGCCCGCGCTCGAGGAGGACCTCGTGGGGGCGAACGCACACTGGACGACATCCTCGACGCCCAGTGCCCGTACCACAAGGACATGCGACACACTCTTCGTAACTGCTGGGACTTCAAGCACTCCGTCGGACACGGCCGACCCTTCCAACCTCTACCTCCTCCTCCGCCGAGGGGAGGACCAGATGAACCACGACAACCCCATCGGCAGGAGGAGGGAGGAGGAGGAGGAGCTTTCCCGCGCGTTGACAGGGAGGTCAACGTCATCTTCGGCGGACACGGATCACAGGAGAGCAGAAGACAGCAGAAGCTCAACGATCGCCAGATACTGGTAGCGACCATCGGCCCTCCCGCCCCATACCGATGGTCGGAGCACCCGATCACCTTCACTCGGGCGGATCAATGGCTCAACTTTGATCATCCGGGCAAGTACCCGCTTCTCGTTGATCCGGTGATCCGAGAAAGCCGGGTGAAAAAGGTGTTAGTGGACGGGGGGAGCAGCATCAACATCACCTTCCCCCGGACACTCCAAAGCTTGGGAGTTCATCTCAAAGAGCTCCACGAGTCGGACACTCCTTTCTTCGGCATCGTGCCGACGGAAGGGGAATACCCGCTGGGCCACATCTACATGCCGGTCACCTTTGGAACTCCGGAGAACTACAGAACCGAGTTCCTGAGGTTTGAAGTGGCGAACTTCGACTGCGGGTACAATGCCATCATCGGGAGGCCAGGATTGGCCAAATTCATGGCCATTCCGCATTACACATACATGATACTGAAAATGCCGGGGCCACAAGGGATCATAACTGTGCGCGCCGACCTCCAAGGCGCCGCAGAATGTTTCCGAGTGGCTATCCAAACAGCCCTCACCGCCAAGCCGTCGACAGCTCCCTCCGCAATGGCGAACTCTAAGCCTGAGGAGGACCTCGCAATACCGGCGAATGAAGCTCAGACCGCAACCTCTATGCGGCCGACTGAAGAAACTAAAAGAATCAACCTGGGGTTCGCTGATGAGCGCAAGACGGCCATCATCAGCTCCAGTTTGGACAACAAATAGGAAAGCGCGCTCGTCCAGTTTCTGCAAGATAACCGAGACGTATTCGCATGGCAACCTGCGGATATGCCGGGAGTCCCGAGAGAACTGGCCGAGCACAAGCTAAAGGTCTTTCCTCAGGCGAGGCCGATTCGACAGAAATTACGTCGTTTCACGCCTGATAAGAGGGAAGCCATTCGCGCCGAGTTAGCTCGCTTGGTCGCGGCCGGATTCATTAGAGAAGTATTACATCCTGAGTGGTTAGCCAATCCTGTTCTTGTACTCAAAAAGAATAAAGTGGACTGGCGCATGTGTGTTGATTATACTGATCTCAACAAACACTGTCCGAAGGATCCCTTCGGGCTCCCGAGGATAGATCAGGTGGTGGACTCCACCGCTGGATGTTCTATGTTGTCTTTCTTGGATTGTTATTCTGGGTACCATCAGATCAGCCTGGCAAAGGAAGATGAAGAAAAAACGGCATTCATTACTCCGTTTGGCGCTTTCTGTTATACCTCCATGCCGTTTGGCCTTAAGAACGCTGGAGCGACTTACCAGAGAGCTATTCAAACATGCTTAGCCGATCACTGGGGCAAGCGTGTGGAGGCTTATGTGGATGACGTGGTGATCAAAACACAGAACTCAAAGGACTTCATCGAAGATTTGCAACTGGTTTTCAACAGCCTGAGGCGGTATAGGTGGAAGCTTAATCCCGAGAAATGTGTTTTTGGGGTACCAGCCGGAAAGTTGCTCAGATTTATCGTCAGCCACCGAGGAATTGAAGCTAATCCAGATAAGATTGAAGCCATCATGAAGATGGAAGCACCTCGATCGCAGAAGAAGGTTCAGCGACTTACTGGATGCATGGCAGCTTTAAGCAGATTTATATCCAGGCTGGGAGAAAAAGGTTTGCCGTTTTATAAGTTACTCAAGAAGGTGGATAAATTTCAGTGGACTTCAGAAGCACAAGAAGCTCTAGATGCTCTGAAAAAATTCTTGACAACACCGCCAGTACTGAAACCACCTCGACGAGCTACATCAACTCAACCAGCTGAAGATTTGCTACTGTACATCTCTTGCACGACTCACGTGGTAAGCACCGCGTTAGTAGTCGAGCGAGCAGAAGAAGGGCACGCCTATCCAGTACAACATCCTGTGTATTTCATCAGTGAAGTCCTTGGCCCCTCAAAGAAAAAGTATTCTCAAATCCAGAAGCTATTGTATGCAGTACTTCTAACTGCCCGCAAGCTGCGTCACTACTTTGACGATCACAAAGTCATAGTGGTCACGAGTTTTCCAATAGGGGATATTCTTCACAACAAGGAGGCCATCGGTCGAATAGCCAAGTGGGCCTGTGAGCTGGGATCTCATGACATCGAGTTTCGGCCTCGCACTGCCATCAAAACCCAAGCACTAGTCGATTTCGTATCAGAGTGGACTGAACAACAAGTACCAGACAACCCGGAGACTGCAGAGGTATGGCGAATGTATTTTGATGGCTCACTCAAACTGCAAGGAGCAGGAGCGGGGATTCTTTTCACTGCACCAGGGGGCGAACACCTCAAGTACGCCCTCCAGCTGCTATTCCCGGCCTCCAACAATGCAGCCGAGTATGAAGCTTTGATCCATGGATTGAACATTGCCATATCACTGGGCGTCAAAAGATTAATGGTGTACGGGGATTCTCTGGTAGTTATCAGCCAGATAAATAAGGAGTGGGATTGCTCAAATGATTCGATGGGAAGATACTGCACCGCTGTCCGAAAGCTGGAGGATAAATTCGAGGGTTTAGAATTTCATCATGTGGAAAGAGATCGGAATACGGCAGCTGACGTACTATCCAAGCTAGGGTCCAGTCGAACTCAGGTCCCACCTGGGGTTTTCGTGCAAGAAATCCTGCAGCCGAGTATCTCAATGGATCAAGTAGAAGAGTGCAACATCATAAATCAACCCGAGTCAGATCTTGATGACTGGAGAAGGCCAATCATCAAGTACATAAAGAATGAAGAAGAACCAGATGATAAGAACTCGGCGGAGCGCATTGCAAGACAGTCGGCTCATTATACACTCATTGGGGAGACATTATACAGAAGGGGTGCATCAGGCGTCTTCATGAAATGCATTCTCCCATCCACTGGAAAGCAACTACTAGAAGAGGTCCACGCTGGACAATGTGGGATACATGCAGCCTCCAGAACACTAGTTGGGAAGGTCTTCAGGTCAGGATTCTATTGGCCAACAGCAAAGAATGATGCAGCCGAGTTAGTTCAGAGGTGCGAAGCTTGCCAATACCTGTCGAAGCAACAACACTTGCCAGCACAGCAGCTGCAGACCATACCAGTAACTTGGCCTTTTGCATGCTGGGGGCTGGATATGATTGGACCTTTCAAGAAAGCTCAAGGGGGATATACTCATGTGTTGGTAGCAATTGACAAATTCACTAAATGGATAGAATTCAAGCCCATTGCCTCCTTAACCTCTGCCAAGGCTGTGGAATTCATACAAGATATAATATTCAGATTCGGGATACCAAACAGCATCATAACTGATCTAGGATCCAACTTCACAAGTTCAGAGTTCTTTGATTTCTGCGAGCAAAAAAGTATTCAGATCAAGTATGCATCTGTAGCCCATCCGAGAGCCAACGGGCAAGTTGAGCGGGCTAACGGGATGATATTGGATGCACTCAGGAAAAAGATTTTTGATAAGAATGAAAAATTCGCAGGGAAGTGGATAAGGGAATTACCCTATGTTGTTTGGAGCCTAAGAACCCAACCTAGCCGAGCCTTGCATGGAAACACTCCTTTCTTCATGGTCTATGGGTCGGAAGCAGTGCTGCCTGCTGATCTCAAGTTTGGGGCACCAAGGCTGATTTTTGAAAGCATAGCAGAAGCTGAGACCACCAGACTAGAGGACATAGATATACTCGAAGAAGAACGGCTAAGTGCAGTAATCCAGTCAGCAAGATACCAGCAGACTCTAAGGCGCTATCACGACAAGGCTGTGCGGCAACGATCCTTTTCAGTGGGGGAGCTCGTCCTTCGCCGAATTCTAACGGGAGAAGGACGACACAAGTTATCACCCTTATGGGAAGGGCCTTTCATAGTGGCAGAAGTCACTCGGCCTGGATCATATCGCCTCACTCAGATGGACGGCACGGAAGTCGGGAACTCTTGGAACATAGAACACCTGAGAAAGTTTTATCCTTAGCCGTACCTCAAAACTGCTGGGATAACAATGATGTACTCTGTAAAGTGGAAATATGTCATCAATAAAGAAAAGGTTTCAAGGATACTCAATTTATTTACGATTGACTCGCATTCTTACTTAACTCGGGGTGACCACTATGCCCTGCTAACGGAGCAACCGACTTAAGTCGGCAACGACTTAAGGCGGTGCAACATGCTCACGCTTACTTAACTCGGGGTGACCACTATGCCCTGCTAACGGAGCAATCGACTTAAGTCGGCAACGACTTAAGGCGGTGCAACATGCTCACGCTTACTTAACTCGGGGTGACCACTATGCCCTGCTAACGGAGCAATCGACTTAAGTCGGCAACGACTTAAGGCGGTGCAACATGCTCACGCTTACTTAACTCGGGGTGACCACTATGCCCTGCTAACGGAGCAATCGACTTAAGTCGGCAACGACTTAAGGCGGTGCAACATGCTCACGCTTACTTAACTCAGGGTGACCACTATGCCCTGCTAACGGAGCAATCGACTTAAGTCGGCAACGACTTAAGGCGGTGCAACATGCTCATGCTTTACTTAACTCAGGGCGACCACTATGCCCAGCTAACGAAGTAATCAACTCCAATTGGCGCTTGCTTAAAACCAACGCAACATGCTTTCGCCTATTTAATTCAGGGGATGATCTCCATATCCCACATGCAAAATTCATAGTCATCACACATCATTACTACCAAATTCATTGAACTAAAAAATCCTGATACAATGATAGAATAACTGTGTCACTCAAATAAACTGGTGTTCTCTGACAAATATTCAATCATGCAAGCTGCGCGCTCGGAGCATGCGAAATGTTTTCTCTATTTTGCAATGTCTTTTCCAGGAACAGTTGACGAAGAAGGACGACTCGAGGAGTCAGGGGCGGCGTTCACGTCGGCCCTTATATCTTCAGGAACGACTACGCCAGGCCTCCTCATCAGAATTCGTCCCGCTCGAATGGCCTTGTCCATGGCCCTATCGCGTTGGGCTCTCAGAGTATTGGAAGTTTCTTCAGCAGCCTTGACAGCCGACTGGGCAGCCTCTAGCTCCTGGGTAACAGATTTTTTGGAAGCACGCAGATTCTTGATGACAACGTCTTTAGCTGATATCAACTCCCGAAGGCGAATCACATCATCCAAAGACTCTTGCAACTTATAGCGAAGATTGTTCAACTCCTCCATGGAAAAGCGATGACTTCTCTCCAAGATGGTCAGCGAGTTGCTAGAATCTCGATACAACCTATCAAGGTTGTCTCGAGAAGCGGCAAGGATGCGTTTTTCCTCCTGCAAGCGCAAATCAGTTCTTTCAGAAAACCAGGCAAACAATAGGAGCACGGCAAGAAAAAAGTGCAGTTTCATATATCACCTTTTCAGAGTCAAGCTGGGCATGTAGAGAAGAACTCAACGCATTGGCATCATCCAAGGCAGCAGAAACCTGACTCAGTTCAATCTGACTTTGAGAATACTTTTCCTCAAGATCAGTACATCGCTGAGTCAATTCAGCTCGAGTCTGAGAATATTTCTCCTCAAGAAGTGCAGTCTGCCGAGTCATTCCTAGTAAAAGGGTATCAAACAAAACAAGGTCAGAAGGTCAAGCAGTCCACAACAAACGCGAAGAAAGGAAAAAGGGCACTAACCAGCGTTAATCGCCTCCAACTCGGATACACGACGACGAAGTAACACTGGATTCCAACATGGAAAAGATGAAGCCACTTCTGGAATAGGAGCACCATGCAATTTCAGCTGGGTGGTCACCCCATCCACAAAAGTCTGATGAGAAGAGCAGATGAGCATAATGGCAAGAGTTCAGGCAATACAAAAATCAAGCTAAGAAACAGCACAGTACCTGGAGGGTAGAGAAGAATGAAGGGACCCCCAAGTCAGGAGAAATCAGATGATAACCAGACGCAAGGTCATCACCCGAAGCAGCATGCAATGGAACAGTGGGAATCAGTTCATCTCCTTCAGCATAACCGGATACTCGATCAACGGGGACGCTGCCCTCTAAAGCGACGCCCCGGTCTGAAGTTTGGGCCACCACCATGCAGCCAGAGTGTGGAGGTGACCCAGCGTGAACGTTCATGGAAGTGCCGGAGGGAGATCCTGTCTGGGCATCCCCAGGGACCGGGCCATAGTCGGCACTGCCCACTTGAGCCAGGTTATCCCCGGCAACACCCTCGGGGGCTGGGCAGTAGCTTGCACTCTTCGCCCGGGCTAAGTCGTCCCCCACGACACCCTCGGGGGCTGGACATGTGTCGACACCATCCTTGGGGTCCAAATTTTCAGCAGTAACCGTCTCCAAGGTTAGCGGGCCCTCGGTTATTTCCATGGGATCAGGACAATCCAAGTTAACATCCCGTCCCTCAAGATCGTGCTCTAAGGTTGATGAGGCACGGGACGACCTCAACCCAGCGTCCGGCAGAGCACCACAGGTTTCCGTCGCGGCATCGTCCGCTGGCCCTGATAACAAGTCCTCTGGGACCATATCCTCGAGAGTTTGATCAAAGTCGGCCAGGGATATGTTTTGCAGACCAACAAGAGCAGATAAGGCTGGGGAGGGAACCCCACTACTTTCCCCACTGGCGAGGAATTGCCGACTGTTCTTTCGAATCAAAGGAACCTCATCCTCTTCCTCGTCGTCATCTTCATCAGCAACACCGGCACCACACCCATTGGGTTCAGCAACAGATGGACCACACCCATCGGGTTCAGCATCAGCAAATTCAGATGCAGGAACCTCCTCATCAGCAGGAGCCGAGGGACCAGCACCCTGATTCAAACTAGATACTCGCCGAATACGTCTCTTCTTCTTTTTCTGCTCATCAACAGAAAGATCAGTCTGATTGGTTCGGCGGGGACGCTTCGAGCGAGCACGGACAGGTCTCTGGACATCCAAGACTATACCGACCTCTGGGAGAGGCGCCGCTGCCAATGTCTCAGTAGGAATAGCGTCAGAAGAATCCTCGGCCAACATGTCAAGCACAGCATTTATTTCAGCATCAGTAGGATCCGAAGGCACCTCGAAATGGGTTTGTCTTTCATCATCAGGGATTTTCCCAAGTGAAGCAACCAAAGCATTAACCTCCTCATCAGAGGGCCGCGTTCTAAGGCCCAAATTGCCATCAGTTGAAGGCGGGTTTGACACGAAGCGAGTGAAGGCCTTGACAGGAGGCAGATTCCAGGCTGAATACGCCACTGGAGCACCAACATTGGATACTTTGCCTCTGAGAATCATCTCCAGCCGGCTCACCAAATCTGCAGAAGGGATCCTTCCATTGGTAACTCGAGTTGGGTCGGCTAGCCCTTGATACAGATAAGCCGGGTGGACCCTGTCTTTCAGTGGTTGAATGTTTTTGAAGACAAAGTCAGCAACTATAGCTTCAGCGGTTAAACCCCTCTCTTTCAATAGCCCGACTTCAGCTAACAGCACACTAGCTTCAGCCACCTCCTCGTCTGTGGGAGACTCGGTCCAGCTCGGGGTGCGAACATCTGGTTGTCTTCCTGACCGGGGGGGGGAGAGAATTTCCATAGTTATCAACTATAAACCATTCCAGGCGCCATCCCTTAATGCTGTCTTTAAGGGGGATCTCAAGATACTCAGTTTTCCGTCCCCGGCGCATCTCCAAGCTGGCACCTCCAACCAACTGATGCTGTCCCCCGGCCATCCCAGGGCGACAGTGATACAGGTGTTTCCACAATCCAAAATGCGGCAGTACACCGAGAAAGGCCTCACATAAGTGGACGAAGATAGAAATTTGCAGAATTGAATTAGGGTTCAGATGGGTTAAGTTGATGTGGTAGAAATCAAGAAGACCACGGAAAAAGGGAGAAATAGGAAGGCCAAGGCCGCGGAGGAGAAAGGGAGCGTAAACCACAGATTCGTGGGTATCCTCCGTCGGAACCGTAGTTCCATGGCAAACCCGCCAAGAACAGAGTTCCCGCGGAGGAAGAACCCCGATGGACACGAGGTGGAGGAGTTCAGTTTCAGAGATGTTGGACATGTGGTTACCTGCGAAAGGCAACTGGCTGTTGGGATCAATTGGGGGAATCACCACAGAGGAAGAACTCGCGATTTTCCTCTTGGGAGCCATCTCGATTTCACCAGCGAGCAAATTGGAGGCAAGCGCAGAGGAGATTTGGAAGCAGGAATGCAAAAACTAGGAAGCGGAAAGCAAAAGGCGGCTAAAAGTGCGATTCTTATGGGATATTCTCGGACCAGACACCGTTTCAAAAAGTGCCTAGTCATCACTCGGCGGTTATTTTCGAAATCCCAGCATGCCACGTGGTCATTCAGCAGTTATTTCCCAGAAAACTGGTGGGCCCTCTCCTTACTCGGGTGCTAACCCTCGAAATAACTCGGCGTTGCCACTAAAATGCCGACGTCACTATCCGGTCACTCGGCGTTGCCTCTAAAACGCTGATCTCGAGTTCAATCGTTCGGCATTACTTCTAAAATGCCGACGTTGACCTTCCATCACTCGTCGTTACCTCTAAAACGCCGACCTCAGGTTCAAAAACTCGGCGCTGTCTCTAAAACGCCGACGTCACTATCCAGTCACTCGGCGTTGCCTCTAAAACGCTGACTTCGAGTTCGATAACTCGGCGCTGCCTCTAAAACGCCGACGTCACTATTCAATCACCCGGCGTTGCCTCTAAAACGCTGATCTCGAGTTTAGTCACTCGGCATTACTTCTAAAAATGCCGACGTTGACCTTCACTCACTCGGCGTTGCATCTAAAACGATGATCTGGAGTTCAACCACTCGGCATTACTTCTAAAATGTCGACGGCGACTTCCGATCACTCGGCATTACTTCTAAAAACATTGATACAGACTGTAATATTGCTTGAAAGCATCAGTATAACGATCAAGCCGTTCATCTACGGCCTCAGAAAACTCAGATTCATAGTCAGACGAAACAAGTCATCAAAAGGAAACCAAACTTGTTTTTCATTCAAGGGAAGTGATAACACTTACAAATCAACCCATTATGGGTTGATACTTCCCTATTTCTACCACTAAACTACACTTTACTGCTACTACTACTACTACGCTACAATATACTACTTTACATTACTAATAATACTACATTATCTAACTATACTACTTCTAATCTATACTAATATTTAAAAGGACCAGTGGCATCTAGCCACTGGCCCTGCCCCTGCCGCCGCCACCGCTCTTGGTGCCGCCCCCGCCGCCGCTGCTCTTGGTGCCGCCCCTGTCGCCGCCGCCCCTGGTGCAGCCGCCGTCGTCGTCGTCGTCGTCGTCGTCGTCGTCGTCGTCGTCGTCATTGTCGTCGTCGTTGTCGTCGTCCCCGCCCTCGCCGCCGTCGTCCGAGTCCTCCTCCTCCGAGGAGTACTCGGACTCATCCGAGCCCTCGAGCCCGGAGCGCTCGACGGCCCGGATGTACGACCAGACCTCCGCCGAGAGCCCCTGGGAGTCGTCTGAGTCGTCAGACGACTCACGCAGGGGGATGGGAGCCGGAGACCCCTCGGATTCAGAGGAGAACTCCTCCTCTGAATACTCCGAGTCGCCGAAATCTTCAGACGGAGGGGTTGGTTCACGCTTGCGTTTCTTGGCCATGGTGGAAATGCAGATAGAAGAAAGAAAGCAGGAAACGGAGAACAGCGAGAGATGTGAAAAAATCAGACAGGCAAAGGCACTATTTATAGGAAAAGAAGGCAACCGCTCACCTCCAACAGTGGTCACTGAACAGTCGCAAAGCATTCAATATACACCTCAACCCGTCCAAAGACACGTCAGGCGGCGGACGCCGTTTCATGCAGCACTACACCCATTGGGACTCCAGTCAACAGCGCAAAGGATATGATTACACTCGCCGTCCCATCACATTACAACTCAGAAGCAACCGGTAAAAACACTCAGCGTACCAAGACGTTCCTTGCTCACACCCATTGGGGGGGGACGCCCAGGAATTGTCAGTATATTTTTCAAAATGGTCACATCTGTGCAGAGCATGCAGTGAATGCCTCAAGACAAAAATGAGATATCAACAAGAGTTAAAGGGAAGCCAAATATAGTCAGTAGAGTGCAAAATATGGTCGGCAGACATGACTTGAAGACTAGACAGAGAACGTCCATCGAACGTCCAATCAGTCGCAGAGCAAATACACTATGCTACTCAGCAAGATATGGAAGGGTTGCAAGTTCAGTTGCAAAAGACAAAACACATGCTGACCTCCGAAGCATAATATTGATGACATAGCACGGATGACATCATGCCAACCCTTTTTATAAGCAGAAAGAGTATTCTTCAGCAACAGGACGCAAAAAGAAGACCTTCAAGCGAATTATCCAAAAAATCCACTTGAAGGTCGGGGGCTACACCCATTGGGTGCACCTCCGGTGCACCCCATGGATTGTCACTATAAGCCAGGATAGCGCCAATTTCTAAGGGCATGAAACAAGATTAAGAAGCTAATCCTCAACTGGAACAAGGAAACACAAATGGGAGTAATTTCTAATGAAGACCTTCGAGTAGATTATTTTCTAAAATCTACTCGAAGCTCGGGGGCTACACCCATTGGGTGCACCTCCGGTGCACCCAATAAGGTTCAGAGTCCAACAAACAGGAATGCCGATCTCTAAGGCACAGGCACGAAGCTAGGTTCTGGTTGACAAGTGATCAAAGCAGGAGAAAACAGCAAGGAGTCATCTTTCTTCAAATCATCTACAAGCTGGACCTGGGATCTTCGGGTTGATTATCTCTAAATTAACCCAAAGATCGGGGGCTTGTGGGGGATAGATATCCCCCGGGTCCACCAAAAGAGTAAAGGACCTCACGAAAGGCCCAAGGGCCCAATAAATCGTAAGGTTATTCTTTTGTGGGCCTGGGGAAAGACGACCAGCAACGCGGAGCGACATAGGGCCGGATTGGTGCAAACCTGGACGGCCCATAGCGCCGAGCCATTGGCCGCAACAGAGATCCGACTTTCCCGCGTCGGGGCCTTCATGCAGCGAAGCCGCGTGAGGATAAGTCGGCGAGAGTTACGTAGGGGATAATCTCGAGAGGTTCACTATCTTTTAGCTACTCGTTGTTATCTCATCATGTGTACTGCCCCACGGTCGAGTATATAAGGCCTAGGGGGCACCCCTTCAGAACGATCGACCCATTACTTAGCCTCCACATCAACTCTCTGTATTCTCGATCCAGAGAGCTCTCTTGTAATCACATCCACCAAGCATACTCATCAGGACGTAGGGTGTTACGCATCTCTAAGCGGCCCGAACCTGTAAACCTTGTCCACTGTCCCTCGTGCGATCGGCACGAACCATTTTGCTACAGTTGTCGACACCGTCCTACTCCTAAAAACACCTTGAGGGGCAACCCCGGGTGTGCGGTCGGACCCTAAACACCGACAGACCCCTAAACAGCATCAGGTCCGAGCAGGCGGTGGCGTTCTTCACCAACATCATCCATCGCTTTGGGGTCCCGAACTCCATCATCACCGACAACGGTACCCAGTTCACCGGCAGAAAGTTCCTAGACTTCTGCGAGGATCACCACATCTGGGTGGACTGGGCTGCCGTGGCTCACCCCATGTCGAATGGGCAAGTGGAGCGGGCCAACGGCATGATCCTGCAAGGACTCAAGCCTCGGATCTACAACGACCTCAACAAGTTTGGCATGCGGTGGATGAAGGAACTCCCCTCGGTGGTCTGGAGTCTGAGGACAACGCCGAGCCAAGCCACGGGCTTCACACCGTTCTTTCTAGTCTATGGGGCCGAGGCCATCTTGCCCATAGACCTAGAATACGGTTCCCCGAGGGCGAGGGCCTACACCGACCAAAGCAACCAAGCCAACCGAGAAGACTCACTGGACCAGCTGGAGGAGGCTCGGGACATGGCCTTACTACACTCGGTGCGGTACCAGTAGTCCCTGCGACGCTACCACGCCCGAGGGGTTAGGTCCCGAGATCTCCAGGTGGGCGACCTGGTGCTTCGGCTGCGACAAGACGCCCGAGGGCAGCACAAGCTCACGCCTCCCTGGGAAGGGCCGTTCGTCATCGCCAAGGTTCTGAAGCCCGGAACATACAAGCTGGCCAACAGCCAAGGCGAGGTCTACAGCAACGCTTGGAACATCCAACAGCTACGTCGCTTCTACCCTTAAGATGTTTTCAAGTTGCTCGTATACTTCGTTCACACACCAAGTCTGGTCGTCAAGGAAGGGTCAGCCTTGCCTCGGCAAAGCCCGACCCTCCCTCGGGGGCTAGAAGGGGGCAACCCCCTCTGCATCAAAATTTTCCTCGAAAAAAGAAAAAAATCTTTTCTGCCAGAATGCTTTTCGTGCTCTTCGACTACTTCAAAGGCGGATCCTGAAAACGGCGGAGTACACGTAAGCAGCCAAGGCTGACCGAGCCGAGGGACTCCTACGCCTCTGGGATACGGATACCTCACTCATCACCTTCTGCGATAAGTAACTCGCGCTCGGATAAGTGACTCCACGGACCGAACAAGTCTTCATGCTCGAGAAGCTCCTCTGTCGAAATGATTTTTCGGGCCTTCTCGACTGCGTCGGTAACAGAACCCTATGGACGAGTAAGAGCGCGCGTAAGCGGTAAGGCCGACCGAGCCGAGGGATTCCTACGCCTCCGGGATACGGATACCTCACTCATCACCTTCCGTGAAAAGCAACTCTCGCCCGCACAAACAATTCTGTTACCGACAAGTGAGTCCGGGTACTCGAAACAAGAGGAAAAGAAACGCAGCTTTACAACACGGCGATGGTGTGTTTAGGCCTCGGCGGCCGCAGAAAACATACACACACTAGAAGACGACCTGATCCTGTAGGCTCGGACGTCGACGGCCGAAGGGGGCAGCAGCACCCTCGGCATCAACTACACCTTCGGCGGGGTCCGACCTAGCCTCGGACGGCGACGCAGTCGGAGGGCCCCCACTCTGAAGGACGACATCAGCACCATACCCAGGCCATCGCCGCCATGGTCTTCTTCGAGAATCCGGCCCGAGCAGGCGGCTCGGCCGGCCACCCCGAGGCCTCGGCCATCTGACCCTCAAAGACATCAGCTCGGCTTGTGGCCTCAGCAGCTCAACTCCGGCATCGGCTCCACCAGTGGATGACCCGGCCAGGCTCTAGCCAACTTCACCTCCTTTTCGAAGCCAACTCTGCCTCCGTCCACGCTGACACCGCTACCTCCGGCTTCGGCTCATCGAAGAGCAGCCGAGGGGACAGGCGGCGTCTCAAGCGGGAGAAGCAAGCGACGCTTCGCCTTCGCCATAATGACCGTGTCGAAAGAGGTACGCCGCGTCATTCGATTTCGTGTCCTTTCCCTTTTCCTCTTTCTCTCTCTCTCTCTACAGGGACTGAGAAAGGGGGATACCCCGAAAAGGACCCTTCTCCGTGAAGGAAACAGGCTTCGAGCCTCCCTACTGATCAGAGGTTCGAAGGCTAGCCCCTCGGAGGGGTTCAACAGCCGCCTCAGAGCACGTGGGCTCCACACCCACTACTGGTCAGAGGTTCGATGGCCAGCCCTTCGGAGGGTTCAACGGCCACCTCAGGCCACTCGAGCTCCGCGCCCACTACTGATCAGGGGTTCGTAGGCTGGCCCTCGAAGGGTTCACTGTCACCTCAGACACAGAGCAAGGGATGACCATGGGTACGTTCGATACATAACCAAGGCTCGGGCTGCGCTCCCGAGGTACCCTAGGACATTTCCGAAACCAGCGGGAACGATCTTGTAACGGAATCCCATCAGAGGGAGGCATCGAGCCCTCGGACCCCATCGACAGGGGACCGGGTCCGGCAGATCACCCGCAGGTACTTTTGGGCGCGCCTCTGGGCCTCTAGCCGACCCCTATCAAATGGGGCACGGACGTCTGCTCGGATTACCCGCCAGCAGCTCACCGGAGACACCATGTTCGGCGCCACCTGAGGGCAACATGGTGCTTTCCCCCCTCATCCTTGCGGAAAGGCGACGCAGGGGCGTATGTAAAAAAGTCGAGTCTGTCCCTGACCGTCCTCTTGCCCTGTGCAGAGGCTCGAGGGCTACACTAAGAAAGTGTTGCGAAGCGCACTAAGACCTCGAAGGAGTAAAACTACTCCTCCAAGGCCTCGGGGGCTACACCCGGCGGGTGCGCTCGCGCGCACCCACCGGAACAGAATGCAACCGAAAAAGGCTGGTCCCCTTGCAAAAAAGTGCGGCAAAAGCCTCCAAGCGAGTATTAGTACTCCCTTGGAGGCTCGGGGGCTACTGTCGGGGACCATAATTAGGGGTACCCTCAAGGCCCCTAAATCTCAGCTGGTAACCCCCATCAGCACAAAGCTGCAAAGGCCTGATGGGTGCGATTAAGCCAAGGATCGATCCATTCAAGGGACATGATCGTGCCTCGCCCGAGCGTAGCCTCGGGCAAGGGAAGCCGACCCCAGAGAACCTACGTCTCGCCCGAGGACCCCCCTCCAGCAACGGGCACACTATCGGCTCGCCTGAGGCCCAGTCTTCACCGAGAAGCAACCTTGGCCACATCGCCACGCCGACCGACCAAATCGCAGGGGCATTTAATGCGAAGGTGGCCTGACACCTTTATCCTGACGCACGCCCTCCAGTCGACAGGGCCAAAGTGACCGCAGTCACTTCGCCGCTCTACTGACCGCTCTGACAAGAGGACAGCGCCGCCTGCGCCGCTTCGACTGCTGAGCCACCCGACAGAGTTAGGCTGACAGCAGCCAAGGCCGGCCTCAGGCGTCATAAGAAACTCCGCCTCGCCCGACCCTAGGGCTCGGACTTGGGCTCGGCCCCAGAAGACGGCGAACTCCGCTCCGCCCGACCCAGGGCTCGGACAAGGGCTCAACCCCGGAAGACGGCGAACTCCGCTCCGCCCGACCCAGGGCTCGGACATAGGCTCAGCCCCGGAAGACGGCGAACTCCGCTCCGCCCGACCCAGGGCACGGACTCGGGCTCAGCCCTAGAAGACGGCGAACTCCGCTCCGCCCGACCCAGGGCACGGACTCGGGCTCAGCCCCGGAAGACGGCGAACTCCGCTCCGCCCGACCTAGGGCTCCGATTCGGGCTCAGCCCCGGAAGACGGCAAACTCCGCTCCGCCCGACCCAGGGCTCGGACTCGGGCTCAGCCCCGGAAGACGACGAACTCCGCCTCGCCCGACCCCAGGGCTCGGACTCAGCCCTGGCCTCAGCCGACAGTCTCCGCCTCGCCCGACCCAGGGGCTCGGACTCGACCACGGCCATGGAAGACAGACTCGACCTCGACCTCGGATGAGCCTCCACCTCGCCTAGCCTAGGGCGCGGACCGACCACGTCGATAGGAGGTGCCATCATTACCCTGCCCCAAGCTGACTCAGGCTACGGGGAACAAGACCGGCGTCCCATCTGGCTCGCTCCGCCAGATAGGCAATGATGGCGCTCCGCACACTCCGTGACGACAGTGGCTCTCGGCCCTCTTACGGAAGCAAGAGGACGTCAGCAAGGACTCGACAGCCCCGACAGTTGCCCCTCTCGCCAGGCTCCAGCGCTCCTCCGACGGCCACAACACCACACGAACCGGGTGCCAAAACCCCTCCGGCTGCCACGATGGCATGTACTTAGGGCACTAGCTCTCCTTCGCTAGACACGTAGCACTCTGCTACACCCCCCATTGTACACCTGGATCCTCTCCTTACGCCTATAAAAGGAAGGACCAGGGCCCTCTTACAGAGGGTGGGCCCGCGCGGGGAAGGACGGGACGGCGCTCGCTCAAGGCCTCTCGCTCCCACTCCCACGTGGACGCTTGTAACCCCCTACTACAAGCGCACCCGACTCAGGCGCGGGGCTAACACGAAGGCCGCGGGATCCACGCTCTCTTACGCTGCCTCCCTCCGGCTACCTCCTTTCCCCCCTTCGTGTTCCGCCTTGCGTCGACCCATCTGGGCTGGGGCACGCGGCGACAATTCACTCGTCGGTCCAGGGACCCCCCGGGTTTCGAAACACCGACAATGGTGTACTCCTTCCCTTCGGTCTCTTGAGTCAAAACAACTCCAATGACTTTATCTTCGGTTGTTATATATAATCTAAAAGGGAAACCACTTTTCATCACTCTAAGCACTGGAACCAAAGACAAGTAATCCTTAATTATGTCAAAAGCGCATTGTTATTCAGACCCCAAGTGAAATCAACATTATTCTTATGCCAAAGAATAGAAGTAAAAGCATCAACATTTCGGTAAACCTTCATAAATAATTTACTTTGCTAAGAAACTTGTACATCTCAAGCTTACAAATAGGATCACCCACGTTCTGAATAGCTCTAATTTGGTTGGGATATACTTTTATGCCATGCTCATGAATTATAAATCCAAAGAACTTTCCAGTCGATAACCTAAAAGAACATTTATGTGGATTCATCTTTAAACCATGTCGACAAATATTTTCAAAGGATCGTCGCAAATTGGCTAAATGGGAATTAAACTCAACCAATTTAAATATCAATGTAGACTTCCACAAAGCTTCCTAACAGCTCATGAAAAATCAAATCCATAGCCCTTTAATAAGTTGCACTCGCATTCTTTAGCCCAAAAGTCATGACAACCACTCAAATAAACAATAAAGCAATAAACACATAAAGGCCGTTTTAGACACATCTTCTTAGACCAAAAATATTTGATTATATCTAATATTATCATCAAGAAAGCTAATAACTCTATTACCAGATGTGTTATTAATTAAAATGTCGGCTACGAGCATAGGGTATTCATATTTATGGGTTGCTCTATTTAAATTTTGGAAGTCAAGACATACCCTTAGTTTGTCGGAGTCCTTTTTCACCAGCATAATATTCAAGACCCAGTCAGCATAACTGCAGGGCCCAGTAAAACTAGCTTCCAAGAGTTTGTTAATTTTGTCCTTGATCCTTGGACACAAATTTGGACGAAAAGGTATCGGCCTTTACTTGAATCGCTGAAATCCAAGCTTAATTGGTAATCGATGTTCAACTAACTCTTGCCTTAGACCTAGCATTTCAGTATTGCTCCAAGCAAAACAATCAACATACTCGTGTAACAATTCGATCATTTTCCCTTGAATTATATTTTATGTTTTTGTTTACAAAAGTCGGCCTCGGTGTACTACCATCACCTTTATCAACCTTTTCTAAAGGATCGGTCAAAGTGAACCACTGTACTAATTTGTCCAAATCTCTAAACTCTTCTATCATATATAAATCAAGAAGGAAAGATGCTCTTTGCTTGCCCTCAGACCATCCGACAACGAGGCTGGAACATCTAAATAGGTGGCATCCTTTTTGGATCTCTACACGTCTTTGACAGGTCACTGGATCGTCTGAGGTAGGTCATTGGTATGTCTGGTCAGACAGTATCCTTTCGACATGCTCTCTGCGTGACTTGGGACCGTCTGGCCATCCGGGTCGGACTGTTCGGAATGTCTTTTCTCGTGTTTTCTCTTCCTGGTGCATGCATTATATTTCACTTATGATTTAGCCAATTCTCTATTGGCTCTAACATTACAAGAGCGAAACCTTCTATGCACACACTTATGAATTGATAATCTAAAACATCAACCTCGTTTAAACATTTTACAAAGTCATAGTCCCAAAGTACGGGGCATCGACCATAGCAATATAAGCCGATGAATCTACATGTACTGTTTCAACATCGTCACAGACCCATTGAATTAACATCTTGTGTAAAGTAGAAGGTACACGTAGCACCCTAAATCCATCACCCAAAAGCACTCTAGTTAATTTATTAGTTTTCAATAGAGAGGAAGAATTATTTTCAAAATAAAGGAAAAAGTGTTTGATGCATTCACACTGAAGCATATTTTTTTATTTGATTTTCAAATTCAATTTTTGTATTTCATTTTATGGGAAAAACGGCTTTCAAAAAAATAATGAATGGTTAAAATATTATTTTTAGAATATGTATTTTGATATGTTAACAATTTGTGTTTGTAAGGAATTGCAAAATTCCATTTTACTTGGTTTTATTCCTTTGTACGAATAACCTTTTATTAAATAATAGATTTCTCATAAAATAATTCATTTTATGCAAAATAAGTTTTATTCTGCTAATAATAAAATTAATTTATTTCTGATTTTTGGATATATATTTATATTTATATTTATTCTGTTAAAAATAAAAAGCAAATTAAAAAAGAGGCAGGACCTTCTCGGCCGGCCCTAGCCCACCACGCCACATCTGCACCCCTCTTTGAGTCACTATCAGGGCAGGGGGCCCCACCTAAAAGCTCCTCATCCCTTCTCTCTCCCTATTCATCTTCTCAATGAGGATGTCTCTCTTCACCATGCCGCGCTCACCATCGCTCTCTGTGCCGCGCACCCGCGCCGCTTACGCTCCCGCTCATGGAGACCACCGACCAAGAATTCCTCCCTTTTCTCTCCGATTTCCCTTTCTTCGCTCATGATTCCTTGCCTCCCTTGCCTACCAGAAGTTTTCTCCCCGTTCGGGCAACCCTTCGCAATTCACAAAGCTGATTGTCCACACATGGCCACTTCAACGCTGGGGGCTGGATATTGTCGGGCCACTACCCACGGCCCAAGGGAACCTCAAGTTCACCTTCGTCGCCGTCGAGTATTTTACCAAGTGGATCGAGGCTAGGGCTGTATCTACAATAACGTCAAAGACTGCCTAGAAATTCTTCTGGCAAAACATTGTTTGTCGATTCGGAGTCCTGTCTGAGCTCACAGTCGACAATGGAAAACAGTTTGACAGCCAGGACTTCAGGGATTTTTGCTTCTCCATCAGCACCAAGCTTGCCTTCGCCTCAGTATATCACCCACAGTCTAACGACATTGTCGAGCGCGCCAACGGCATAATTTTCACTGCTATCAACAAAAGGCTACTCGACGACAGCAAGGGTAAATGGGTCGACCATCTACCCGAAGCAGTTTGGGCGCTAAACACGACCGAATGTCGAGCGACTGGATTCACTCCTTTTCGTCTACTGTATGGTTCAAAGGCCACGACCCCATAGGAAATAAAGCACGGATCACCTCGAACAAGCGCATCAGCCGTCCCCGACGTAGACGAACCAACGTCCAAAGACCTAATCGACGGACACCGCGTCTTCGCTCTGCAGGCCCTCAACAAATACCAAGCTCAAACGAAGGCCTGGCGTGACCACGCAGTCATCCCAAGAGAGTTCCACGAAGGAGACCTCATACTCGTCCGAACCACCTGGACAGAGTCATGGGGCAAGCTGGAGCCTAAGTGGGAGGGTCCGTTCATCGTCAAGTCGAAGGCGTCCCCCAGCGCATACAGGCTAACAACGCCATCCGGCGAGGACCTAGACCATTCTTGGAATATTGACAATCTCCGCAATTTTTTTTAAATCCTCAGGGCCTACGTGCCCTTGTAATTCACCAAACAGTACTATTCCGGCCCGCACTCTTTTCCTCCCGGGGGGTGAGGTTTTTAACGAGGCGGAGCCATGTAATATACCCACAAAAAAACCCTGCAAAAACTCAGTTACAGCATGTCGAAAAAGGCCGCATCGACGGTCTTCGGCATCGACGGTCTTCGGCATTCGACCACTCCGAAGTCGCCTAAGGGTGCAGCCGGAATAGCACAATAAGTGCGCAAAATCGAAGTCTTTTCCTAAAACACTCTCCATGCAAAAGCCGCCTAAGGGTGCATCCGGAATAGCACAATAAGTGCGCAAAATCAAAGTCTTTTCCTAAAAGACTCTGTTCAAAAGCCGCCTAAGGCTGCAGCCGGAATAGCATAATAAGTGCGCAAAATCGAAGTCTTTTCCTAATAGACTCTCCATACAAAAGTCGCCTAAGGGTGTAGCCGAATAGCACAATAAGTGCGCAAAGTCGAAGTCTTTTCCTAAAAGACTCTCCGTGCAAAAGTCGCATAAGGGTGCAGTCGGAACAGCACAATAAGTGCGCAGAAATCGAAGTCTTTTCCCAAAAAGACTCTCCATGCAGAAGTCGTCTATGGGCGCAGCCGGATCAACGAAGGCGCGCAGCCTCATAATACAAATTACTGTTACATACACACAGCGAGGGCATCATATATTACATTGGCTCAACCTTCGAGATGATACCCATCTCCCTGTAATTGAATAGCATTATCCTCAATTCCTCACCCTCAAAAAGATTTCGCAGCTCCCCTTCACCTATGCTCGCCCCAATCGGCGAGGACAACTGTTCTCGCTTACCAGTCTGGTCCATGCAAAGACGGCCACGCTCCATCCCAATACGATGACACCTACCAGTTCGCGACAATCCACTGACTCTCTGTTTTGCCACTGCCCTTCGCCACCTATACCCATTACTCGCACCCGAGAGACCACCGAAACCTTCCACGCGCGGCGAAGGCTCCGCTGCAGCCACATCTAACGCTGCAAAATAATCCAAGCCTTCATTCGAAGACTCCTCTGTCCATGAAATCGAACTCCCAGAATCATCAGACTCAAAACACGTAGACACAGAGCCACACGAATCTTCACCGGCAGGCACCACGGTTGGGGCCGCCACAAAAATAGTATTGTCAGTAGCGGTTGCGTGGGCAGGCCCAAATGTCGGAACCTGCGCAGCAACAGAGGTTCAATATCACATAGACAAAATTTACACTTAAACTCCCCAACACCTATTCAGCCACCTGCGAAGGCCCAGCCACGACCGTGGGGTCTTCCGCGGCCGGTTCGACTACCGCCTCCAAGGCGTCCTCGCCCATCGGCGCGGGGGCTGGCGCGGGGTCTTCGCCATCTCCAGTCGGCACGGGGGTCGATGAGAGGCCCTTGCCCACATCAGACGGCGGCGCCAGATCCACCCCTGAGGCCTCCGGCAGCGAGGCCTCGGGTAGCGTGCTGTCTAGGTCACCAAGGTCTTCAACCTCCTCGTCACGCGCCATCTGTAGCAATAGCACACTCATTCAGCAAAACCGCACATACCCACACATATAACCACACAAAATGAGCCCTTACCTGATCCATTGCCCGGTCGGACCTCTCCCGGACCATCTCTCGGCCGTGAGGACCCCACATCCTGTCGAAGAGTGCCCCCGCCGACCGCTTAAGCACTGGGTCCTCGACCTGGAAGATTTTGCATTCGAAGCCTTTGTCCGACTGGTCGAAGACCTCGAAATGCCCGCACCCCTCGCGGGACAAAGCATTCACGGCCCCCTCACAGGTGATGAGGGAGGCAAAGGACATCAGGCCCATCACGATTGTTGGTAGGACCCCCAGCTCCTCCTGCAGCCACTCAAGGAAGCGGAGGCCCACCTCTTGGGGTCCGCGCACCCAGCTCCCGGTACGCATCCACGAGCTACGCGTGTGTCCGCTCAACCTCCGTGCACGTGCCTAGTCCATGTTGTGGTAACCCAACAAACGAGGGTTGTACTTAACCCCTTTCAAGTGATCTAATGATCCACTTGAATACCGCGGTTCTCTTTTATCTCAAGTTTATCCCCTTGTGAGGAATCTCCACACTTTGGAGTCTCTCACACCTTACACAAAAGATCTCGAATGAGCACAGGAGTATGGAGGGAATAGAAACACACATAAAAGTGAGAGTCATAGCACTAACATGCACACAAGATGAGAGTGAGCACAAGAAAGCAGCACAATAGAGTTACAACTCATAAAAGTGCTCTAATCTCTATCACAGTGAATCAAATGCACAAATGCGAGGTCTCGGCGTCTTAGGATGTTCAAGAGGAGCTTGGTGTACTACTCCATGCACCTAGGGGTCTCTTTTATAGCCCTAAGGCAGCTAGGAGCCTTTGGAGCTCCATTTAGTAGGCAATAGTTGCCTTCTATCCATGGGCGCACCGAACAGTCCGGTGCGCCACCGGACAGTGAACAGTCGTGATTTCCTTCCTTTCCTGGCGAAGCTGGCCATTGCAGCCATGGCCCCCTTGGCACACCGGACAGTCTAGTGGCACACTTGATAGTCCGGTGCGGCCTAGTGACCGTTGGCTCGGGCCACACATTGCCCTCTGATTGCGCTGCTGACCGTTGGCATGGGCGCTGTTCGCTCACCGGACAGTCCGGTGAATTTTAGTTGTAGCGTCCCCAACTTTTCCCGAGAGTAGTAGGGTCGTAGAGCGCTACAGCCTGAGCACCGGATAGTGTACACTGTCCGGTGCACACCAGACAGTCAGGTGCACCCGCAGGCTGGTGCAAGTCTGGCTGGGCACTGCCAAGATTAGTGACTTGAGAGAGTGTGATTCATGTTTCTTTGTTGCTCTTGTTGCTTGGCTTTTAATTTTGCTTTTATCACCTCCTTCTAAACTCTCTAGTGACTTGTAAAGTAGCAAGAGATACCTAAGTGTGTGGTGGTCCTTGCAGGATCTTAGTGATCCTTGAGATTAAGAAGAAGCACTCAACCGGTCTGAGTGATCGATTGAGAGAGGGAAAGGGTTGAAAAAGACCCGGCCTTCATGGCCTCCTCAACGGGGAGTAGGTTCATTAGAACCGAACCTCAGGAAACAAATCATTGTGTTCATTTGTGTTTATCTTCACCTTACAATTTGATTCTTCTTCTCCCCTCTCTCTAAGTTCTCTTGATAACAATCTTTTGAGTTAGCTCCCAAAGTCATCCGCATTGATTGAGCAACTCATAGCAAGAAGAACTCTCTTCTGTACTCCAAATTCATTATTACTCTCTCTAATCCAAACCCCAGGTAAAGTTCGTGTTCAATGTTTATATTTTACAGGTTTTGCCTATTCACCCCCCTCTAGGCGACTTTCAATTGGTAACAAAGCTCGATACTTCATTAGAGTCTAACAACTCGAAGTGATGTTGGGAGAACACGCCAAAAAGGAGTTGATCACCGGGGAAAAGCCCAGATCTTTGGGGAAGAAGAATGAAGGCAAGACTCTATCAAAAGGAGGCCGGTGACAAGCGCAAGGAGGACAAGGAATAATCTGCCAGCTCCATCAAATCACACAAGAAGCGATAAGAAGAAAAAGAAGATGAAGAAGGTGGTCTACTATGAGACCAACTCATCCACACCCTCAACCTCCGACGCCGAGTCGACATCTTCAAAGCGCCAAGAGCATAAAAAGTATAGTAAGATCCCTCTTCGCTATCCTCGAATCCTAAACATGCTCCTTTACTTTCCGTTCCCTTAGGCAAACCACCATACTTTGATGGTGAAGATTATTGTATTTGGAGTGATAAAATGAGGCACCATCTAACCACACTCCACTAAAGCATTTGGGATATTGTTGAGTTTGGAGCGCAGGCACCACAAGTAGGTGATGAGGACTACGACTTTGATGAGGCCGCCCAAGTGACACACTTCCAACTCCCAAGCCACCTCCATACTCCTTGCTTCCTTGTGTAGGTAGGAGTACAACAAGGTGCAAGGTTGAAAAGTGTCTAAGAAATTTGGGACATCCTCAAGACGGCGCATGAAGGGGATGAAGTAACCAAGATCACCAAGCAGGAAACAATCGAGGGAGAACTCGATCGGTTCATCCTCAATAAAGGAAAAGAGCCACAAGCCATGCACAACTAGCTCAAGACAATGGTGAACCAAGTCCGCAACCTCGGGAGCACCAAGTGGGATGACCACAAAATGGTCAAGGTTATTCTAAGATCTCTTGTTTTTCGTAATCCCACTCAAGTGCAATTAATTCGTGAGAATCCTAGGTATAAGCAAATGTCTCCTGAGGAGGTGATTAGCAAATTTGTGAGCTTTGAACTTATGGTCTGTGATACCCGGTTTGCAAAGAAGAGAAGTTGGGGGTTGTTCTTTTTGTTTTTTTCCTCATTCGGTTGTTGCTTTTTGGGGATTTGGAATTTGTGGATAACATTCACAACTAGGGCAGTAGAATTTCTTTGGTTTGGCGCTTGCGATGGGGTTGGGAGCTATCGCGTGGGCTAGTTGGGCCGCGATTAGTGATTCGGCCCACTATCCTTCCCAAACCCTAGCCGCCCTAACCCCTAACCCCCTTCCCCTTTGTGCAGCTGCCCCCCCACTTCCCCACCCTTTGGCCGCCACCGCCCCCCCTTCCATCTCCTCCTCTCTCAATCCTTGCAGCCACACCACCAAAACCTAGCCCCCCCCCACCATCTCCTCCTCTCAAGGTGCCATTCCTTGCCGTTTGGATCGTCGTCGCGTGGTGCGAATCTTCAATCATTTTGGTGGAGGGAGGAAGGGAGGAAGGAAAGGGGGAGAATCCAAGGTTATTTTTGTGTTCATCTCTTGTTCATTTGCGCTGCAATCCAATTGATTAGTTGTTGCGTATGCGATTGGGTAGAGGGGGCTGTCCAGAATTTTAGGTGGTGGATGAACAGCAGTAGTTCTAGCAGTTTCTGGGCATTTTTCGTGGGAAATTAATGGGAATCAGTTTGGGGATCATGTAGAACTTTGTCTTACCTTTCCAACGAGTATTTATGCGCTCAATTTGGAGTTATAAATTAAAAGTTATCACCGTTTGAATCCGGGCATGTGGCTGTCCAAAAAAACAGATTTTCAGGGGGATGAACAGCAGCAGGATTAGCAGTTTTTGGGGATTTTTTCAGGAGTAATTAGTGTTAATCAGTATGAGAATCATGTAGGGCTTTTTCTTATCTTTCCAACAAGTACTTATGCACTCGATTCGGAATTACATTTTAAAAGTTATCGCTGTTTGAATCCGAGTATGTCGCTGCCCAAATCAGGAAAAAACAGATTGCAGGGTTTATTTTCTGGACAGTTTAGGGGGTAATTAGATGTTAGAATTTAATCATAAATTGTATACAAAACTTGTGGGTAATTTTATTTAGTTGTCTCTGGAGTTTTTGTTTGACACCACTGCTGTCTTAATTTTAAAGTTATGGAATTGTTAAGCAGCGCCGCTGCAGTTTGGTTGGTGTGGGGAGAATTGTTACCCGCGGCGGGGTTTGAGATTGCGCGTAGGTGCGGCATTGTTCTAGAGGCTTATTATGTGAATTGATGCACTAAGTTGGGTGTCAAAAACAGGTGGTGGACTTCCAGATCGTTCTTAGGGATTTGCCCAAACTTCCGGTGAAGGCAAGTAAAACTGTGATGGTTATTCCGTCTGTCAGATGAGGAGTCTTATACTTGATTATGTTGTGCTATTGTGTTCATATTCATATTTTTTTATTGAGTACCATCATTTGAAAATGTTCATGTTTCATGGATTTCATATGTTGAGTTTGAGGTTTGATTATGTTACTCAAGTGGTTATTATGTGGAATGGGTGGAAGTATACGTCTAGCACATTTTATTTGGGAAGAACTCATGATGTTGTCATGCATAATGCACTCATCATCCATTGCATTGAAGTTTTGTCGCGATCTTATGGTCCGACCGGCATCATATGTTGCCCGAGAAGGGGTATGATGCAGCTTCATATCCGTAGAGATATGGAGGCAGAAGTCATTATTGCATCTGTAGCCATGTGCATTCATGGGAGAGGTGTGGAATATATTATGTGGATGTGGATAATCTGGACTTGTGCATGGTGATTCTTCTTGGCGTTAAGTATTTAGTTACTTGTTTACTTGCTGCAATTTAATGTTCAAAAAAGAAGTTTTGAACCACGTGGTTGTTTAAGTACACTTGATTTACAATGTCCAATTTGTTGTTGCTATGTTTACTTGCTGAGATGTGTCATCTCACATCTTGCATTGTTTGATGCAGGCACCTAATCTCTGCTTTTGGGAAAAGAGGACACTACACCTTTAATAAAGGAACCACCACTTAATAATATTGTTAATCAGAGAGGGTCAAGTCTAGTGAATTACTTTGTTCTTAGTTGAGCGTTTGTTTTGGGGTGGACTGAGTTCCTTATCTCATTTATTTTGCTTCTGTTGGGTCATGAATGTGTTTTACCACTTTTGCATCTAGATTCTACTACGTGAATTATCTGTCTTTATATCCTGTATGAACTACATGTTTCCCCTCCATGTTATGCTAGTTTCAAAGGAGGTGCTGCCGGATTTTGCAATATTTTCTCTCTTTATTACATCTCTTGTGTTGAGTAAGTTTGGTGGGAGGAGTTTTGGTAATATCCATTGTGTGTGACCAGTGGGGTGTTACAGTTGGTATCAAAGCAATAGGCTGTAGGTCCTAGCAAGTGGAGTAATAATAAATTAACATACTGCACATGTAGGATGGGATTTCTGGCTTGCTATTGATATGTTATGTTATTGTCTGTGCTAGTTTGACATTATCTAAAGAGATGTTATGCCAATCTTATTTACTTATTATTCTCATCCCTATGGCTGCAGCTATGCCGCCTCGTAGGGCTCGGGGTAGTCCGCAAGCTACTAGTGGGGACTCGATGAGTCCGGAGGCAATGTTAGCCGCGATGCAGGCCATGCAGCAGGAGTTGGCCCTTCTCAGGCAAGCCATTCCTGTTGCCCCTGTGGGTGCTGCTCAAGGTGCTGGTGGTGAAGTGCCCGGGGGCGCTGTCCCTGCGGGTGCTGTTCCAGGTGGCGGGGCCGAGGTGCCTCTTCCAGTCAGTGGTCTTTCTCTGATGCAGTGGATGGGCATGAAGTTGGATTCGTTTGATGGCAGTGGTACTCTGGTCGAGGCGGCAGATTGGTTGACTTATGTGGAGGATAAGATGAATGTCTTCGAGATTGCATATGGAGATCGGGTTCGCTTTGGCACACAGCTACTGAAGGGAGAGGCTCAAATTTCGTGGAGAGGCGTGCAGGCAGCGCACTCCTCCTCACCAGGAGTCCTGTCTTGGGATGTTTTCATCAGGCAGTTTGAAAGGAGATTCTACCCGGTCACCTTCCTGGAGAAAATGAAGATTGACTTGCAGTCCTACAAGCAGGAGAAGAAGTCTGTCACAGAGTATGAGGTGGGCTTCAACAAGATGGTCCGCTTTGTCCCTCATGTGGCTTATAATGAGATGGAGAAGGCGAGCCAGTTTCGTCAGGGTCTGAAGCCTTCTATCAGGCATGCTCTGGGGGCCTTTCCGTTGGTGGACTTCCGTACCATGGTGGAGCAGGCACTGGGTGTGGAGATGCAACACCAGTATACCATGGAGTCGCAGAAGTCTTCGGGTGTTGATCAGCCTCGTAGCCAGGACGCGAGGAGGGGCAACACGGGAGGTCCAGCCCACAAGAGGGGCAAGTCTCAGCACCAGCGCCACCATCCTTACCGTGGCAAATCTTCTGACTCGGGTACTTCGGGAGGAAGTACTCAGAGGTTTCGTGCTGTCCCTAAGCCCAGGCTGGGGCTAGTGTGTTTCCGCTGTGGTGATGCGCATCGCCATGCAGAGTGCCAGTGGAGTGGCAAGTGTTCTATCTGCAGTCAGGACCATAAGGATGTGGTGTGTAGGAGGAATCCTAATGGGAAGCTCAGATGGGAGCCAGTGACTTCCTCCTCTTCTCAGGGCACTATCAACATGATGTCAAGTGCTGAGCAGCAGTTTTCAGTTCCTCTTCCTCCGCAGCAGCTCTATGTGCCTGGGACTTCTCAGTTCGTGCCGATGCAGGGTTTTCCTCAGTATCAGGCCGCGCCTACTCCTGCACCGTCTACTCCTATGCCGTCTCAGTTTGGAGCTCCGCGCCTGCCTCATCCGGTGGCTCAGTGGGGTTCTTCTATTAATTTCACTCCGGGAGCTTCCTCTTCTGCGGGTATTTCTGGAGCTTATGTGCTACCCGCTACGGATGGCAGGGAGCAAGGAGACGTGGTGACAGGTACGATTTCAGTTGATTTGTTTGCAGCACATGCTCTTTTTGACTCTGGCGCTAGCTATTCGTTTGTTTCGGAGGATTTTGTGTCGCGGGCTGGTCTTTCGGTGCAGAGGTTGGGTCACCCAATTTTGGTTAGATCTGCTAATGGCTCCATTAGTAGTTGTTCAGTTTGTCAGGGGTGTTCCGTCATTCTTGCTGATGAGGTATTTTCGGCCAATCTGGTGGTGATTTCCTTGCGGGCATTCGATGTTATCTTGGGTATGGATTGGTTATCCCAGTATCGCGCGGTTATATCCTGTTTTTGGAAGACAGTGTTATTGCAGGCGCCGTCGGGTAAGGAGGTGGTATTTTTGGGAAGTTCCCTGAAGTTCACGTTATCCTTGTTGACGCAATTGCTTCCTGATCGCCGGTCAAGGAAGTCGAGGATCTTTTTCTCCATGGTGGTGGAGGGTGAGGCTGCCTTGCGGGTGCAGGACATCCGGGTGGTGTGTGACTTTGCTGACGTGTTTCTGGCAGAGCTTCCAGCCATTCCTCTGGAGCGCGATGCAGCTTTTGAGATTAAGCTGATCCCGGGTACGCAGCCTATTCATAAGGCCCCGTATCGAATGGCCCCAAAGGAGCAGATTGAATTGAAGCGGCAATTGGATGATCTGCTGGCTAAGGGTTTCATTAGGCCTAGCAGGTCTCCATGGGTTTCCCTAGTATTGTTTGTTGAGAAGAAGGATAAAAGCAAGCGGTTGTGTGTGGATTATCGCGCTTTGAATCAAGTTACAATCAAGAATAAATATCTGCTTCCCCGAATTGAGGTCCTCTTTGAGCAGTTGAGGGGTGCCCAGGTGTTCTCCAAAATTGATTTGAACTCTGGTTATCATCAATTGAGGATTCGTGAGGAGGATATTGAGAAGACCGCCTTTTGCACCAGGTATGGGCATTATGAGTTCATAGTCATGTCTTTTGGCTTAACTAATGCCCCTGCTGCCTTTATGGAAGCAATGAATAGGATGTTGCATGAATTCCTGGACGACTTTGTGGTCGTGTTCCTGGATGATATTTTGATTTATTCAAAGACCGAGGCCGAGCATGAGCAGCATCTCTGTCTCGTTCTGGGTCCCTAAAGAAGAATCAATTCTATGGCAAGTTGAAGAAGTGTGCCTTTTGGCTATCCAAAGTGGCTTTCCTGGGGCACGTGATTAATCAGCAGGGTATTGCGGTTGATCCCAAGAATGTTGCGGCTGTGGTGGAGTGGAAGAGACCTTCTAGTGTCTCTGAAATCCGAAGTTTCTTGGGGCTCGCTGGTTATTAACGGCGGTTCATACCAAATTTTTCCAGCATTGCTAAGCCTTTGACTAGACTCTTGGAGAAGGGTGTTCCCTTCGTCTGGTCCGGCGATTGTGAGGGCAGTTATCAGTCATTGAAGAGCAAGTTGGTGGACGCCCCTATCCTAGCGTTGCTTGAGAGCGGTAAGCGTTTCACAGTTTATACGGATGCTTCGCGTATTGGTCTTGGCTGTGTGTTGATGCAGGAAGGCAGAGTGATTGCTTATGGCTCAAGGCAGTTGAGGAAGCATGAGGGGAATTACCCAACTCATGATCTTGAATTGGCCGCGGTGGTTTTTGCTCTAAAGTCGTGGAGGCATTACCTTTATGGCGAGGCTTGTGACATTTACACCGATCATAAAAGTCTCAAGTATATTTTTACTCAGAAGGAGCTGAATTTGAGGCAGCGTCGGTGGCTGGAATTGATTAAAGATTATGATTTGTCCATTCATTACCACCCGGGGAAGGCTAATGTAGTGGCTGATGCCCTTAGCAGGTCCGAGGTTCCAAAGGTGGCCTTGCCGTTGATCGCTGATCTGGACCGTTTGGGGATCGCTTTGTGTTATGTCGGCACCGCTAGCGAGGAGACTAGGATGCTTATTCAATCCTCTCTCATTTTGAGAGTGCGTGCGGCTCAGCAGCCGGATCGTCTATTGCAGGAAGCTCGAAAGAGGGTTGGTGATGGTAAACCACGGGAGTTCACCATTGATGAGAATGATTTGGTTCGTTTCAGGGGCCGTCTCTGTGTGCCTCAGAAATCAGAGGTGAAGATGGATATCTTGAGAGAAGCTCATAAAACGCCTTACACCATCCATCCTGGCGAAACCAAAATGTACCGAGATTTGAAGCAAAACTTCTGGTGGAAGCAGATGAAGGTTGACGTTTCTAAGTATGTGGCCACCTGTGAAGTATGTCAGCGCGTGAAGGCCGAGCATAAGCGGCCTGCAGGTTTGCTGAAGCCATTAGAAATTCCAGAGTGGAAATGGGAGCATATCACCATGGATTTTGTGGTGGGTCTACCTCGTTCCCCTCGTGGCAGGGATGCTATATGGGTGGTAGTGGATCGCTTGACTAAGTCTGCGCATTTTATTCCCATGAAGACCACAAATTCAGCTTCAGATTTGGTTCCCTTGTATATGAAGGAAGTAGTGAGGCTTCACGGGGTACCTAAGTCTATTGTTTCTGATTGAGACTCCAAATTTGTATCCAAATTCTGGGAGAGTCTTCATAGTGCATTGGGCACCAAGCTTTCGCTTAGTGTCGCTTTTCACCCTCAGACGGATGGTCAGTCAGAGCGAACAATCAAAACCTTGGAAGATATGTTGCGTGCTTGTGTTCTGTCATGGAAGGGTAGTTGGGAGGATCATCTTGCTCTGGCAGAGTTTGCTTATAACAACAGCTACCTGGCTAGCATCAAGATGGCACCATTTGAGGCTTTGTATGGCAGGTGGTGTATCTCTCCTCTGTGCTGGGAGACTTTGGGAGAGAGATCCCTGGTTGGTCCTGATTGGGTTCAACAAACTTCTGAAAAGGTTCGGGAAATTCGTTAGAATATTTTGGCAGCTCAGAGCTGTCGGAAGAGTTATGCTGATGTGAAGAGGCGGGATCTGGAATTTGCTGTGGGTGACCAAGTCCTTCTCAGGGTATCACCATCTTGGAAGCTCAGCCCGAGATACATTGGACCGTTCACCATCTTGGCCCGAGTGGGCAGCCTGGCTTATCGCTTGCTACTGCCGGATTCCATGGCAGGGGTACACCCGGTTTTTCATGTCTCTATGTTGAGGAAGTCCTTGCGGGATCCGGACCATCAGATTGAGATGGAACCAATTGAGGTGCAGCAGGATCTGACTTTGGAGTGTCGTCCGGTGCGTATATTGGAATTCTCGGAGCGTGTATTGAGGAAGAGATCAATTAAGTATGTCAAGGTCTTATGGACTAATCAGTCTGAGCGCGAGGCTACGTGGGAACTTGAGGAGCTGATGCGGCAGAAGTACCCGGAACTTTTCGTTGTGGGTAAGTGTTGTTGATTCATTAATCTTTTCTTTTGTCGTTCCGATAGAAGCGTCAGAATTCGAGGTCGAATTCTTTTTAAGAGGGGTAGAGTGTGATACCCGGTTTGCAAAGAAGAGAAGTTGGGGGTTGTTCTTTTTGTTTTTTTCCTCATTCGGTTGTTGCTTTTTGGGGATTTGGAATTTGTGGATAACATTCACAACTAGGGCAGTAGCATTTCTTTGGTTTGGCGCTTGCGATGGGGTCGGGAGCTGTCGCATGGGCTAGTTGGGCCGCGATTAGTGATTCGGCCCACTATCCTTCCCAAACCCTAGCCGCCCTCCCCCCTAACCCCCTTCCCCTTTGTGCAGCCGCCCCCCCCCCCCCCACTTCCCCACCCTTTGGCCGCTGTCCCCCCCTTCCATCTCCTCCTCTCTCAATCCTTGCAGCCACACCACAAAACCCTAGCCCCCCCATCTCCTCCTCCCAAGGTGCCATTCCTTGCCGCTCGGATCCTCGTTGCGTGGTACGAATCTTCAATCGTTTTGGTGGAGGGAGGAAGGGATGAAGGAAAGGGGGAGAATCCAAGGTGATTTTTGTGTTCATCTCTTGTTCATTTGCGCTGCAATCCAATTGATTAGTTGTTGCGTATGCGATTGGGTAGAGGGGGCTGTCCAGAATTTTAGGTGGTGGATGAACAGCAGTAGTTCTAGCAGTTTCTGGGCATTTTTCGTGGGATATTAATGGGAATCAGTTTGGGGATCATGTAGAACTTTGTCTTACCTTTCCAACGAGTATTTATGCGCTCAATTTGGAGTTATAAATTAAAAGTTATCACCGTTTGAATCCGAGTATGTGGCTGTCCAAAAAAACAGATTTTCAGGGGGATGAACAGCAGCAGGATTAGCAGTTTCTGGGGATTTTTCGGGAGTAATTAGTGTTAATCAGTATGAGAATCATGTAGGGATTTTTCTTATCTTTCCAAAAAGTACTTATGCGCTCGATTCGGAATTATATTTTAAAAGTTATCGCTGTTTGAATCCGAGTATGTCGCTGCCCAAATCAGGAAAAAACAGATTGCAGGGTTTATTTTCTGGACAGTTTAGGGGGTAATTAGATGTAAGAATTTAATCATAAATTGTATACAATACTTGTGGGGAATTTTATGTAGTTGTCTCTGGAGTTTTTGTTTGACACTACTGCAGTCTTAATTTTAAAGTTATGGAATTGTTAAGCAGCGCCGCTGCAGTTTGGTTGCTGTGGGGAGAATTGTTACCCGCGGCGGGGTTTGAGATTACGCGTAGGTGCGGCGTTGTTCTAGAGGCTTATTATGTGAATTGGTGCACTAAGTTGGGTGTCAAAAACAGGTGGTGGACTTCCGGATCGTTCTTAGGGATTTGCCCAAACTTCCAGTGAATGCAAGTAAAACTGTGATGGTTATTCCGTCTGTCAGATGAGGAGTCTTATACTTGATTATGTTGTGCTATTGTGTTCATATTCATATTTTTTTATTGAGTACCATCATTTGAAAATGTTCATGTTTCAAGGATTTCATATGTTGAGTTTGAGGTTTGATTATGTTACTCAAGTGGTTATTATGTGGAATGGGTGGAAGTATATGTCTAGCACATTTTATTTGGGAAGAACTCATGATGTTGTCATGCATAATGCACTCATCATCCATTGCATTGAAGTTTTGTCGCGATCTAATGGTCCTACCGTACCGGTACATTGAGCATCATATGTTGCCCGAGAAGGGGTATGATGCAGCTTCATATCCTTAGAGATATGGAGGCAGAAGTCATTATTGCATCTGTAGGCATGTGCATTCATGGGAGAGGTGTGGAATATATTATGTGGATGTGGATAATCTGGACTTGTGCATGGTGATTCTTCTTGGCGTTAATTATTTAGTTACTTGTTTACTTGCTGCAATTTAATGTTCAAAAAAGAAGTTTTGAACCACGTGGTTGTTTAAGTACAGTTGATTTACAATGTCCAATTTGTTGTTGCTATGTTTACTTGCTGAGACGTGTCATCTCACATCTTGCATTGTTTGATGCAGGCACCTAATCTCTGCTTTTGGGAAAAGAGGGATGTAGCAGCACGGCCACTACACCTTTAATAAAGGAATCACCACTTAATAATGTTGTTAATCAGAGAGGGTCAAGTCTAGTGAATTACTTTGTTCTTGGTTGAGCGTTTGTTTTGGGGTGGGCTGAGTTCCTTATCTCATTTATTTTGCTTCTGTTGGGTCATGAATGTGTTTTACCACTTTTGCATCTAGATTCTACTACGTGAATTATCTGTCTTTATATCCTGTATGAACTACATGTTTCCCCTCCATGTTATGCTAGTTTCAAAGGAGGTGCTGCCGGATTTTGCAATATTTTCTCTCTTTATTACATCTCTTGTGTTGAGTAAGTTTGGTGGGAGGAGTTTTGGTAATATCCATTGTGTTACCAGTGGGGTGTTACATGGTCAAAGACTCCAAACACATTGTCAACTTGGTGCAAGGTGCCACCTCCACACCCGAGGTGCAACCCATTGCATTCAAGGCAACAAAAGAAAAGAAGGAAGAGCCTACACCAACCAATAGGCTCCCAATTGATGCCTCCAAGCTTGACAACGCGGAAATGGCTCTTATTATTAAGAGTTTCCGGCAAATCCTCAAGCAAAGGAAGGGGAAGCAGTACAAACCCCGCTCTAAGAGGGTTTGCTACCGGTGTGGTAAGTCTAGTCATTATATTGCTAAATGTCCACATGCAAGTGAAAGTGATAGGGACAACGACAAGAAAGGGAAATGAAGATGGAGAAGAAGAAGTACTACAACAAGAAGAAGGGTGGTGAGGCGCACATAGGAAGGGAGTGGGACTCCAATGAGAGCTCCACCGAATCCTCCGCCAACGAGGACGCCACCGACGTCACCATGAACAAAGGTATTCTCTTCCCCAACGTCGGCCACAAGTGTCTCATGGTCAAGGAAAGCAAAACGAAGGTATACTCTAGAGATACTCCCAAATATACTACTTCCGATGATGAAGGTAGCTCTAGTGAAAAGAATGATGATTTTTCGTCTATTTTTGCAAATCTTGCCATAGAACAAAAGGAGAAAATCAATGAATTGATAAAATCCATTAACAAGAAGGATGACATCTTGGAATGCTAAGAAGATCTACTCGTTAAGGAGAAAAATTGTTAAGTTAAAAATGCTTTTGCTCTTGAAGTTGAAAAATGCAAAAACTTGACTGAAGAACTAAAAACAAGCAATGATTCAATTTCTTGTCTCAAAACTGAAAAAGCTAGTTTAATTGCCAAGATTGAGGAATTAAATGCTTGTCATGTCCCTACATCTACCATTGAGCATGTTACTATTTGCACTAGATGTAGAGATGTTGATGTTAATGTTATGAATTATCACCTTGCTATGATTAAAGAACAAAATTATCACATAGCTAATTGAATGCCAAAATTGCCGAGCATGAGCTTGAAAATGAAAATTTTTAATTTGCTCATATTATGCTTTACAATGGGAGACGCCCTAGCATTAAGAATGGAATTGGCTTCCAACCTGGGAGCCAAAACAACATCTAACTTAACGCCCATAGAAATAAGATTTCCAACTTTGTTAAGGGCAAGGCTCCCATGCTTCAAGATAGAGAAGGTTACATTTTATATCCTGAAAACTATCTTCAACATAAGATTAGAAGAATTCATGCTAAGAAATCTCATCCTATTACTCATCATGCTTATATTTACAGAAATGAGGCTTCTAGTTCTAAGCATGCAACCCATATTAAGATGCCTAATAAAAAGAGTGTTAATGCATCAAATGAACATAGCATTTCATTTAAGACCATTGATGCATCCTTTGTTCTTACTAACAAATCTGGCAAAGTAGTTGTTAAATAGGTTGGGGGCAAGCACAAGAGTCCAAAGACTTGTGTTTGGGTACCCAAGGTGCTTGTTTCTAATGTGAAAGAACCCAAGACCGTTTGGGTACCTAAGGATAAGGCCTAAATTTGTGGTGTATGCTTATGCATCCAGTGGAATAAGTTAGATATAATCGACAGCAGGTGCACAAACCACATGATAGAGGAGAAAAGAATGCTCTCATATGAGAAAAATGATAATCCCCAAAAAGCAATCACATTCGGAGATGGGAATCAAGATTTGGTCAAAGGATTGGGTAAAATTGCTATATCACCTGACCATTCTATTTCTAATGTATTTCTTGTAGATCTCTAGGTTACAACTTGCTTTCTGTGTCTCAATCATGTAAAATGGGTTACAATTGTTTATTTACTAATGTTGATGTTACCGTCTTTAGAAGAAAATGGTGATTCACTAGCTTTTAAGGGAGTGTTAGATGGTCAACTATATTTAGTTGATTTCACTAATAATAATGTTAAACTAGACACTTGCCTAATTGTTAAGACTAATATGGGCTGACTCTAGCATCGTCGACTTGCTCATGTTGGGATGAAGAATCTTCATAGGCTTCTAAAGGGGGAACGCATTTTAGGACTAACCAATGTTCATTTTGACAAAGATAGGATTTGTAACGCATGTCAAACAGGGAAGTAGGTTGGAGTTCATCATCCACACAAAAACATCATGACGACTGAAAGGCCACTCGAGCTACTCCACATGGATCTATTCGGCCCAATTGCTTACATAAGCATCGGCGAGAGTATGTATTGTCTTGTAATTGTGGATAATTATTCTCGCTTCACTTGAGTGTTCTTTTCGTTAGAAAAATCACAAACCCAAGAAACCTTAAAGAAAATCTTGAGACGAGCTCAAAATGAGTTCAGATTGAGAATTAAAAAGATTAGAAGTGACAATGGAACGGAGTTCAAGAACTCTCAAATTGAAGGATTTCTTTAGGAGGAGGGCATCAAGCATGAGTTCCCTTCTCCCTACACACCTCAACAAAAATGGTGTTGTGGATAGAAAGAATAGAACTCTTATGGATATGGCAAGGACCATGCTTAAGGAATACAAAACATCGAATTGGTTTTGGGCAGAGGCGATTAACACCGCTTGCTACTCTATCAATCGGCTCTATCTTCACTGAATCCTCACGAAAACATCATATGAACTCCTCGCCGGTAAAAAGCCCAGTGTTTCTTATTTTAGAGTTTTTGGGAGCAAGTGCTTTATTCTTCTTAAGAGAGGTAGAAATTCAAAATTTGCTCCTAAGAAAGTAGAAGACTTTTTACTTGGTTATGACTCAAACACAAGGGCATATAGAGTCTTCAACAAGTCCACTGGATTAGTTGAAGTTTCTTGTGACATTGTGTTTGATGAGACTAATGGCTCTCAAGTAGAGCAAGTTGATCTTGATGAGTTAGATGATGAAGAGGCTCCGTGCATGGCGCTAAGGAACATGTCCATTGGAGATGTGTGCCCACAAGAACCCGAAGAGCCTTCACAAGAACAAGATCAACCATCATCTTCCATACAAGCATCTCCACCAACTCAAGATGAAGAACTAGCTCAAGAAGAAGAAGATCAAGTTCAAGAAAATGAACCACCTCAAGAAGAAGGTATCGATCAAGGGGGAGATGAAGTTGATAAATAAAAGGAGGATGAACAAGAGATTCAAGATCAAATACCACCTCACCCAAGAGTCCACCAAGCAATTCAACGAGATCACCCCGTCAACTCCATACTTGGTGACACTCAAAAGGGGGTAACCACTCGCTCTAGAGTTGCTCATTTTTGTGAACATTACTCTTTTGTGTCTTCTATTGAGCCATACAGGGTAGAGGATGCACTTAGAGATCCAGATTGGGTGGTAGCAATGCAAGAGGAACTCATCAACTTCACAAGGAATGAGGTATGATATTTAGTTCCACGTTCTAACCAAAATGTTGTAGGTACCAAGTGGTTATTCCGCAACAAACAAGATGAGCATGGTGTGGTGACTAGGAACAAAGCCCGACTTGTTGCAAAAGGGTATTCACAAGTTGAAGGTTTGGATTTCGATGAAACCTATGCACCCGTAGCTAGGCTTGAGTCAATTCGAATATTACTTGTTTATGCTACTTACCATGGCTTTAAGTTGTATCTATTGGATGTGAAAAGTGCCTTCCTCAATGGTCCTATCAAGGAAGAGGTGTATGTTGAGCAACCTCCCGGCTTTGAAGATAGTGAGTATCCTTCACATGTCTATAATCTCTCAAAGGCGCTTTATGGGCTCAAACAAGCCCTAAGAGCATGGTTTGAATGCTTGAGAGACTTTCTTATTACTAATGGTTTTAAAGTCAGAAAAGTTGACCCTACACTCTTCACTAAATCAATTGACAAATACTTGTTTATATGCCAAATTTATGTTGATGATATTATTTTTGGGTCTACTAACAAGTCATCTTGTGAAGAGTTTAGTAGAATTATGATACAAAAATTTGAGATGTCCATGATGGGAGAGTTGAATATTTCCTTGGATTTCAAATCAAGCAACTCCAAGAGGGCACTTTCATTAACCAAACAAAGTACATTCAAGATATTCTTAAGAAGTTTGGAATGAAGAATGCCAAACCCATCAGGACTCCTATAGAAACAAATGGGCATCTCGACCTCGACACAGGAGGTAAATTTGTAGATCAAAAGGTATACCGGTCGATGATAGGATCTTTACTCTACTTATGTGCTTCACGACCGAATATTATGCTTTCAATATGCATGTGTGCTCGATTCCAAGCCGACCCTAAGGAAATCCACCTAAGGGTCGTGAAAAGAATTATGAGATATTTACTTTACACTCCTTTGATCTAAACGGGTATTCTAATGCTGATTATGCTGGATGTAAGATTGATAGAAAGAGTACATCAGGGACTTGTTATTTTCTGGGGAGATCCCTGGTGTCTTGGGCTTCAAAGAAACAAAATTCAGTAGCTCTATCCACCGCCGAAGCTGAGTATATTGCTGCAGGACATTGTTGTGCACAATTACTCTAGATGAGGCAAACTCTTAGGGACTAGGGCTACAAATTGAGCAAAGTCCCTCTCCTATGTGACAATGAGAGTGCAATCCGCATGGCGGACAATCCTGTTGAACATAGCCGCACAAAGCACATAGACATCCAGTATCACTTCTTGAGAGATCACCAACAAAGGGGAGATATCAAAATTAATTATGTGAGCACTCACAACCAGTTAGCCAATATCTTCACCAAGCCCCTAGATGAAAAGACTTTTAGCAAGCTTAGGAATGAACTAAATGTCTTAGATTCTCGGAACTTTGGTTGAAATCTTGCACACATTGCTCATTTTATACCTTTGATCATGGCATATCTCTTTCATTTAGTACAAATGCATATTTCTTATTTTTCTTGTGCCAAAGCTAAGACTAATGTGCCTTCAAGTATATTTCTATATGTTGGGGGCTTGTTCTCAAATGCTAAGAATTAAGAACAAGGCAACATAGAAAATGTTAAGAGTTAAAGTCCTTCGTCCTCCAAGACTTTATATCCTTTTGGGATATAACGAATTTCGGACGAAGGTTACGAAGGACATACCTTCGTAAGCATAATAGCAAGGAACGAAGTGTTCATATAAATCATGAGGTGCAAAATAAACATTTGAATGTTATCATAGAATTATTTCTACTTTTACTATCGTGAATGAATATAAATGATTTTAAATTACAAATGTACCTTCGGTCTTGAAGAAAGTAAGAATACAAGTGTGATGCGAAGGCAAATGACAGGTTCGCGTGAACAGTACAGAGGTACTGTTCATCTATTTATAGGCACAGGTCGCAGCCTGTGACAAATTACAATTATGCCCCTTACAAAAGTTTACAACATTGACTCAGACCTCTATGGATAAAAAGGTCATTCTATCTCTATGTCGGTTCGTAACGCCGAAGCTCCATGAAAAGGAACCTTCGGCCATCACTTGGAGACGACTTCAGCCGAAGCTGCTTCTTCGTGTAAGACCTTCGGCGCACCGAAGCACGACCCCAACAGTAGCCCCTTTCGCGGTGCTAGATCGTTTTTCGTAACGAGCTTGACCCATGAAAAAAGCCTCTTCAGCTTCGGGAAGCCGAAGGTCCAAAAAACACCTTCCCTGAGCTCGTTGCGGAGAAACGATCCGGCTTCCGAGCGCGTGCCAGGCCCACCTTGCCAAGTTACTGTTTGACCTTTGCGGTCCACTGCACAGCGAGTACGAGTGACTGCCCGCTTGGTGTAAAAAATCCTGCCGCTTCGCCTTCTTACCTGCAACACTATATAAACAGACGGGTAGGTGTGAAGTTACCACAGCATTCATTGCTATTTGCACTGTTTTGCTGCCAAAATTTTCCACCATAGCCGAAGCCTGACTCTCAGAATCGAGCGAAGGTCCATCTCGACGTCTGCTTCGTCAGAAAGAAGAGCTTCGGGAGGAAAGAAAAAAGAAAAAAGTATCTGACTTCCCCAAACTCAGAATCAAATGGTGAGAGTGCGATCTACTGCCAAAGTTGTACGTGAGGGAGACGAAGCCGAAGGTTCGAACACTGTGCCCATCTCCGAAGCGATGCAGCGTTCCGGTCTAGTGACTGCGGAAGAAATGCCTGCTGCTGAGGCAAACCCGACAACTGCCGAAGGAGAAGAAGAAAACATTGAAGGGACTGATCCCGAAGATGACTACCGCATTGCCATGCCCAGCAAGCCCAGTCACCTGGATTTTGGGAAATCAACTGTTTCAAAGGCTGATCTTTCGAAGATGGTGAAAGCAGGTTATTTCAATGAAGACCAGAAGAAGCTACTTCGCTTCGGGGGAGAAGAAACCACCCCGAAGCCAGGGAAGGACGAGATTGTTATCTTCAAGAGCTTTTTAAAGGCTGGGCTTAGATTCCCTCTTCACGAGATTATTGCGGAGATACTGAAAAGGTTTGGCATCTACCTTCACCAGTTAACTCCCAACGCTATCGTTAGACTTAGCGTTTATATTTGGGCCCTCCGAAGCCAAGCAGTGGAGCCATTTGCCGACAGTTTCTGTCGAGTTCATGAGTTGCATTATCAAACCAAGGCCAGAAAAGATGGGCTACACGATAACTTTGGTTGTTACAATTTTGCCTACCGGAAAACGGCAAAGTTTCCTGTAATTAGCTACCGAAGCAAATGGCCGGCAGGCTGGAAATCGGAGTGGTTCTATGTCAAAGTTGATGACAACAAGGAGAAGCTTGTGCAAAGTCCAATCGAGCTGATCTTCGGAGAAACCCGACCCCGCTGCAACATGGCGCCAGAGGGTGAAACACAGCAGGCAATGGATGAATTCGGAATTATTGCAGAGCATATCGGTACCAGGGATCTGGTCCAAGAATTCTTGGCATTCAGAGTCTTCCCTACTCTGAAAGAATGGGAAATGCCAAAGTTAAAGGGGGAGAAGAAGGAGGGGGATCTTGTCCGGCTGCCCTATCACTTCAAATTCAAGAAATTCTTTAAGAAGCCCTGCCAAGAGTGGCTGGACACAGTCGAGGTGATGTGCAATGAAATCCTGGGGAATTATTCCAAAAAAGAGGATCAACTAATGACAGCGGCCTTCGGCGCCCGACCGAAGCGAAGGCTGAACCGAGTGCTTGATGCCCTGGGCTTCGAGTACCCTGACTATGAGCAGTTGAACAAGGGTGCCGAGGGCCACAAAAGAAAAAGAGTGGCCGAAACTCTGAACAAGGATGAAGAAAGACCAGCAAAAGAGAAGAAAATTCCCAAGAAAAGAAAAATATCAACTCCGAAGCGTAAAATATCCGAAGAAGAGGGGACCCCCACACCACCTTCTACCAGCGACGTGGAGGAAATTTTAAAGGTAATGACTGAACCCATGCCCACGAAGCTAAGTCCATTAGGGCTCCAACTGACGAAGCTTTTTCGAAAGGTGGACGAGCCGGATCAAACGAAGATAACCAAACCCAAGCGGCAAAGAATTATTGCAGTAACTGAAGTTATCGACAAGACGCCGCCTAGGGCGTCAATTCAGAAAACACCAGCTGTCGAAGGCACCACAAACGTCGAAGTCGCACCTTCGAAGGTCGCGGCTACCGAAGCCGCTACAGCCGAAGATGTAAACTTAGAAACTACCATTGAGGACATTGACAAAATCTTGCAAGACATGGCTGCAGAAGAAGCTTGCCCTGCCGCTGAAAAAACCATGGCCACAGTGCCTGGGAAGGGGAAAGAAATAGCCGAGGACACTTCGGACGACGAAGCCTACACATTCCAAAATTTAATTGGGCAAAAACTGTCGAAGGCTGAAATGGAAGAACTTAAGGACTACGCCAAATCTTGCGGCTACAAGCCAGGAGCTCTCCTATTTGGAGGTGTGGACGATGAAAAATTAGGCTGCATTCGAGACCAAACTGGAGCTAAGGTAATCGGTACTCTATCAAAGAGTATCGGTTTTCCGAAGCTAGAGACAGACATCAGCCGCTACCGACGACAACATATCGTCGGCAGCTTATTTTACTCCAACTTCAAGGTAAACAACCTTTTCTCTGGTTTTTATTGCTGTTAATAATGAAAATGTTACTAACGTAAGTTGTTTCTGTGCAGAGCATGCTACTGAGCAAAGCTCTGAAAATGCAGCAAGATTTGGAGGACAAAAAACACGAAGCTATAATTGAAAACTTAGAAAGCAAGATAAAAGAACAATCTGCTATCATTGAAAAGAAAGACTTCGAGCTCCAATCGACCGAAGGCTTGCTGGCAGAGACTGAGGCTAAAGTATCAGAGTTGAATTCGAAGCTTATCAGTGAATCAAAACAATTTGAACAGGAGAAGCTAGAGCTTAATTCGAAGCTTGAAGCCGAAGTCCAGGCCAACTCAGACTTGAAGAAATCATTGACAAGCCTTCAAGACAAATGCTTGAGATTTAGCAGTAATTGTATTGAACGATTAAAAAAGATATTTTACTCTGTTGGAGCTAGCAGCGGGAAGTTTAACCCTTCAGCGGAAAATTTACCACAAGCGTTCGATCATATTGAAGCTGAGATCGAAGAACTTGACGAAGTTATAGCCGGGCACGGTGACTTCTGTGCCTGGGTAGCTTCTCGGGGTACCGCTGCAGCATTCCTGAAGGCCGGCTGCGAGCATGGAAAAATCGTCAACAGGCCCAACTTCACCTTGTCTCCATCAATCCTGGACGATATACCTGACCTCGCCCGAAGTATCTCAAATAGATTTATAAAAATGATATGGACAAAAGGCGGGCGAGAGAAGGCCGGAGACGAAGCTCGAAGTCATCTTGAACCAGTAAGAAATGATACTTTGTACTTACCTTCTCCTTTGCACTTGATTTTTACTCACGATACCTTGATTTATGTAGGATGACGAAGGTGAAGATAATGCTTAAGATATGTCGCCGAAGCTGTCGCCGAAGCTGAACCTTAATGAAGATCAGTAGAAGTATACTATAGGAAAAAACTCAGGATACTTTTGTAACAACTTTTGTAGATACAATTAAACTGTTCTCAAGGGACTTTGTACATACCCTGTAATATATTCTTACCCTTCTACTGAAGTGCTTTGATGTGGACGAAATCAGTATTTTGAGCCGAGGGCGAAAAAACACCTTCCCTTCTTTTCGTACACAACGAAGCATAAGAGACCACTTCTTCTTTTTGCCGAAGCTTTTCTTTTTTGTACACAAAACATGAGACCACTTCTTCTTTTTGCCGAAGCTTTTCTTTTTTGTACACAAAACATAAGAGACCACTTCTTCTTTTTGCCGAAGCAACCACTTTGGTGCATAAATGCTATGAATGAATGCTTATGCATGCAAATGCCATGATGTAATGTAATGTGCGAATGAATGTCCAAAACATATATCCGAAGCCACACTCTCAGCCATTATTTCTTTGGAACCAACCACACATCAGCTCTGCATTCCCTTAGGAACGACTTTGGAGCTTCTTCGCCTTTTACTTAGGTAGTATAAGCTCTGCATTCCCTTAGGAACGTCTTTGGAGCTTCTTCGCCTTTTACTTAGGCGGTATCAGCGTTGACTTTTCGCTGTAAGCTCTGCATCCCCTTAGGGACGTCTTTGGAGCTTCTTCGCCTTTTACTTTCGGCGGAATCAGAGCTCTGCATCCCCTTAGGGACGTCTTTGGAGCTTCTTCTCTTTTTTTTTTAGTTTCGGCACTCGATGGTGCGTTCTCAGCTTTTACATTTACATTCTTTGGGGATTTTTCTCTTATAAAACTAAAAAGGAAATTACAGATGATGGCCCCATTAAAAACCTTTCTCCCCCTTTAGAAAGGAAAAGGGTGCCATGAAAAAGAAAAAGAAAAACATAAAAAGTTACATCAAATTATACATAATATCTCCGAAGCTCATCTGAATTCCAAGACCTTGGAATTTCGTTGCCATCCATGTCCTTCAATCTGTAGGAACCAGGCCTTGACGAAGATGCTACTAAGAAAGGCCCTTCCCATTTCAATTGTAACTTGCCGACTATATCTGGGTTGGCCACTCTCCGAAGCACCAAGTGTCCCGGCTCAATATTTTTTAGCCGGACCTTTCTATCTCGCCATCTAACTGTTTCAGCCTGATATTTATTGATATTCTCCACGGCCTGAAGCCTGATCCCTTCTAAGGCATCTTTTTCCACAAGACAAGCATCTTCGGCACCTGATTCTGCCGAAGCTACCACTCTTATTGATCCAGCTTTAGCTTCTTCCGGAGTTATTGCTTCGTCACCGAATAATAACTTGAATGGGGTAAAGCCTGTAGACCTTGATGTTGTTGTATTGTGGCTCCACACCACTTTGGTCAACTGATCTGGCCACTTTCCCCTTGGTTGATTAAAGATTAGCTTCATTATTCCTGTCATTATGATGTCGTTGGCCCTTTCAACAAGCCCATTCGACTCCGGATGCCTGACTGATGCAAAATGGATCTTCGTTCCAATTTGATCACAGAAATTTCTGAAATCTTCGGAGTCGAACTGCGTTCCATTATCTACAGTGATGGCCTTCGGTACTCTGAAACGACAGACAATGTTCTGCCAGAAAAATTTTTGGACAGTGGCCGAAGTTATTGTGGCTAATGGCTTCGCCTCAATCCACTTGGAAAAATACTCCACAGCTACTATAACATATTTTAGATTCCCTTGAGCCGGTGGTAATGGACCCAGCAAGTCGAGGCCCCACCTTTGCAATGGCCAGACGGGCTGTATCAGCTGTGTCAAAGACGAAGGTTGCTTCTGATCTCTCGCACATTTCTGACAACCTTCGCACTTTTGAACCAACTCCGCAGCATCCGAAGCTGCCTTGGGCCAATAAAACCCTTGGCGGAAAACTTTTCCAAGTAACGGCCTAGATCCGATGTGGGATCCACACAGGCCTGCATGTATTTCTTTCATTAACTCTATACCTTCGGTTCTAGACAAGCACTTGAGCAGCGGGGCACAAACTCCATGCTTGTATAACTCCCCTTCTATCATGACATACGGACGAGCTCTTGCCTCTATCCTTTTATTATAAGCTTCGTCATCTGATAGAAAGTTACCCTGAAGGTAAGAGATTATTTCAGTTCTCCAATCTTCACTGTAAACAGGAGAAATGTTAAGGACTGCTCTTTCCAGTAGCTCCACTGAAGGTGCCTTTATTGTTTCGAAGAACACATCCGAAGGTAGCGGCAGCCCCTGTGCTGCAGACTTGGCTAACAAATCAGCATGCTCATTTTGTCCTCGAGGGATATTCTTAACAGAAAATCCTTCGAAGGAAGCTTCGATCCTTCGAACCGTGTCTAGGTATTTTTCAAGCTTCGGGTCTTTAGCCTTGCAACTTTTGTCAATATGACCCGAAACAACCTGGGAATCAGTTTTAAGAATCGCCCTTCTGATTCCCATTGCCTTTAATTTCCGAAGACCCAGGAGCAGGGCTTCGTATTCAGTTATATTATTTGTGCAGCTGAAGTCAAGTCTTGCTGCATAGCAAGTTTTAACCTTGGACGGTGAGACCAACACAGCAGCTGCACCTGCTCCGAAGGTTCCCCAAGAGCCATCACAAAACACTGTCCATACTTCGGCATCTTTATTTGCTTCTTCGTCCTGAGCCCCTGGCGTCCAGTCGGCAATGAAATCTGCCAATGCTTGAGACTGGATTGAGGATCTATGCACATAATCAATGTAAAATTCATTGAGCTCCGCAGCCCATTTTCCAATCCGGCCAGTAGCTTCTCTATTTCTCATGATATCCTTCAATGGCTGCGAAGAAGGAACAATAATGTTGTATGCCTGGAAATAATGCCGAAGCTTCCTGGATGCCATTAAAACGGCATACAATACCTTCTCCAGCTCTGTATAATTCTTCTTTGAGACACTAAGGACCTCAGATACAAAATATACTGGGACCTGCTTCTTGACTTGTCCATCAAACTTCTCCTGGACAAGTGCCGCACTTACTGCTGAGTGCGAAGCTGCCACATATAACAACAGAGGAGCCCCTGGCGTTGGTGGAGTTAATGTTGTTAGATCTATTAAGTATTGCTTCAGCTCTTCGAAGGCTTTTTGTTGACTTGGGCCCCATTGAAAGACTTCAGCTGACTTCAGCACCTCGAAGAATGGTAAGTTTCTTTCTGCTGATCTGGATATAAATCTGTTGAGAGATGCCAGCCTTCCTGTCAATCTTTGAGCCCCCTTTCTTGTGGTTGGTGGCTCCATTCGAAGTATAGCTTCGATTTTATTTGGATTAGCTTCGATTCCTTTTGTTGAAACCAAGCATCCAAGAAATTTACCCTTCTTCACTCCGAAGACACATTTTTCTGGGTTCAGCTTCAGACCAGCTTGTCTGAAGCTGGCGAAGGTCTCCTGCAGATCAGCAATATGATTCTCCTGCTTCATGCTTTTTACAATAATGTCATCGACATAAGTCAACACATTTCTGCCTATCTGAGACTGGAGAACCTTCGCTGTCATTCGGCTGAAACTCCCTCCAGCATTTTTGAGCCCCTCAGGCATCCGAAGATAGCAATATGTACCACTTGGGGTTATGAAGCTAGTTTTTGGCTCATCTTCCTTCTTCATCCAAATTTGATGATAGCCTGAGTAGCAGTCTAGGAGACTCATGAGCTCTGAAGAAGCTGCTGCATCGACTAAAGAGTCTATCCTTGGCAGCGGGAATTCATCCTTCGGACAAGCCTTGTTGAGATCTGTGAAATCAATACACATTCTCCATTTGCCATTGGCCTTCTTCACCATAACAGTGTTAGCTAGCCACTCTGGATACTTCACTTCTCTGATAACTCCTGCACTGAGGAGTCTTTTTACTTCATTGCGAGCCCCTTCAGCCTTGTCATCAGACATTTTCCGAAGCCTCTGCTTTCGGGGTCTGAAGGAAGGGTCAACATTGAGCGAATGTTCAATAACATCCCGATTTACTCCACAGAGATCATTGGCTGACCATGCAAAAACATCTTTGTTGTTGAATAAAAACCTTATCAGGGTTTTCTCCTGGTCTTCAGATAATTGCGAGCCCAACAGCACCTTCTGCTCTGCTATGTCTTCACACAATAACATGGGCTTCGGCTGATCCGCTGAAGCTGCCTTCTCCCTCCTGAATTTGTACTGTTCACAAGCTTCAGCTCCATCTATGTTATGGATTGCCTTGGAGTCAGTCCAGCTTCCCTCGGCCCTTCTAGCAGCTTCCTGGCTTCCATGAATAGCAATAGGCCCTTGGTCCGAAGGTATCTTCATGCAGAGATAAGCTGGGTGAAGAATTGCTTCGAAGGCATTAAGAGTACCACGGCCAATGATGGCATTGTAAGGATACTCCATGTCAACAATATCAAACACAATTTGCTCAGTCCTTGTGTTGTTAACAAATCCGAAGGTTACCGGCATGGTAATCTTCCCAAGTGCTACAATCTGTCGCCCTCCGAAGCCACAAAGAGGATGCGTAGCATCATGAATCTTGTCTTCGGGCTCTTGCATTTGTCTGAAGGCTTTAGCAAATATAATGTCAGCTGCACTGCCTGTATCAACTAGGACATTATGAACAAGAAATCCTTTGATCACGCAAGAGATAACCATGGCATCATTGTGAGGATAATCCTTAAGCTGAAGGTCTTCCTGAGAGAAAGTAATTGGAATGTGGGACCATTTTGACTTGATGAAGGGTCCCTACACTCCAACATGCTACACCCTTCTCTGAGCCTCCTTCTTCTGCTTCTTGTTAGCCGGCTCTGAGCAAGAACCGCCTGTTATCGGGAGCACCAGCTTCGAAGCCGAAGCAGCTCCAGCTTGATTGTTGAACGAAGCCATCAGCTCAGAAAAGTGGAAGTGAGTTCACCGGAGGTGGGCGCCAATGTTGGGGGCTTGTTCTCAAATGCTAAGAATTAAGAACAAGGCAACATAGAAAATGTTAAGAGTTAAAGTCCTTCGTCCTCCAAGACTTTATATCCTTTTGGGATATAACGAATTTCGGACGAAGGTTACGAAGGACATACCTTCGTAAGCATAATAGCAAGGAACGAAGTGTTCATATAAATCATGAGGTGCAAAATAAACATTTGAATGTTATCATAGAATTATTTCTACTTTTACTATCGTGAATGAATATAAATGATTTTAAATTACAAATGTACCTTCGGTCTTGAAGAAAGTAAGAATACAAGTGTGATGCGAAGGCAAATGACAGGTTCGCGTGAACAGTACAGAGGTACTGTTCATCTATTTATAGGCACAGGTCGCAGCCTGTGACAAATTACAATTATGCCCCTTACAAAAGTTTACAACATTGACTCAAACCTCTATGGATAAAAAGGTCATTCTATCTCTATGTCGGTTCGTAACGCCGAAGCTCCATGAAAAGGAACCTTCGGCCATCACTTGGAGACGACTTCAGCCGAAGCTGCTTCTTCGTGTAAGACCTTCGGCGCACCGAAGCACGACCCCAACACTATATTTAGTCTTAGATTGAAAGGGAAATGGAGTTATAGGCAAAGGCAAGGCTTCCACTACATATTCGTCAGTATCATATACCCTTTGCCCTACTCATGTATTTTTTCATATCTTTCTTGTTAAAGACCTCTAGATTTCTTCGTTTTTGGCGCTTAATGCCAAAGGGGGGAAAATTAATAGGCCAAATCAAAAGGACCACACCATCGCACCACCACCCTATGTTCTATATAGGAATCGTTTGCAAAAACCCTCTTGACATCTAAGAGGAGAACTTTTTCAGGGGGAGCTTTTATTTAGTCAAAGGAAAAGCATTTGAAAAAGGGGGATAATCTTTCAAAACTTGGAAATGCTTTTCTAAATTATTTTCTTACACCATTGGCTAATTGCAAAAGAATTTGAAAAGACTTTTCCAAAGGATTTGCAAAAACAAGCTAAGTGGTGCAAATGTGGTCCAAAATTTTGACTATATATACTTAGAACTGCTTTCACTTCAAAAGCAACTTATGCACATATGTCAAAATGCAAACTAGCTACATTTCTATACTTCGTATTTGCTTTGGTTTGTGTTGGCATCAATCACCAAAAAGGGGGAGATTTAAAGGGAAATGGCCTCAACCATTTCCTATAAATCGATTTTTGTGTTTGACACCCATCACAAATCTCATGGACTAACTAGTTTGCCTAGTTGATCATTCCTCAGGTGCATAAAGTTTATCTACACCAATTCTAAGTCGACTGTCCAAAATACCGTATATTATTCTGGACAGGAGAAGCTTTTTGGAAATTCACCTATGCGCGGACCGTCCAGGCCCTTGCGGCGGACCGTCCGTGACACCAGAGTGAGCCTCAGACAAGAACACTGCAAAAACATGAGTTAACACTACGAATTGTCCAAATGAGAAGCGAGCACCGTCCGGTACCAAGCGCAGACCGTCTGGTCGTTGAAAAACTAAAAAACTCGAAGGTGACGGGTTCGGTAAAATGCATTTTTAGCGTCCTCATGGACCGTCCAGGGTGCATGGTCAGACAGTCTGCGACTGCTTTATCTGACATCTGACGACTCATTAAATGCACTTGTAGCGGTTAATATAGTCGTTAGTGCTGACCGTTGCAATTTCAGTCGTTGATGTATAGGGGCGGACCGTCCAGATTAGACGCGTGGACCGTCCACGATCGACAAAAAAGAAGCAACGGCTAGGAAGTAGTTTGTGGCTATAAATACAACCCCAACCACCTCCATTCAATACACCCAAGCATTTTACACATACACATTCAATACAAGAGCAAGGAATTCATTCCAAGACACATTCAAAGCTTCCAATCATCTTCAAGTGCCACAATTAAGACAAATGATCATTAGTGATTAGTGACTTGAGAGAGTGTGATTCATGTTTCATTTGTTGCTCTTGTTGCTTGGATTTTAATCGTGCTTTCTTCACCTCCTTCTAAACTCTCTAGTGACTTGTAAAGCTAGCAAGAGCCACCTAAGTGTGTGGTGGTTTGTAACGTCCTGAATTTGGGGGTATAAATTTTCGTCTCCGATATTCACTAAATTCAGACGTTACTCTCTTTTCTCTTCCTGTTTTGCTCCTTCCTCCTATTTTTCAAAGCAATATAGAGACTGGTGTCCGTATCACGTGTAAACAAAACCTAAGTCGGTATTGTTGTTGCATCATGCCGAAGCATATTTATTTTGTCTGATGTTGTGTCTAGTTGTGGGTTCATCTAGTTTTGGGTTTCGATTCGTGGATTAATCTTGATTAGAAGCAGGCGAGAGCGAGTAGAGGGTCGTCAGCACGGCCCGCGGCCCACCCCGACCCAGCCAAGCGTGCCCTGGTGCCCCTCCCCTAGGCGCGCCCCCTCCCCCTCATTCTCTCTTTCCCGCGCATCAACCTTCCTCTCCCTCTCTTTCACCTCTCCTATTGCCCTAGGTTGGATCCCGGTGAACGATTCCTGCCGTTCGTCGAGCCCGTGGTGAGCTCCCCTATCCTCTCTCTTCCCCTTCCTCTCCTTCCCTTTTCCCCCTGCGCAGCCCCCCGGTAACCCCCCTGGCGTGCGGCCTGCTCGACGCGGTGCGCGCGGCCCCTCAGCGCGCTCAACCCCCCCCCCCCCCCCCCCCCCCCGTGCGCGTAGCCCTGCCCCAGTGCACGCAGCCCTAGCGCGCGTAGTAACGTTTTAATTTAGTTTTAAATTCAGTTTAATTCATGTGATGCGTTGCGCGCTTCGTCGCATGACGATTTATTTTAAATTCAGATTTAATGCATATGTAGCGTCGCGCGCTTCGTCGCGTGACCATTCATATTAAATTCAGTTTAATTCATGTGTTGCACCACGCGCTTCGTCGCACGACGATTCGTTTTAAATTCGGTTTAATTAGTGTGTTGCCTCGCGCGATGTTTCGTTTTAAATTTGGTTTAATTAGCGTATGATGTCGCGTGCTTCATCACGCGACGATTCGTTTTAATTTTAGTTTAATCCATGTGTGATGTCGCGCGCTTCATCGCACGACAACCCATTTTTATTCCATTTAAATTATATGCTGTGTTGCGCGCTTCATCGTGCGACGATTTTTTAAGTTTACCTAGAGTTGTGTATAATAATTAAGGTGCGTAGCATTATTTTATTTATGCATTGCGTAATTGTTAAATTAATTTAATTATGTTTAGACAAGTATTTAATCTATAGCTGCTTAACATAATTATCTTCCGACCGTAGCCTAGACCGTTGTAATTTCTTTCTCGCCTAGTCGTAGATGCGAGCCCTGCGCCATACGTCTATTTATTTACTATATTTTATGATGTGGTGTATTGTTTATTTCTATATTAAGATTGTGGAATGCATGTTTGAACTCGTATAGATAACGGTCCGTTGGTGGAGTCTGAAGAAGTTGCAAGCGAAGACCCTGAGCAGCAGCTGGTTGTTGAAGGCAAGTGTCCTTTGACCTATCTACGTCCTATATATTTTATAATTCACTTCGCCGCATTTACATAATTGATACCTAAGAATTGACTAGTCTTTGTTTATCCTGTCCTTGTTCACCTATGTGCGTTGGATCAATTTTGGTTTAGCTCTATACTAGCACTTTACTCTAATCAATGAACATGATGAGATTATTTATGATACGAGGTTTACTTTTGATTATGATGATGGCATTATGACATTTAAGGGGGCTCGAGCGGTTTCTCGAGTGCCTCTCCGTAAGGACTGGTTTGTTGGATGACCACTCGAGAAAATAGTACAACCATTAGGGTGGAATGGGACGCTCTTAGCTAATTAATTAGAGAAACTGGGGTGTAGTTTGCTTCACCGTTATGCTGTCAATAGGGCTTGATGTATATGGCTCACTCTACCGAGAGTGGTTTGCCCCTTGGGAAGGAGTGCGGTACATTTAGGAAACCTAATGGGCCTCTACATCTTAGGGAATCTTTGTAAAGGCTTTGTAGTGAATCCCTAGCCATTCACCTCGGGAGTGAACATGGGTCTTGCAAGCCCGGGCTAGAGAGAGAATCATGGCTCGTGGGTAAAGTGTGCAACCTCTGCAGAGTGTTATGAAACTGATACATCAGTTGTGCTCACGGTTAGGAGCGGCATTGGGAGCTCCATTGATTAGAGACACATTGATTAGAGATACTATGTTTACAGATGATGATGATGATAATTGTGGTTTTCATGATTATGATTATGGTTTCTGGTATTCTTTCCATTTGGAAGGAGTATTTTTGGGCTAATAGCTTGGGTTTAATGCTAAAACTTGGCTCTCTACTAGTAATAATTACCTGACCAACTAAAAGCAACTACTTGATCTTAACCCCACATAAAGCTAGTCCACTACAGCCAAACAGGACAATTGCTGAGTATGTTGATGTGTACTTGCCCTTGCTTTACACACCAAACCCCCCAGGTTGTCCACATTGCAACCACTGCTCAGGAGAAGATGAAGTCGTGGTGGAGAAGTTCCAGGAGTTCTAACAGTATGTTGAGTTCTAGGTGTGGGTTAGCGGCAAACCCCTAGTCGGATGCATGTGAAGTTCGTGTTTAGCTACATTTCGTTTTCGCACTTTGATCTTTGTTAATGACTCTGTGGATGTCTCGGGCATCATTATATAATCAAATTAATACTCTTTTATGTTATTATTTGAACACTATGTGATGATGTCCGGTTATGTAACTGTTGTGTACATGAATTGCTGATCCTGGCATGTACATGGTTCACATTCGGTTTGCCTTCTAAAACCGGGTGTTACATGGTCCTTGCGGGGTCTTAGTGATCCTTGAGATTAAAAAGAAGCACTTAACCGGTCTAAGTGATCGATTGAGAGAGGGAAAGGGTTCAAAAAGACCCAAGCTTCGTGGCCTCCTCAACGGGGAGTAGGTTCATTGGAACCGAACTTCGGGAAACAAATCGTCGTGTTCATTTGTGTTGATCTTCACCTTACGATTTGATTCTTTCTCTCCCCTCTCTCTAAGTTCTCTTGCTAACAATCGTTTGAGTTAGCTCCCAAAGTCATCTGCATTGATTGAGCAACTCATAACAAGAATAACTCTCTTCCGCACTCTGAATTCATTATTACTCTTTCTAATCCTAATCCCGGGTAAAGTTTGTGTTCAAAGTTTATATTTTACAGGTTTTGCCTCTTCACCCCCCTCTAGGCGACTTTCAACATCAACATATGTATGGAAATAGATCCTGACATACATATGCTATGCATTCTGTTTTACCCCTAAATCCAGGTGCAACAATACACATTGATTGGCATGTATCTAATCTCTTCCTAGAATTATTCAATAGTTTTATTCTACCTCAACAATGAATAAAACTATGACCATGGTTTTGGTCCCGATGGTCAACTTAGCAGATGTCACACCCTTTGCCTCGATTGGACTATTGCTCCCAACACCTCTGAGAGTCATGTTAGTATTGATCAACTCATCATCCACCTTCCTCATATTTCAGTACAAAGAATGGCATCAGGTTGACGGTCACTCCAACATCAATCAACATCCTTGAAGTCGGTGTCCCATTCATATGGTTGTGCACAAAGAGTGACTTTAGATGATTGATCGATTTCTTTGGTTTGGTGAAGACCACTTAGTTGGGACCAAAATCAAACTGAGCCATAACATGTTCATTATTACTGATTATATCATAATTGGCAGACAAGGTAATAACATTAATTTCCATACCTAGGTGTTCAAGGGATGCCTTGTAGTCCACCATCTCTTCCTCAGGTACCTCCTCTTCTGCAATTTTTTCCTTGGAGCCTCGAAGTGGTTTATGGTGGCCACCGTTCCTTTGGGATCCTCCTACAAAGCCATGGAAAGGTCACTGGAACTATTGGATGGTCTAGCCATAGGTGATGAATGGTCCACGGTGCGTTCGGACGGTTTGGCTATACGAGCCAAACAGTCCAGTGACCTATTTTCTATCGCTATGGATGCTTGGGTACTAGTGTCAACGGCCTTAAGCCTCCGTTTTCTTTGAGAGTAAATAAGATGTGTTTCATTAAACACTTTTTAGCCTTTTCCGTTTTTTCTTTTACTCTCAAGCGTTGAAGTTTGTGCTTTTGAGAATGTGTCAAACCTAAAGGGCACCATCAAGGGCATGGAACACTTTGGATTGGGTGTCCTTTTTGGGTTGGTGGTCTTATGGTTAGCGACCACAGCGACATCCTTATCTAATTGTGTTTCAGTCGATATTCCAAAAAATCATTGACCCTTCATTTTATTCTTTATTGATCATGACATCTGTTGTGCCTACTTTGATCATGTCACTAACCATAGTTCTTTCTAACTTTTTAGAACTTGAAGGAGCCGACGACTTTGAATTGGGTGCTTCAGGTGTGGGGTTTCTTCCCTTATGCCCCCTGCTGGAGTTGTCAGCCTTTGAAGCAGATAATTCTAGCATGCCTAGTGATTTTATGCCTAAAGACCAGATTGAGGAGTCCCCAATTGGTATTGCACTAGTGGAGCTAGCCTATCCAATACTTTGGTTTGTGGTGCCCCAAAGCCGGGTGGTATGGTAGCATATGAGGATACTATGGATGCGACGTTGCCCCTCCCTGCATGAGTAGGTAAGGAAGCAGGTAGGTGGGTGGATATGTAGGTGGATATATAGGTGGATATGTAGGTGTTGTATATGTATGTGGTGGATATAGATGTGGTGGACAAACATGTGGTGCTATCCATGGTGCCAGCGATGTGTGTAGAACTAGCTAGACTACCTTTTGGGCCATTTCAGTCGATCATGTTTCTTTTGCTTGCCTTTCTAATGTTGGTGAATGAGGTCGCTTTGTTGAACAATCTCTCAAAGCGGTCTTTTTGTTGATGTACTTAGAAAGAAGTTGATCAAAAGTAGGGCCGACACTAATGAGTCGGATAGATGCCTTAGATGTATTTTCTTCCATGTACCTATTTTTGGACTCGTGGTCTAAAGGTCCAGGGTCGCTGGTGTTTCTGGTCATTCATGGATCGTTCGCGGTAGGTAGCCTGACCGTCCCCGTGGGATCCGAACCGTTTGGCTCCAGGGCTTGGACCATCTGATGTATGCTAGATAGGGAGACGGATCGGGATGCCTACCCCCAGTACTCTTAGTATTAATGGTGATCTAGAATGTCTCCTTCTCATCAGGAGTTTTCTGTGCAATCACCTCTCTAGAAAGGATTTTCCTATACTCATTGATCACGCGAGGGTCACCAATGCCAACACTCGTTCCTTTATCTTTATTGGCCACATATGGCCAAACCAAGACTTTCTTATCTTTTAGATCTAATATATTGACACGAAATGGTTTCCCATCAACCTTTGCATTTCTTAAAAACTGAATTGAACCTCATTTATAGCATATTGAACCTGTCGACGAAAAACATTGCAATCACTAGTGGTCTGAGAAAAGGAATTGTGTCACTATAGTAAGCATGCCTTTTTAATTCATCTAAGGGTGGAATGGTATGTGTTATTTTAATGTTACCACTTTTCAACAGTTCATCAAATATTTTGTCACATTTGGCAACATTGAAAGTAAATTTAACCTTCTCTTGCTGGTTCTTTTGAACCATATGCAAGGTGAACAGGTTGTAGGTTTGGCCTTAGCTAGCCAAACAAGTTCAACATCATACATATCCTTTGACTATCATTAGAGATATTATCATTATAATCAACAAGGTGCATGTTATGATGAGTCAATTTTTGTGTTTCTTTTCTTTAGCTTTCACAAGCCAAAGCTCGTTGATGTAATTGAGCTAGCAAGAAAAACTGGGTGCCATCTAACTGTCCTTTAAATATGAACACAACCATTAAAAGCTAGATCAGCTAACTGTTTATCCGCGACATGGATTTGGAAGCATCTATTTCTAATATCTCAGAATCTCTGGATATAGTTATTAATCGATCCATTATGTCCCTGTCGAAGTGCTGCTAGATCAACTAATTCTAGCTCATATTTCCTAGAGAAAATGATCATGGAATTTATGTTCTAAATCGCGCCAAGAGCTAACTAAATTAGGAGGCATGTCAGCATACCATGCAAAAGTTGTACCAGTAAGAGACAAAGAAAATAGGCAAACACAAAATGCTTCCATATCGTCTAGTACTCCCATTTATGCTAAAAACTGGCATATGTGCTCATATGTGCTCTTACCGCACTCACCCGAAAATTTGGAGAAATATGGTATTCTAGTCCATTGTGGGTATAGGATGTTGTCAAATCGGTGATCATATGGATCCTGATATGAAGACTCTAAGTCAGGCATACTGATCCCCAACCTATCTCAGAATAAATCGGCTATTTTCTCCTAAATCTTATCCATGGTATCCGACGGTATAGGACCAAAACCCAAGATGTGAGGCTTAGATAGCAGGGCATTGTTCTGTGGGCTATCTGTATGAAAATAATCTAATGTTTGTGGTGATGTGAACCCCTTTAATTCCTTCTATGTTGGGTGGTACTCGGGCCTAGGTGTGGGAATGCTCTGGCTTTGGTGGGCCAAAGGTGGAGGAGGGTAGTGCTATTGTGGTACAAAGTGTGGCTGCGTGTTGTGCATATTGTACCAATCTGAGTATTGTACATTAGACAGTCCTGCGGGACAACGAACGGTCCCTGGTGGGTTAGCGGACGGTTCGGTTTGAGGCAGGACAGTCCGAGATTATACTCGGACGGTCCGACCATGGTCAGAGGCGTTGTCACCTCATGTAGGGGTGTGGGGGCAGTGGCTACCCTCAATATAAGTTCATCGGCAACCATACAATGGCTATGACTGAGAAGGCCCATTTGTTACCGATGTGTTTGGTAAGGTTGCCTCAACTGTAATCCCATGAGATGGAAAATTAGGAACATTAGATTTTCAGTATGCACATGTAAGTCTCTTGAGTGCTTTATCATTTTGTAAATCTACATACTATTTAAGGGATTGGTTGTCATTAGATTTACTTATAATGGTGGTTGGAGGCGAAGGCAGGAGGGACTCAAGATTGATCTCTCTTTGCTTGGTGATCTTCTGGTGTTGATCTACCGTGAAGTATGATAGAAATCTCTCCGTCGCTTCATGAGCCTAGTTTATGAGATCGTCAAATTCCTACTGCTCATCGACCGACAAGCTCTACGTAGTTCGCTTAAGAATATTGTATGGAGAGACATTGGTGTGTTCTTTAGAATCAGCCATCACAGCCGATCTAATAATCCAAAACACACTTGTCCCCAGCGGAGTCATCAAAAGTGTGTTGACGTCTTTTTGGGCTAAACACTAAACAAATCCTAGGCCTGCGTATGACGTGTAGGACCTTGGGGTCCTCTCGGGAGAGTGTGGACCGTCCACGATAGTAGCTAGACCGTCCGTGAGAGATCCGCTTCTCCTCTGCAGGTGCACAGACGATGGCATAGAGAACTCCGAAAAGAACCAAGATCTCGCCTCCCCGAAGGGACGTTGTCAGGGAAGAAGGATCTTAGTGTTGCTTTTGGCATCGAAAGGCTATCCAAAGCTCCTCTAGACAACATAGAGTCGAAGAGAGACGAAGATCGGGGGTTTGAATACTATAACTAGGCAAGAATTAATTCTAAGACTAATGCATAAAGTAATTAATATAAAACTGGATTTTGATTCATTTGTTGGATGATTCAATCGTCTGTACCAATTATTTATATATATATATATATATCTATAATAATATAGAGTCGAAGAGAGACGGAGATTGGAGATTTGAATACTACAACTAGGGCAAGAATTAATTATAAGACTAATGCATAAAGTAATTAACATAAACTAGATTTTGATTCACTTGTTGGATGATGCAATCGTCTGTACCAATTTTATATATATATATATATATATATATATATATATATATATATATATATATATATATATATATATATATATATATATATATATATGAGGAGTTTTAGATCCGTTTTGAGGCGGAACATAACAAAATCCCTACGGCCTTGTTTGGATAAAGAGGGATTGAAGTGGATTGGAGTGTATTTTAGGGATTAAAAGGGAAATTAGTTCATATTACACCTCAATACACTTTATACCACCTCAATCCACTCCAATCCAAGATTACCCAAACAAGCCCTACGAGATATTCGAATTACCTCGCAAGAGTTAAGGACTACAACGTAAATTAATGTGATCATGGACCATTCAAGTTGTCATGTCGTACCGCTCGAGTTGTGAATCGATCGTCCAATTACCAGATTTAGGGCCTGTTTGGATCACCACCGCCGATCCCACACCGCGCCATACTTGGCGTGCCACAGTTGTGGCGGCCGAATCGGCCGCCGCAACTTAGGCAGAGTGTGGCGCCGGAGGTCAAGGTCCAAACAGACCCTTAATGCTCCACATATACTCGAGGAGATTCGGTCACCATAAATTAATGTGACCGTGAACCGTTCAAGCTGCCATGTCGTACCGTTCGAGTTGCGGATCAATCGTGAAATACTTTCTCCGGTTTCTTATTAGTTGTCGTTTAGGACAACGACACTATCTTTAAAATATAACTTTCACTCATGTTTTTTTATTAAAATACAAATAAACTCTTAATACATTTATATTTTTATAAAAGTATTTGTTAAGATAAATCGGTGCATATAAACATTAGGTTTCAAAACTAAATAATAAAATAGTTATTTATAGTAAAAAAAATTATAAATTTGACTTAAACCTTGTCCAAAACAACAACTAATAGTACAACGGAGAAAATACATTTTTTCATGTTTGTTTTATGAGGCAAAAAAACAACTTTTGAGACAACTTTTGTTTTTTGAGGCAAAAATCCAAGTGCCGCCACGACTCGTACAGGTTCTAGGAGGAGACTGTGGACCAGCCCGTTTGAAACCGTGACACTGTCGTAAGGGCACACCGCCATGTTAGGCCCCGTTCGTTTCTACCTAACTAGGCCAAGTTGAGGCTGGATTGAAGCCCAATCTAGGTTATATTCCAAGCCCAGGAAAAAATCTGGATTCTAATTTTTTTGTTCGGTTAAGCCCACTTGATTTGAAGCCCATGGGTTTGGGACTTTTTTGGCTAGAGAAGGTCCTGGATTGGAGCCAAGGCTCCAAAGGTCTGGGACAAATCCTGTGAGACCAAGGAGTGGTGGCGGTGCAAGAAGACGAGCCATCCTCCCTACCGCCGGTGACCTCTACCCGCTGGCGAGCTTCTCTCCGGTAGGATCTCTTCTCCTTCATTAGATCTGCTCTCTGCCTCTCTTTTGTTCAGCATTGGACAGGCACAGGTAGCACCACGCGCTGGGCACTATAGTAAACGGAACAACGTCCGACGGCCAAAATCGTCGGACATAAGGTTCAAACCGTCGGAAATAGATTATTTCCGACGGCATTACCTTATCTCCGACGGCTTTAAGCCGTCGGAGATAATTCATTGGAAATAGTGTCATGTCCGACGGCAGCCGTCGGACATAAGCTATCTCCGACGGCCGCCTCTGCCCGTCGGAAATAATAAACACCAACCGTTTTACCGGTCAGCCTGTGGGGCCCACAGCCTTATGTCCGACGGCCCGGCGCTAGGCCGTCGAACATAACCAGGCCTTATGTCCGACGACCCGACACTAGGCCGTCGGACATAACCAGGCCTTATGTCCGACGGCCCGGCGCTAGGCCGTCGGACATAATAAATTACAGAATTTACACAAAATTCTGTTTTTTTTAAAAACTGACATTTACAAAACAAAAACAGATTTCATGCACATATACACATTCACATTCACAATCACAAATATACACATTCAAATAAGTATTCACAATCACAAATATTCTCACATAAATATTAACATTCACAAATTTAACATCAACATATAGGTCCGACGGTTGTTGCAAACTGACATTGTGTCTCACAAACAAGTGTTGCAAAGTGTTTCATAAATTAACATCACGACACATCAATCATATCCATCGCCTGGATGGTTCGAGTAGCCACCTCCTCCGGCTGGACTCTGCGTTTTGAAAAGGTTGTTCACCCACGAATGTGTTGTGTCGTCTTGACCAGACCCATCACCAGGTGCGGCAACTAAAGCGGGTGGTGTCTGAAATCCCTATAACACAAGCACATGAAATAGTAACCACTCAGTTGTTCATTTAAATATATAAGACATCTATGAACATGTCACACACGCATATGTGTACATACCATAGGGAATTGTGACGGCGGCGGAGGCGGAGGTGGAGGCGCCAACATTGGCATTGGCAGTGCAAAGTCCAGAGGCGGCATCCCATATGTCGGCATCGGGACGCCCGCTTGTTGGGCTAGTTGCTACAAATTATATACAAGTCATTGTTGAGCAAATAAGATACACATCAAGTGTTTTGCAAAATAAGCTACAAAATGTTACTTCAACTTACCGAGAGAAGAGCTTGATTTTGGGCCTGGAGGCTTGCATAATACTCGTCCCTCTTCTTCTGGTACTCGGCTGCTTGTCTCTGGTATTCAGATTGTTGCCTCTGGTATTCCAATTGTTCCCTCAAGACTAATTGATGGTACTCTGCCTGTTGACGCAACACTGCAAGCTCTATCTCATGGGCGGATGATTGTGAATGGGACGACTGTGAAGACGACGATGTGGATTGTCGTCCACGGCGTCTCAACTCTCTGGAATCAATCGTAGAATCAAAAATACCCAACCTATAAGAGTGAACCATGCACTTAGTATAGTAACTCATGGCTCAGTTGAATCGCAAGCATATGATGACAATTTTGAAAACCAAATCAAATAATCTCACCGTCCATGGGCTTGTCCTCCTGCGCTAGCATATGCTGCCTGAGGGTCGATTGGCTGGCTCCTCCAATCGTACTCCTCCCCGTGGCGTTGAACCATCTCCTGCCCATACGAAGCCTGGAGGCAAACAATATCAAATATAAGTGCATAACCCCTATGCCCTTGCAAACAATATCAAACACATAATAGAGTATCAAAAACTCACTAGACGGTCGGTGGCCGTCTGAGTGCATAACACATCAGGATTCTGAGGATCAGAACCCCTATGACCTTGCATATACACCTCCACATCCGTGGGCGTACGGCCGGATTTGACTTCCTGTACATAAAAGTTATAATGACACATTTCTATGTGATTCAATGTTACGACAAACTGTGACTTACCATTCGCTTAGCCAAGCGTACATGACCATCACCGCCGTAGTTGTGGAACGACTCAGTCCCACGGTTTCCCCTGTTCCTTTCAGAAATGGCACGAAACTCAGGGGAAGCCCACCATCTGCACAATGCCCGATAACCATCTGATCGGGTGGCCATCCACGGCACCGACACCTACATGAAATTTTTTAAATAAAGCAAGCAAATACATGGCTTCGTGCGGTATGAGAGGCAACAACCTGTTTACCTCTAGGTATTGCTCCTCCGTCAAGTAAATTGATGACCACTCGGCCTTGGTATTTGGCATCGGTCGATCATCAGCATTTTCTCTGTACCATGCCTTTATAGCCTGAATTCGTGCATAGTACATTGCATCTGCAACGACATCGTTCGCGTTATACTCAAACACGTAACGAGCGTTCATATCATATGATCCATCGTCCGGCAACTTGTACCGTTTCTGCAAAAAAATAGTGTTATCATAAAAACAAACATATATGGAATAACTAAAATAGTATAAACAATTCATACCCAGAATGCATCCCAAACTAGTGCATGTGTGTTGCCAAACGTTCTACAGACACCATAGCGATAATGCTCCCAAGTGGTGGCGGGGACAGACTAGCCAGTAGGCAAAGTCACAAGACCAGTCCAGTGCAGACGAACAAGATTACCAAGGACCATGTTCACCTGCCTATAGTGTCCTGTGCCTGTGAACGAGTCGTCGATCCAAGTCCTGCAAACAGAAAACAATGTAGAAATTAAAACATAACTTTCAATAACATTTAAGCAAAGATATGTCACTCACTTTCCACTAGGCTTTATCAAAACCCGAGATTCGGGTGGAAGCTCTGGAGGTGGTCCAACAAAATGCAGCTTCCTCGTTCTCTTAACTCGAGAAGTTCCAGACCCAGCTGCGGAATCTCCACCAGCCCTAGAATCCCCACCAGCGTCGTCTCCAGCATCATCTCCCACATTATCTCCACCATCATCTTCAACATCATCTCTTGCATGATCCTCTACCACTGGTTCCTCAAATTCAGCATCCTATGAAATAAATAACTTACATCATACAATATTAAGTAACTCAAATAATGTAATTTAACAACTAACTTACATCTTGTGAAGGCAAATGTTCTGCCAGCACTCTCCGTCTGCTCATGGTAGAACCTGTGCCCTGAAAAACTGAATCCTCACCCCTCGAGTTGCTCCTCGAGCTACTCCTCGACCTAAGCAAACTACGAGCAAAAGACTTCATTTTCTTTGACATCCTATTTTAACAAAAACAAGTTAGTACATAAATCGACAATAAAATAATAAAATATGCAATAAAATCATAAAATATGCAATAAAATCATGATCCATACTCGTCAATCGTAATCGTAATCAAAATCAGGATCTAGTTGCTTTCGTCGATTTAATGGACGCCAAGTAGATTTCTTCTTTCTCGTCACTCGTTTTCTTTTTGGAGGAACCTCTACATCATTTTGATCGCCTAATAAAGATTCTTCCAACATTTCAGTTTTTACATTAAACGTGCTTGTAAGTTCTTCATCTTGGAAAATCTCAGCAGCCCCCACTTCCTGCTCGATTTGACTTTCAACATAACCAGCATCACCAGGAGCATATAGTCGTTCACGAGGATTAACTTTGTACACAACCCTCCAATCAACCAAACCGTTTTTCTTAGATGGATATGTCATATAATACACCTGCTCGCATTGGTGGGCAAGGATTATAGTGTCGTGGCCTTTTAATCTATCGTTGTGTTTGACTTCCACCATGCCATATTGATTTTCTCGCGTTGTATTTGGAGAAAACCAATCACAATCGAAGAACACCACTTTGAGTTGTTTATCTCCAAAAAACTTGTACTCGATTATATCATTAATGACTCCATAATAATTAGTCACCTTCCCTTCATCATCAACAGCTCTAGTTACAACTCCGGAGTTTGTCGTGGCTGCTAGAGGATGATCATCTTCGAACCTTATGGAACGGAATCTAAAACCATTGACATCATACCGACCATAACGTCTGCCAGTTACTGCTCCTAGGGATAATTGTCGAAGGTCCGGGTGTATATTGTCATTTTTATCAACATAATCTCGAAACCAACACAAGAAATTAAGTCCCCTATCTTTTCTGTCTCGATGAATCTGGTCACGTTCACAGCCAGAGATGCAATTTTGAGAATCAAATTCCCTGTTAGTACAAGGAAACAAACCTTTTAGTATCACAACAAAAATTTTAGCGGCAATGACTAAAATAAAGTTTACACTTACAGGAGAAACTGACTCATCTCTTCCATGTTGTTATACATGTAGAGTAAAGCAGTCTTCCATTCATCGTTGGTGAAACAGTATGTTGTGTTGGGTCCTACAGTTTTGCCCCTCCATTGAAAAATTTCAATATCACTAATAGGGGGCTCGTCGACATGATACCGCAACGTATGGGCATTGACATTGTGTTCCTCTGCAAAGTACAGGCCCGTGAACGATGCTATCTCTTTGTATTTGAATTCTTCAGCGATGCACCCTTCAACTCGTCTCTTATTAACAACCATTGCACATAGCTTATTTAGTGTCCTTTCGATGTGATACATCCATCTATATTGCACAGGACCTCCTACCTTAGCTTCGTATGGTAGGTGAACAAGTAGATGTTGCATCGGATTGAAGAAACCTGGTGGAAATATTTTTTCAAGTTTGCATACCAAAATCAGTATTTGTTGCTCAAGCTTCTCCATCATCTCTTTCTTTATTTCTTTGGCACAAAGATGTCTATAAAAGTAGCTTAGCTCCGCTAATGCTTTCCAGACATCATTTTTTACAAAACCACGAAACATAACAGGAAGGAGTCTTTCCATTATTATGTGGTAGTCATGACTCTTCAACCCAGAAAACTTGCCCGTCTTCAAATTCACAGACCTTCTAAAGCCCGCGGCGTAACCATCTGGGAACTTTAAGTTTTTCAACCATTTCATCAATTGTTTCTTCCTTTTAGGTTTAATACTGAAAGGAGCACGTGGCTTCTTCTGATTCTCTCCTATCTCCATAGTTGGTCTTCTACAGATTAAGGCCAAGTCTTTCCTTGCCTTAGGGTTGTCTTTTGTTTTGTCAGTGATATTCATGCAAGTGCAGATAATGCTTTCACCCATATTTCGTTCCTGGTGCATGACAACAATGTTATGCATTAGAATCAAGGCTTTCATATAAGGGAGTTCCCATAGACAACATTTGTGAGTCCAATTACGCTCGGTTCCATAACCTTCAAAACGATTTCCATGTTCATTTAGTTTCAAATCATTAAGTCTCGCGAGAATCTCTGGACCACTTAGATGCTTGGGTGGTCCCCTCGTCACAATTGTGTCCTTTTTAAAAGTGTTCCTATCGAACCTGAACGGGTGATTCTCTGGCAAAAAACATCTATGGCAATCGAAGTAACATATCTTTCCACCAAACTTTAGTCGAAAGCATAAAGTGTCTTCAACGCATATCGGACATGTCAAAATCCCATGACAACTCAATCCAGCAAAGATACCATAAGCCATAAAATCATGAATAGACCATAAAAACGCGGCTCTCAGGTTGAACTTCTGTTTCTTGTAACAATCGTACGCCTCGACTCCTTCCCACAAAATTTTCAATTCTTCAATCAGGGGTCTCATCATCACATCGATCTTTGTTCCAGGATGATTCGGACCAGGTATTACAAGACACAAGAAAATAAATTCATATTTCATGCAAAGAGCTGGTGGAAGGTTGTATGAAACAGCAAAGACGGACCAACATGAGTAGGACGTTGCAGTTAGATTGAATGGCGAGAAACCATCTGTTGCCAAACCGAAGCGAACATTCCGCACTTCATCAGCAAAGCTGGAATCAAAAGCATCTAGTGCCTTCCATGCATCTGTATCAGCTGGGTGCACCATGACATTTGGATTCTCACGTACCCCTTCTTTGTGCCACCTCATGTGTCTGGCTGTATTCTTGGAGATGAACAAACGTTTCAACCGAGGTATAAGAGGCATGTAACGAAGCTGCTTACGTGCAATCTTCGTAGTCACGGTCAAACCATCGTCGTTTTCAACCTCAACGAATCTACGCTCACCACATACAGTACACTCCTCACCCGCGGTCTCCTTCCAGAAAAGCATACAATTATTTTCACAGACATCGATTTTTTTGTAGTCCATACCGAGCCCAGATAACAACTTTTTAGACTGATACATGTCCTTTGGCATCTTGTGATTCTCCGGAAGTACATCACTGATCAAGTTCAAAAGCTCCTTGTAACAGTTGTTTGAGAATGCAAACTTAGACTTAATAGCCATAAGTCGAGTCACAAATACAAGGATGGTCACTTTTGTGTGCTCATGCAACGGCTCTTCGGCAGCTTTAAGGAGCTCAAAGAACTTCTGAACCTCAGGTGTAGCTGGATCCTCAAACTCGGTGGGTTGACCGGGGTTCTCCCAATCGACTATTAGAAGCTCATGGCGTACATCGTCAAGCATCTCTTCCATCCTATCGTAGTCCTCCTCTTCATGTGACTGAACTTCCGATACAATACGAGGAGGTGGATCCTCACCGTGGTGCACCCACACCTCATAGCCTGGCATATAACCGTTCTTGCAAATATGTATCGACATAGTCCTCCTGTCAAGGAAATTAATGTTCCGACACTTGCTACGAGGGCACCTAACATCGGTTCCAGTCTCTGACCGAGCAAAAGCATGGTTGAGAAAAGCATCAGTCTTGGCAACCCACTCACTTGATAGAACACTTCTTTTCTTCCAACCTTCATACATCCATCGACGATTCTCCTCCATACTAGATACGAGACGTTAACTTAATTAGATAAGTAATGCACGGACCATCCGTTTTTACGAAGAAATCACGCCCCTACATCTGTAGGAAAGGATAGGTCCTAAACCCACCCAGGCGTGACCGACGAGCCCGTGTTTATGACAAGACATGTGGTTGTGCGAAATTTCGGCAGCATAACCACGCTGTTCTCCAATCGCACGCCTAAAAATGGTGCAATTGGAGAACAGATGGGTTATGCTGCCGAAACTAAGCAGGAGCACATGCCTTTGTCATAAACACTGTAACACCCACTTTGTAATGACTAGAAATAATACCAAAAGAGAATCAATTTCTCTTTATATGAGTTTGATCTTTATGCATCATCATATGAGAACACCATGTCCAAGAACAATTAATAAAAAGATATGCTACGAAATTGTTGCATCATGCTGAATATTTTATTTTTGTGTGCATTTTGTGACAAGAAAAATATTAAAGACCAAAAAGGGAATTTAAAACCTAAAAGAAATTCTTGAATCTAGAAAAGAAAAAGAAATGAATAATGTAAGGATTAAAATATGTAAATGAAGATACATTATTCCAACATTAGAGTGTGAATTTGTATCATGGACTCAAAACAGAAACTCACAATTCAAATTCAAATTTGGATTTAAAAGAGTTAAGGATAAAAGAAAACAGGAAATAAAATTAAAAAAAGGAATACATGGCAACTGGGCCGCAGATCACCTATTTGGCCCACCTGCGTTTTCCTCATGCGCGGCCCAGTCGTTTGCTGCACCCGCGCGTCGTCTTGAGTCACTGTCAAGTCGGGCCCACTTGCCAGCACCCTCTCTACTGCGTGCAAGCTCTCACTTCCGCGTGGGACCCGGATGTCAGGAACTCCTTCCCCCTCCCGTATCCACTTTTCTGTTGAGCGCCGTTTCTCTCCCAGGCGAGATTTCCGCAGTGCTCGATCCAGGGAGGAAATTCGTTGGATCCTCCACCTCTCTTGTTGACCGCTTCCCTCCCCGTGATACTCGCGTGCGGACTCGCCGAACGGAGCGCATGCGTGGGAGCCGTTCAACCACGGCGCGCGGGTATGTCGCCGTTGAGCTCGGATCCGCCTGAACCGTGGAAATAAAACCCATGGGCGCCGTGGCTCTCCCAGTTGACTCGCACGCCAGCCACTATCAACCGTCGTGCATCGCCACTGAAACCTCGCCCACGTACCGTCGACCTTGCTGCCGTAGGATCGCGATTGGGGCAAGCTTCGGGCCGCCATCGTTGACCCGCGCCACCGTCGCCCCTCTGCTCCGATTGCCTCGTCCTGGGCGTTCGGGAGGTCGCAAGGAACACGCGCGGGGCAGTGACCGGGTGGGCGCGACATCGACCGGCCGGGAATTCCTCACCGTCGACCGAGTGCCGCCGTGGAGCCGTGACCTTCCGTGGACAGAGCTGTCACCGCATCAGACCGAGGTAATAAGCCCACAATCGGTTTCGCCTTGACCTCCTGTACGCGTAGCGCTAGGGAATCGGGAAATAATCGACTAGGCACGTAGTTGGGGAGCTCCGGCATGGCGCCGCCGCGGGGAGACAGTCTCCGGTGACGGAGTTGGGCGGGGCGCGGCCGTGTAGCGTGTGCCGTTGGATTCATGCCCAACGGTGTAGATTAGATAGGGAGATAACGTTTCGGTGGATTGGATCCGGACCATCCATCCAGATCAGACGGGTGAAAAGCAATCGCAGGACTTTAAAATCGGGCCCGTTCAACTTTGATCCAACGGCTACCAGTGCGTACCGGTTCGGTATATAATAAATCTAATCTGGGCCCTCGGTTGGGAATCGAACGGCTAGGATCGCTTCATACCCCTTCGCGGGTCCATTTTACTTAAGAGCCCCTCGGTTTCACTGAAATAAACCCGCCGTCCAGTGAACACTATGCGCTGTGTCTCGGGCAATTTGCCCCGAGCCCCCTGGGTTTCTCTAGATTTGAGGCCCAGTCCAGGACCTTATAAAACCAGAGAAAATGTTTATTAAATGGATTTTTAATAGGAAAATAATTACTAGAACTTTATAAATTCATAGAAAATTCATACTAACTCTAAATTAATCCATTCCAGTTCCTAAAATTTTGTAATTTTATTCTCTAGCACTTAGTGTCTCTGTTTTATCATGACAACAGTAAGAAATTTAATTCCTCACTTAATCCCACTTTAAAGCACATGAAACCTTTGAAAATGCATAACTTAAAATCTATAACTCCAAAAATTATGATTTCTGTTCCTAGGATTTTATTTTAATGTGTAGATTATTACTGTGTATTTTGTATATATGTTTGGTGTAATGTTAATTTCTCTATATGCACTGTGCTTGTTTGTATTGTGGCGAGTAGAAGAGCCCGTTGCTGAGGATCCTGGTGAGCAGCAGGTTGAGGTAGCTGAGCAGGAGCTCATTGAAGGCAAGTTGTGCCCTTGACCACTTTTTACCCAATAATGTTCTTTAATATCACTTATCCATGCATAGGTTAATTTTGATGGGACCCAATAGGTCACCCTAGATTGTTTATCTCATTACCTTGTTTACCCCTGAATCACTTGGGTAGTCTGCTATTGCTTTACATGGTTTTGGGATAATCATTTATTATATCTATGTTCCAATTATTCTTGTTATTCTGTTTATGTTCATGTTGAGATCATTAATGTTAATTGGAACATAGAGCTTAACTTGAGAACCACGTGCCACCACAAGGGAGGAATGGGACCCCTTGGCTGACTAATTAGGAAAGCTAGTGGAAGACTACCTTACCCGAAAGGGGCAAGGGCAGTAGGGGAGTGGTCAGTGTAGGGAGGTCCCTGGTTGATTTTGCTGCGATGGCAGTCAGCCAGGAACCCTGCATTGGAACTTCCTATAAACTGTAGCGGGTTTTCGGAAGCTAGTGGAACTTTGTAAAGGCCTCGTAGTGTTGCCCTGCCGCGCTTCCTAGGTAGAGGTGTATGGGATTCATGACCCCTTGGCAGATGGGTAACATGACTTGTGGGTAAAGGGTACAACCTCTGCAGAGTGTAAAACTGGTATACTAGCCGAGCTCACGGTCATGAGCAGCTCAGGACTCTCTGATGTTTAAATTATGGAACTTAAATTCAATCTTGTCATTTGCATTGCATGGGTTTGTTATTAACTTTGTTCTATTACTTTTATTATGGTTTGGTATTTACTTACACTTAGTAACTGCTAATAAAATTTTGACCAACTACTTAAAAGCAATGCTCAGCTTTAACCCCTATCATTGATTAGCCTTACACATCACATGAACTCACACCTTTGTGAGTTTATGTCCACTGGTTTCCCCACAACTTGTTGAGCTATGATCATGTGTGAGCTCACCCTTGCTGTCTCACACCACCCCACAGGAGATGACCAGGTGGTTCAGGAGGAGCCGCCTAACACTGAGGAGTTCGATCTGATCTAGGTGGCGTTTCCCAGTCGACATTGGCGCCGACGATCCTTAGTTCGTTTTATCTTTATTATTCCATTTTGTAATAAGTCTTCCGCTATGTAATAAATACTCTGATGTTTTATGACATTTATCTCTATACACTCTGTTATTATATATGTTGTCTTCTTGGCGCATGTATGAGATGCACCCGGCTTTGTTCCTTAAAACCGGGTGTTACAGAAGTGGTACCAGAGGAAATGTTGACTGTAGGACGAAACCTAGATAGAAATGGACAAACCCTCTCCTACTTACCTTACTCTGACTCATTCTATACTCATCTCATCTTGATCTTGTCTCACCTTCTACTGTTCTACTCTGATTATTCTTACCTTTTCTACTCTAAGACAAGATGGATTTCACACCTTGGAATCCCTACCCTTATGACATTTTTAGGAGATAGGGAACCTAAGACAAAATTAAAAAAAAACTACTTTCTTTAAAAATGTTGTTTGATTGTACTGATGCTAAATGCCTGATTTGCTTCTTTGATTGATTGAATTATTATAGATGGACATCTTAGTATGTACCACCATAAGGTATTGAATTAGCTAGGATAGGTGAAATATTAATCTGCTTAGCTAATAAATCCCCCAAAGTAACCTGAGTTGTAAATACCTGCCTTGTCTACTATTTTCTTACCATATGTATCTAACTCAGATGGTCAATACCAGGCGGGGTGGTGGAATTGATTTGCCTCCCAATCGACACACTCGGAGAATATACAGACAACCCCAGCCACAGCCTACAGAGATGAATCCTCCTAATCCTCCACCAGGCGGAGTTGACCCACTGGTTGCTGCTCAGATGGCGGTGATGCAGCAAATGGCGGACACTATGGCTGACATGCGTGCTCAGATGCAGCAAGAACGCCAGGAGATGCGTCAAGAAAGAGAAGATATACGCCAGGAGTTACGCCAGGAGCGAGATGAGATACGCCAGGAAAGGAGGGCACAACAACAACAGCTGCAACAGCAAATGCAACAACAACAGCAGCAGCAACAGCAACAAGTGCCATTGCCTCCACCACCACCACCACCAGTTCCACCTCGTGATAAGCACCGGGAGTTTATGAGTCATAAGCCACCTACATTCGCTAGCTCACCTGATCCACTGGACGCGGATGATTGGCTGAAGTCCGTTGAGAAGATGCTGAATATTGCACAGTGCACGGACCGGGAGAAGGTTTTGTATGCTTCTGGACGTCTGACTGGTCCTGCTGCTGACTGGTGGGATTCTTATACTGCTGCCCATGATGCTGCGGATACTATTACTTGGGCAAAATTCAGTACGCAGTTCAGGAACTACCATATTCCAGCTGGTATGATAAAGATCAAGAAGAAGGAATTTCTGTCGCTGAAGCAAGGAAGTATGTCAGTCAGCGAGTACCGCGACAAGTTTATCCAGTTATCCAGATATGCCCCTGAAGAAGTTGCTGAAGACGAGAGGAAGCAAGAGCATTTCATTGAAGGACTTAATGGACCACTGCAGTATGCTCTTGTGGCACACACATTTCCATCATTTCAGAGGCTGCTTGATAAGGCACTGGCTATTGAACACAAGCGTGTTCAACTGGGAGATTTGAAGAGAAAGGCCATATCTCAAGGACAAGGAAGCAGCAGTGTTCGTCCTCGCTACAGTTCACCGCAGGGTACACCGACTCGACCAGGAGGACCACGCCCAGTTCAGCAATCACCACTGAGGACTCCACCTCCTCGACAGGCTACCCCCACTGGCACCCCGACGAAGTTTTCAGGACAGAGTCCGGGCACTCAATGTTTCAAGTGTGGGAAGATTGGTCATTATGCAAATGTCTGCCCACAGAGGATTGCTACTACTCCAGTTCAGAACAGGCAGCAAACTCCAGGATCTGGCAAGGGGTATTCTATTGCCAAGGTTAATCAAGTCAGCGTTGATGCTACTCCGGATGGAGGGGACCTCGTAATTGGTATGTTTTATGTTAATGCAATTCCTGCAACCATATTATTTGATTCTGGTGCTACACATTCATTCATGTCTGCTAGATATGCCAACACAAATGAAATACCACTGCTAAATATGAGAAAACCCCTGATAGTAATTACACCTAAAGGGCCTGTTGAGGCGAATCAAATGACACGTAGATTGACATTAACCATTATGGGTAGAGAATTTGGAGCTACTGCTATAATCTTGGAGTCAAGCAGTATAGATTTGATCCTTGGTATGTCATGGCTAAGAAAGGCAAAGGCCGTTATAGCATGTGGTAGAGGTACCGTAGAACTCACTACTACTAAAGGAGAAAGGTTTCAAGTTAACATTGCAGTAACCTCCTCATCTATGCGTGCAATGTTCTTCATGCCTGAGGAGTTTGTTGGTGACAATATCCGGGTGGTTAGAGATTTTCCGGATGTCTTTCCAGAGGAGTTACCAGGGATGCCACCTGATAGAGAAGTTGAGTTTGTGATTGATCTCTTACCTGGAACTGCCCCTATTTCTAAACGGCCCTATAGAATGTCCGTAGAAGAGTTGAAGGAACTGAAGAAGCAGTTGACGGAGTTACAAGAGGCTGGGTACATTCGTCCGAGTTCCTCACCTTGGGGAGCACCGGTCTTGTTTGTACAGAAGAAGGATGGATCGCAGCGGATGTGTGTGGATTATAGATCTCTTAATGATGTTACAGTGAAGAACAAGTATCCGTTGCCCCGTATTGAGGACCTGTTTGATCAAATGAGAGGTGCAAGAGTATTCTCGAAGATTGATCTCCGATCCGGTTACCATCAGATGAGGATTAGACCATCGGATATTCCCAAGACGGCGTTCTCGACTAGATATGGATTATATGAGTTCACAGTTATGTCGTTTGGATTGACTAATGCACCAGCTTATTTTATGAACTTAATGAACAAGGTGTTTATGGAGTATTTGGACAGATTCGTCGTGGTATTCATCGACGATATTCTTATTTATTCTCAGAGTGATAGTGATCACGAGGAACATCTGAGGTTGGTGCTACAGAAGCTACGAGATAATCAACTCTATGCTAAGTTCAGCAAGTGCGAGTTTTGGATTGGCGAAGTGCCATTTCTTGGTCATATTATTTCTAATGGAGGAATATCAGTGGATCCTGCTAAGGTTAAGGAGATAATGGAGTGGAGAGTACCCACTACAGTTACTGAGATTCGGAGTTTCTTGGGATTAGCAGGATATTATCGAAGATTTATTGAAGGATTTTCTAAGATTGCTAAGCCTATGACTTCGCTTTTGGAGAAAGGAAAAGAATTTAAGTGGGACGAGAAGTGTCAAGACAGCTTTGATCTATTGAAGAAGAGGTTGATGTCGCCACCAGTGTTGGTTATGCCGGACCTACAGAAAGGATTTGACATCTATTGCGATGCATGTGGCCAAGGCTTAGGATGTGTGCTCATGCAAGAAGGACATGTGATTGCTTATGCTTCTCGTCAGTTGCGGAGACATGAATTGAACTACCCTACTCATGACTTGGAATTGGCAGCCGTTGTGCATGCACTTAAGATTTGGAGACATTATATCATGGGGACCAAGTGCCAAGTATATACGGATCATAAGAGTTTGAAGTATATATTCACTCAGAAGGATCTCAACCTTAGGCAACGCCGTTGGTTGGAGCTTATCAAGGATTATGATTTGGAGATTCACTATCACCCGGGCAAGGCAAATTTGGTCGCAGATGCCTTGAGTCGCAAGGAGCATGTTCATTCAGCTATTGTTGCCCAGCTACCCGATGAGATTGTTGAGGATTTCAGGAGACTTAACCTGGGGATAGTTGCTCATACTGAGGGAGTTACTATTGATGTGGAACCTACTTTGGAGCAAGAGATCCGCAAAGGACAAATTGGTGATGCTAAAATAAAAGAGATTAAGGATCTGATTACTGAAGGTCGAGTTCCGGAATTCACGGAAGATGAGCAGGGCACTGTATGGTTCAAGAATAGGATGTGTGTCCCTGATATTAAAAGCCTTCGGGAGACTATTTTAAAGGAGGCCCATGATTCGGATTATTCTATTCATCCTGGTAGTACCAAGATGTATCAGGATTTGAAACGGAAGTATTGGTGGTATGGATTAAAAAGAGATGTAGCTGCACATGTGGCTATGTGCGATGTATGTCAAAGAGTTAAGGCTGAACATCAGAGGCCAGCTGGACTATTGCATCCACTGAAGATACCCGAGTGGAAATGGGAAGAGATTGGTATGGATTTCATTACTGGATTGCCTCGCACCCAGAAAGGATATGATGCTATATGGGTGATTGTGGATAGATTGACTAAAGTGGCTCACTTTATTCCTGTCAAGACTACTTATAAAGGTTCTCAGCTAGCAGAATTATATATGGCTCGGATTGTGTGTTTACATGGAGTACCAAAGAAGATTGTGTCTGATCGAGGTTCGCAGTTTACCTCAAGATTTTGGAGAAGCTTTCATGAGAACATGAGTACGAAGTTGAATTTTAGCACGGCTTATCACCCTCAGACTGATGGACAGACTGAAAGAACTAATCAAGTATTGGAAGATATGTTGAGAGCAAGTGCCCTTCAGCATGGAGGAAGTTGGGATAAGAGCCTGCCTTATGCTGAGTTCTCGTATAATAATAGTTACCAGGCCAGTCTGAAGATGTCACCTTTTGAGGCTTTGTATGGGAGGAAGTGCAGAACTCCTCTATATTGGGATCAGACTGGGGAGAGACAGTTCTTTGGGCCTGAACTGATTCAAGAAGCAGAAGAACAAGTCCGAATAATTCGAGAGAATTTGAGAGTGGCTCAAACCAGGCAAAAGAGCTATGCTGATAATAGAAGAAGGCCACTGGAATTTGAAGAAGGAGATTATGTGTACCTCAAAGTGTCACCACTTCGTGGAATGAGGAGATTCAAAGTCAAGGGCAAATTATCCCCTCGCTACATTGGACCATTCTTGATCTTTAGAAGAGTTGGGGAGATGGCATACCAACTCGAGTTACCTGCTAGTCTATCGGATGTGCATAACGTGTTCCACGTGTCTCAACTTAAGAAGTGTCTCCGTGTCCCTGAGGAACAGTTACCAATGGAAGAGCTCAGTGTTCAAGGTGATTTGACTTACACGGAGTACCCGATCAAGATTTTGGATACATTGACTCGAGTTACAAGAAATAAGGTGATAAAGATGTGCAAAGTCCAATGGAGTCACCACGGTGAAGATGAAGCAACGTGGGAGAGAGAAGAAGAGCTTCGCATAGATTTTCCCCACCTTTTCCCTAGATCTTCTTAAATCTCGAGGACGAGATTATTTTTAAGGGGGGTAGGATTTGTAACACCCACTTTGTAATGACTAGAAATAATACCAAAAGAGAATCAATTTCTCTTTATGTGAGTTTGATCTTTATGCATCATCATATGAGAACACCATGTCCAAGAACAATTAATAAAAAGATATGCTACGAAATTGTTGCATCATGCTGAATATTTTATTTTTGTGTGCATTTTGTGACAAGAAAAATATTAAAGACCAAAAAGGGAATTTAAAACCTAAAAGAAATTCTTGAATCTAGAAAAGAAAAAGAAATGAATAATGTAAGGATTAAAATATGTAAATGAAGATACATTATTCCAACATTAGAGTGTGAATTTGTATCATGGACTCAAAACAGAAACTCACAATTCAAATTCAAATTTGGATTTAAAAGAGTTAAGGATAAAAGAAAACAGGAAATAAAATTAAAAAAAGGAATACATGGCAACTGGGCCGCAGATCACCTATTTGGCCCACCTGCGTTTTCCTCATGCGCGGCCCAGTCGTTTGCTGCACCCGCGCGTCGTCTTGAGTCACTGTCAAGTCGGGCCCACTTGCCAGCACCCTCTCTACTGCGCGCAAGCTCTCACTTCCGCGTGGGACCCGGATGTCAGGAACTCCTTCCCCCTCCCGTATCCACTTTTCTGTTGAGCGCCGTTTCTCTCCCAGGCGAGATTTCCGCAGTGCTCGATCCAGGGAGGAAATTCGTTGGATCCTCCACCTCTCTTGTTGACCGCTTCCCTCCCCGTGATACTCGCGTGCGGACTCGCCGAACGGAGCGCATGCGTGGGAGCCGTTCAACCACGGCGCGCGGGTATGTCGCCGTTGAGCTCGGATCCGCCTGAACCGTGGAAATAAAACCCATGGGCGCCGCGGCTCTCCCAGTTGACTCGCACGCCAGCCACTATCAACCGTCGTGCATCGCCACTGAAACCTCGCCCACGTACCGTCGACCTTGCTGCCGTAGGATCGCGATTGGGGCAAGCTTCGGGCCGCCGTCGTTGACCCGCGCCACCGTCGCCCCTCTGCTCCGATTGCCTCGTCCTGGGCGTTCGGGAGGTCGCAAGGAACACGCGCGGGGCAGTGACCGGGTGGGCGCGACATCGACCGGCCGGGAATTCCTCACCGTCGACCGAGTGCCGCCGTGGAGCCGTGACCTTCCGTGGACAGAGCTGTCACCGCATCAGATCGAGGTAATAAGCCCACGATCGGTTTCGCCTTGACCTCCTGTACGCGTAGCGCTAGGGAATCGGGAAATAATCGACTAGGCACGTAGTTGGGGAGCTCCGGCATGGCGCCGCCGCGGGGGAGACAGTCTCCGGTGACGGAGTTGGGCGGGGCGCGGCCGTGTAGCGTGTGCCGTTGGATTCATGCCCAACGGTGTAGATTAGATAGGGAGATAACGTTTCGGTGGATTGGATCCGGACCATCCATCCAGATCAGACGGGTGAAAAGCAATCGCAGGACTTTAAAATCGGGCCCGTTCAACTTTGATCCAACGGCTACCAGTGCGTACCGGTTCGGTATATAATAAATCTAATCTGGGCCCTCGGTTGGGAATCGAACGGCTAGGATCGCTTCATACCCCTACGCGGGTCCATTTTACTTAAGAGCCCCTCGGTTTCACTGAAATAAACCCGCCGTCCAGTGAACACTATGCGCTGTGTCTCGGGCAATTTGCCCCGAGCCCCCTGGGTTTCTCTAGATTTGAGGCCCAGTCCAGGACCTTATAAAACCAGAGAAAATGTTTATTAAATGGATTTTTAATAGGAAAATAATTACTAGAACTTTATAAATTCATAGAAAATTCATACTAACTCTAAATTAATCCATTCCAGTTCCTAAAATTTTGTAATTTTATTCTCTAGCACTTAGTGTCTCTGTTTTATCATGACAACAGTAAGAAATTTAATTCCTCACTTAATCCCACTTTAAAGCACATGAAACCTTTGAAAATGCATAACTTAAAATCTATAACTCCAAAAATTATGATTTCTGTTCCTAGGATTTTATTTTAATGTGTAGATTATTACTGTGTATTTTGTATATATGTTTGGTGTAATGTTAATTTCTCTATATGCACTGTGCTTGTTTGTATTGTGGCGAGTAGAAGAGCCCGTTGCTGAGGATCCTGGTGAGCAGCAGGTTGAGGTAGCTGAGCAGGAGCTCATTGAAGGCAAGTTGTGCCCTTGACCACTTTTTACCCAATAATGTTCTTTAATATCACTTATCCATGCATAGGTTAATTTTGATGGGACCCAATAGGTCACCCTAGATTGTTTATCTCATTACCTTGTTTACCCCTGAATCACTTGGGTAGTCTGCTATTGCTTTACATGGTTTTGGGATAATCATTTATTATATCTATGTTCCAATTATTCTTGTTATTCTGTTTATGTTCATGTTGAGATCATTAATGTTAATTGGAACATAGAGCTTAACTTGAGAACCACGTGCCACCACAAGGGAGGAATGGGACCCCTTGGCTGACTAATTAGGAAAGCTAGTGGAAGACTACCTTACCCGAAAGGGGCAAGGGCAGTAGGGGAGTGGTCAGTGTAGGGAGGTCCCTGGTTGATTTTGCTGCGATGGCAGTCAGCCAGGAACCCTGCATTGGAACTTCCTATAAACTGTAGCGGGTTTTCGGAAGCTAGTGGAACTTTGTAAAGGCCTCGTAGTGTTGCCCTGCCGCGCTTCCTAGGTAGAGGTGTATGGGATTCATGACCCCTTGGCAGATGGGTAACATGACTTGTGGGTAAAGGGTACAACCTCTGCAGAGTGTAAAACTGGTATACTAGCCGAGCTCACGGTCATAAGCAGCTCAGGACTCTCTGATGTTTAAATTATGGAACTTAAATTCAATCTTGTCATTTGCATTGCATGGGTTTGTTATTAACTTTGTTCTATTACTTTTATTATGGTTTGGTATTTACTTACACTTAGTAACTGCTAATAAAATTTTGACCAACTACTTAAAAGCAATGCTCAGCTTTAACCCCTATCATTGATTAGCCTTACACATCACATGAACTCACACCTTTGTGAGTTTATGTCCACTGGTTTCCCCACAACTTGTTGAGCTATGATCATGTGTGAGCTCACCCTTGCTGTCTCACACCCCCCCCCACAGGAGATGACCAGGTGGTTCAGGAGGAGCCGCCTAACACTGAGGAGTTCGATCTGATCTAGGTGGCGTTTCCCAGTCGACATTGGCGCCGACGATCCTTAGTTCGTTTTATCTTTATTATTCCATTTTGTAATAAGTCTTCCGCTATGTAATAAATACTCTGATGTTTTATGACATTTATCTCTATACACTCTGTTATTATATATGTTGTCTTCTTGGCGCATGTATGAGATGCACCCGGCTTTGTTCCTTAAAACCGGGTGTTACAAACACGGACTCTGTCGGTCACACCGAGGCTGTCCAATAAAGGGACAATTCCGGCCCAACATACCTCACATGCGTCGCATGTAAGGTGTGTTGGGCCGAAACGGGTGACGCCTAGGTTTCGTTTGTTGACACTACAATACACTATGAATAACTAGAATCATCGTTAACCATACTAGATACGAGACGTTAACTTAATTAGTTATGATTACTAATTAACCACACTAATACAATAGCCACTAATTAACCAAACTAATACAATAGCACTACAAAAAATCATTTCACGGGACCCTAAATCAAATAAAACAACCTTATTTTCGAGGGCTTAATAATTACCCTCGGAAATTAAAAGTTTAAATTATATAGCCACTAATAAATAAATTAAAACAAGCTAATTTAATTGCATAATTAAATTAAGCCGTCAGACATATCAAAACTAAACATTGCTACTAGCAAACAATATATATTTATACACAAAATTATACTAAAATTTTTAAAATTGCTCACTTTGCCGGACGATGAACCGGTGAAGCGAGCTCCGGCGGGGTCGGGGCGGGCGCCGGTGGCGTCGGGGACGGGGGCAGAGGCTCCGGCGGCCGTGGGCTGCGTCGGGGCGGCTCCGGTGGTGTCGGGGTGACTTCGGTGGAGTCGTGCTTGGGCTGCGCGTTGGGGCGGGAGGGGAGGTCGTCGGGCATGGGCTGTGCTTGGGCGGTGGTGCCTGGCGGCGGCGGAGTCACGGCGACGGCGTCACGGCGGCGGCGGCTTGCGTGCATATGGCTGCGCGCGGTAGAATGAAACGATGCGCGCTCGGGGGCGTCGGTTAAAACTCCTTATTTCCGACGGTGCCCAGGAGAGGCCGTCGGACATAAGCTTATGTCCGACGGCTGTTAGATGGACCGTCCGAGATAAGGTTATGTCCGACGGCCAGCCTGACAACCATCGGCTATTTACTATTATTTTCGACGGGCGCGTTTAGCCGTCGGACATAACCTTATGTCCGATGGTGGCCTAGGGGCCGTCGGACATAACGTGGCGGTCGAACGTTTCCTCTTTTACTGTAGTGGAAATCCTCCTCGGCGCCGTGTAGCTTCCCCATGGACATTGGACAGGCACACAGGCAGCATCGCGCGCTGGGATCCTCCTCGGCCACCAGCACCACCTAGCTTCTTCTCCTCTCTCTCCCTACACAGGGTAGCTTAGCTAGCGCATCTGTACATACAGGCGGCCACGAGCGGCGTATTGATCCTGGGATAGAATATTGTCGTACAGACCGTTGGGGACTTGGGGGTGGTGGCCGCTTGCTTGCTTGCTTTGCGCCATTCACGCCATTCATCAGCTATAATAGATGCGCCATTCACGCCAGGGCAGTAATAAATGTGCAGTAATTCTTTTCAGTCCTCACCAGGTGCTTGCTTGCTTTGCGCATCTGCATAAACTGTGTTGTACGAGAGGACTGTTCATGTTCATCTAAATTATAAGGAGCACACACAGTTCATGTGCATGTTCATGTGCATGTACGTATGTTCATCTAAATTAGTAGCTAGCATCTCTTTCTCCAGGTTGATTTGGGTTGGCTTTCATGCCGTCTTTATGGTACTAGAAAAGAAACAGCCCTATTGGGCGCTGTACAATTCACACAAGTAGCCAAGTAGGGGAACAAATTAAACTGGAGTACAAAGAAAGCCCGGCACACTGATGTGAGAGTAGATAAAGATACTGGTATCCTCGGTTACTTCAATGGAATCTGTGCCTAAACTGGAGTACAAAGTCTGTAGCGATGATGTTCACGGCGAGCAGCATGAGGCTGCGGAATCCCCAGGCCACACACATGTTTTGTACTGCTGTAGCATATTAGCCGGCTTCATCAGCTTACGGCAGTGACATCTATCGTCGGACTGAAGTCCAGGATCTTCCGAAGCATTGGTTTGCCGTGCTCCGTGTGCCTGCTGATGATCGGCATGTTCGCACTGTCAATCATGGAAAGGAAGTTCTTTGCAGGGGCACGGGGAGAGGACGGGGATACGGCTGCTTTGTTCGTAATTGGTAAGTACACAGCATAGAGGCAACATCAAGTTTCCATTTTCTAAAATAAAATGGTTGTGTTTAGAACAAAAGCATTCAGATAAAGGTTGAGGAGAATACCCACCTAGCAGCAGAAATTGTTGCATCTTCAATCCAACTTTCCTTGACATATACCTCTCATCTTTTGATATATTCTTTTTAACTTCAGCCTTTAAAAACGGAGATACTTTTTCAAGTTTTTCAAGAAGTTTTTCAGCTTTTACTTCCTCTGCTATGACCTGATAAATAGTTTGACTATATATACGTTTAGTTAGACATCAAGTTATGTATAAAAGAACAAATATGACAGCTGAAAGCATACCTGAGATAATCTGGTCTCAATATTCTTCGCAACAGTACTAAAAGATTCAGCTCTATTCTCTGTGACAGAAGTTATGTTTTGATCGTTACATAGTTTCCCCATCATAGCAAGTTGGCAAGTACATTGTCGGGACATCAATCACCAATACTAATTTAGTCATTAAAGCACTGTAACATTGCATCTAGTCAAAGAGTTCAGTGAGATCATGATCATGTTCTATCCCATTTTTACGAGTCATTGTTGTGATCTACACACTGCCCTAGTCCATTTTGCCATTCTGATCCATGAGATGATTCTTTATCCTTTGCACTACCTCCATCGTCATCGGGTGGTAAAGCATTGATGTCCAAACCTGCAGGACACATGGCATTCCATTATTCTTAATCAAGATGTTTGGATTCATCGCCAGAAGTGAATTTGAGTTACAAACCATTATAATTGTCTCTATTTATACAATTTCCTTCTGTACTATATGAGGTCTTCAATCCTTCATCGAAAGATTCATCCCTGCACCTATAGTTCCTGTAGATCCTGCTCTCTCATGTCGTTTTGGATTTTTTCAATTTGACCAAAGTCAATCTGACAAGCAACTTCAGCTGTGTGTGTTAAGATATTTACCTACTTATATCACATAGGTTTGACAATTAATATTGACCATGTTAACTAATAAGACCCAAACAGCTATTTTTTATAAACCAAAGTGGTTGATAAGAAAAATAAAACTATTAAAATGTCAAAAAATGAATAGGTAGATATACGTACTGCCCGTATCTTCCTTCGCAGCAGCTGCACATGGACATGAGCGAGAGGAGGTCCTACCAGAGCATAAGACAACATGATGTGGATAAAAAGATAAAATCTATGTGCTATTGTGACATGATATTTTTTAGATGGTTGCTAATATTATTTGGGTCCAGGATGCTATAGTGCTCCTTTGATAACGTTTTAAGTGCAAAGCACTCGACCTGAGTCCAAATATTACTATGAAAATGATATGATATACACAACCATACTGAAAGAAAAGAGGGACTTGGTTATACATGCTCCAAGCTGCAAACCACTTATATGTGCTCTGACCTGCCCTTTCCTGGTGGTAAGCTGCCGAAGGATGGTTTCCAGCTATGTTTTTCCAATAGTTGGTTCATCACCATGACATGGAAAGGAACACAGAAGGATAGAAAACATAATAAAGATAGAAATTTGAGCAGTTTAAAACGATATTTGATCAAGAAATTTCAAAGAAAATATAGGTTCTCACGTCTTCTCGTCTAGAAAGTGAATGCTAATATTACTAACCTCAGCTTCTAAAATCTCCAGGCTCAGAATCCCTCCAGAAAGTATTTCAAGCCCAAGTTATTTCAAGCAATACACACTCGAGTACGCAAACAATAAGCGAGTGAAAGAGTCGACTTTATCTAAAAGAATTATGGTACTATGGTAAAAACTAATGGTTTGGTTTGAAATCAACACCGAAAATAGGTCTTTCAATTCTTGTCTTACATTCTTTTAAAGACCTGATGCTCCTCAATTAGTTATGCAAATTGAGAATCACAGGAGGCAGCTGAAGCAGTTAGTAACAAAATACAAAACCAAAAAATCCAGAACACGATGATCCATCCGAGACATCGTAATCACCGTTCTCACACGCATAAGTATAATTGTATGATCAATGCCTTCAACAGCCTTGAGAAGAGGATCACTTTTGTGTTGCTGGATGGCCAGGTTCAGCACATGCTCATGTATATTGATTATTGAATGATGATTAATAAAAAGTTCCCACTACTCATGAACATGAAGTATATTTTATTTGTTCTCAGCTTGATTTATGTACAAATTTCATGCATGCACTGTTGAACATTTTTCTATGTATTTAGCGATTTCCTTTTTGTGAAGTACTCAAGGAAATATTATGTTATTGATGAGGATTTTATTCGAATAGAAAGGCTTTCTACAGCTCCTTCAAGTTGCAAACAATAAAAGTATCACCTATGAACTCTTATGTTCCTTCTAGTGGCGACCGAGGAAAACGTTGTGCACCACATAATATCATTTAACACAAAATTGAAAACAATTTTAGGCTCGTCTCACTACAAGTGGAACATTATAGCAAAAACTTGCAGCACCCAGCAACACATTTGCAATTGGACCATATAGATCTTCACACCGACAACTGGATGCAATTAATTCCCAAGTTTGTAAGACTGAAGGTCTAAGATACAGTATAGCACAACATAGCCTCACCAAAGGGGACTGGGGAGAGAATATTGTGCCTACCTTGGCATCCGCGAGGATCATTACCAGGTTGTCTGCATTCTTCCTCCTGATGCTCTTCTCATCGATGGTGGTAGTCTGAAACCACAGAAAGACAATCAAATCCCATAAATATTCCATTTCACCAGCAGAATCAGAGCGGACATTGGTGGGAGCACACGAAGGAGCAGCACAGCCCACCATAACTTAGAACTCCAACCCAATCTCCTCGAGGATGTGCTTTCACGCCACCAACGACGACCCTAGAATCAACTGCGACAGCTGAGGGATGAATACACATACGACAGAAGGCAGAAGTGTCATTGGGCCTAAAAGAATGACATTGCAAAACAATAATAGCAGAGGCTGATGTGTGATCCCTATGCTGGGCGGAGATTCCATGGAAGGCGGAGAATCCGGGGTCCAAAGTCGGTCGACGCAGTGGCCATAGCGGGATGAGGCAGAGATCGCTGGCCGGGTGAAGAAGGTAGAGGCCAGAATGGATCGGGCGCTAGGTCAGTCCTGTTCCACGCTGGTGTTGGATCCGGCGATGGTGGGGGACTGAAGCACGAAGATGCAGCTGCCAGAGCAAGTGTCGCGGAGGAGGAAAGGTGAGCGGCCATGGTGGAGGAGAGTATCGTCGACTCCTCCTAGTTCCAGCGGTGGTGGGGTTTCTGGGACGAGGATGGAGGCGGCGGCTAGGGTTTCGGGACAGGTGGGTTCCTGGGAGGAGACAGGAGAGGGATGGAAACATGTTCACAGGTAAGATGAATAAAGATTTCAGGTTCGAATGAAACCAATACCGCGGGTCCGTAGCCGGTACACAGAGCAACAAGGCCTTCAGCCTGGATCCGACGCTGGTGCAGTGGGCGGCCACGCGTTGACAGGCAGATGGCCTCCGAGTCCGTGAAGCAAGGAGAGGGCTCCAAAACCGGTCAGGTTTTAATAGTTTAGATTTAAGGAGCATGCACAGTGCATGTGTTGTATGAGAGGTCTTTCATGCCGTCTTTCTCCAGGTTGATTAGTAGCTAGCTGAGGGAGAGGCTAATGAAATTAGATTGTAGAGGAATGCGTAGGTCCATACAGAGAAGGTGAATATACAATTTATTTATTTATACTTTAGTAGTTCAGTACATGGAATTTCCCTCTTTTCTAAACATCGTTGGATGTTTGTACTGCATTCTCTTAGTCTTGTGTGCTACTAGTAACTAGTGCATGGAATCTGTTCTTACTGATGCTTATATGAACCAAATAATTTATTTATTTTCAGATTGTCTCTGCTCCAACAAGAGTAAGCGAAGAGCCTCCCCCATCCTGAGTGTTGATGTATGACTCATTTTATCAAGGTACTAGTCAAAACCTAAAGAAACTGAATTATATGAACTGCATAACTAGCTTTAGTAATTAGTTTTCCTTATTTCTCTTGATGCTACTTTTAGTTTTGCTATGGACATGAGCAAGAGATCACCTTAGGAGGAGGGAGGAGGATGATGATGACCTCTTCCTTTTGATTCTCCCTTCCCTACATCTTTTGTGCTATCTTGGACGTAATAAAAAGAAATTGAGGCATACATCAGTCCTGACTGTTGGGGACCATAATTAGGGGTAACCCTAAGACTCCTAATCTCAGCTGGTAACCCCCATCAGCACAAAGCTGCAAAGGCCTGAAGGATGCGATTAAGCCAAGGCTCGGTCCACTCAAGGGACACGACCTCGCCTCGCCAGAGCCTAGCCTCGGGCAAGGGCAGCCGACCCCGGAAGATTCACGTCTCGCCCAAGGACCCCCTCAAGCGACGGACACACCTTCGGCTCGCCCGAGGCCCAGTCTTAGCCAAGAAGCAACCTTGGCCAGATCGCCACACCGACCGACCGAATCGCAGGAGCATTTAATGCAAGGATGGCCTGACACCTTATCCTGTCACGCGCCCTTCAGTCGACAGAGCCGAAAGTGACCGCAGTCACTTCGCCGCTCCACTGACCGGCCTGACAAGAAGACAGCGCCGCCTGCGTCGCTCCGACTGCTGTGCCACTCGACAGAGTGAGGCTGACAGCAGCCAAGTCCGGCCTCAGGCGCCATAGGAAACTCCGCCTCGCCCGACCCCTGGGCTCGGACTCGGGCTCGGCCCCGGAAGACGACGAACTCCGCCTTACCCGACCCCAGGGCTCAGACTCGGGCTCGGCCCCGGAAGATGACGAACTCCGCCTCGCCCGACCCCTGGGCTCAGACTCGGGCTCGGCCCCGAAAGACGACGAACTCCGCCTTGCCCGACCCCAGGGCTCGGACTCAGGCTCGGCCCCGGAAGACGACGAACTCTGCCTCACCCGACCCCAGGGCTCGGACTCGGGCTCGGTCCCGGAAGACGACGAACTCCGCCTCGCCCGACCCTAGGGCTCGGACTCGGGCTCAGTCCCGGAAGACAACGAACTCCGCCTCGCCCGACCCCAGGGCTCGGACTCGGGCTCAGCCCCGGAAGACGACGAACTCCGCCTCGCCCGACCCCAGGGCTCGGACTCGGGCTCGGCCCCGGAAGACGACGAACTCCGCCTCACCCGACCCCAGGGCTCGGACTCGGGCTCGGCCCCGGAAGACGATGAACTCCGCCTCGCCCGACCCCAGGGCTCGGACACGGGCTCAGCCCTGGAAGACGACGAACTCCGCCTCGCCCGACCCCAGGGCTCAGACTCGGGCTCGGCCCCAGAAGACGACGAACTCCGCCTCGCCCGACCCCAGGGCTCGGACTCGGGCTCGGCCCTGGAAGACGATGAAATCCGCCTCGCCCGACCCCAGGGCTCGGACTCGGCCTTGGCCTCGGATGACAGTCTTCGCCTCGCCCGACCCGGGGCTCGGACACGACCTCGACCTCGGAAGACCGACTCGACCCCTACCTCGGAGGAGCCTCCACCTCGCCCGACCCAGGGCTCGGACCGACCACGTCACAGGGGGGCCATCATTACCCTATCCCTAGCTAGCTCAGGCTACGGGTAACAGGACCGGCGTCCCATCTGGCTCGCCCCGGTAAACAGATAATGATGGCGCCCCGCGTGCTCTATGACGACGGCGGCTCTCAGCCCCTTACGGAAGCAAGGAGACGTCAGCAAGGACTCGACAGCCCCGACAGCTGTCCTTCCGCAAGGCTCCAACGCTCCTCCGACGACCACGACATCACATGAACAGGGTGCCAAAACCTCTCAGGCTGCCACGACGGCATGTACTTAGGGCACTAGCTCCTCTCTGCTAGACACGATAGCGCACTGCTACACCCCCCATTGTACACCTAGACCCTCTCCTTACGCCTATAAAAGGAAGGTCCAGGGCTCTCTTACGAAGAGGTTGGCCGCGCGGGAGGACGGGACGGCGCGTAGAGTCCCTCGCTCTCCCCCACGCGGACGCTTGTAACCCCCTACTGCAAGCGCACCCGACCTGGGCGCAGGACAACACGGAGGCCACGGGTTTCCCCTTTTTCCCTCTCTTCTACCCCCTTCATGCTCCGTCTCACGCCGACCCATCTGGGCTGGGACACGCGGCGACAATTTACTCGTCGGTCCAAGGACCTCCCGGGGTCGAAACGCTGACAGTTGGCACGCCAGGTAGGGGCCTGCTGCGTGTTGACGAACAGCTTCCCGTCAAGCTCCAGATGGGTAGTCTCTAGCAACCTTTCCAACCCGGGACGGTGCTCCGTTTCGGGAGTCTTGAGTTCATGTCCCTCGACGGCAGCTACGACATGATACTCCTTCCTCCGCCGCGCGACGTCGACAATGGCGGCCGACAACCCGCCCGCCGGCGGCGGAATCGACGATGTCTTCCCCACGAGGTGGAAGAACAACATCCGAGTTTGTCCCATCACCTCCCCCGCCGACGGAGGAGGAGGCGGGGCAAACGTGGCCAAGCAGGAGGCAGCACCTCGTCGGCTGTCGGGCGAGTCGACGGCGCCAGCGCCGCGACGGGGGACACGTCGGGCGTCGACCTCGCGTCTGAGACGAAGACGAGCGCCGTTTGCCCGCAACATGCCAACTCCAAGCGGACGGACGATGCCAGCACGCTCGCAAAGGACTTGCTGGGCGTCACCCTCGTACCTGAGACGACAGTGTAGTCCGCCCCTGACGTGACTTCGTCACCACCTGTCGACCAAGAGGTACCGACCGATTCCCGTCTCGTACCTTTTGGATTCGGCCTCGACCCACCAAGCGACCCCGCTTTGGTGGAAGCCTTCATAGAGGCATGCACCAACCCTCCGGGGTATCATATGCGGTCACCCTGGGACCGGCTGACGGCCGTCTCGACCTACGAACCCTCGGGTTCCGAGGAAGATGACGAGCCCGACTTTGGTTGGGATTTCTCCGGGCTCAGTAACCCCAGTTCCATGCGGGACTTCATGACCACATGCGACTACTGCCTTCCCGATTGTTCCGACGGTAGCCGCAGCTACGGCGACGAAGACTGCGGCCCAAGTTGTGAATGTTTCCACGTCGATCTAGGGGGTCCCGACGAAGGCAACCATCTTGGTATACCGGAAAACGGTGATCCCCCTAGGCCTGCGCCTCGCGTTGACATCCTTCGGGAGCTAGCTGTGGTCCCAGTCCCTGCGGGGGGTCAGGACGCACAGCTCGAGCAAATCCGCGAGATGCAGGCCAGGCTCGACGAGGGAGCAGGAACACTTGAGCCGCTCCACCGGAACATCGGGCAGGAATGGGTAGACCAAGCTCCGGCCGGAGAAGCGCGTCATCTACCCCAGGGCATCCAGCTCCGCATCACCGACGACGTCAAGGCAAGGCCACCACCGGCTTCCAGTGGGGTCGGCTAGAACTTGGCTGCAGCAGCGATACTTCTCTGTGCAATGCCGGAACCATCAACCACCGAAGGGCGGCGGATCCGGGGAGAGCTCAAGAATCTCCTGGAGGATGCCGCGGTCCGACGGGCCGAGAGCTCTGCCTCCCGAAGGCAGGGATACCCCTCGGAGCATCGTGTCGCAACTTCCCGATTCATGCGGGAAGCCTCGGTCCACACCGGGAGCACGCTCAACACAGCGCCTGTGGCCCCGGGATGCCTCAGCAACGAGCACCACCACCGCAACCATCGAGCCCACCTCGACGAGAGGGTGCGCCGAGGCTACCACCCCAGGCGTGGGGGACGCTACGACAGTGAGGAGGATCGGAGTCCCTCGCCCAAACCACCCGGCCTGCAGGCTTTTAGCCGAGCCATACGACGGGCGTCGTTCCCGACCCGGTTCCGAACCCCGACTACCATCACAAAGTACTCGGGGGAGATAAGGCCGGAACTGTGGCTCGCGGACTACCGGCTGGCCTGCCAACTGGGTGGAACGGACGATGACAACCTCGTCATCCGCAACCTCCCCCTATTCCTCTCCGACTCCGCTCGGGCCTGGCTAGAGCATCTGCCTCCGGGGCAGATCTCCAACTGGGACAACCTGGTCCAAGCCTTCGCCGGTAACTTCTAGGGCACGTACGTGCGCCCTGGGAACTCCTAGGATCTCAGAAGCTGCCGCCAGCAGCCGGGAGAGTCTCTCCGGGACTACATCCGGTGATTCTCAGAGCAGCGCACCGAGCTGCCCAACGTCACCGATTCGGATTTCATCGGCGCGTTCCTCGCCGGCACCACCTGCCGCGACCTGGTGAGTAAGCTGGATCGCAAGACCCCCACCAGGGCGAGCGAGCTGATGGACATCGCCACCAAGTTTGCCTCTGGCCAGGAGGCGGTTGAGGCCATCTTCCGGAAGGACAAGCAGCCCTAGGGACGCCAGCCGGAAGATGTTCCCGAGGCATCCGCTTAGCGCGGCACCAAGAAGAAAGGCAAGAAGAAGTCGCAAGCGAAATGCGACGCCGCCGACGCGGACCTTGTCGCCGCCGCTGAGTACAAGAACCCCCGGAAACCTCCCGGAGGCGCCAATCTCTTCGACAAGATGCTCAAGGAGTCGTGCCCCTATCATCAGGGACCCGTCAAGCACACCCTTAAGGAATGCGCCATGCTTCGGCGCCACTTTCACAGGGCCGGGCCACCTGCGGAGGGTGGCAGGGCCCACCACGACGACAAGAAGGAGGATCACAAGGCAGAGGAGTTCCCCGAGGTCCGCGACTGCTTCATGATCTATGGTGGGCAAGTGGCGAACGCCTTGGCTCGGCACCGCAAGCAAGAGCGTCGGGAGGTCTGCTCGGTAAAAGTGGCAGTGCCAGTCTACCTACACTGGTCCGACAAGCCCATCACCTTCGACCAGGGCGATCACCCCGACCGCGTGCCAAGCCCGGGGAAATATCCGCTCGTTGTTGACCCCGTCATCGGCAACGTCAGGCTCACCAAGGTCCTCAAGGATGGAGGCAGCAGCCTCAACATCATCTACGCCGAGACCCTCGAGCTCCTGCAGATCGATCTGTCCTCGGTCCGGGCCGGTGCGACGCCTTTTCATGGGATCATCCCCGGGAAGCGCGTCCAACCCCTCGGACGACTCGATCTGCCCGTCTGCTTCGGGACTCCCTCCAACTTCAGAAGGGAAACCCTCACGTTCGAGGTGGTCGGATTCCGAGGAACCTACCACGCAGTGCTGGGGAGGCCATGCTACGCCAAGTTCATGGTCGTCCCCAACTACACCTACCTCAAGCTCAAGATGCTGGGCCCCAACGGGGTCATCACCGTCGGCCCCACGTACCGACACGCGTACGAATGCGACGTAGAGTGCGTGGAGTACGCCGAGGCCCTCGCCGAATCTGAGGCCCTCATCGCCGACCTGGAGAGCCTCTCCAAGGAGGCGCCAGACGTGAAGCGCCATGCCGGCAACTTTGAGCCAGCGGAGACAGTCAAGTCCGTCCCTCTCGACCCCAGCAACGACGCCTCCAAGCAGATCCGGATCGGCTCCGAGCTCGACCCCAAATAGGAAGCAGTGCTCGTCGACTTTCTTCGCGCAAACGCCGAAGTTTTTGTGTGGAGTCCCTCGGACATGCCTGGCATACCGAGGGATGTCGCCGAGCACTCGCTGGATATCCGAGCTGGAGCCCGACCCGTGAAGCAACCTCTACGCCGATTCGACGAAGAAAAGCGCAGAGCCATAGGCGAGGAGATCCACAAGCTGATGGCCGCAGGGTTCATCAAAGAGGTATTCCATCCCAAATGGCTTGCCAACCCCGTGCTTTGAGAAAGAAAGGAGGGAAATGGCGGATGTGTGTAGACTACACTGGTCTAAACAAAGCATGCCCAAAAGTTCCCTATCCTCTGCCTCGCATCGATCAAATCGTGGATTCCACTGCGGGATGTAAAACCCTGTCTTTCCTTGATGCCTACTCAGGGTATCACCAAATCAGGATGAAAGAGTCCGACTAGCTCGCGACTTCTTTCATCACACCTTTTGGCATGTACTACTATGTTACTATGCCATTTGGTTTGAGGAATGCGGGTGCGACGTACCAAAGGTGCATGAACCACGTGTTCGGCGAACACATTGGTCGAACGGTCGAGGCTTATGTCGATGACATCGTAGTCAAGACGAGGAAAGCCTCTGACCTCCTTTCCGACCTTGAAACGACATTCCGGTGTCTCAAGGCGAAAGGCGTAAAACTCAATCCCGAGAAGTGTGTCTTCGGAGTCCCCCGAGGCATGCTCTTGGGGTTCATCGTCTCCGAGCGGGGCATCGAGGCCAACCCGGAGAAAATCACGACCATCACCAACATGGGGCCCATCAAGGACTTGAAAGGCGTACAGAGGGTCATGGGATGCCTTGCGGCTCTGAGCCGTTTCATCTCGCACCTCGGCGAAAGAGGCCTACCTCTGTACCGCCTCTTAAGAAAGACCGAGTGCTTCACTTGGACCTCCAAGGCCGAGGAAGCCCTCGGGAACCTAAAGGCGCTCCTTACGAACGCACCCATCTTGGTGCCCCCCGCCGCCGGAGAAGCCCTCTTGATCTACGTCGCCGCTACCACTCAGGTGGTCAGCGCCGCGATCGTGGTTGAGAGACAAGAAGAAGGGCATGCATTGCCCGTCCAGAGGCCGGTTTACTTCATCAGTGAGGTACTATCCGAGACCAAGATTCGCTACCCGCAAATTCAGAAGCTGCTGTACGCGGTGATCCTGACGCGGCGGAAGTTGCGACACTACTTCGAGTCTCATCCGGTGACTGTGGTGTCATCCTTCCCCCTGGGGGAGATCATCTAGTGCCGAGAGGCCTCGGGTAGGATTGCAAAGTGGGCGGTGGAAATCATGGGCGAGACGATCTCGTTCGCCCCTCGGAAGGCCATCAAGTCCCAAGTCTTGGCGGACTTTGTCGCTGAATGGGTCGACACCCAGCTCCCGGCGGCTCCGATCCAGCCGGAACTCTGGACCATGTTTTTCGATGGGTCGCTGATGAAAACAGGGGCAGGCGCGGGCCTGCTCTTCATCTCGCCCCACGGGAAACACCTATGCTACGTGCTGCGCCTCCATTTCCCGGTGTCCAACAACGTGGCTGAGTACGAAGCTCTGATCAACGGGTTGCGCATCGCCATTGAGCTAGGGGTCCAACGCCTCGATGCTCGTGGCGACTCGCAGCTTGTCATCGACCAAGTTATGAAGAACTCCCACTGTCGCGACCCGAAGATAAAAGCCTACTGCGATGAGGTTCGGCGCCTGGAGGACAAGTTCTACGAGCTCGAGCTCAACCACATCGCCCGACGACACAACAAGACTGTGGACGAGCTGGCTAAGATAGCCTCGGGATGGACAACGGTTCCCCCGGACGTCTTCTCCCGAGACCTACATCAACCCTCAGTCAAGACCGACGACACGCCCGAGCCCGAGAAGGCCTCGGCCCAGCCCGAGGCACCCTCGGCACAGCCCGAGGCACCCTCAGCTCAACCCGAGGCACCCTCGGCCCCCGAGGGTGAGGCACTGCGCGTCGAGGAAGAGCAGAGTGGGGTCCAGCCTAATCGAAACTGGCAGACCCCGTACCTGCAATATCTCCACCAAGGAGAGCTGCCCCTCGACCGAGCCGAGGCTCGGCGACTGGCGCGGCGTGCCAAGTCGTTCGTCTTACTGGGTGACGGGAAGGAGCTCTACCACCGCAGCCCATCCGACATCCTCCAGCGATGCATATCCATCGCCGAAGGCCAGGAGCTCTTACAAGAAATACACTCTGGGGCTTGCGGTCATCACGCAGCGCCCCGAGCCCTTGTTGGAAACGCCTTCCGACAAGGTTTCTACTGGCCGACCGTGGTGGCCGCCGCCACTAGAATTGTCCGCGCCTGCCAAGGGTGTCAATTCTACGCGAGGCAGACCCACCTGCCCGCTCAGGCTCTGCAGACAATACCCATCACCTGGTCGTTTGCTGTGTGGGGACTGGACCTCGTTGGTCCCTTGCAGAAGGCACCCGGGGGCTACACGCACCTGCTGGTCGCCATCGACAAATTCTCCAAGTGGATCGAGGTCTGACCCCTGAACAGCATCAGGTCCGAACAGGCGGTGGCATTCTTCACCAACATCATCCATCGCTTTGGGGTCCCGAACTCCATCATCACCGACAACGGCGCCCAGTTCACCGGCAGAAAGTTCCTAGACTTCTACGACGATCACCACATCCGGGTGGACTGGGCCGCCGTGGCTCACCCCATGACGAATGGGCAGGTGGAACGTGCCAACGGCATGATTCTGCAAGGACTCAAGCCGAGGATCTACAGCGACCTCCACAAGTTCGGCAGGCGATGGATGAAGGAACTCCCCTCGGTGGTCTGGAGTCTGAGGACAACGCCGAGCCGAGCCACGGGCTTCACACCATTCTTTCTAGTCTATGGGGCCGAGGCCATCTTGCCCATGGACTTAGAATACAGTTCCCCGAGGACGAGGGCGTACGACGACCGAAGAAACCAGACCGACCGAGAAGACTCACTGGACCAGCTCGAAGAGGCTCGGGACATGGCCTTACTACACTCGACGCGGTACCAGCAGTCCCTGCGACGCTACCACGCCCGAGGGGTTCGGTCCCAAGACCTCCAAGTGGGCGACCTGGTGCTTCGGCTGCGACAAGACGCCCGAGGGCGGCACAAGCTCACGCCTCCCTGGGAAGGGTCGTTCGTCATCGCCAAGGTTCTGAAGCCCGGGACATACAAGCTGGCCAACAGCCAAGGCAAGGTCTACAGCAATGCTTGGAACGTCCGACAGCTACGTCGCTTCTACCCTTAAGATGCTTTCAAGTCGTTCGTACACCTCGTTCACACACAAAGTCTAACCATCAAGGAAGGGTCAGCCTTACCTCGGCAAAGCCCGACCCTCCCTCGGGGGCTAGAAGGGGGGAACCCCCTCTGCGTCAAAATTTTCCTCGAAAAAAGACTTCCATCAAAAAGGCTTTCGCGTCCCCCGGCTATATCAGTAACAGGACCCCAAGAAATGAATAAGGGTGCATGTAAGTGGCAAGGCCGACCGAGCCGAGGGACTCCTATGCCTCTGGGATACAGATACCTCACTCGTCGCCTACCACGAAAAATGACTCTTACTTGGGCAAGCTACCCTGCTACTGACGAACGGGTCCGGATACGCAAAACAGAAGGAAAAGAAACACAACCTTATATAACGATAATAAAGTGTTCGGGCCTTGGCGGCCACAAAAGACACATATGCATTCAAAGAAAACTGCTCCGGCAGAATCAGGCATCGCCCGGAGAAGGAGCCGCGCCCTCGGCTTCGTCTCCACCCTCGGCAAGATCCGCCCCGACCTCGGATGACGGCACAAGCAGGAGGATCTTTGCCTCGAAGGTGGTTGCCAGCACCACGCTTGGGCCCGCGGCGGCCGCGTCAAGCCTCTGGACTTCAGCCAGGGCGGCTTCATCTTCGTCGGGGAGGCAATACCCCTCGCTGACCCGCTCCAGATCCACGTCATAGTGGGAAGCAAGCACGATGAAGGCCCGCCTGACGCCGTGATGCAGCGCCTCGCGAAGTCTGCCACGCGCATGGTCACCCAAGGCCTGCAGGCGACTTTGAGGGGAGCTTTCCGAGGGGACGTCGTCAAAGCCAAAGACCCGGCAGAAGGCCGAGATGGCCTCGGACATGGCCGCGTGGTCGGCTTCCCTCTGCTCGGCTGCCTGAGCAAGCGCCTTGGTGGACTTATCAAGGGCAGACTCGAGCTCTGCGAACAGCCAAAGCGAAAGACCTCAAACACGAGTTGAGGAACCGAGCTGAAACAAAATCTTAAAACAGTCGAGACATACCTTCGGCTCGGGCACACTGCTCCGAGGATGCGGCTTGGGCCACGGCGAGGTCTGCTGCAAGGGCTCCAGCCTGAGCAGACGCCTCGGCTAACTGGACTCCAAGAGCCTCAGCCCGGTTTTCGGCCTCGTCGGCCCGGCCCCGAGATTGGTCCCGCTCGCCGGTGACCTGGACAAGCTCCGACTGCCGCCACTACGCCTCTGCGCGTGCCGCCGCCGCCTCTGCTCCCAGATCGACACAGAGCAACCAAAGGTCCGCCACCTCGGCGCTCTGTTGGGAGAGGCGCGTGGTAGCACTGGCAAGCGTGGTCCTCAGGGACCGTAGCGAACCCCAGACATCAACCTCTAGGCGGATGAACGACGACTTGGCGGCGCTCAGATCCGTCAGATCCTGAGGGAAGGAAGCAGGGCGTCACAAAGAATGCCTTAATCACGAGAAAGGTATGCCTGAAATCATTACCTAGAGGATCTTGGTAATGTCCCTACAAAGGACCTCCAAGGTCGACTGAAGCGATCCCACTGTTTCCTCGGCACACTCACGAAGCCCGTCCCAAGACTGCTCCTCTCGCTCATCGTCAAGAACGAAGAGGGCATCCGAGGCCCCACGGGTCTGGAACCGAAGCAACTGGCGCCGCCCCTCGGAACTGCGCCGCGCGGGGACAAGGCTACCGCTCGACGGGGCGGGTCGCGGTTCCGCGCCCCCTCCTCCAAGGCACCAAGTGGCGACGCCTCGGCCATCTCAACATCGGCGGCGACGGGTGGCTCCACGGCCGGAACGGCAACGGCCTCGGCAGCAGCCGGCGCCAGCGTCGGCAGCGTGTCTGGTGAGCCCGAGGCCACGGCCACGCCAGCAGCCTCCCCCAGCATGACGGTCGCTTCGACAGAGGAGTCAGCCTCGGGAGCTCGCCCCGCGGCAACTGGTGCCGCCTGAGCCCCCCGCTATGGGGCGTCTTGCGAGGAGGTCAGCCGGCCGGTGAGGCCCGGCGCGACACTAGCTGCGGAAGCCGACGCCGTCTTGAGGACCTTCCGGGGAGCCAGACCGGTCGAACCGTGCCTCCGCTTGCTAAGGAGAAAAGGAAAATCAGGGTCAGGACATACGAAGGAGGAGCCAGGACGAAGATATCCTAAGACGCTTACCCACTCCGGGCCATGATCAGTCACGCCTGTGGGGAGGTCTCCCGAACCTCGATCCCCGAAGGTACCACCGAGGTCTGCCCCGCTGCCGGCTTCGGTGCTGTCCTCGCCTTGGGCGCCCTAGACACCCGAGGGACGGACTGCCCAGACACAACCACGACGACCTGAGGATCGCCCTCCTGCGCAGTCGGCACAGGCAACAGTTCTCGGGGAACAAGCGGCTCGGCCTGACTCCCCGGGGTCACCTCAACCACCTCGGCTGAGGGGTCAAGTACCCCCTCGGTCTGCCCCCACTCTTCGGACCGGGGCCCCGACGTCCTGGCTCCGGATACCGACGGCACCTGCCCGCTCGGGGGCTGGCTTGACGATCCCTGGCCCGGCCTGAGATCCGGGCTGAGGCCGAGACGGGCAGCCATGTTGTCGTCTTCATCATCGTCTTCATCGTCGTCGTCATCGTCAGGCGTCTCCGACGATGGCTCCCTCGGGAGTCCATCCCTCTCCTGCCGACGACGGAGCCTTTCCAAGGCGTCTCGTGCCCGCGTCCGCTCGCAGGCCCGAGCCTTCTTCGCGTCCTTCTCCTTCCACTTCTCCGCGGCGACCCTCCACGCGGCTCGGTCCACCGCGTCCTCTAGGACCGGTGGCAGGAAAGGCTTGTGAGCCCCTACCTCCTGGAGACGGACGAAGAGTCTCGACTGTGAGGACCAAGGGCAATCCGACACAAGAAGAGAGAAGGAGTGGACACTCACCAGGGACACACACCCGTGATCGGGACGCATCAAGAGCTGGGAGAGGGCGTCGGCGTCCGGCTTCCCCAACGTGCCAGCTACCCGCCTGTGGAGGTCTTCGACGGGAAGGGGATCCGAGGACATCCGCGAACCCTCCAAGTCGACCCCCGGCGTCATCTCCCAAAGCGGCAGCCGCCGCTCCGTCAAAGGGAGCACCCTCTGGCGATGAATGGTGGCAACCACCCCCGCGGCGGTGAGCCCTCCTTTCTGCAGCTCCTCTAGGGCCTTCAGAAGGGGCTGGAGATTCTTCTGTCTGTCGCGCGGGGTCCCATAGCGCCAGTTATCGGCGGCGGCGGTCACCACTCGCTGAGAAAACGACGGGAGCCTCCCATCGTCATTTCGGAGATAGAACCACCGGCGCTGCCACCCTTTGTTCGAAGACGCGAGGACGGTGGGGATGTACTGCTGCGCCCGCGCCTGCCTCAGCTGGAGGATGCAGCCACCGCCCCGCACCGCCATGCGGACCCTTCTTTCCCCCATCGGCGAGGCAAAAAGCTCCGCGGAGAAGAGATGGGTCCACAGGTCCCAGTGAGGGTCAATCCCCAAGTATCCTTCACAAACCACCACAAAGATGGCAGCTTGCGAGATGGAGTTGGGACTGAGGTTGTGCAGCTCCACCCCATAGACATGCAGAATCGCCCGCATAAAACGGCTTGCCGGCACTCCGAACCCCCGCTCGTGAAAGGAGACAAAGCTCACGACATACCCCGGCGGCGGAGACGGGGCGGCTCTGCTCGAAGGGGCCATCCACTCCTGCTGCGAGTCACCGGAGAGAGGGCGAAGCAAATCATCAGCAACAAGGGCCTCCAGTTCATCCACCGTGACGGTGGAGAAAGGCCATGGATCGCGCGACGGAACAATGGTCACCCGGTCGGCCATCACCAAGCAGAAGAGGTGGCGGCGGAGGAACTAGGTGCGCGGTTTCCTTTCTCTGGCTATTCCCTCGGGTTGCGAAAACCTAAGTGGGAGGCAAGCAGCTGAGTAAAGAACCGTCACCAGCCCCTCTCCCGAATATATAAAGGCCCAGGCGAGACCCATTCAACACTTCGCCCGAACCCGCCGCAAGATTCAAAACTCAAAGCGAGACGCCCGTCCCTCGAACGGCTCACGCACGCGCAACGGCCGCCCCGTGAACCACTCGTCCCGTCGCATTAACTCTGCGGCAGGACAGGCGGCACCTTTGGCAGGCGAAGCAGGCGACGCTTCACCTCCGCCATAATGACCACGTCAAAAGAGGTGCGCCACGTCATTCGATTTCGTATCCTTTTCACTTCCTCTTTCTCTCTCTTGCCTCAGGGGTCGGGAAAGGGGATACTCCGAAATGGATCCTTCTCCGCGAAGGAAGCGGGCCCCGAGCCCCCCTACTGATCAGAGGTTCAAAGGCTGGCCCCTCGGAAGGGTTCAACAGCCACCTCAGAGCAATCGGGCTCCGCGCCCACTACTGGTCAGAGGTTCGAAGGCTGGCCCCTCGAAAGGATTCAACGGCCGCCTCAGGCCACTTGGGCTCCGCGCCCACTATTGATCAGGGGTTCGTAGGCTGGCCCCCGAAGGGTTCGACAGTCGCCTCAGACGTAGAGCAAGGGATGACCCTGGGTACGTTCGATACATAACCGAGGCTCGGGCTGCGCTCCCGAGGTACCCTAGGACATTTCCGAGACCAACGGGAACGACTTTGTAACGGAATCCCACCAGAGGGAGGCATCGAGCCCTCGGACCCCGTCAAAAGGGGACCGGGTCCGGCAAGTCACCCGCAGGTACTTTTGGAGCGCGCCTCCGGGCCACTAGCCGACTCCTAACAAATGGGGCACGGGCGTCCACTCGGATTACCCGTTAGCAACTCACTGGAGACACCATGTTCGGCGCCCTCCGAGGGCAACATGGCGCTTTCCCCCCTCCTCCTTGCGAAAAGGCGACGCAGGGGCGTATGTAAAAAGCCGAGTCTGTCCCTGACCGTCCTCTCGCTCTGTGCGGAGGCTCGGGGCTGCTCTCGCAAACCCGGCTCCGACTAAACCGTTGACAGCGTCAACATACCAGCCCAAGAACTTGGGACTCGACTGTGCACCCGGGCTACGGCCAGTTCGCATGAGGGAATAGCCAGACCGGCTGAAGCGTAACGAAACGTACTAAGACCTCGAAGGAGTCAAACTACTCCTCCGAGGCCTCGGGGGCTACACCCAGCGGGTGCGGTCTCGCGCACCCACCGGAACAAAAAGCAACCAAGGAAGGTCGGTCCCCTTGCAAAAAAGTGCGACAAAAGCCTCCAAGCGAGTATCAACACTCCCTTCGAGGCTCGGGGGCTACTGTCGGGGACCATAATTAGGGGTACCCCCAAGACTCCTAATCTCAGCTGGTAATCCCCATCAGCACAAAGCTGCAAAGGCCTGATGGGTGCGATTAAGCCAAGGCTCGGTCCACTCAAGGGACATAACCTTGCCTCGCATGAGCCCAGCCTCGGGCAAGGGCAGCCGACCCCGGAAGATTCACGTCTCGCCCGAGGACCCCCTGAAGCGACGGACACACCTTCGGCTCGCCCGAGGCCCAATCTTCGCCAAGAAGCAACCTTGGCCAGATCGCCACACCGACCGACCGAATCGCAGGAGCATTTAATGCAAGGATGGCCTGACACCTTATCCTGTCACGCGCCCTTCAGTCGACAGAGCCGAAAGTGACCGTAGTCACTTCGCCGCTCCACTGACCAACCTGACAAGAAGACAGCGTTGTCTGCGTCGCTCCGACTGCTGTGCCACTCGACAGAGTGAGGCTGGCAGCAACCAAGTCCGGCCTCGAGCGCCATAGGAAACTCCGCCTCGCCCGACCCCTGGGCTCGGACTCGGGCTCGGCCTCGGAAGACGACGAACTCCGCCTCACCCGACCCCAGGGCTCGGACTCGGGCTCGGCCCCGGAAGACGACAAACTGAGAGCACCTAGAGGGGGGGGTGAATAGGTGATCCTGTGAAACTTTAAAACTTAAGCCACAAAAACTTGTTAAGTGTTAGTACAATAATCACCAAGTGGCTAGAGAGGAGTCTTCAACAAAACACAATACCACAAGAGATCAAACACAGAGATGACACAGTGGTTTATCCCGTGGTTCGGCCAAGACCAACGCTTGCCTACTCCACGTTGTGGCGTCCCAACGGACGAGGGTTGCAATCAACCCCTCTCAAGCGGTCCAAAGACCAACTTGAATACCACGGTGTTTTGCTTTGCCTTTCAATATCCCGTGTGCAAGGAATCTCCACAAATTGGAGTCTCTTGCCCTTACAAGTATATGATCACAAAGAAGCACAGAGTAAGGGAGGGAAGCAACACACACAAATCCACAGCGAAATGCGCACACAAACGGCCAAGAATCGAGCTCGAATGACTATCTCAAAGTTCTCACTAGAACGGAGCTCGAATCACTTAGAATCACAAACGAATGCGCAAAGAATGAGTGTGGATGATCAAGAATGCTCTAAGGTTGCTTGGATGTCTCCTCCATGCGCCTAGGGGTCCCTTTTATAGCCCCAAGGCAGCTAGGAGCCGTTGAGAGCAAATCTGGAAGGCTATCCTTGCCTTCTGCCGTCGGGTGCACCGGACAGTCCGGTGTACACCGGACACTGTCCGGTGCCCGATTTCTTTCCTTAAACAGTGCTGCCGACCGTTGCCGACCGTTGCAGATCTGGGAGCCGTTGGCGCACCGGACATGTCCGGTGCACACCGGACAGTCCGGTGCCCCCTTCCGACCGTTGGCTCGGCCACGTGTCCCGCGCAGATTGCGCGGCCGACCGTTGGCCCGGCCGACCGTTGGCTCACCGGACAGTCCGGTGCACACCGGACAGTCCGGTGAATTTTAGCCGTACGCCGTCGGCGAATTCCCGAGAGCAGCCAGTTCACGCTGAGTCGGCCTGGCGCACCGGACACTGTCCGGTGCACACCGGACAGTCCGGTGTGCCAGACCGAGCTGAGTCTTGGCTGTACACAGCCAAGTCTTTTTCTCCTCTTTTCTTTTCTTCTTCTTTCTGTTTCTAACACTTAGACAAGTATATTAGTACACAAAACCAATGTACTAAGGCTTAGAACCATACCTTTACTTCATGATTTGCACCTTGTTCATCCATGGACATAAAATCACATTTAAGCACTTGTGTTGGCACTCAATCACCAAAATACTTTAGAAATGGCCCAAGGGCACATTTCCCTTTCAATCTCCCCCTTTTTGGTGATTTATGCCAACACAACATAAAGCAAGTAGAACAAGTACAAAAACACTTCAAATAAGAACTCAAATTATTTTGATTCATTTTTGACATATATGGATCACTCTATGCCACCACTTGGTTTGTTTTTGCAAATCAAACTCGAATCTCTATCTCTAAGTCAAACACACATGTTGAAGCATAAAGAGAGTCATTTCAAAAGAGATTGATCAAAGATTTCAAAAACTCCCCCTTTTCCCATAATTACTACTTCACCCCACAAGAAGCCAACTTTTGACAAAAGAGACAATAAACGAGTTTTGACAAACCAAAAGCTCTACTCTACTATTTTCAAATTTCTTAAGTGGTAGCTGATCCATTTATTGCTTTGGCCTTTATTTTCTCCCCCTTTGGCATCAAGCACCAAAACGGGATCAATCTTGGCCCTTTAACCCCATTGCCTCACCAAAATCTTCAATTAAGAGCAAATGGCAATAAGAGTTCATGAGATGGACTTGGAATAAGTTACCCTCTCATCGGAGTGCAGTGGAAGTCTTTCATGGTCCAAGTCCACCTTTTCCCTTTCAATTCTCCTTCGAGACTAAATCAAGCAAACTCAAGCATATGGTTAGTCTCAAAGGGTCAAGTTGTAACACATCTCCCCCTAAACATGTGCATCACTTTGCAACGGACTTGTGAGGTCCAGGGAGTGTTTGTACAACTTGAGCACCATAGTAAGCAACAAAATGCAGAATGGACATGATCAAAGGCATAAACACATGTATGCTACATTTCAATCCAAGTTCCGCGAATCTAAGATATTGAGCTCACTACGCAGCCTGCAAAAGGTCTTCTCATCTAAAGGCTTGGTAAAGATATCGGCTAGCTGGTTCTCGGTGCTAACATAAAACACTTCGATATCTCCCTTTTGCTGGTGGTCTCTCAAAAAGTGATGTCGGATGTCAATGTGCTTTGTGCGGCTGTGCTCAACAGGATTTTCCGCTATTCGGATAGCACTCTCATTATCACATAGGAGTGGGACTTTGCTCAGATTGTAGCCAAAGTCCCTGAGGGTTTGCCTCATCCAAAGTAGTTGCGCGCAACACTGTCCTGCGGCAACGTACTCGGCCTCAGCGGTGGATAGGGCAACGGAGGTTTGTTTCTTAGAGTTCCATGACACCAGGGACCTTCCTAAGAATTGGCACGTCCCCGATGTACTCTTCCTATCGATCTTACATCCAGCATAGTCGGAATCTGAGTACCCAATCAAGTCAAAGTTAGACCCCTTTGGATACCAGATCCCGAAGCAAGGCGTAGCAACCAAATATCTAAGAATTCGCTTCACCGCCACTAAGTGACACTCCTTAGGATCAGATTGAAATCTGGCACACATGCATACGCTAAGCATAATATCCGGTCTACTAGCACATAAATAAAGTAAAGACCCTATCATTGACCGGTATGCTTTTTGATCAACGGACTTACCTCCTTTGTTGAGGTCGGTGTGTCCGTCGGTTCCCATCGGCGTCTTTGCGGGCTTTGCGTCCTTCATCCCAAACCTCTTTAGCAAATCTTGCGTGTACTTCGTTTGGGAGATGAAGGTGCCGTCCTTGAGTTGCTTCACTTGAAATCCAAGGAAGTAGGTCAACTCGCCCATCATCGACATCTCGAATTTCTGCGTCATCACCCTGCTAAACTCTTCACAAGACTTTTGGTTAGTAGAACCAAATATTATGTCGTCGACATAAATTTGGCACACAAAAAGATCACCATCGCAAGTCTTAGTAAAAAGAGTTGGATCGGCTTTCCCAACCTTGAACGCATTAGCAATTAAAAAATCTCTAAGGCATTCATACCATGCTCTTGGGGCTTGCTTAAGTCCATAGAGCGCCTTAGAGAGCTTACACACGTGGTCGGGGTACCGTTCATCCTCGAAGCCAGGGGGCTGCTCCACGTACACCTCCTCTTTGATCGGCCCGTTGAGGAAAGCGCTCTTCACATCCATTTGGTACAACCTGAAAGAATGGTGAGCGGCATATGCTAGCAAGATACGAATTGATTCTAGCCTAGCCACAGGAGCAAACGTCTCCTCAAAGTCCAAACCTGCGACTTGGGCATAACCTTTTGCCACAAGTCGAGCCTTGTTCCTCGTCACCACCCCGTGCTCGTCCTGTTTGTTGCGGAACACCCACTTGGTCCCCACAACATTTTGCTTGGGACGTGGCACCAGTGTCCAAACTTCGTTGCGCTTGAAGTTGTTGAGTTCCTCCTGCATGGCCAACACCCAGTCCGGATCTAGCAAGGCCTCCTCTACCCTGAAAGGCTCAATAGAAGAGACAAAGGAGTAATGTTCACAAAAATTAACTAGTCGAGACCGAGTAGTTACTCCCTTGCTAATGTCACCCAGAATTTGGTCGACGGGATGATCCCTTTGAATCATCGCTCGAACTTGGGTTGGAGGTGCCGGTTGCGCTTCTTCCTGCATCACTTGATCATCTTGTGCTCCCCCTTGATCACACGCCTCCTTTTGATGAACCTGTTCATCGTCTTGAGTTGGGGGATGCACCGTTGTTGAGGAAGAAGGTTGATCTCGTTCATCTTGTTCCTGTGGCCGAACGTCTCCAATCGCCATGGTTCGTATCGCGGCCGTTGGAACATCTTCTTCATCTACATCATCACAATCCACAACTTGCTCTCTTGGAGAGCCATTAGTTTCATCAAATACAACGTCGCTAGAGACTTCAACCAAACCCGATGATTTGTTGAAGACCCTATACGCCTTTGTATTTGAATCATAACCTAATAAAAACCCTTCTACAGCTTTGGGAGCAAACTTAGAATTTCTACCCTTCTTCACTAGAATGTAGCACTTGCTCCCAAAAACACGAAAGTAAGATACATTGGGTTTGTTACCGGTTAGAAGCTCATACGACGTCTTCTTGAGGAGGCGGTGAAGGTAGACCCTGTTGATGGCGTGGCAAGTCGTGTTCACGGCTTCCGACCAAAAGCACTCGGGGGTCTTGAATTCTCCAAGCATCGTCCTTGCCATATCGATTAGCGTCCTGTTCTTCCTCTCTACCACACCGTTTTGCTAAGGTGTGTAGGGAGCGGAGAACTCGTGCTTGATCCCTTCCTCCTCAAGGAACTCCTCCACTTGAAGATTCTTGAACTCGGACCCGTTGTCGCTCCTTATCTTCTTCACCTTGAGCTCAAACTCATTTTGAGCTCTCCTGAGGAAGCGCTTGAGGGTCCCTTGGGTTTCAGACTTATCCTGCAAAAAGAACACCCAAGTGAAGCGGGAAAAGTCATCAACAATAACTAGACCATACTTACTTCCTCCTATGCTCAGATAGGCGACGGGTCCAAAGAGGTCCATATGCAGCAGCTCCAGAGGTCTTGACGTGGTCATCACATTCTTGCTATGATGTGCTCCTCCCACTTGTTTACCTGCTTGACAAGCTGCACAAGGTCTATCTTTTTCGAAATAAACATTTGTTAGACCTATCACGTGTTCTCCCTTTAGAAGCTTGTGGAGGTTCTTCATCCCCACATGTGCTAAGCGGCGATGCCACAGCCAGCCCATGCAAGTCTTAGCCATTAAGCATGCATCTAGACCGGCCTCTTCTTTTGCAAAATCAACTAAGTAAAGCTTGCCGTCTAGTACACCCTTAAAGGCTAGTGAACCATCACTTCTTCTAAAGACAGACACATCTACATTTGTAAATAAGCAGTTATATCCCATATTGCATAGTTGACTAACATATAGCAAATTATAACCAAGAGACTCAACTAAAAACACATTGGAGATTGAGTGTTCATTAGAAATTGCAATTTTACCTAACCCTTTTACCTTGCCTTGATTCCCATCACTGAATATAATTGAATCTTGGGAATCCTTATTTTTGATGTAGGAGGTGAACATCTTCTTCTCCCCCGTCATATGGTTTGTGCATCCGCTGTCGATAATCCAGCTTGAACCCCCGGATGCATAAACCTGCAAGGCAAATTTAGGCTTGGGTCTTAGGTACCCAACTCATGTTGGGTCCTACAAGGTTAGCACATATATCCTTAGGGACCCAAATGCAAGTTTTATCTCCCTTGCATCTTGCCCCTAACTTCCTAGCAATTACCTTCTTACCCTTTCTACAAATAGCAAAGGGAGCATTGCAAGCATAATAAATGGTAGAAGGTTTGTTCACAACTTTTCTAGGAACATGAGCAAAATTTCTCCTAGGCATATGCACAACATTTCTCCTACACATATCTCTATCATGCTTATAGGAAGAACTAGAAGCAAACATGGCATGAGAATCATAAACATGTGAATCAAAGTCATTATAAGCATTTCTAGCATGTCTCCTATCATGGTACAAGAAAGCATGGTTCTTTTTAGCACTACTAGCCATAGGGGCCTTCCCTTTCTCCTTGACGAAGATGGGAGCCTTATGGCTTGTTAAGTTCTTGGCCTCTCTCTTGAAGCCAAGACCATCCTTAATTGAGGGGTGTCTACCAACCGTGTAGGCATCCCTTGCAAATTTTATTTTATCAACTTCACTCTTGCTAGTCTTAAGTTGAGCATTAAGACTAGCCACTTCATCATTTAGTTTTGAAATTGAAACTAAGTGTTCACTACAAGCATTAACATCAAAATCCTTACACCTAGTGCAAATTGTAATATTTTCAACACAAGAGTTACTTGCTACTTCTAGTTTAGCAGTTAAAACATTAATTTCACCTTTTAAAGAAGAAATGGTTTCATTACAAGTAGAAAGTTCACAAGAAAGTATTCCATTTCTTTTAACTTCTAGAGCAAGTGAATTTTGTGCACTAACAAATTTATCATGTTCTTCATATAAAAGGTCTTCTTGTTTCTCTAAGATTCTATCCTTTTCATTTAAGGCATCAATCAACTCATTAATCTTAGCTATCTTAGTTCTATCCAATCCCTTGAATAAACTAGAGTAATCAATTTCATCCTCACTAGATTCATCATCACTAGAAGAATCATAAGTATTAGCATTACGAATGATTACCTTCTTTTCCCTTGCCATGAGGCAAGTGTGATGCTCGTTGGGGAAGAGAGCCGATTTGTTGAAGGCAGTAGCGGCGAGTCCTTCGTCGTCGGAGTCGGACGAAGAGCAATCCGAGTCCCACTCCTTTCCAAGGTGTGCTTCACCTTTGGCCTTCTTGTAAACTTTCTTGTTCTCTCTCTTCCCGTTTTTCCCTTGCTCCTGGTCACTATCATTTTCGGGACAGTTAGCAATAAAATGACCAACCTTACCACATTTGAAGCATGAGCGCTTCCCCTTTGTCTTGGTCTTGCTTGTCTGCCCCTTGCGACCATTTAGCGCCGTCTTGAATCTCTTGATGATGAGAGCCATCTCTTCATCATTGAGCCCGGCCGCCTCAACTTGCGCCACCTTGCTAGGTAGCGACTCCTTGCTCCTTGTTGCCTTGAGAGCAATGGGTTGAGGCTCGTGGATTGGACCGTTCAACGCTTCGTCGACGTATCTTGCCTCCTTGATCATCATCCGCCCGCTTACGAATTTTCCAAGTACTTCCTCGGGCGTCATCATTGTGTACCTGGGATTCTCACGAATATTGTTCACGAGATGAGGATCAAGAACGGTAAAGGACCTTAGCATTAGGCGGACGACGTCGTGGTCCGTCCATCGCGTGCTTCCGTAGCTCCTTATTTTGTTGATAAGGGTCTTGAGCCGGTTGTACGTTTGAGTTGGCTCCTCTCCCCTTATCATGGCGAATCGTCCAAGCTCGCCCTCCACCAACTCCATCTTGGTGAGCATGGTGATGTCGTTCCCCTCGTGAGAGATCTTGAGGGTGTCCCATATTTGCTTGGCATTGTCCAAGCCGCTCACCTTGTTGTACTCTTCCCTGCACAAGGATGCTAAGAGAACAGTAGTAGCTTGTGCATTTCTATGGATCTATTCATTTATAAGCAAAGGGCTATCCGAGCTATCAAATTTCATTCCATTCTCTACAATCTCCCATATGCTTGGATGGAGAGAGAATAAGTGACTACGCATTTTGTGACTCCAAAATCCGTAGTCCTCCCCATCGAAGTGTGGAGGTTTGCCAAGAGGAATGGAAAGCAAATGCGAATTCGAACTATGTTGAATACGAGAATAATCAAATGAAAAGTTCGAATTGACCGTCTTTTTGTAGTCGTTGTCGTCGTCCTTTTGGGAAGAAGTAGACTCATCACTATCGTCGTAGTAGATGATCTCCTTGATGCGCCTTGTCTTCTTCTTCTTCCCTTCCTTCCGTCTATGCCCCGAGCCGGAGTCGGTAGGCTTGTCGTCCTTCGGCTCGTTGACGAAGGATTCCTTCTCTTTGTCGTTGATCACGATTCCCTTCCCCTTAGGATCCATCTCTTCGGGCGGTAAGTCCCTTTGTGAAGAGAACGGCTCTGATACCAATTGAGAGCACCTAGAGGGGGGTGAATAGGTGATCCTGTGAAACTTTAAAACTTAAGCCACAAAAACTTGTTAAGTGTTAGTACAATAATCACCAAGTGGCTAGAGAGGAGTCTTCAACAAAACACAATACCACAAGAGATCAAACACAGAGATGACACAGTGGTTTATCCCGTGGTTCGGCCAAGACCAACGCTTGCCTACTCCACGTTGTGGCGTCCCAACGGACGAGGGTTGCAATCAACCCCTCTCAAGCGGTCCAAAGACCAACTTGAATACCACGGTGTTTTGCTTTGCCTTTCAATATCCCGTGTGCAAGGAATCTCCACAAATTGGAGTCTCTTGCCCTTACAAGTATATGATCACAAAGAAGCACAGAGTAAGGGAGGGAAGCAACACACACAAATCCACAGCGAAATGCGCACACAAACGGCCAAGAATCGAGCTCGAATGACTATCTCAAAGTTCTCACTAGAACGGAGCTCGAATCACTTAGAATCACAAACGAATGCGCAAAGAATGAGTGTGGATGATCAAGAATGCTCTAAGGTTGCTTGGATGTCTCCTCCATGCGCCTAGGGGTCCCTTTTATAGCCCCAAGGCAGCTAGGAGCCGTTGAGAGCAAATCTGGAAGGCTATCCTTGCCTTCTGCCGTCGGGTGCACCGGACAGTCCGGTGTACACCGGACACTGTCCGGTGCCCGATTTCTTTCCTTAAACAGTGCTGCCGACCGTTGCCGACCGTTGCAGATCTGGGAGCCGTTGGCGCACCGGACATGTCCGGTGCACACCGGACAGTCCGGTGCCCCCTTCCGACCGTTGGCTCGGCCACGTGTCCCGCGCAGATTGCGCGGCCGACCGTTGGCCCGGCCGACCGTTGGCTCACCGGACAGTCCGGTGCACACCGGACAGTCCGGTGAATTTTAGCCGTACGCCGTCGGCGAATTCCCGAGAGCAGCCAGTTCGCGCCGAGTCGGCCTGGCGCACCGGACACTGTCCGGTGCACACCGGACAGTCCGGTGTGCCAGACCGAGCTGAGTCTTGGCTGTACACAGCCAAGTCTTTTTCTCCTCTTTTCTTTTCTTCTTCTTTCTGTTTCTAACACTTAGACAAGTATATTAGTACACAAAACCAATGTACTAAGGCTTAGAACCATACCTTTACTTCATGATTTGCACCTTGTTCATCCATGGACATAAAATCACATTTAAGCACTTGTGTTGGCACTCAATCACCAAAATACTTTAGAAATGGCCCAAGGGCACATTTCCCTTTCACAAACTCTGCCTCGCCCGACCCCAGGGCTCGGACTTGGGCTCGGCCCCGGAAGACGACGAACTCCGCCTCGCCCGACCCTAGGGCTCGGACTCGGGCTCGGCCCCGGAAGACGACGAACTCCGCCTCACCCAACCCCAGGGCTCAGACTCGGGCTCGGCCCAGGAAGACGACGAACTCCGCCTCGCCCGACCCCAGGGCTCGGACTCGGGCTCGGCCCGGAAGACGACGAACTCCGCCTCGCCCGACCCCAAGGCTCGGACTCGGGCTCGACCCCGGAAGACGACGAACTCCGCCTCGCCCGACCCTAGGGCTCGGACTCGGGCTCGGCCCCGGAAGACGACGAACTCTGCCTCACCCGATCCCAGGGCTCTGACTCGGGCTCGGCCCCGGAAGACGACGAACTTCGCCTCGCCTGACCCCAGGGCTCGGACTCGGGCTCGGCCCCAGAAGACGACGAACTCCGCCTCGCCCGACCCCAGGGCTCAGACTCGGGCTCGGCCCCGGAAGACGACGAACTCCGCCTCACCCGACCCCAGGGCTCGGACTCGGCCTTGGCCTTGGACGACAGTCTCCGCCTCGCCCGACCCGGGGCTCGGACACGACCTCGACCTCGAAAGACCGACTCGACCCCGAGCTCGGAGGAGCCTCCGTCTCGCCCGACCCAGGGCTCGGACCGACCACGTCACAGGGGGGGCCATCATTACCCTATCCCTAGCTAGCTCAGGCTACGGGTAACAGGACCGGCATCCCATCTGGCTTGCCCCGGTAAACAGATAATGATGGCGCCCCGCGTGCTCTATGACGACGGCGGCTCTCAGCCCCTTACGGAAGCAAGGAGACGTCAGCAAGGACTCGACAGCCCCGACAGCTGTCCTTCCGCAAGGCTCCAACGCTCCTCCGACGGCCACGACATCACATGAACAGGGTGCCAAAACCTCTCTGGCTGCCACGACGGCATGTACTTAGGGCACTAGCTCCTCTCTGCTAGACACGATAGCGCACTGCTACACCCCCATTGTACACCTGGACCCTCTCCTTACGCTTATAAAAGGAAGGTCCAGGGCTCTCTTACGAAGAGGTTGGCCGTGCGGGAGGACGGGACGGCGCGTAGAGTCCCTCGCTCTCCCCCCATGCGGACGCTTGTAACCCCCTACTGCAAGCGCACCCGACCTGGGCGTAGGACAACACGGAGGCCGCGGGTTTCCCCTTTTTCCCTCTCTTCTACCCCCCTTCGTGCTCCGTCTCGCGCCGACCCATCTGGGCTGGGACACGCGGCGACAATTTACTCGTCGGTCCAGGGACCCCCCGGGGTCGAAATGCCGACACTGACCGGGGAGGAAAAGGTTCTAGAGCTACATGAAGGTCATATCAAGAACTGCAGGGTATCATTTAGAATGGAACCTTTCATTTTCAAATCCTTGGCCAACTATCTTAGAATGGAAGGATTGGTTAAAGATACAAGAATAAAAGTTGAGGAAAAACTTGTGTTCTTCCTATACATGATTAGCCACAATGCGACATTTGAAGATCTCCAAGTCTTTCTTGGTCATAGCAATGATACATTTCATCGTGTCATCAAACATTTCTTCAACATTGTTATCCCTGGCCTTAGCATGCGGTTCCTAAAGCCTCCTTCCAATCAAGTTCATCCTAAAATTCATGGTGACAACCGATTTTATCCATACTTCAAGGTGACTTCTTTTAACTCTTATGTGCCTATCTTAGAACATCCTCAATATTAGATCTTAGAAGATTGTTTCTTTTTTTGCAGAATTGCATAGGTTCAATAGATGGAACCCATGTTCCAGTATCAATGTCATCCGATCAAGCCGCACCATTTAGGAATAGAAAAGGGACCCTTAGCCAAAACGTGATGGTTGCATGTGATTTTAACCTTAACATAACTTATGTGTCAACCGGATGGGAAGGATCAGCAACAGATTCAATGGTTATCTGCAATGAGCAGTGTTGTAGGAACGTTCGAAGTACCTTCTAGGATGTACTACCTAGTAGATGGTGGTTATGCCAATACGACTTTCTTTATTGCACCATATCGTGGGGTTAGATATCACCTAAAAGAGTTTGGCCATGGTCATCAAAGGCCTCAAAATCACAAAGAGTTATTCAACCATCACCATGTTGTTTTAAAAAATCATGTAGAGAGGGCTTTGGGTGTCATAAAGAAGAGATTTCCAACTCTCAAAGATTCTACCCTTCACAAAATGGAAAATCAAGCAAAAATACCTATTGCTGCTGTAGTCCTCCATAACTTAATTCGATCACACAATGGTGATGAGAGATGGCTAGAAAATGATCAAGGAAATATCAACCCGCAAAGTTTTCTCAGCCTACCCGATAGTGACCATGGAAATGATGAAAGGAATATGGAAGGGAATAACTTAAGAGATATGATAGCTTATCATATGTGGGTAGATTATGAGCAACGTAGATATCAGTGAATCATTTCTGTAATGGATATTGTGTGATCAATAAATGTCATTTCAATTGGACTACATACTTGTGATGATATTTTGTAATGGATATTTTGTGATGGCAAATTACTGCTGTTTTGAGAATAATCAAGTGTATTTTTGTAAGCTGCTGAATTTTACTGTAATGGTTATTTTGCAAATTACTGCTGTAATGGATATTTTGTGTTGGCAAATTACATCCTCCTTTTTGCTAGTGTTTTGGTTGGGGGCGGGTCACAGTTCATTCCTTGTGTCACAAAAATAGAAGTATAAATGATGTTCATAGTTTCTTTTTTGCTGGTGATTCTCTATAATAGATATGATGTTCACAAGAGGTTCTCCCAAAATTTTGATGTTATCTAAAGCTGCTCAAAAGAAGGTTTCTCCTTCTTTAATAGATATGGAATTGAAAAGGGATTACAAGATGTTGAAAGAGGCTAGAAAGCAAAGTGGTGTTTCCTGGAATGAGAAACGATGCATGATTGTTGCTAATCCACCAATATGGGAAAACATCATAAAAGTAAGTTTTTGACTCCAGCTTTATATCTAATTGTGACTTTGGCTTTATAATTGTGAACTTATCATAAAGTAGTTTAGAAACTTACTTTTTTATAATGTTTTATAAGTCATTTCCTAGGGCCAAGAAATTTCAAAAGAAGTCTTTCCCTCTTTTTGATGCTCTTGGGGAACTATACAATGGGCACATTGCTCAAGGGACCTGGAACATAACATCTACACAGCTGCCACAAGAATGGAACACAATTTCAAATGAAGAAGAACAAGTGAACACCACAAGAATGGATGAGGAAGGTATTATTCAACAACAACCACAAGAAGAGGATTCAAGATTGGAACAAGATGAAGATCCTATAATTGAAATGATTGAATAGAGGGTACATGTAACAATGAGAAGGTCTACTGCATCAACAATCAATAAAGATAAGGAAGCAAAGAGGATGAAGAAGGATTCTTTAGAAGAACTTGTTGGGAGATATCTAGATCTAAAATCAAAACAAGTTGAGGATGAGGTTACACAAATGACTAAAGGAAAAGAATCTGCTCAAGGTAATGACTTCTCCATCATGAGATGCATTTCTATTCTTAGATCCATGAACGTGACAACAGATGAGAAGATAAAAGCAGCCAAGGTGTTCGACATACCAAACAACAGACCTTTATCAGTTTTATTATTGATGAGCTAGAAACTGCCCTCCTATGGTTAAGGCGGAAGACGAATAAGCTCTAAGGTAAGTATAATCTATGATTAGTTTCTTTAAAGTAAAAGGTTGAACTTCTTGACTTTCTAATATTCTAAGTATAGTCAATTTGTTTTTTTCAAAACTAAAAATCTTTGAATTTTAAAAACTGAAATCATTAGTTTTACTATTGTCATTGTCTCCTTGTGAGCATGCTGAAGAAATCCATGTCATTTAGTCCAATGGAGTTCATGTGTGATAAAGGCTCCCAAGATACTCTTGTTTCATTGCTGTGTAACTGTCTTGAAGTATGTTTATAGCTCAAACACCTAATTCTCTTGTGCTATGCAACAATAATATAATGCAATCATCCAGCTTCGTCTCTTGTGCAAAATAGTTGCTTTTCTTTTCCCAATCCTGCAGGGTGTGGTAGTGTAGCTGCCTAAGTAGTAGGAGTATTTCTAGTAGGGATTGTACTATAGTTCTTATCTTTAGGCTTCAGTAGTTTGATTAACATTGTTGCTTCTCTGTCGTGTTTTGCAGTTTGGACTTCTGTAGCACCATTGGTCTGAATCTGAAAATCTACATCGTGCTAGTTGCTAGTTGACGCATTGAACTATGTTGATTTGTGCTCCAGAATCAATGGTGTTCTACGATCTAAGGATAAAGAAACTATGTTGATTTGTACTCCAGGATCATTGGATGTTATGTTGACTTGTGTTTTTTATTTAATCTGGATTAAAAATGTGTTCAATCTGAATGAAAAAATATGTATTGAGAATCACGTGACATGCATGCTTAAATTTCTAGAGAGATACAGTGACATGTTCTATACTTAAAATTTGTTGGTTTTATTGGCTTTTGTTGGTTTTCAAGTTTGGTATTTAATCCACATGGAATAAACAAATAAACATAGTTGATTGGGTTTTAGAATATAATCCATGTGGAACAAACGAACAAAGATTGATGGATTGAGTTTAGTGATTTAATCCTACAAAGATTTGACTGAAAGACTTGGATTCATCCAATCCATATATAAAAAAACCAGCCTAAAAAAACCAAACTGGCGAACAAAGCGTACCAATCTATCGGCATCGGCACTGGGCCAACGCCGCGCTAGGGATGGCAACGGGTACATACCCATCGGGTAGTACCATTCCATACCCGTACTCATCAAAAAAAATTCTACCCATCGGGTTACGCATATATACTCGCGGGTATAAAATCTTACCCATACCCGTACCCGCGCGGGTATTTTTACCCGTCGGGTAACCCATACCCGCTAGGAAAGTCTTAAATTCCAATATACCAATCACTCAAAATATTAAATAAACATATAAAAACAACTTCAACTTCACATATAACAAATCATATGATTACATAACTTGGTATCTAGACAAATGATAGCTAGAGAAGAGTTTTATTTTAGTTAAGATGGGCTCTATTAGATGGTTATAATTGTATTGATGCGGGTATATTTTACCCATGGGTAGACGGATATGGGTAGTTCCAACCCGTACCCGTACCCGTCTACCCAACGGGTAGAGGTTTTTACCCATTAACATACCCGCGGGTAGAGAAATCATCCCATACCCGTCTTCATATCGGGTAAAACCCGTCGGGTATTCGAGTTTCGGGTATCCATTGCCATCTCTACGTCGCGCACCTTCGAGTCTTCGAGAGCCCTCGAAGCATAACCGTCCCCATCCTCCTTTCCCGAACAACCGGAGCGCGGCGCGAGACAGGCCTCTACTCCCCTGCTCCATCTGACCTCGCCCACTGTAAGCCCCGCCCGCTCGTTGCGCCCTCCGTGCCGGATTCCGTCACACGGTTTTCTGTCGTGATCCGATCGGTTGTTTGCTGTGGAATCTGCTTAGTGATTGTTCTTAATTCTCTAGTGTTGTGGGGAGAGATCGCGTTCATCAGTGCCCTGTACGGAGTGACCGATCTCGGATGAGGACCGATATGCCAGTTTTGCTGTGATTATTGATCTGTGCGGTGCGTAATCGATCGAGATTTAGTTTGATTTGGGAAGCCCAGAAGCAGTACGTGCGAAATTCAGTTCCCTTCCACTCCACTGGAATTTCGGTGCCCAATTTGTTGTTGTTCCTGCCGCTATCTATATAGAGACCTTTATCTCCTGTTCTGGTGCAGAGGGGGACGTGCGATCGATCGCGCCGTGCGCGGCGACTGATGGGAGGCTAGATTCCGGCAATCCACAGTCAGACACGTACATTTTGCCATCGATTTTTGGTGAAGCGACCTTGATCGGAAAATGGGGCTGTTCCGGGCGGCGTCCGGTCTGGCCCGTTTGGCGCTGCGGCGGAACCTCTCGCGCGCCGCAGCGAGCACCTTCGCCGGCAGCGGTGGCGCCGTCCCGGGTGCAATGCCGGCGCGGTACTTCCACTCCACACGCCCGCGCAGGTTCGCCGCGCCCGCGCCCCGCGCGGTGCCGCTCTCTCGCCTCACCGACAGCTTCCTCGACGGGACCAGCAGCGTGTACCTCGAGGAGCTGCAGCGAGCATGGGAGGCCGACCCCAACTCCGTCGACGAGTCTTGGGACAACTTTTTCCGCAACTTCGTCGGCCAGGCTGCCGCCACCTCGCCTGGCCTCTCCGGGCAGACCATCCAGGAGAGCATGAGACTGCTGCTGCTCGTAAGGGCGTACCAGGTGAGCGGCCACCTGAAGGCCAAGCTCGACCCACTGGGGCTTGAGGAGCGCCCAGTTCCGGATGTGCTGGACCCGGGGTTCTATGGGTTCTCTGAGGCAGACTTGGACCGTGAGTTCTTCCTTGGGGTGTGGATGATGGCTGGGTTCTTGTCCGAGAACCGGCCAGTGCAGACACTGCGTTCCGTGCTGGAGCGGCTCGAGCAGGCTTACTGCGGCACCATTGGGTATGAGTACATGCACATACCTGACAGGGAGAAGTGCAACTGGCTCAGGGATAGGATCGAAACAGTTAACCCAAGGGAGTACACTTATGATCGTCGTCAGGTCATGCTGGATAGGCTTATCTGGAGTACACAGTTTGAGAATTTCTTGGCGACCAAGTGGACGACTGCAAAACGGTTTGGTCTTGAAGGCGCTGAGACTCTGATCCCTGGCATGAAGGAGATGTTTGACAGAGCAGCTGATCTTGGTGTAGAGAGTATTGTCATTGGGATGCCACACAGAGGCAGGTTAAATGTCTTGGGAAATGTTGTGAGGAAGCCCTTGCGACAGATATTTAGTGAGTTTAGTGGTGGTACCAAGCCTGTCAATGAAGGGGAGGGGTTGTATACAGGTACTGGTGATGTCAAATACCATCTTGGAACTTCATATGACAGACCTACCAGGGGCGGGAAACATATCCATCTGTCACTGGTTGCGAACCCAAGTCATTTGGAAGCAGTCGATCCTGTTGTTGCTGGGAAGACAAGAGCGAAACAGTACTATTCTAATGACCGTGACAGGACCAAAAATTTGGGCGTGTTGCTGCATGGTGATGGTAGTTTCTCAGGACAGGGCGTTGTGTATGAGACACTGCATCTCAGTGCCCTTGAAAACTACACCACTGGTGGGACAATACATATCGTGGTCAACAATCAGGTTGCTTTCACTACTGATCCAAGGTCAGGGAGATCCTCTCAGTATTGCACAGATGTAGCGAAAGCATTGGATGCACCGATTTTTCATGTTAATGGTGATGATTTGGAGGCCGTGGTTCATGTCTGTGAGCTCGCTGCAGAATGGCGACAGACATTTCATTCAGATGTAGTGGTGGACATTGTATGCTACCGGCGATTTGGCCATAATGAAATTGATGAGCCGTCCTTCACCCAACCTAAGATGTACAAGGTACACACTCTTCTTTGTATCTTGTACCCCATCTAGTTAAATGCTGAAGGGCAGAAAAAATTATGAATCTATCATGTATTTTTTGGTATCATAATCAGAAGAAATCTTCAAAATCTGAAATGAACCTTGATTCTGAATAATCAAATTTGGTGGAGTTTCAGTATTATTTGTCACCGTCAAATGTGTGATTGTGCCCATCACATTGGAAAGTTTTCTGTTTGTGCCAGGTGATTAGGAACCATCCAAGTGCGCTTGAGATTTATCAAAGAAAGTTGTTAGAGTCTGGAAAGATCTCAAAGGAAGATATTGATAAGTTAAACAAGAAGGTCAGCACTATACTTAATGAGGAATTCCAGAACAGCAAGGACTATGTTCCCAACAAGAGGGACTGGCTTTCAGCTTACTGGACTGGGTTCAAGTCACCAGAGCAGATTTCGCGTATCCGAAACACTGGGTAAATAGATCTTCCTGTTTAGTTTGACTCTTTCTGCGTTTCTTCACATTTTAAGTGATTTATATCTGCCAATCAACCATGCAGAGTCAAGCCAGAGATTCTAAAACGCGTTGGAGAAGCCATGACTACTCTGCCAGAAAATTTCAATCCTCACAGGGCTGTGAAGAAGATTTTTGATCAGAGGCGTCAGATGATCGAGACTGGAGAAGGCATTGATTGGGCAGTTGGTGAAGCACTTGCTTTTGCTACTCTTATCATTGAGGGGAACCATGTCAGGTTAAGTGGTCAGGATGTTGAGAGGGGTACATTTAGCCACCGTCATTCTGTCCTCCATGACCAAGAAACTGGAGAGCAGTACTGCCCACTGGATCATCTTGTTATGAACCAAGATGACGAGCTTTTTACTGTGAGCAACAGGTATGAACAATATACTAATGACTTGTTCCAGTTAGGGATGTGCATGGGGCATGGCTTAACAACTTAAGTTCGCCTTTTATAAGAAACATGAAATATTACAATAACCAGATAGACCCAAAACCGAACCAGTTTTTTTCCAGCTGCACTAGTTGATTCCTGTTTCCACATAATGACTAATGAGCAGCAATAAAACAATTAAATAAATGAGGCATGGCATATCCATATGTCAAACATCGTGAGGTAAAATAATGTTGCTGTGCTATCAGTGGTATGTCTATTGTTGTACTTACTGTTGATGTGTGGGTACTGTGCTATCATCAATTATTTGGACTTCTGAGATAATGCTACAAGGTTTGTACTGGTGAATTGAGAAGCACATGTAAGGTGCAGCAGAAAGCCAGAAACACAGTCCAGGAATAGGATTCCTTAATGATGTGTTGTGTAAATACTTCTTATTTCCATCCACTGTAGACACTGACCACTGACATGATGTATACAAGGAACAAACTGTTAAACAAGCATAACAAGTACTCCCTCCGCCCGCTTAAATTGGATGTTCTAGTTTTTTTGGACAGATTATGGGAGAGCTGAAATGACACATGTAACCCTCTTTTTCTCGAAAACGCAGGAGAGCTGCATTTCATTAAAATAAGAAGGTGAGCCCCAAAATGGGGCGGTACAAAAATGGTGTGGCTTTTTATGGCGGCCAACACCTTACATAGACAAACGTATCCATAGTATCAGGAGACATCTCAGCCCACAGCCCTAGGGGCGCCAGCAAGGCGCCAGAAAGTGGCATCTTCGCTAATCTCCTGGACCACTCTAGCGATATCAGCAACCTCATTATCGAACACACAACAATTCCGATGCTTCCACAACCACCAAGCAACCAAGCAGACCACCGAGTTGAAAACCTTTCGCCGCTGCTTTGGCACATTTTGCTCCGCCTGCTGCCACCAGACTTGAAAGTTGTCCTCCCCAGGGGAAGGGCACAGGTGTTGAAGACTGCAGGCGGAAAGAACCTGGAACCAGACTTGCCTAGAGAAGACGCAGCCAGCCAACAGGTGTTGAATCGTTTCCTCTTCTTGATTACAGAGCACACAGCAGTCAGGATGATCCAGCCCTCTTCTCGCCAAACGGTCCGCTGTCCAACATCTATTTAGACTTGCTAACCAAAGGAAAAACTTGCACTTCGGAGGGGCCCAGGACTTCCAAATCCTATGGGCAGGTTCAAAAGCGATGGAGCCTATAAAGAACCTCCGGTAAGCCGATCTTGAAGAGTACTGTCCTGAGGATGATGGGGTCCAGAGGTGCTGGTCACTAACCCCCGGCGCAAGATTAACTGTTTCTATGACATCCCAGAGTTGAAGGTACTCCGAGAGAACTTGAGCATCCAGAACACCCCTGATATTCTCTTAATTAAGCGTTAGTCACAATGCAAATAAAAGCTACTACAAGCAAGCTGGTGCCTTGCCCCAAGCGTCACCCAACCAGCGCCGCTTCCCGCTCCAACCAAAAGACGCGAAACGAATTGCATCTACGAAATGCTAGGATGCCTGACATGATGGTAAAGAGTGGACAGTGGTCTTGGGTTCCGAGCATGACAAAATTTGTGGACAAGCTAGATGACCTAAAACGTCCAATTCAAACGGACAGAGGGAGTCGAGAATTATTAGTAATCAGATTAAAACAACCTAGATACAGGAGTGAATGATGAAAAAGTTTTAACGGTCTTTGGATTTTATGGCTGATATGCACATGCTCCCTGTAAGGTTATTTTAAGAAGGCTTGCTGTACTCTTTCTTTCTTAATGAAATGAGACAGCTCTCTTTGGTAGTTCAAGGAAGAAAACAGAACTGAACACTTTGCACCCTCATAACTGGCCAAATTAGTGAATTTAATTTCAGGTGAAAACAAGTTTTGGTGTTGTTGTTCTTTAAGGAATCATAACCTTGAGGTTAAGAGCTGCTATATAATATAAATATACAAGGATACTATATTTTCATACCTGATTATTTTCCTTCTAATAACCGATCTGGCTTTGTTTTGGCCTGGTCTGATGTTTGCAATTGTTTCAACAGTTCCCTGTCAGAATTTGCTGTTTTGGGCTTTGAATTGGGTTACTCCATGGAGAACCCAAACTCATTGGTCATATGGGAAGCTCAGTTTGGTGATTTTTCCAATGGAGCTCAAGTGATATTTGATCAGTTCCTGAGTAGCGGGGAGTCAAAATGGCTCCGCCAGACTGGCCTTGTCGTTTGTCTTCCTCATGGATATGATGGCCAGGGGCCTGAACATTCTAGTGCAAGATTGGAGCGCTTTCTTCAGGTACTATTTTGCATTTCCAATAGCAAAGATGCACTTAAAAGGAACAGTCACAAGATCACTTAAGGCCTGCATGGATGTCATGAGTTGAAACTAATATCTGAAAAGTGCTTCCCATTTCATTATTAGATTCTTTCCAATTCCTCTCGATTCTTAGAAACCAAGCATCTTACAGTTTTTTCCTTTGGAAATGTTTATGCCATTTGCCAATGATGAGCATTATCATTGCCAGAAAATTGTCTTTGTTGCATAGAATGTTTAATATTTTCTTTTGTCATGAGGTGATAACTTGGTAGCCAAATACCTACAAGCAATGGAAATGCATCAAAATTGTCCATGGTAGCTCACTGGTGACAACATTAACTTTATGTGCTCGATTTTAGAGTTTTGAAAAGACATTGCAATCAAATCAACACTTGCGCTTCGTAGACTGATGGATTTGCAGTTACTTCTCTATTATGCAGTTTATCAGTTATATGTGTAATGAGTCTAAATGTCAGAGAAATATGTTCAGTTTTAGTATATGGAAATGAATCCTTGGCTCTACATCGTTTAGATGCTGATAGTTTTGGTTACCTACATCCTTTTATATTAAACATCAACAACTGTATTGCAGATGAGTGATGACAACCCTTATGTTATACCTGAGATGGATCCAACACTGCGGAAGCAAATCCAGCAGTGCAATTGGCAGGTCGTTAATGTAACAACTCCTGCAAATTATTTCCATGTTCTGCGTCGCCAGGTGAAAATATTTGCAAATTTCCCCCCTTCCTCCTGTAAAACCATCTGATATGCACTGAAATAGCTTACCTTTATTTCTAGATACACCGGGACTTTAGGAAACCTTTGATTGTGATGTCCCCAAAGAACCTCCTTCGCCACAAGGACTGCAAGTCGAACTTATCTGAATTTGATGATCTTGCGGGCCACCCTGGATTCGACAAGCAAGGGACACGCTTCAAGCGGCTCATTAAAGACCAGAATAATCACAAGGACCTCGAGGAGGGAATCAACCGTCTAGTTCTTTGCTCTGGAAAGGTAGGTGTGTCACTCTTTTTTTGAAAGTTTGGTTGTGTCACTCTTGGAAATTGTTTTATATTGAAGACCATTAGGTTCCTTTCTGGCAAACGGGTAGGCCATTATTTAACCTTTTTTTACTATGGTTTCAGGTGTACTACGAACTGGATGAAGAAAGAAGGAAGACGGAGCGCACTGATGTTGCTATATGTAGAGTTGAGCAGCTCTGCCCATTCCCCTATGACCTCATCCAGCGCGAGTTGAAGAGATATCCAAGTATGTGTTTAGAAAAAAGTGGTTGCTCGTTTTTACTCTGCTGCATGATTTCTAATCTTTCAAGTGTATAGTAGAAAATGTTTTGCTAGCTGGAAGGTTAGTTGACATACAATCTAATGGATGAGTCCTAGTAATCAACAAACAAGCTGATACACACGCGTTTCTGTTGTGCAGATGCTGAGATCGTGTGGTGCCAGGAGGAGCCGATGAACATGGGAGCGTACAGCTACATCAACCCCCGGCTGCTGACGGCAATGAAGGCTCTGGGCCGTGGTGGCATCGAGGACATCAAGTACGTCGGCAGGGCCCCGTCGGCTGCTACTGCTACGGGCTTCTACTCGGTGCACGTGCAGGAGCAGACGGAGCTGGTGCAAAAGGCCCTGCAGCGCGACCCCATCAACTACCCGTTCTGAAAGAAACGAGAGCCCTGTAAATTCTTGGAAAATTGGGCACCTTTTGATTTTGATATACCTCTATAGAGAGAGCAGGCCTTAAGGTATGCCTGTGCTGCTGTGCAGCCATTTGTTGAAAATAATCGTTTCGGACTCTACAGTACCGCATTATATAGTTTATAATTTCATGATAAATATTGTATAAGTAATTATTGATTAATTAATATTATTTACTTCCTCCGTCCACAAATGTTTATTCGCTATGGTATTCATGCCAGAAGTTTAACTGAATTTATAGAATATATAAGTGATATTTGTATATTCGATAATTTTACTATAAAAATATATTCAAAGATCTATCATTTGTGTACATAGCGTGGTCAAAGTAGATTCAAAGATCTATCATAAGTAATGATGCTAATTATATACTATAAATATTAATATTTTTTTATATAAATATGGTCAAAGTTAAAAATATTTAATTTTTGGAAAAGTGAGAACAACTAACATTTATGTATAGAAGGAGTAGTTATTAAACATTTATTAGTAATTATGTTATTTTTATTAACTATCATTGTCTATGTTATATATCCATACACTTTAGGCCCTGTTTGAATGCAGTGGAGTTAAAATGTTAGTTGCTAAAATTAGCTGTTGACATTCAAATAGCCCAACTAAAAGTTTAGTTGTAGATGTTCAAACACCCCGACTAATAGCTACACCCTCAACTACAAATCAGTTGGTTGAACCCAACCAAAATTAGCTAACAGTTAGCTAGCTATATATTAGCCATTTAATTCCACTGTCATTTTTTAAGCTAGATAACTACTACCTCCGTTCTCAAATATTTATCGTTGGCTAGTTCATTTTTAAACTAAAACGCGACAAATAAATAAAAAAATAGGGGAGTATTAGAAATAACAATATACTCGTCTTATTCAAAAAAATAATGAATTATCATTTATTTTATTATGATTTATTTTATCACTTAAGATAATTTGTGCTTGACTTAAAACTTTACGTTTTTAATAAATATTTTGAATAAGACGAGTGATCAAAGTTTTCAAATATGTCATATATTTGTGAACGAAGGTAGTATTAAATTAGTAGCTAACAATAGCAGTAAAATTAGTAGCAACTTTTAGCTAGTTAACTATTAGTTAACATTTAGTAGTAAAATTTGGAATTTCATTCATGTATGCTAAATTTAATAATATGCACTTTGAGTTTAGTAAATGTAAATATTTGAATATGAGACAATTTTTGTATTTGTATTAAAAAATATTTGAATATATATTCAAAATTAAATTAAAATATGGAGCGTATTAATAGGCTGCGACCCATCAAACATCTATTCTCAATATGAGTTGGATTCTAATATGAGTTGTTTATGATTGTCTCTTGAGCATATCTCTGACACCAAGCTCGTTCGAATTGCCATGGCCACCGCGAGCCCTCGAAAAAATCCTAACTAGCCAACCCCATAGATGGATATGTGCGGGTGTGGGGAGCATGTATGTACCAACAATGTCACTGACAACCTCACTATCGACGAGATTTATGGCATACCCAGTCACAAACCCCTCAGTCAACGCTAGGGGAGGGTCATGGTTGACCCAAGACCACGCATTAGTGAACATGAGCTTGCTCAGGGTGTGGTGTAAAAACTCTTTTCTAGTGTTCAAAAAATGTTTAAATTTGCGCAAACTTGTAAAACACATATCTTGTTGGGTATATGATTTCAATCCCCTGAAGACGTTGAAAATCAAGGCAAATGTGAACCTTCGTCCTTGACTTAACGCTTCTTTGAAGTGTTAATGTGAAGGACGAAGGTCTTCAAAAGGAGATGCAAATAAGACGATGTAGAATGAAACAACCTTACACAATGGAATGTAAAACTCATCTTCTTTGCCTAACTATTCTATTCCGTCTTCCTTTATATTAGATGAGTTTACAAGCATACCTTCGACTCCTTAACACAAGGTGACACGAAGGTTCTTCGAATACTAAGGAAAACAAAGTTGTGGCCCTCGAAAAGGTACTTTATGCAGGGCAATGTTCATCTATTTATAAGGAAGTGTCACACCCGGTTTTAGAAGGCAAACCGAATGCGAACCATGTACGTGCCATGATCAGCAATTCACGTACACAACAGTTACATAACTGGACATCATCACACAGTGCTCAAATAATAGCATAAAAGAAGGTATAATAGTCAATTACATCATGATGTCCGAGACATCCACATAGTCTTTCACAATTATTAAAGTGCGGAAAAGAAACATAGATACACACGGCCTACACAGGCAGCCGACTGGAGGTTTACCGCTAACGCACGCCTAGAACACATCGTACTCTTGAAACTCCTGGAAGTCCTCCTCCACAACTTCATCTTCTCCGAAGCAGTGGTTGCAACGTGGACAACCTGGGGGGTTTGGTGTGTAAAGCAAGGGTGAGTACACATCAACATACTCAACAATATGTCCCGTTTGGCTGTAGTGGACTAGCTTTATGTGGGGTTAAGTCAAATAGTTGCTTTTAGTTGGTCAGGTTATTATTTACTAGTAGAGAGCCAGGTTTTAGCATTAACCCAAGTTGTTAACCCAAAAGTACCCTTTCCAAACGGAAAGAATACCACTTACCATTACCATAGTCATAACCAAAACCATCATCCTCATCACCACCTGTAAACCAAACATCTCTGATCGAAGTATTTCTAATCAAAGTATCTCTAATCAAAGGAGCTCCCTTGGCCACTCATAACCACGAGCACGACTGATATATCAGTTTCATAACACTCTGCAGAGGTTGCACACTTTACCCACAAGCCGTGATTCCCTTTTGCCTCGGGCTGATCAAACCCTTAAACACTACCAAGGTGAATAGGCAGGGTTTCACTACGTAGCCTTTACAAAGATTCTCTGAGGTTGTAGTCGCCCGTTAGGTTTCCTAAATGTACCGCACTCCTCCCCAAGGGGCAAACCACCCTTGGCAGAGCGAGCCGCATACACCGAGCCTTATTGACGGCACGATAGCGAAGCGAACTACACCTCAGTTCCTCTAATTATTCAGCTAAGGGCGTCCCATTCCACCCTCATGGTTGCACTGTTTTCCTGGGTGGTCATCCAACGCACCAGTCCTTACGGAGAGGCACTCGAGAAACAGCTCGAGTACCCTTAAATGCCACAAGTATATCATCATAATCAAAAGGGAAAACAGCGTATCATAGATAATCTCATCATGTTCATTGATTAATGTGAAGCACTAGCATATAGCTAGACCAAAATAACCCAACCCAAATAGGTAAACAAGGACAAGATAAACAAAAGCTAGTCAATCCTTAGGTATAAACTGTGTAAATGCGGGGAGTGAATTATAAGAATGAGTAGGACATAGATGGGTCAAGGGACACTTGTCTTCACCAACCAGCTGCTGCTCAGGGTCTTCACCTACTACTCCTTCGAACTCCACCAACTGACCATTATCTATACGAGTTCAAACATACATTTCACAAATTTAATACAGAAGAACAGTACACCATGCAATAAAATATCATAAATAAACAGACGCTCGGTGCAGGGCTCACTCCTAAGACTAAGCAAGAAAGAGAGAGAGTAACGGTCGAGGCTACGGTCAAGAAGCGATCACGTTACACGATTATAAATCAAAGTATTCGTCTAAACAGAAAAGTATTAATTTGGCCATCGCGTTATGCATAGGATAAAGTCATGTTCTATGTTTAATCATTATAAATAGAACAAAGTAAATTAAAAAGGATTGTCGCGTGGCGAAACGCGCGACACAACGCTTAGACTGAATTAAGAATAAAACGACTCGTCGCGCGATGGAGCGTGCCACGAGACACTTGAATTATTATGAAAATAACGTCAAGCGTCGCACGACGAAGCGCACGACGACATACGTCATCTAAACTGAATTTAAAACGAAACGTCGCGCGACTGGATGCGCGACGCCACACATTAAATACGTCATCTTCAGGTTCTCCCGAACCATCTTGATGTTCTCTTCAGCTTCGAGCAAGATATCTGGCCCAAACACTTGCTTTTCTCTAGGTTGATCCCATTGCAACGGAGTTATACAACTCCTTCCATAAAGCGCCTGAAATTGTGACATCTTCAAGCTGGCCTAGTAACTGTTGTTATAGGAGAATTCCGCATAAGATAATCTCTTGTCCCATCCGGACTAATCTTGCAACGCACAGGCTCTCAATATATCTTTGAGGATTTGATTAGTTCTTTCAATTTGACCGTCTGTCTGTGGATGATAAGCTGAACTGAAATTCAGATGTGTACCCAAGGCTTCATGCAATTGCTGCCAGAAATGAGAGGTGAACTGCGTTCCTCTGTCTGACACTATCTTCTTTGGCACACCGTGAAGACAAACGATCCAGGACATGTACAACTCCGCCAATACTGCACTACTGTAGCTAGTCTTGACAGGTATGAAGTGGGCTGACTTGGTTACACGGTCCACCACTACCCAAATGGAATCGTAGCCGGCTCGAGTGCGAGGCAATCCGATTATGAAATCCATCCCGATTTCATCCCATTTCCACTGAGGAGTTCGCAACGGCTACAACAACCCAACTGGCTTCTGATGCTCTGCCTTGATCCTATGACAACTATCACATATGGCCACATGCTCTGTGATCTCCCTTTTCATTCGTACCACCAGAATTTCTTCTTTAGATCCTGATACATCTTCTCACTTCCAAGGTGTATAGAATAAGCTGACTCATGAGCTTCCTTGAGGATTAACTCCCGAATAGACTAAACATTGGGGACACACAAGTGGTCCTTGAACCATACCACACCTTCTGCATCTTCCCGAAAATCTTTGCCTCTTCCTTCTAGAATCAGTTGCTGGATTTCACTGATCTTCTCATCATTCTTCTGTGCCTCTTTGAATTTCTGGCTCTAAGGTTGGCTCTAACTCAACTGTTACTCCTCGCATGCTGTTCAAAAATCCGAGGCTCAACCTATCAAACTCTTTGGCTAACTCATAAGGCATCGGATGAGCGACCATCATATTGACTTGACTTTTCCTGCTCAAAGCATCTGCCACTACGTTCGCTTTGCCTGGATGGTAATGAATTTCTAATTCATAGTCTTTGCTCAATTCTAACCATCTTCGTTGCCTCATATTCAGCTCTGACTGAGTGAATATGTACTTCAGACTCTTGTGGTCTGTGTAAACATCACATTTCTATCCGTACAGATAGTGCCTCCAGGTCTTCAGTGTATGAACCACTGCTGCTAACTCCAGGTCATGGATTGGATAATTCTTCTCATGAACCTTCAGCTGTTGGGATGAGTAAGCCACCACTCTTCCCTCTTGCATCAATACACATCCCAAGCCAGTGTAACAAGCGTTGCAATACACCGAGAATGGCTTGTGCACATCAGGCAAGACTAAGACAGGCGATGTAGTCAACTTCTCTTTCAGTGCTTCAAAGGCTTCTTGACACTTCTGAGTCCACTTCAACTCCACTTTGTTGGCTAGCAAAGCTGTCATCGGTTTCAAAATCTTCAAAAACCCTTCAATGAATCGCTGATAATATCCGGGAATTCCAATGAAGCTCTTGATTCCTCGGGCATCTGTTGCCGCTTTCCAATTCAGTATGTCTGCCACTTTCTTTGGATCCACAGCGAATCCATCTTTGTTTATTATGTTACCCAAGAACAGGACTTCATTGATCCAGAACTCGCACTTACTCAACTTTGTGAGAGCACCTAGAGGGGGGGGGGGGTGAATAGGTGATCCTGTAAAAACTTGAAACTTAATCCACAAAACTTGATTAAGAGTTAGCACAATAAAGCCAAGTGGCTAGAAAAGAGTTCTTGCACAACACGATAACCAGAAGAAGATCAACACAGAGATGGCACAGTGGTTTATCCCGTGGTTCGGCCAAGTCCAACACTTGCCTACTCCACGTTGTGGCGTCCCAACGGACGAGGGTTGCACTCAACCCCTCTCAAGCGGTCCAAAGACCCACTTGAATACCATGGTGTTTTGCTTTCGCTTTACTATTTCCCGCTTGCGAGGAATCTCCACAACTTGGAGCCTCTCGCCCTTACAAAGATGTTCACAAAGAAGCACGGAAGTAAGGATGGGATGAGCAACGCACACAAGACACAAAATCAGACAACACACGCACACAAGTCACAACACAAGCTCTCAACACAACTCAAAGAGTTCTCTACTCAAATGGAGCTCTAGTTGCTATCACAAAGAATCGAATGCGCGGAATTGAAGTCTTGGTGCTTAGGAATGCTTAGAGAATGCTTGGTGTACTCCTCCATGCGCCTAGGGGTCCCTTTTATAGCCCCAAGACAGCTAGGAGCCGTTGAGATCATTCCAGGAAGGCAATTCTTGCCTTTTGTCGCCTGGCGCACCGGACAGTCCGGTGCACCACCGGACACTGTCCGGTGCGGATTTTTTTCCTTCTGTGGCGCAGCCGACCGTTGAAGATCCAGAGCTGTTGGCGCACCGGACATTGTCCGGTGCACACCGGACAGTCCGGTGCCCCCTTCTGACCGTTGGCTCGGCCACGCGTCGCGCGCGGATTACGCGGCCGACCGTTGGCTCACCGGATAGTCCGGTGCACCACCGGACAGTCTGGTGATTTATAGCCGTACGCCGTTAATCGCTTCCCGAGAGCGACGACTTCGCCTGTGAATGGCTCACCGGACAGTCCAGTGATTTATAGCCGTACGCCGTTGATCGCTTCCCGAGAGTAGTCAGTTGACAGTCGCCAGCCTGGCGCACCGGACACTGTCCGGTGCACCACCGGACACTGCCCGGTGCACCACCGGACAGTCCGATGCATCCAGACTGCGCAGAGTCTTTGTTGCATAGCCAAGTCTTTTCCAAATTGCTCTTTTCCTGTTTTTAGCACTTAGACACAATACATTAGTCTCCAAAACAATGTGCTAAGTCTTAGAAACATACCTTTACTCTTGATTTGCACTTTGTCCATCAATTGGCATAGATTAACACTTAAGCACTTGTTTTGGCACTTAATCACCAAAACACTTAGAAATGGCCCAAGGGCACATTTCCCTTTCAATCTCCCCCTTTTTGGTGATTTATGCCAACACAACAAAAAGCAACTAAAGAAGTGCAACATCAATGCAAATATTTACACAAATTTGTTTTGATTCAAATTTGGCATATTTGGATCATTCTTTGCCACCACTTGGTTTTGTTTTTGCAAATCAACCTCAATTTCCTATCTCTAAGTCAAACACACTTGTTGAGACATAAAGAGAGTTGTTCCAAGAGAAATTGATCAAAGATTTCAAAAACTCCCCCTTTTCCCATAATCAACTATTCTCCCCACAAGAAGCCAACTTTTGACAAAAGAGACAATAAGAGAGTTTTGACAAACCAAAAGCTCTATTCTACTATTTTCAAAATTCTCAAGTGGTAGCTGATCCATTGATTGCTTTGGCCTTATTTTCTCCCCCTTTGGCATCAAGCACCAAAACGGGATCAATCTTGGCCCCTAAACCCCATTGCCTCACCAAAAATCTTCAAATAAGAGTACCAAGGCAATAAGGATATTGAGATGGACTTGGAGTAAGTTACCCTCTCATCGGAGTGCAATGGAAGTCTTGCATTGTCCAAGTCCACCTTTCCCTTTCAATCCACCTTTGAGACTAAATCAAGCAAACTCAAGCACACGGTTAGTCTCAAAGGGTCAAGTTGTAGCACATCTCTCCCTAAATATGTGCATCACTCACACATGGACTTTTGAGGTCCGAGGAGTGTTTGTACAACTTGAGCACCATAAATAAACAACAAAATGCATGAGGAACATGATCAAAGGCATGAACACATGTATGCTATAAATCAATCCAAGTTCCGGGAATCTAAGACATTTAGCTCACTACGCAGCCTGCAAAAGGTCTTCTCATCTAAAGGCTTGGTAAAGATATCGGCTAGCTGGTTCTTGGTGCTAATATAAAACACTTCGATATCTCCCTTTTGCTGGTGGTCTCTCAAAAAGTGATGCCGGATGTCAATGTGCTTTGTGCGGCTGTGCTCAACAGGATTGTCCGCTATGCGGATAGCACTCTCATTGTCACATAGGAGTGGGACATTGCTCAGATTGTAGCCAAAGTCCTGGAGGGTTTGCGTCATCCAAAGTAGTTGCGCACAACACTGTCCTGCGGCAACGTACTCGGCCTCAGCGGTGGATAGGGCAACGAAAGTTTGTTTCTTAGAACTCCATGACACCAGGGACCTTCCTAAGAATTGGCACGTCCCCGATGTACTCTTCCTATCGACCTTACATCCAGCATAATCGGAGTCTGAATATCCAATTAAGTCAAAGGTAGACCCCTTTGGATACCAGATCCTGAAGCAAGGCGTAGCGACTAAGTATCTAAGAATTCGCTTCACGGCCACTAAGTGACACTCCCTTGGATCGGATTGAAATCTAGCACACATGCATACACTAAGCATAATATCCGGTCTACTAGCACATAAATAAAGCAAGGAACCTATCATGGACCGGTATGCTTTTTGATCAACGGACTTACCTCCTTTGTTGAGGTCGACGTGTCCATCAGTTCCCATCGGAGTCTTTGCGGGCTTGGCGTCCTTCATCCCAAACCGCTTGAGCAAGTCTTGCGTATACTTCGTTTGGGAAATGAAAGTGTCGTCCTTGAGTTGCTTCACTTGGAACCCAAGGAAGTAGTTCAACTCGCCCATCATCGACATCTCAAACTTTTGAGTCATCACCCTGCTAAACTCTTCACAAGACTTTTGGTTAGTAGAACCAAATATTATGTCATCGACATAAATTTGGCACACAAATAAGTCACCATCACATGTCTTAGTGAAAAGAGTTGGATCGGCTTTCCCAACCTTGAATGCATTAGCAATTAAAAAGTCTCTAAGGCATTCATACCAGGCTCTTGGGGCTTGCTTAAGTCCATAGAGCGCCTTAGAGAGCTTACACACGTGGTCGGGGTACCGTTCATCCTCAAAGCCAGGGGGTTGCTCCACGTACACCTCCACCTTGATTAGCCCGTTGAGGAAAGCGCTCTTCACATCCATTTGGAACAACCTGAAAGAATGGTGAGCGGCATATGCTAGCAAAATACGAATAGACTCTAGCCTAGCCACAGGAGCAAAAGTCTCCTCAAAGTCCAAACCTGCGACTTGGGCATAACCTTTTGCCACAAGTCGAGCCTTGTTCCTTGTCACCACTCCGTGCTCGTCTTGTTTGTTGCGAAACACCCACTTGGTTCCCACAACGTTTTGCTTGGGACGAGGCACCAGTGTCCAAACTTCATTTCTCTTGAAGTTATTGAGCTCTTCCTGCATGGCCAACACCCAGTCCGGATCTAGCAAAGCCTCTTCTACCCTGAAAGGCTCAATAGAAGAGACAAAAGAGTAATGCTCACAAAAATTAACTAATCTAGAGCGAGTAGTTACTCCCTTGCTAATGTCACCCAAAATTTGGTCGACGGGATGATTCCTTTGAATCGTCGCTCGAACTTGAGTTGGAGGGGCCTGTGGTGTTTCTTCCTCTTCAACTTGGACATCCTGTGCTCCCCCTTGATCACACGCCTCTTCTTGAGGAACCTGTTCATCATTTTGAGTTGGGGGGTGCACCATCGTTGAGGAAGAAGGATGATCTTGCTCCTTTTGTTCCTGTGGCCTCACTTCTCCAATCGCCATGGTGCGTATTGCGGCCGTTGGAACGTCTTCTTCATCTACATCATCAAGATCAACAACTTGCTCTCTTGGAGAGCCATTAGTCTCATCAAATACAACATCGCTAGAGACTTCAACCAAACCCGATGATTTGTTGAAGACCCTATACGCCTTTGTATTTGAGTCATAACCTAACAAAAACCCTTCTACAGCTTTGGGAGCAAACTTAGAATTTCTACCTTTCTTTACTAGAATATAACATTTGCTCCCAAATACATGAAAGTAAGACACATTGGGTTTGTTACCGGTTAGAAGCTCATACGAAGTCTTCTTGAGGAGGAGATGAAGGTACACCCGGTTTATGGCGTGGCAAGCCGTGTTCACGGCTTCCGACCAAAATCGCTCGGGCGTCTTGAATTCTCCAAGCATTGTCCTCGCCATGTCAATGAGCGTCCTATTCTTCCTCTCTACCACACCGTTTTGCTGTGGTGTGTAGGGAGCGGAGAACTCGTGCTTGATCCCTTCCTCCTCAAGGTACTCCTCCACTTGAAGGTTCTTGAACTCGGACCCGTTGTCGCTTCTTATCTTCTTCACCTTGAGCTCAAACTCATTTTGAGCTCTCCTTAGGAAGTGCTTGAGGGTCCCTTGGGTTTTAGATTTATCCTGCAAGAAGAATACCCAAATGAAGCGGGAAAAATCATCAACTATAACAAGACCATACTTACTTCCTCCTATGCTTAGATAGGCGACGGGTCCCAAGAGGTCCATATGAAGCATCTCCAAAGGTCTTGATGTGGTCATCACATTTTTGGTATGATGAGAGCTTCCCACCTGTTTACCTGCTTGACAAGCTGCACAAGGTCTATCTTTTTCGAAATGCACATTTGTTAGACCTATCACATGTTCTCCCTTTAGAAGTTTGTAACACCTCGGGATCCACAAACACCCTGAAATGCTACTAAACTACACAACTAACATTCATATATAAAATTTTGACAGCATCTCCTTTGAAAATTTGCATAAACGTGGAAGCAATAAAGTATAAACAGGTCATGATAAGAAAACATACTAGACATTAATAATCTGCTAGCAATGGGAAGATAACCATAACGACATAAACTGAATTAACTAGTGTGCACGACTAGTTAAAAAACAACATCATCGACAAGAAGTTTCTAATTAAATCATGGCTATGCCTGGGCAGCGTTATTATGAGAGTGAAGGTGGACATGCTGCTACTTCCCTCATTCCCAACATGAATCAAGTACCTGCATTGAGTAATGCAAGAGTGAGATGAAAACATCTCAGCAAGTAAATTGTTTTGACGAGATATTTAAACCAAAAAATATTGAATTAATCAACATTTTAAAGGGATCACAATTGAGATCAGAAATACTTGTAGATATAGAACTCAATAGTCCCAAAATAACCAATGCCATCTCATTTCCTCGAACAACCATAATAGGTTGTATAACACTTTCCTGCGTCAACAATACCTGCAAATATCACTTCAATGTATGCATAGGAATGCAATGTGTAAGTCCACTGCGTTCATACCTCTTAGAGTATAAAACCACACCATCTGTAAATATCACTTCAATGAATGCATATGAATGCAATGCATATGTCCTCTGCCTTCATACCTCTAAGGGTATGAAGCCGCATCGTACCCCTCCTCGGGCAACGTACGATGCTAAGTTGTACCGGTACGGTCGGACCCTAGGTCACGACAAAACTTCAGATGCAAGTGAATCATGCAATGTATATGGCATGCTGCATTTATCAATATACTTCACTTCCTTCATATACAATACAAACCTCAAACAATACTTCGTTTACCTTCAGATACAATACAAACCTCAAATAATACTTTATTCACCTTCAGGGGTGTGAATTAATCTCGTGGGTCATACTCGAATCATCATCATCATCAATATATGATTAAGCATCAATATAATACAATCAAGTAAAGCATCACCATAGAGTTCAATTATGAAAGAATTCGATGATTCTGAATATTAGAGCGTAGGCGATGAAACAACAAGTCAAAATGGTAGCAACCACCGCTACATCCACTTGCCTTCATCGAAGAACAAAAATGTACTAGGCATGATCTGGAGTGTAGACACCTGCTAGGGTTTCCCAAGAAAAACTGCAAGAAAAGATGGGGTAGAACATCTCCTTGATCCTCTCTTCCTCTTCAATTCAACGTGCTCCTCCTCTTCTCGATCCTTGCTGCGTGGGGGGAGATCTAGAGGGAGGAGGAAGTTGTGGAGAGGGTAGAGGGCAGCTGCAAAATGGGGAGGAGAGGAAGAGGGAGGGGGCGGCTGCAACAATTGGGGAGAGGGAGAGGGGGTCGGCTAGGGTTGGGGAGGAGAGGGGGGCTCCCATCCATTGGATCGAGATCCATGGCCCGAACTCGCTCTCCCATCTGAGCTCCTGACCCCAGCAGAAAAAATGCCAAAAGATCTACTGTTTCCCTAAGGAATGCCTCCCGAAACTCCAAACCCCAATGCCACATAACATGGAAGAAAAGAGAAAAAGAAATTTAACTTCTTTTCAGAAAATTGGGGTATCACACTCTACCCCCCTTAAAAAGAATTCATCCTCGAATTCGACCACTCCAAGCAAAGCATCCAAGGTACCCCATATAGCACCACCATTCAAAACATGAATCCATTAATCTTAATTAACACAAGAACTTCTACCTCAGACTAATTGTCTAAGGAAACTACACAACCTGATATCCAGCATGAATCAACATGCAATGAAGCTCAAAGCAAGTCATAGATGCAATCAACACTACGATTTCACACCTTCGAATTTGGATGCAGCTATACATCAACATCAATGTATTCAAACAACACTCTTTTATGAAGGGGTAATATGCACTAAGCACAACCCTTACCAGCTTCAACAATTCATTTTAATTCAATGGTGAAACATCCACACCAGATGAATGTATAAGAAGATCAAACACCTCACCTCAAAGCACCATAAAACAAGTGGTTCTATTGAAACAAAACTCCTAATCTTCCTAAACCTTGTTCTTGCCATCATGAAAAGATAATCATGTAATCTCACATTCTTTGCACCCCACAAAATGGAGAAAGTCTACAGAACTAATGGAGCAATAAAGCCGACAAGAAGCCAATAACATTCTGCGCGGCACAGTTCATCGAAGAAATGCCAAAACTCCACAAAGAGCACTGACAGCACAACAACAACACAATACTTGCTTAATCAATGTCACTATACTTCGTCCAAAAATCAACTAAGAAAAATATCCAAACTAGTAAGGTTAACCTACACATAATATAAGTCTTCATCTACTGTAGTTCAGAAACTTACATTTCATTCTATCATACGATGCATTCAAAGTACCAGACATACAGGGTTAATAATAACCCCGTAAACCTTCACACATTTGACAAACATCTCAAGTTGATGTAAAAACCACATCATTCAGGAATAGGTGACTAACCACACCCAACCAACTCTAGGCTAGGCAATGACTTCATTCAAACCAATAGATAAGTGGTCCAACAATGGCTCCACAAGCATGCATCAGGGAGATAACCATCAGATCCTCAACGTATTAATATATAATCAATGGATCAAGAAAATCAAAGATTTATTCTACAATTAGCATGACTAACATGCAACCACTTTAAACCACATCTAGGCTTTATGGCTACTAAAACACAAAATAGAAGTGAGACATGTAAGTCATTCTGGCTATGTAAAGACTTCCCCCAAAAATCCATATAAAGTACCAATATTCATTTCTTTTAGAACTGATTTCTCGACATAAACAATCATTCCTTGCAAAGATAGTTGGAGCTATCCACCAACCTCCCAACAACTTAAATCCAAATCGATGGTTACCATGTAACCCAAAACACGCAATTCACACTCCTATTAGAAACATCCTCAATCAAACATATATAACAATATTATTGTAATAAAACTCAACCATGAAAACATGTTGACAACAACATAGGCATACATGTATATCACAAGCATAATAACAGCTTCAATCTCACAAAAGACCAGTGATATCATTCGTATTAATAAAACAATATCAAAATTTAGAAATGAATTATATTAGGCATTAAGTTATAACAACTTACCACATCACCGTAAAGGAATAGGGAGGGTGAAATCATTTCATCTGTACTTCAAAGACATTAACATATATCAAAGATATTTTGTCACACCCGGTTTTGGAAGGCAAACCAAGTGCGAACTATGTACGTGCCAGGATCAGAACTCACGTACACAGCGATTACATAAATGAACATCAATGCACATTGCTCGAATAATAACTTAAAAGAGTATTAACTTATTACATCACAAAGTCATAGACATCCACATAGTCATCGTCTTAACAGGTTAAATCAAAGTGCTAGCGAAACGCAGTAAAGATAAGGCCTTCACAGGCAGCTGACTGGGGGTTGCCGCCAACCCACACCTAGAATTCGTCGTAGTCTTGGAACTCCTGGAAGTCTCCTTCCACGGCTTCGCCTTCTCCTGAGCAGTGGTTACAATGCGGACAACCTGGTGTTTTGTGGTAAAGCAAGGATGAGTACACATCAACGTACTCAGCAAATGTCCCGTTTGGCTGAAGTGGACTAGCTTTATGTGGGGTTAGGCTCAAGCAGTTGCTTTTAGTTGGTCAGGTATTTATCATTAGTAGAGGCCAGATTTTAGCATTAACCAACCCATGAACCATTTCCTCATCGAGGAACAACATCATCATATTCGAACCCAAAACCATAACATAATCCTTGTATCTCGAACCATCTGTATCTCTAATCAAAGAGGATCCCAAGGCTGCTCTTAACCGTGAGCACGGCTGATATATCAGTTTCACTACCCTCTGCAGAGGTCGCACACTTTACCCATGAGTCATGATTCCCTCTCTGCCCGGGGAGAGCTAATCCCCATTGACCACTACCTAGGTAGTCCGGCAGGGTATCACTACGTAGCTTTTACAAAGATTCCCTAGAGATCATAGCTGCCCGTTAGGTTTCTCCAGTTTGATAAACACAGTACCCCTCCCCGCAGGAGAGTGACTAACAAAAAGCAAAACAAAAGAACCTCGACACTCAGCCTCGGTAGAGCAAGCACTATGCCTGGACCCCATTGACGGCACGACGGCGAAGCAACTACACCTCTAGTTCCTCTAATTAATTAGCTAAGGGCACCCCATTTCACCCTCATGGTTGCACTGTTATCCCGGGTGGTCTCTCAACGAACAGGTCCTTACGGAGAGGTACTCAGGAAACAGCCTGAGCCCCCTAAAGTATCACAGGAACATCATCGGGATAACATCATAGTATCATAAGTATTCACATCATGTTCATTGATTAAAGTAAAGCAATAGCATAATGCTAACCATGATAACCCAAAAGGTAAATAAGGATAAGGTAAATAGAAAGCTAGTCAATCCTTAGGTTTCAAGTAAGTAATGCGGGATAGTAAGTTATAAGTGAATAGGACATAATGGGTCAGAGGACACTTGCCTTCACCAAACTGCTGATCAGGGACTTCCTCTGCAACTTCCTCGGGAAACACAGACTGCTCGTTGTCTACGTAAAGTAATCATTCACACTATGCACTTGGGAAATAACAAACAAAAGCCATATACCAAACATATGCAGCAGAGGGATCACAAGTTCATAATAGAAAAGGATAGGCACTCTGGTGTTCCCTAGGTCTAGGGTAGAGGACTATACAAAATGATTCACTATCCACTAATCAGATCTAAGTCAGTGGTGGGGGTTAAATCATTACATAGTGTTAAGTCCATAAACTTAAGTGCTCCAACTTTTATTAAAGTCTACTATCTTTTATTTATCTCAAATAGGGTTCCCATAACATTAATTTTACCCTAATGATCAACTATTAATTGGGACATAGAAACAGCAGGGAAACATTGCTTAAACAGATAGATAATAATATTATGAACATTTTGCAATTTGAAGCACCTAATTTGGAGTTCATATGACAAAGTTATGAATTTTACAAGATTAGGGATTAAAAATATGCCTTAAATACTTATTTTGGATTAAATAAAAGGTCCGAGGACCTAACTGCGAAGATCCAGGGACGGCGGGTCAATTTACAGAAAACCGGGGGTCTCTTTAAGAATTTGCGCGGGCGAAGGGGTATCGGGCTTTTATAGCCGTTGGATCTCGGATCAACGCCCGAGATTAGATCACGGGCGGGCGCGCGAGCGCGCGGCGGCGTGAGCGGCTGACAGGCGGGGCCGGGCGGGCAGCGCGGGGCGGACGGCTGACAGGCGGGGCCGGGCGGGCAGCGCGGGGCGGACGGCTGACAGGCGGGCCGGGCGGGCAGCACGGGCGCAGACGGCTGACAGGCGGGGCCGGGCGGGCAGCACGGGCGCGGACGGCTGACAGGCAGGGCCCAAATGGCAGGAAGGCGGGGTGCGGGGGGGGGGGGGAAACAGCCCTAGGCCGTTGGATCTCAGGCGGACGGCTAGGATTGGGCTCAGCCTATTTGAATCAGGGCCGTTCGATCTGGGGTAGACGGCGGGGATTGGGTGGCCGGCTTCTGTCTTCTCCTCCGGCCAGCAGAGGCGACGGCGCCCGTCCCGCGGCGGAGAACTCGCCGGAGATGAGGGGCGCAGGGGCTCTGCGGGTCCCTGGGACGACCTGGGCGGCCGGGGAGGTTGGGGAGGGCGCGGGGAATCGTCCGGTGGGGACTGGGTCGGGGCAGGGGCACCAGAGGGGGGCGGCCCACGGCGAAGCGGCTCGGCGGTGGCGCTAAGGGACTCCGGCGAGCAATTAAACGCGACAGAGCGCAATAGAGGGGAAGGGAGGGGGCATGGGAGGTTCCTTACCTCAAGGCGAACTCCGGGGACTCCTCGGTGGCGACGGAGACGCGGCGGCAGCCCGAGTCGACGGTGGCGGACCTCGGCGGCTGCGCAGAGAACGGCGGTGAGCGCGGGCAGAGGGATTCGGGGAGGGGGAGGGGAAATTGGGGCGCGTCCCGAGTTGCGGACGTCGGGGCGGAGCTCACCGTGGCAAAGGGCACGGCGGGGCTCCAACGGCGACGGAGGAACGAGCTCGGGCGGCGGTGGTTTAATGGCGGCGGCGCTTTGGCGTGTGAGTAGCGAGGGGGAGATGGGAGGGAGGCCTGCAGGTGCGCAAATGAGGGAGGGGTGAGGGCGAGCGAGGTTCTGGGCCCAAGTGGCCAAGGGCGAGGTGGTTGCGAGCTCCACGCGCGACGTGGGCGCGGAGTCCGCGGCACGCGCGGCTCGGGGCGGCGGTTACGCGGTGACGGCGGAGCTGACAGCCCGGGCCCGCGAGCAGAGAGAGCGGGGGAAGCGGGCGCGCGCGGAGGGGGAAAGCGGCTGCGCTGACGGGTGGGCCCGCCAGGGCAGAGAGAGAAGAGGGGGGAGGAAGGCGCGCGCGCGGGATGGGCCAGATGGGCCGAAAGGCCGAGGGGGCGGGGGGTGTGGGCTTCTTTCCTTTTTCTTTTATTCTGGCATTTGTTTTCTCTTTTCTTTTTATTTTCTCTATTTGATTCAAATTCAAACAAGCCACAAATTCAAATTAGACTTTCTAAGAATTATGCACCAAACAAAAGTGAAATCTAGGGTTCAACATGATGCAACAATTCATACTCCCTTGGAGTTTGAGCTAATAGACTATAATTACAAATAAAATAACCACTTTTCTCCTATAGAAATGAGAAAGAGAAGATTGGGGAAGGATGAGAAAAGGGAAGTAACACCTGAATTTGTGAATATGAGCAAAGAAATTTTATACCCCCAAATTCAGGGTGTTACAAACCTATCCCCCTTAAAAGAATCTCACCCCAAGATTCAGGGTTGGTCAGCAAAGAGTTCAGGGTATTTGGCCTTCAGATCATCTTCTCGTTCCCAGGTTGCTTCTTCCTCCGAGTGGTGACCCCATCTGACTTTGCACATTCTGGTGGTGTTCCTCCGGGTGACTCTGTCTGCGAACTCCAGAATCTGCGTTGGCTTCTCTATGTATGTCAGATCCTCCTGGACTTCCAAACCCTCCACTGGCAACTGTTCTTCTGGTACTCGCAGACACTTCTTCAATTGCGACACGTGGAACACATTGTGTACTGCCGACAAACTTTCTGGTAGGTTGAGTTGGTAAGCCACTTCTCCACGCTTTGCTTGAATCTGATATGGTCCAACGTACCGGGGTGCTAACTTGCCTTTAACTCCGAACCTTCTGACTCCCCTGATAGGTGACACCTTCAGATAGACGAAATCCCCCACTTCGAAACTCAGTTCTCTTCTCCTTCGGTCTGCATAGCTTCGCTGTCTTGACTGGGCTATCTTCAGGTTCTCCCGAACCATTTTGATGTTCTCTTCGGCTTCAAGCAAAATGTCGGGGCCAAACACCTGTCTCTCTCCAGGCTGGTCCCAATGCAGCGGAGTCCTACAACTCCGTCCATAGAGTGCCTGAAACGGCGACATCTTCAAGCTGGCCTGGTAACTATTGTTATAGGAGAATTCTGCATAAGGTAACCTTTTGTCCCATCCTGACTTGTCTTGCAACGCACAGGCTCTCAGCATATCTTCTAGGATCTGGTTAGTTCTTTCAGTCTGACCGTCTGTCTGTGGATGATAAGCCGAGCTGAAGTTCAAATGTGTGCCCAAAGCTTCTTGTAGCTGCTGCCAAAAATGAGAGGTGAACTGCGTTCCTCGATCTGACACTATCTTCTTCGGCACACCATGAAGGCAAACTATCCGTGACATGTATAACTCAGCTAACGTTGCTCCGGTGTATGTGGTCTTCACAGGTATGAAATGGGCCACCTTTGTTAAGCGGTCCACAACCACCCAGATGGAATCATAGCCGGCCCGGGTACGAGGTAGGCCAACTATAAAATCCATCCCGATCTCATCCCACTTCCACTGAGGAATCCGCAATGGCTGCAACAATCCGGCGGGCCTTTGATGCTCTGCTTTGGTTCTTTGACAGCTATCACAGATGGCGACATATTCTGCGATTTCTCTTTTCATGCCATACCACCAAAACCTCCTTTTTAAATCCTGGTACATCTTTTCACTTCCTGGGTGTATGGAGTAGGCTGTCTCATGAGCTTCCTTTAGGATCAGCTCCCGAATAGGTTTGAGGTCGGGGACACACAATCGGTCCTTGAACCATATTACCCCCTCTTCATCCTCTCGAAAGTCTTTACCTCTTCCTTCTAAGATCAGCTGCCGGATCTTGTTGATGCTTTCATCATCCTTCTGCCCTTCTTTGATCTCCCGCTCTAGGGTGGGCTCTAATTCCACTGTTACTCCTTGCGTACTGTTCAGGAAACCGAGACTCAGTCTGTCGAACTCCTTGGCTAACTCATATGGCATTGGGTACGTGGCCAACATATTGACTTGACTCTTCCTGCTCAGAGCATCTGCAACAACATTGGCTTTGCCTGGATGGTAATGTATCTCCAACTCGTAGTCTTTGATCAATTCCAACCATCTTCGCTGCCTCATGTTTAACTCTGACTGGGTGAATATGTATTTCAGACTTTTATGATCTGTGTAGATGTCGCACTTCTGCCCATACAGGTAATGCCTCCAGGTCTTTAGAGCATGAACCACTGCTGCCAACTCTAGGTCATGTGTGGGATAATTTTTCTCATGGATCTTCAACTGTCGAGATGAGTATGCTACAACTCTTCCTTCTTGCATTAGCACACATCCCAATCCGGTGTAAGAAGCATCGCAATACACTGAGAATGGCTTGTGAACATCAGGCAGGACTAACACCGGAGCTGTAGTCAATCTATTTTTCAGTTCTTCAAATGCTTCCTGACACTTTTGGGTCCACTTAAACTCAACTTTCTTCGCTAGTAACGCTGTCATTGGTCTAGCAATCTTTGAGAAGCCTTCGATGAAACGCCTGTAATACCCAGCCATTCCAATGAAGCTCTTGATCCCACGAACATCCTTCGGTGCTTTCCAGTTCAGGATATCTGCTACTTTCTTTGGATCCACTGCCAACCCATCTTGATTTATGATGTGACCCAGAAACAGGACTTCATGAATCCAGAACTCGCATTTGCCCAGCTTGGCATACAACTGATGCTCTCGAAGTCTTTGCAATACCATCTTCAAATGCTCTACATGATCTTCCTCACTTTGAGAGTATATAAGAATATCATCGATAAACACTACCACAAACTTGTCCAGATAATCCATGAACACACTGTTCATCAGGTACATAAAGAAGGCTGGCGCATTTGTCAAACCAAAGGACATAACTGTGAATTCATATAACCCGTACTTGGTGATGAATGCCGTCTTCGGTATGTCCGAGGGTCGGATTCTGAGTTGATGGTAACCTGATCTCAGATCTATCTTCGAGAATACGCTGGCACCTCTGAGCTGGTCGAACAAATCTTCTATCCTTGGCAGGGGGTACTTGTTTTTGACAGTGACTTCATTCAAGGCTCTGTAGTCTATGCACATCCTTTTGGTACCATCTTTCTTCTCTACAAACAACACCGGAGCGGCCCAAGGCGAGGTACTTGGTCTGATGTAACCCTTCTCTAACATCTCATCTATCTGCTTCTTGAGTTCCACCAATTCTGGTCCAGACACTCGGTAGGCTCTTTTGGAAATGGGGGCGGTACCAGGGATAAGCTCTATGGCAAATTCGACTTTTCTCTCGGGTGGCATGCCCGTTAGCTCCTCGGGAAATACGTCCGGAAAGTCTGACACAACCTTGATAGCCTCGAGCGGGTTGGGCTCCTTACTATCAACTGAAATCTGGTGACAGACACCCTCCACTGATTTTGGCATCCTTAGCTCGGCCACTACCTCTTCTCCTGACGGGGACTTCAATGTTACGGTCCTCTTGTCACAGCTAACATTCGCTTCATACTTCATTAACCAATTCATCCCTAGAATGACATCTATCCCAGGGGTGTCTATTACTATTAAGTCACTGGGGAATCCTATCCCCCTTATTTCCACCCTTATATTTGAGCATATTTTATCTGTTTGCACCTTGCCACCAACTGAATTAATCCTCATGGGCGGCATCATTGCCTCTACTGAGATGTTATGCGATTCTACCCAGGTTGCAGTGACAAATGAATGAGTTGCACCAATATCAAATAGCACTTTCGTGGGATGAGATTCGACTGAGAACATACCTACTGCCACATCTGGTGCATCCTGGATCGCTTCGGCCTCCAAGTGGTTCACCTTTCCACGGTTGTACGCTTGGCTACGATTGCCTGCTGCCGGCTGCAGCACACCTTGCCTTGTTGGAGCATTGGGGTTGGTCTGCTGCTGCGCCACCTTCTTCGGGCACTGCATCGCCCAGTGGCCTTGTTCTTCACAGTGGAAACATCCTCTGCCTCCTCCTTGTGCTGGGGCTGCTTGGTTGCTCTGGTTTGTTGCTGGGGCAGGAAGGCGAGGTGCCTGGTTGTTCTGCTTCTGATACTGATTACCTCCCTGCTGGCTGTGCTGACGATACTGCTGCTGCTGCTGTTGATACTGCCTCTGAAACTGCTGCTGATGCGGACGCTGATTCTGATTCTGATATCCCTGTGGGTGACCGGGCCTGCCTTGCTGAGATGAACTGCCTGAGAAACGTGGACGGTTGATGCCTCCGGTCTGGGGTCCACTCATCTTGCGCTTCCGATCTTCCATATCCTTACGCTTCTTCTCAATCATAACTGCCCTATCGATCAGGTGCTGGAAGGTGGGGAAGGTGTGATTCATCAGCTGGTAATGCAGGGGATCACCAAACCCCTCATGAACCTGTACTGCCTTTTAGCATCAGTGTTGACATCCTCAGGTGCATAACGAGATAGCTGCAGAAACTTGTCTCTGTATTCACTAACAGACAGGGGTCCCTGCTTCAGAGCCAGAAACTCCTCCTTCTTCACGATCATCAGTCCCTCTGGCACATGGTACCTGCGGAAACTCTCGCTGAATTCTTCCCAGGTGATGGCTTCGGGGTCAGCATGTGTGGCGAGGTAGGACTCCCACCAGGACTGGGCTGCTCCCCTTAGCTGACGGGGACCATACAGAACCTTCTCCCTGTCGTTACATTGGGCGGTGCGCAGTTCTCTTTCCACTGCGCGCAGCCAGTCTTCTGCATCCATGGGGTCGGCAGAATGGGCGAAGGTAGGAGGGTGCCCTCTCATGAACTCACCACGCTTATCTCGTGGCATCTGGGGCATCTGCACTTGCAACTAGGGTTGGGGTTGCTGTTGAGCCTGCTGCATGGCTGCCAGAGTCTGCCCAATGGCCTGCACTGCCTGAGTCTGCATCAAGAACATCTGCTCCACTGACATCGGGGGTGGCGGGGGAGGCTGCCTCTGTTGTTCCTCCTGCTGGTCATGCTGCTCTTGCTGAGCACGCCTGTTGCATCGGCGCCTGTTGTCAGACATCTGTGGAAGACATTCATACATCAGCATTGATCTTACAACCCTCCAGCATAAGAAAAGAGAATACAGAATTCTTCATGACACTGAGTGAATAAAGAGCTTCACTGATCCTCATTACGATTCAACACAGCTTCTCAGATAGGAAGGAAAGTAGAAGTAAATGGCTTCCCCACTAAATAACTGACTTCATTAACATTACTAGCTAGGCCAAACTGCAGGGGAAACCCACAGGTTGGCAACAGTCATTACAAAGATTCGAATCCAGCACAAGTTCATCATAACAAGCATGAAAGCAACTGATAAGCAAACTAAACTAACTATCTAAGACTGAGACATCTAACTTAAGAATTATTACAAACTTCGACGCTAACGATCTAAGGATCCAGATCTATCCTGGTCTTACAGGCAGGGGAACCATAAGTGTGGTGACCTCGTGGCGGTGAGCGGTATGGGTGCTGAGTCCCAACAGGAGCGGGAGAACCACCCTCCTGGTGATGGCGCTCTGCCAGCTCAGCACGCAACTCCGCAATCTCCGTTCGAGCCCTGCTCAGCTCGTCCAGAGAGTGATCCAGCTCAGTGTTAAGCACTGCGACTAGGTTGACTGTGCTGCTCAACCTAGGGTTACCTTCACCAACGGGTGAGACAACCACACTCTCTGTGCTGCCAGTAGGACGGCGGGGGTAGTACCTAAGGTTAAGACCGTCGGCCACCCCACCGAACAAAGAACAGTACTGGGAGAGTGCACGTCGTGCTGCATCCTGCATAGCCGCCTCTGCAGTGTCCCTCTCGGAGATGGAATAGTGCTCCGAAACGGCCTCCGCACCCCGGAGGTCATCCTCCGGACGGCGAACTAGGCAGGTAGCCTCCCAGCGGTCCGGGTACCTCCCGCGACTGTGCTGGTAGACTACACAACGATACTCGATCGACCAGGTGTGCCGGTCAAAAGCCTGGCACAGCAAGGTGTCGAGTGCGTCGTGGAAGTGACAACCGCGAGCGGCGTCACGAGTGATGGGTCGGGCGACCCATCCTTCCGCCTCCTGCGGCTCCGAGGACTCCGTGCTGTGGTCTGAGTCGTCGTCGGGGTCTCCTCCAGGACTTCCTCCGGTAGCTCCTCCAACAGCCGAGGCGTCCCGCGGTGGTGCAGGGGGCGCCTCCAGCTAGGCAACAGAGGAACGGGGCCTCACGGACTCCACCTCCTGCTGGGGTGGGGAGGAAGAGCCCTGCTGCTCTCTGTGCTGTCGCCGGCGTTCCTGCTCCTCACGCAGGCGGTGGTGCAGTCTCTCCAGGTGACTCGACTGACCGGACACGGTGCGGTGCAGAGGACGCTCCGCAAGTCGAGACGGCAGGAAAGGAATCACCGACTTATGTGCAGTGTGTCTAAGACGAGCCATCTACAAAAGACACCGTAAGCATAAGAGTAAGAGCAGAACTAATATGACAAGTGAATAAACCATAGACAGAATAAGATAAAAAATTTTAACAAGGTATAATATAGTATATATATATATATAGTAAAACATAGGGTTGGTCGAGGTGACCGACTTTTGAAGTAACATCAGAGGTCAAGGTGAGGGGGAAGGTCAATAGTCCTTAGTACGACCAGTGCTACTCTAGGTCAGCGGTCCTACAGTCAGCACGGCTTTGATACCACTTATGTCACACCCGGTTTTGGAAGGCAAACCAAGTGCGAACTATGTACGTGCCAGGATCAGAACTCACGTACACAGTGATTACATAAATGAACATCAATGCACATTGCTCGAATAATAACTTAAAAGAGTATTAACTTATTACATCACAGAGTCATAGACATCCACATAGTCATCGTCTTAACAGGTTAAATCAAAGTGCTAGCGAAACGCAGTAAAGATAAGGCCTTCACAGGCAGCTGACTGGGGGTTGCCGCCAACCCACACCTAGAATTCGTCGTAGTCTTGGAACTCCTGGAAGTCTCCTTCCACGGCTTCGCCTTCTCCTGAGCAGTGGTTACAATGCGGACAACCTGGTGTTTTGTGGTAAAGCAAGGATGAGTACACATCAACGTACTCAGCAAATGTCCCGTTTGGCTAAAGTGGACTAGCTTTATGTGGGGTTAGGCTCAAGCAGTTGCTTTTAGTTGGTCAGGTATTTATCATTAGTAGAGGCCAGATTTTAGCATTAACCAACCCATGAACCATTTCCTCATCGAGGAACAACATCATCATATTCGAACCCAAAACCATAACATAATCCTTGTATCTCGAACCATCTGTATCTCTAATCAAAGAGGATCCCAAGGCTGCTCTTAACCGTGAGCACGGCTGATATATCAGTTTCACTACCCTCTGCAGAGGTCGCACACTTTACCCATGAGTCATGATTCCCTCTCTGCCCGGGGAGAGCTAATCCCCATTGACCACTACCTAGGTAGTCCGGCAGGGTATCACTACGTAGCTTTTACAAAGATTCCCTAGAGATCATAGCTGCCCGTTAGGTTTCTCCAGTTTGATAAACACAGTACCCCTCCCCGCAGGAGAGTGACTAACAAAAAGCAAAACAAAAGAACCTCGGCACTCAGCCTCGGCAGAGCAAGCACTGTGCCTGGACCCCATTGACGGCACGACGGCGAAGCAACTACACCTCTAGTTCCTCTAATTAATTAGCTAAGGGCACCCCATTTCACCCTCATGGTTGCACTGTTATCCCGGGTGGTCTCTCAACGAACAGGTCCTTACGGAGAGGTACTCAGGAAACAGCCTGAGCCCCCTAAAGTATCACAGGAACATCATCGGGATAACATCATAGTATCATAAGTATTCACATCATGTTCATTGATTAAAGTAAAGCAATAGCATAATGCTAACCATGATAACCCAAAAGGTAAATAAGGATAAGGTAAATAGAAAGCTAGTCAATCCTTAGGTTTCAAGTAAGTAATGCGGGATTGTAAGTTATAAGTGAATAGGACATAATGGGTCAGAGGACACTTGCCTTCACCAAACTGCTAATCAGGGACTTCCTCTGCAACTTCCTCGGGAAACACAGACTGCTCGTTGTCTACGTAAAGTAATCATTCACACTATGCACTTGGGAAATAACAAACAAAAGCCATATACCAAACATATGCAGCAGAGGGATCACAAGTTCATAATAGAAAAGGATAGGCACTCTGGTGTTCCCTAGGTCTAGGGTAGAGGACTATACAAAATGATTCACTATCCACTAATCAGATCTAAGTCAGTGGTGGGGGTTAAATCATTACATAGTGTTAAGTCCATAAACTTAAGTGCTCCAACTTTTATTAAAGTCTACTATCTTTTATTTATCTCAAATAGGGTTCCCATAACATTAATTTTACCCTAATGATCAACTATTAATTGGGACATAGAAACAGCAGGGAAACATTGCTTAAACAGATAGATAATAATATTATGAACATTTTGCAATTTGAAGCACCTAATTTGGAGTTCATATGACAAAGTTATGAATTTTACAAGATTAGGGATTAAAAATATGCCTTAAATACTTATTTTGGATTAAATAAAAGGTCCGAGGACCTAACTGCGAAGATCCAGGGACGGCGGGTCAATTTACAGAAAACCGGGGGTCTCTTTAAGAATTTGCGCGGGCGAAGGGGTATCGGGCTTTTATAGCCGTTGGATCTCGGATCAACGCCCGAGATTAGATCGCGGGCGGGCGCGCGAGCGCGCGGCGACGTGAGCAGCTGACAGGCGGGGCCGGGCGGGCAGCGCGGGGCGGACGGCTGACAGGCGGGGCCGGGCGGGCAGCGCGGGCGCGGACGGCTGACAAGCGGGGCCGGGCGGGCAGCACGGGCGCGGACGGCTGACAGGCGGGGCCCAAATGGCTGGAAGGCGGGGTGCGGGGGGGGGGGGGGGGGGGGGAAACAGCCCTGGGCCGTTGGATCTCAGGCGGACGGCTAGGATTGGGCTCGGCCTATTTGAATCAGGGCCGTTCGATCTGGGGTAGACGGCGGGGATTGGGTGGCCGGCTTCTGTCTTCTCCTCCGGCCAGCAGAGGCGACGGCGCCCGTCCCGCGGCGGAGAACTCGCCGGAGATGAGGGGCGCAGGGGCTCTGCGGGTCCCTGGGACGACCTGGGCGGCCGGGGAGGTTGGGGAGGGCGCGGGGAATCGTCCGGTGGGGACTGGGTGGGGCAGGGGCACCGGAGGGGGGCGGCCCACGGCGAAGCGGCTCGGCGGTGGCGCTAAGGGACTCCGGCGAGCAATTAAACGCGACAGAGCGCAATAGAGGGGAAGGGAGGGGGCATGGGAGGTTCCTTACCTCAAGGCGAACTCCGGGGACTCCTCGGTGGCGACGGAGACGCGGCGGCAGCCCGAGTCGACGGTGGCGGACCTCGGCGGCTGCGCAGAGAACGGCGGTGAGCGCGGGCAGAGGGATTCGGGGAGGGGGAGGGGAAATTGGGGCGCGTCCCGAGTTGCGGACGTCGGGGCGGAGCTCACCGTGGCAAAGGGCACGGCGGGGCTCCAACGGCGACGGAGGAACGAGCTCGGGCGGCGGTGGTTTAATGGCGGCGGTGCTTTGGCGTGTGAGCAGCGAGGGGGAGATGGGAGGGAGGCCTGCAGGTGCGCAAATGAGGGAGGGGTGAGGGCGAGCGAGGTTCTGGGCCCAAGTGGCCAAGGGCGAGGTGGTTGCGAGCTCCACGCGCGACGTGGGCGCGGAGTCCGCGGCACGCGCGGCTCGGGGCGGCGGTTACGCGGAGACGGCGGAGCTGACAGCCCAGGCCCGCGAGCAGAGAGAGCGGGGGAAGCGGGCGCGCGCGGAGGGGGAAAGCGGCTGCGCTGATGGGTGGGCCCGCCAGGGCAGAGAGAGAAGAGGGGGGAGGAAGGCGCGCGCGCGGGATGGGCCAGATGGGCCGAAAGGCCGAGGGGGCGGGGGGTGTGGGCTTCTTTCCTTTTTCTTTTATTCTGGCATTTGTTTTCTCTTTTCTTTTTATTTTCTCTATTTGATTCAAATTCAAACAAGCCACAAATTCAAATTAGACTTTCTAAGAATTATGCACCAAACAAAAGTGAAATCTAGGGTTCAACATGATGCAACAATTCATACTCCCTTGGAGTTTGAGCTAATAGACTATAATTACAAATAAAATAACCACTTTTCTCCTATAGAAATGAGAAAGAGAAGATTGGGGAAGGATGAGAAAAGGGAAGTAACACCTGAATTTGTGAATATGAGCAAAGAAATTTTATACCCCCAAATTCAGGGTGTTACATATTTGAACCCATACCGTTCCTATATGTGCAAGTGTGTCAAATTTATCTTCAAATTGCCAAGAATCTAAAGCCTATGCTTTGATACAAACTGTAACACCCCGGGATCCACAAACACCCCGAAATGCTACTAAACTACACAACTAACATTCATATATAAAATTTTGACAGCATCTCCTTTGAAAATTTGCATAAACGTGGAAGCAATAGAGTATAAACAGGTATCATGATAAGAAAACATACTAGACATTAATAATCTGCTAGCAATGGGAAGATAACCATAACGACATAAACTGAATTAACTAGTGTGCACGACTAGTTAAAAAACAACATCCTTGACAAGAAGTTTCTAATTAAATCATGGCTATGCCTGGGCAGCGTTATTATGAGAGTGAAGGTGGACATGCTGCTACTTCCCTCATTCCCAACATGAATCAAGTACCTGCATTGAGTAATGCAAGAGTGAGATGAAAACATCTCAGCAAGTAAATTGTTTTGACGAGATATTTAAACCAAAAAAATATTGAATTAATCAACATTTTAAAGGGATCACAATTGAGATCAGAAATACTTGTAGATATAGAACTCAATAGTCCCAAAATAACCAATGCCATCTCATTTCCTCGAACAACCATAATAGGTTGTATAACACTTTCCTGCGTCAACAATACCTGCAAATATCACTTCAATGTATGCATAGGAATGCAATGTGTAAGTCCACTGCGTTCATACCTCTTAGAGTATAAAACCACACCATCTGTAAATATCACTTCAATGAATGCATATGAATGCAATGCATATGTCCTCTGCCTTCATACCTCTAAGGGTATGAAGCCGCATCGTACCCCTCCTCGGGCAACGTACGATGCTAAGTTGTACCGATACGGTCGGAGCCTAGGTCACGACAAAACTTCAGATGCAAGTGAATCATGCAATGTATATGGCATGCTGCATTTATCAATATACTTCACTTCCTTCATATACAATACAAACCTCAAACAATACTTCTCCTTCAGACACAATACAAACCTCAAATAATACTTCATTCACCTTCAGGGGTGTGAATTAATCTCGTGGGTCATACTCGAATCATCATCATCATCATCAATATATGATTAAGCATCAATATAATACAATCAAGTAAAGCATCACCATAGAGTTCAATTATGAAAGAATTCGATGATTCTGAATATTAGAGTGTAGGCGATGAAACAACAAGTCAAAGTGGTAGCAACCACCGCTACATCCACTTGCCTTCATCGAAGAACAAAAATGTACTAGGCATGATCCGGAGTGTAGACACCTGCTAGGGTTTCCCCAAGAAAAACTGCAAGAAAAGATGGGGTAGAACATCTCCTTGATCCTCTCTTCCTCTTCAATTCAACGTGCTCCTCCTCTTCTCGATCCTTGCTGTGTGGGGGAGATCTAGAGGGAGGAGGAAGTTGTGGAGAGGGTAGAGGGCAGCTGCAAAATGGGGAGGAGAGGAAGAGGGAGGGGGCGGCTGCAACAATTGGTGAGAGGGAGAGGGGGTCGGCTAGGGTTGGGGAGGAGAGGGGGGCTCCCATCCATCGGATCGAGATCCATGGCCCAAACTCGCTCTCCCATCTGAGCTCCTGACCCCAGCAGAAAAAATGCCAAAAGATCTACTGTTTCCCTGAGGAATGCCTCCTGAAACTCCAAACCCCAATGCCACATAACATGGAAGAAAAGAGAAAAAGAAATTTAACTTCTTTTCAGAAAATTGGGGTATCACAAAGTTTGTGAAGGTTCTTCATCCCCACATGTGCTAAGCGGCGATGCCACAGCCAGCCCATGCTAGTCTTAGCAATTAAGCATGCATCTAGACCGGCCTCCTCTTTTGCAAAATCAACTAAATAGAGTTTGCCGTCTAATACACCCTTAAAAGCTAATGAACCATCACTCCTTCTAAAGACAGACACATCTACATTTGTGAATAAGCAGTTATATCCCATATTACAGAGCTGACTCACAGACAACAAGTTATATCCAGGCGACTCAACTAAAAACACATTGGAAATGGAGTGCTCGGATGAAATAGCTATTTTTCCTAACCCTTTCACCTTGCCTTGATTCCCGTCACCGAATATGATTGAGTCTTGGGAATCTTTGTTCTTGACTTAGGAGGTGAACATCTTCTTCTCCCCCGTCATGTGGTTCGTGCATCCGTTGTCGATAATCCAGCTTTATCCCCCGGATGCATAAACCTGCAAGGCAAATTTAGGCTTGGGTCTTAGGTACCCAACTCTTGTTGGGTCCTACAAGGTTAGTGACAATATCCTTAGGGACCCAGATGCATGTTTTATCTCCCTTGCATTTTGCCCCTAATTTTCTAGCAACCACTTTCTTGTCCTTTCTAGAAATAGCAAAGGAAGCATTGCAAGCATGATAAACTGTAGAAGGTTCATTAATTTTCCTAGGAACATTAGCAACATTTCTCCTAGGCATATGATGAATGACATTTCTCCTAGTCATATCTCTACCATGCACATAAGAACTTGAAGCAAACATGGCATTTGAATCATACGCATTATAACTCCTATATGAACATTTCTAGAATATCTCTTATCACCATAAATGAAAGCATGATTCTTGTGATTACTATTAGTCATAGGAGCCTTCCCTTTCTCCTTGGCGGGAATGGGAGCCTTATGACTAGTTAAGTTCTTGGCTTCCCTCTTGAAGCCAAGCCCATCCTTAATTGAGGGGTGTCTACCAATAGTGTAGGCATCCCTTGCAAATTTTAGTTTGTCAAATTCATCCTTGCTAGTCTTAAGTTGGGCATTAAGACTAGCCACTTCATCAATTAACTTTGCAATAGAAACTAGGTGTTCACTACAAGCATCAACATTAAAATCTTTACACCTATTGCAAATCACAACATGTTCTACACAAGAGTTAGATCTATTTGCTACTTCTAGTTTAGCACTTAAATCATCATTAACACTTTTTAAACTAGAAACTATCTCATGGCAAGTAGATAGTTCACAAGAAAGCATTTCATTCCATTTAACTTCTAAAGCAAGAGATTTTTGTGCCTCTACAAATTTATCATGTTCTTCATACAAAGGATCCTCTTGCTTTTCTAACAATCTATTCTTATCATTCAAAGCATCAATCAATTCATTAATCTTATCAATTTTAGTTCTATCTAAGCCCTTGAACAAACTAGAGTAATCTATTTCATCATCATCACTAGACTCATCATCACTTGAAGAAGCATAAGTAGTATTGTTTTGAGTACATACCTTCTTCTCCTTCGCCATGAGGCATGTGTGACGCTCGTTGGGGAAGAGGGATGATTTGTTGAAGGCTGATGCGGCGAGTCCTTCATTGTCGGAGTCGGATGACGAGCAATCCGAGTCCCACTCCTTGCCAAGGTGTGCCTCGCCCTTAGCCTTCTTGTAAGCCTTCTTCTTTTCCCTCTTCTTATCTTGTTCCTGGTCACTATCATTATCGGGACAATTAGCGATAAAATGACCAATCTTACCGCACTTGAAGCAGGATCGCTTTCCCTTCGTCTTGTTCTTTTTGGGATGCTCCTTGTGGCCCTTTAGCGCCGTCTTGAAGCGCTTGATGATGAGGGCCATCTCTTCCTCATTTAGCCCCGCCGCCTTGACTTACGCCACCTTGCTAGGTAGCGCCTCCTTGCTACTCGTTGCCTTGAGAGCAATGGCTTGAGGCTCATGAATTGGACCATTCAACGCATCGTCGACGTATCTTGCCTCCTTGATCATCATCCGCCCGCTTACAAACTTCCCAAGTACTTCTTCGGGCGACATCTTTGTGTACCTGGGATTCTCACGAATATTGTTTACAAGATGTGGATCAAGGACAGTAAAAGACCTTAGCATTAGGCGGACGACGTCGTGGTCTGTCCATCGTGTGCTTCCATAGCTCCTTATTTTGTTGATGAGGGTCTTGAGCCGGTTGTACGTTTGGGTTGGCTCCTCTCCCCTGATCATTGCGAATCTCCCAAGTTCGCCCTCCACCAACTCCATCTTGGTGAGCATGGTGACGTCATTTCCCTCATGTGATATCTTGAGGGTGTCCCAGATCTGCTTGGCATTGTCCAAGCCGCTCACCTTATTGTATTCTTCCCTGCACAAAGATGCTAAAAGGACAGTAATAGCTTGTGCATTTTTATGGATTTGTTCATTGATGAACATGGGACTATCCGTACTATCAAAGTGCATTCCATTTTCTACTATCTCCCATATACTTGGATGGAGAGAGAACAAGTGGCTACACATTTTGTGACTCCAAAATCTGTAGTCCTCTCCATCAAAGTGAGGGGGTTTACCGAGGGGTAGGAAAGCAAATGAGTATTGGAACTTTGCGGAATACGAGAATGATCAAAGGAAAAATTTGAATTAACCGTCTTCTTTTTCTCGTAGTCGTTGTCGTCGTCCTTTTGGGAAGAAGAGGACTCATCGCTGTCGTCGTAGTAGACGATCTCCTTGATGCGCCTCGTTTTCTTCTTCTTCCCGTCTTTTCTTTTGTGACTTGCGCCCGAGTCAGTAGGCTTGTCATCCTTTGGATCGTTGACGAAAGACTCCTTCTCCTTATCATTGACCACCATCCCCTTGCTCTTAGGATCCATCTCTTCGGGCGATTAGTCCCTCACGTGAAGAGAACGGCTCTGATACCAATTGAGAGCACCTAGAGGGGGGGATGAATAGGTGACCCTGTAAAAACTTGAAACTTAATCCACAAAACTTGATTAAGAGTTAGCACAATAAAGCCAAGTGGCTAGAAAAGAGTTCTTGCACAACACGATAACCACAAGAAGATCAACATAGAGATGGCACAATGGTTTATCCCGTGGTTCGGCCAAGTCCAACACTTGCCTACTCCACGTTGTGGTGTCCCAACGGACGAGGGTTGCACTCAACCCCTCTCAAGCGGTCCAAAGACCCACTTGAATACCACGGTGTTTTGCTTTCGCTTTACTATTTCCCGCTTGCGAGGAATCTCCACAACTTGGAGCCTCTCGCCCTTAAAAGATGTTCACAAAGAAGCACGGAAGTAAGGATGGGATGAGCAATGCACACAAGACACAAAATTAGAGCAACACACGCACACAAGTCACAACACGAGCTCTCAACACAACTCAAAGAGTTCTCTACTCAAATGGAGCTCTAGTTGCTATCACAAAGAATCGAATGCGCGGAATTGAAGTCTGGTTGCTTAGGAATGCTTAGAGAATGCTTGGTGTACTCCTCCATGTGCCTAGGGGTCCCTTTTATAGCCCCAAGGCAGCTAGGAGCCGTTGAGATCATTCCAGGAAGGCAATTCTTGCCTTCTGTCGCCTGGCGCACCGGACACTGTCCAATGCGGATTTCTTTCCTTCTGTGGCGCAGCCGACCGTTGAAGATCCAGAGCCGTTGGTGCACCAGACACTGTCCAGTGCACACCAGACAGTCCGGTGCCCCCTTCTGACCGTTGGCTCGGCCACGCGTCGCGCGCGGATTACGCGGCCGACCGTTGGCCCGGCCGACCGTTGGCTCACGGGACAGTCCGGTGATTTATAGCCGTACGCCGCTGTGGCAGAACTGCCCGAATTATTCCAACTTAAGTGCCAAAGCCCTGCCTTAGAGGCTAGACCACACTTAAATGGGAATAACCCGTCAATCCCTCGGATCTAGTCCGACACGGCCACTGACAGGATCAAGTACCACACTCTCACTCGATGGTGAGTCACGGAGCAAATACAATAAAGCATAAAACCATACATGCCAGAGTATTAATTTATTACATCATCATCATCGGAGTTTTGCCAAAAGTAGTCATCATTGTTTCGAAGTGCAGCGGAAATAAACTAACGGTAGATAAATAGAGAGATGGGGAAGCCTGTCCCATCACTCCTCATGCTCCTCCTCAGCCGAGGCAGGGTCCCACTCGACAGTCCAACCTGGTGGCAAGGTGGACGGCCAAGTCACTCCAGCAACCACGCCCTCCAGAGAACCTGTAAAATTATGCCACAAGCAAGGCTGAGTATACTAATACTCAGCTAGACTTACCCGGTGTGAGGAGTCTACTCCTCTACCTCTAGACATGCAGCTGTTTGGCCGTGGGGTTTGGTTGCCAAAAGCACTAGCTGAGTTTCTAAATCAAGATTTTAACTTTGTCAAAATTAAGTGTGACTCTCTTAAGGCTAAAAGTGTACTATCTACTCATACATAGTAGCAAGCATTTTTAGCAATCAACATCTTGTATCATCTCATCACAGTTCCACTTGTTACTCAATGCAGTACAATGGATCAAGCAGTCTCATTAGCTGCGAGAAGCAGACGATTCGAATCGAGTTTTTATCCTTGCAAGGTAAACCTAAACACACGACGTGGCGAGGCACTCTGTCCCCACACACATCAACCGTCCCCATCGATTCCCTGGCAACAGATCAGGGCTCACCGCCTTGGCGTACAATGCCTCACTGACCCCGACTGGCCGTCGTGCAGTGACCGCACTTGTACCCACCATAACCGGAATGGGAGACCTCGTCTCAGGTCGCGTGAGGGGATATGTCTGCGGGCAGGTTCACTCAGGTACTAGGCTTACCGATTTACCATATTTCTCGGTATGTGTTTAGTACATTCAAACGCTTGACACAGGTATCCGCACGTTAATCCTTATTCCATTTTCCATCTCGTGGACAACCAATCCCCATGGATTGTTGTCCACCAACTTGTATCATGACAGTGTGAAAGTGGGTACAATCAATTTCCTGATCTCGCGCGAGTGCTAGAAAAATCACTCGTCTTCTACCGAGATCCTAATTAAATAAAGCAACTACTCGACCTGTCATACTAGTATTCATCTCAAAAGGATTCCTGAGATCATGCAACTAGGGTTTCAAACAATTCCTACACCTAAGTGCACAATCAATCCTACAACCATTAAGTGAAGTAAAATAGCATAAATAACAGGTTATGCATAAAACTGGGGCTTGCCTTCCAAAGCAGTGGCAGGCAGGTCCTCTGGTGCAGGCTCTGGTGCTGGGTCGGGGGCAACCTCCTGGGCAGCTCCTTGCTCCGGCACGAGGATGTACTCTCCGTCAGCAAGATTACAGTCTATCGAAATGCAATGAACATGTATGTTATGATTATGCAAGATTTAAGAACATTAAGCTACAGAAACTAAGTCAAGAATTAACTTAGGGTTCCCTGGCTATGTGGGTCTTCTAGTGGTATTTATATACATAGACTTATTACCTTTTAGGTTTAGGTTTTCTTTTGGGATAACATAGTGGATTTGCATTGTCTTTCTAGATTTCAGTGGACAAATTTACAAAGGTCTTAGGAGGACATTAATTTCCATTATCCATTTTCCTTTCTTTAATTTCCATTTAGGGTTTCTAGTGTAGGTTTGAACTACGACAGTGTTTTAATAATTTCCAAAAATTCTGTAAAAATTACAGGGGGTTGCCACTTGCTATTCTAGCTTGTTTTAAGAATTTGAGGCTTAAAGTGCAAAAGCTAGGCTTTAAACAAAAATAACAACAGTTAGGCAAAATGGGCCACTTTACACTACACCTCTTAGTTAGGGGTAGGTTTTGTCCTAAAGGTTATTTTTGTTGGCCTCTAATAGTGATAATAAGCTCTTGTACCAAAAATGACAGAGAGCAACATGATGGTTATTTAATGGTGGATTTCTAAAGTTTGGTGCAAAAAGGGTGTTTAGAACTAACTTGTCATTTGAAAAATATCAAACAACAGATTTCAGATTTTTCTTAAGTTCTTATTATCAAAACATTAGTTATCCCAAGGGTTGGGGTGTTTTCACCATGAGGTTATTTTTGTAGGGTTTTTCTAAGTTTCCCTTGTTTTCTTAAAATAAAAGGTATCCTAATTATTTTATACCAAACCAGGGTGTGATAGATTTTTCCAGTGAACTATATTGATTAAATACCCTAACTCAATGTAGTGGACAGAGGGGTTTAACATTTTTAAATAGGTCAGTAGGTAGGTATAAACTTCTCCAAATTTTTCTAACCCTGGTTAAATAGTACAACCATTTTTCTTGCTATTATTGAGCTTTTGGTCAAAACTATAATTAAATCAGAACCTTATAGTTTTCTATAGTACCTATGGGGTTTTATATTTTTCTTAAGTAGGTTACATTATTTAGAGTCTGGCAAAATTGGTTTGACCAAATTTGGATAAACCAAACAGAAGTTATGGGTTTTTAAAGTTTCTGTTTGAATTTAAATCAGGTTTTAATAAGGTTTTTCTGAAAAAGCAGTTTGCGCCGAGGTCCCTGGGTTTAAACCGAATCAACCTTCGCAGTTCTACCCTTGCGCCACTATTCACTTGGGTCTCTGACATTTCACTTAACCCCCTGACCTTCTCTTCCTCTCACCCGCAGTCCTTCCCCCAATGGAAACAGTGCCCGCGAGAAAGAAAAGGGCGGCGCGGCTTACCGGCGGCGAGGCAGGTCCGGCGAAGGGCAGGGTTTGCTCGGGGAGGTTCTGGCGATCACGTCGAGGTACGGCTCGTCGTCGGGGATGGCCGGAATCGCCCGGTCCACGCGCGCAGGCGGGCGAGCTCGTCGGCGGCGTGTGCTCCGGCCTATCCACTACGGTACAGTTCAATCCAAGGGCATAGGGAGCTTCATGGAGGTCTAAGGAGTCTAACCGTGCAAGGAATCGAAGAGAGATTCACCGTGTACCTCGGTCCACAGTTGCCGGCGGTCGGGTGAAGTCCGGTGACCTTGTTCCGGCGTCTCCGGTGAAGCAGAGCCCGATTCTTTGCTCGGGGAGCTTCACGGAGGTGTGCACAGTCTTCTCCGAGGGCTGGACGGGGCTGGGAATGACTGGGCCGGCCGGTCTACGGTGGCAGGGGGATCGGGTGGCCGCGGACACGCTGTGCACTGGCCAACGGCGGTGAACTAAGCTCCGGCGAGGGTCGGGCGGGTGCGGAAGGGTACGGTCGAGGCCTGGGAGGGTTTTATAGGCGCGGACGCGGACCAGGGCGCTGGCTTGGCTCGGGCGCGGCGCGGGACTCACGGGGGCGCGCGCGGGCGTGCTCTGGCGCGGCAGAACGCGTCGAACATGTGGCGGTTTGTTTCTTCCATTGTTCAAACGTCGGCAGAGGTCACAAACGTGCGAATCTTTGCAAAAGTTCGGCGCAGACCTCTTCCTGGCACCTAGGGCTGTCACTCAACTGTGAGACGTCGGGGCAGATATGGCCTAGGGAGGGAGATCTTCGAGTGCCAAATCGGGTGTGTCACACTGCGCACTTCGTAACAAAAGCCATGCCATGGCATGTCAAATGTCCGAGTCTCGGGCTCAACTTTTTCCAGTGGGTGCCATAGGTGGTATGCCACGTTTTTGGTATAGAACACAAGTGGATTTGATGCCAGCTTCGAGGTGAACACAACTGATCTTTAGTATAGGTATAGTTTTTAACTTAGAGAGAAATAGGGAGCTCTAGCTCTCTCTCCACTTAGTGATTTGATTTGAGGTTTCTCCAGGGGTCTTTTTGCAATATTTCCTTCCTCTAATTGCTGGTTATAAGGTTACTTAAGGTTGGTTTAAGGATTACTCATGTTTTGCATATTTGCTCATTTTCTTCTCCCTCTTATCCATGGCTTTGGAAAGGAGGGTTCAAGAGGGGCCTAGGGTTCTCCCTTTTCTTATCAAATGTAGCAAATGCACAAAAGCTTAAATGGTGCCCTTAGGTCCTTAGAATTCTTGGTTAGCACATAATCTCCAAGGTTCTTTGTTCCCCTCAAGTTATTTCCACATGTGATCACAATCCTTAGCATTCAGGGTATGTTCTAGTCATGGTAACACCTGAGGTGTTACAGCCCTCCCCCCTTAAAGGAATCTCGTCCCGAGATTCTAGGTAGAGTCCCTTGGAGGGTGCTTGAGGGTGTGTTAGTGCTACTCTCCCTTTATGCTCAAGTTTCACTTTTTAACTGTTCTTCGAATGTCATCCTCTTTGCAACTTCAGAAGGAAGCCCTTCTTAAGTTAAATCCACGACTTAGACTATCCTTGATATCTAAGTTTTTCTTATAATTGACTTCAAAGGGCAGGTGGGGGTGGGGTTTTTGGGGTTACATACCGACTCCTTTGGGCAGAAAGTCGGGGAAGTGAGAGCGTAGAAAATCCTCCGTCTCCCATGTAGCTTCTTCTGCTGAATGATGACTCCACTGAACCTTATACATTCTGATTGATCTTGCCCGAGTGGATCTCTCCTTTTGATCCAATACCTTGACGGGGTACTCTTGGTAGGACAAGTCTGGTTCTATTTCAATGTCCAGTTCCGGTAGCACTTCAGTGGGTAGACGAACACATTTCCGCAGCTGAGATACATGGAACACATTGTGAACTGCTGACATACGGGGTGGCAATTCCAATTGGTAAGCTACGGGTCCACAACTTGCCTTGATCTTATAGGGTCCAATGTAATGAGGGGCTAACTTGCCCTTGATCCCGAATCTCTGGACACCCTTGGTTGGTGATATCTTAAGGTAGACATGATCTCCCACCTCAAACTGTAGAGGCTTCCGCCTCTTGTCATGATAACTCTTTTGCCTGGCCTGAGCAGCTTCTAGGTTCTTCTTGATAATTCTGACTTTTGCTTCTGCTTCAAGTACCAAATCTGGCCCAAAAATTTCCCTTTCTCCTGCTTGAGACCAATTTAGTGGGGTCCTACACCTTCTCCCATATAAGGCTTCAAAAGGTGCCATCCTCAGACTGGATTGATAGCTGTTATTGTAAGAAAACTCTGCCATGGAAAGACACTTGTCCCAATCCTTTCCATAATGTAGTGCGCATGCCCGCAACATGTCTTCCAAAATCTGATTCACCCTTTCTGTCTGGCCATCTGTTTGTGGGTGATATGCTGAGCTTCGGATTACTTGGGTCCCAAGTGATTCTTGCAGTTTCTCCCAAAAGCGTGCCACAAATAGTGCTCCTCTGTCAGATATAATGGTCTTTGGAATACCATGCAATCTTACTATCTGATCAACATAAATTTCGGCGTACTTCTCTGTCTTGTGGGTGGTGTGCACTGGCAAGAAATGAGCAGTCTTGGTCAATCTGTCCACAACAACCCATATAGAATCATGGTGCCTGGAGGTATTGGGCAATCCCACTATGAAGTCCATGCAAATGTCCTCCCATTTCCAAGATGGTATGGGAAGAGGTTGCAAAGGGCCGGCTGCCTTCAAGTGACTAGCTTTTATCCTCTGGCAAGTGTCACACTCGGAGATGTACTTGGCAATTTCCCTCTTCATTCTGGTCCACCAGTATAAAGATCTAAGATCATGGTACATCTTGTTGCTACCAGGGTGCATGGAGAATTTGGAAAGGTGAGCTTCATCCAGTATCTTCTTTCTAAGTTCAGGGTCCTTGGGAACCACCAATCGGTCTCCAAACCATAAAATCCCCTTGCTGTCCTGTCGGAAACACTTGTATTTCTCTGCCTTTTGCTTGAGCATATCCTTGATAACCTGAACACCCTTATCCCCAATCTGTGCCTGAACTATTTGCTCTTGCAATGTGGGCTCCACCGAGATATAACTCAATTCACCGGAAGGAATAACTTCCAGGTTCAGCTTACACAACTCATCGCACAGGGTGGTGATTCTTGCATCCATGTTCATACAATTGCACTGGGCCTTTCTGCTCAAAGCATCTGCCACAACATTGGCTTTGCCAAGATGGTAATGCACCTCCAAATCATAGTCCTTGATTAATTCCAACCATCTCCTCTGCCTCATGTTCAGATCTGCCTGAGTGAAAATGTACTTGAGGCTCTTGTGATCAGTGTAAACGTTACAGTGAGCTCCCATCAAGTAGTGTCTCCATATCTTAAGAGCATGAACTACTGCTGCCAACTCCAGATCATGTGTCGGGTAGTTCTGCTCATGGGGTCTGAGTGCTCGGGAAGCATAAGCAATCACTCTGTTCTCTTGCATCAAGACACATCCCAATCCGGTACTAGAAGCATCACAATAAACTTCGAAGGGCTTAGTGCTATCAGGTTGAGCCAGCACTGGGGCTGTTGTCAAATGTTGCCTCAGTGAATGAAAAGCATCTTCGCACTTCTGGCTCCAAGTGAACTTGGCTCCCTTCTTTAATAACTTAGTCATTGGCTTGGCAATTCTGGAGAAATCTGGAATAAATCGTCGGTAGTACCCTGCCAATCCCAGAAAACTCCTAATCTGCCTCACTGTAGTTGGAGGTTTCCAGTTCATCACTTCTTGCACTTTCTCAGGGTTAACTGATATCCCTTCCTGAGAAATCGTGTGACCCAAGAATTTAATTTCCTTCAGCCAGAACTCACACTTAGACAACTTAGCATACAACTGATGGTCACGAAGTCTCTGAAGTACAGTATGCAGATGTTTAGTGTGCTCAGCTTCATTCTTGGAATAAACCAGAATGTCATCAATGAAAACGACCACGAACTTGTCTAATTCTGGCATGAATACTGAGTTCATCAAGTACATGAAATAAGCCGGGGCATTGGTCAGCCCAAAAGACATCACCAAAAACTCATACAGCCCATATCTGGTAGAGAAGGCCGTCTTGGGAATATCGCTGGCACGGATCTTGATCTGATGGTAGCCTGAGCGAAGGTCTATCTTGGAGAATACCTTGGCTCCTACCAACTGATCAAACAGAACATCAATGCGAGGTAACGGGTATTTGTTCTTGATAGTCACCGCATTGAGAGGGCGGTAGTCAACACACATCCTCAAACTCTCATCCTTTTTCTTCACGAATAAGGCGGGACATCCCCATGTTGAAGTACTTGATCGAATAAACCCCTTGTCCAACAACTCTTGCAATTGCTTCTTCAATTCTGCCAATTCCGCGGGAGGCATCCTATAGGGTCTCTTAGAGATAGGAGCAGTCCCGGGTTGCAATTCAATTGCAAACTCAATGTCTCTGTCAGGTGGCATTCCTGGCAATTCATCCGGAAAAATGTCGGGGTAGTCGCAGACTACTGGGATCTTCCTTACTGGGGATTCTGTCATGATATAGGCACAAGAACGGGTACAACCTTGATCGGGCAAATATAATGTGGTTTCACCACAGGTTGGTGAGTGCACTTCGATGGCCCTAGCTGCAATGTCAATCACTGCCCGATGTTTGGTCAACCAATCAGTTCCCAATATGATATCCACACTATCCAGTCCCAAGATAAGAAGGTTGGTTTTAATTATCAAACTACCAAACTTTAGAGGCACATTCTTGTTGATTTGATAAGTGGCAACTCTGCCTCCGGGTGTTGAAATGGTGATACCCCCGTTGGTGTGGTGAAAGGGCAATTGACACTTGGCACTAAATTTGGCACTAATAAAGCTATGTGATGCACCAGAATCAAAAAGAGTGATAGCAGGATAATTTAAAACTGTAAAGATACCAGTCATGACGGGTGCTCCCTCTGGAATGTCAGCCATGGTAGTGAAGTTCAGCTTGCCCTGCCTCACTTGCACCTTCTGTCTCTTGCCTTGGTTCTGATTGACATTCTGCCCCTGCCCCTGCTGGTTTCTGGGGCAATTCTTGGCATAATGCCCAGTGTTACCACAGGTGAAACACCTGTTGTCATTTGCCTGGCGGTACTGCTGCTGCTGATTGTTCCTCTGAGCTGGAAACTGGGTGCGGTTGGGTGTCTGCTGCTGCTGCTGCGGTGGTCTGATCACCCATCTCCCTTGCTGCTGCTGAGGTCCCTTGTTCTGCGTGTCAGACACAATCCTGAAGCGCTGTGGCTGAGCTGAGGGTCCTGCCACAGGGGTCTTCCTCTTCTTCTCTGCCTGTCGAGCTAAAATGCAGTCCTCCTGGGAGATAGCCATGTTGACCAACTCATTGTAGCTGTTGGCCCTGACGGTGTTGAGACGATCACGGAGCTTGGTGTTGAGCCCCCTTCTGAACCTGTCTCGCTTCTTCTCATCCGTATCGGCATGATATCCAGCATACTGACACAAGTCATTAAAAGCCTGGGCATACTGCAACACTGTCCTATTGCCCTGAGTGAGTGCCAGAAACTCATTGAGCTTCCGGTCCATGATGCCAGCGGGGATATGGTGTCCTCTGAAAGCTGCCTTGAACTCCCTCCACTCCACCTCTCCACCTTCTGGCTGCATAGCAAGAAAATGATCCCACCAAGTCCTTGCAGGTCCGCGAAGCTGCTGGGTGGCGAACCTGACTTTGGTGACCTCTGAGCAAACTCCATGGAGTAGCGGAAATTTGGATTCCACCACCCTCAACCACACATCTGCATCAAGCGGGTCCTCCGCCCTGGTAAACAATGGTGGCTGAGTACTGAGGAACTCCTGGTAGGTAGCAGCGACAGGGTGACGCTGATGGTCTCCACCATAATGCTGAGGTGGTGGCTGACGCTGAGCTAGCTGTCTCAGGATCTCATTCTGCTGGGCCATGAGTTCCTACAGAGTGGGAGGCGGTGGCAGTGGAGGAACGTGCTCATTCTGACCACGGCGCGCTCTCCCAGCCATCTGAAAAATCACATGGTTGCTTAATAACACATCTCCAAGCTTAAGGTTCAAACACGGTAGGGGAGTTAAAGCAATTTGATAGATTCCACATAAAACAAAACAAAAACATAAACCTTCCGTCCAAATTTAAACTTCCATTAATCATCCCCAAACCTCCAAAAGAGTTTAACACGGTTACATCAATGATCCAAAAGACTCAACTCTACCTAGCCTAGTACCCTAAGGGTGCAAAAGCTAAGCTAGCGGCGAGGAGTCCAACTATCACCAACCTCTAGTATTATCCCTGGCATCTAGTGAGCGAACGAGGCAACGCTTGACTTGGGGGAAGGTGGTCTCCCTGAGCCAGCGGTGTCTACACTGGAAGCAGGCTCCTCCCCTCCCTCGATGTCAACGTCCTCATCAGCCTCCTCATCATGGATCTCTTGATGATGCATATCTAGATGCTCATTAGCTTCTGCTAGCTGATGTTGGGTGTTGAGGAGCTGATCCTCGAGAACCTCGATGGTGTTCTCCCTGGTGCCCACTAGCTCCTCCAACTCATGAATCTCATCAGACAGCTGCTCTACTTGCAAATCTTTTTCCACCAGCTCCTGGGACAAGTCCACCACGAGCTCCTCCCTATTGTCCAGGGTGATCTTGGTGGCCTCCAACAATGCCATCAGATGAGACATTGCCTCCCCACGCATTACTTGCAGACGATACAGAGCGTTCATGCATCGTACCGACAAGTGAGCGGTGTGGCCTGGGTAGAGAGCCCGGATGTCCTTGGCATGCTCCACCCGATCCTTCCACATCGGGTCGTCCTCCTTTTCCGCGGGGAACAACCCAATGGGGTGGGTAGCCAGTTCCAAGGGATGGAATCCGCAGAAAGTAGTCAATCCATGCAGAGCGATTGCCTCGATCGTGTCCTCCGCTCGGTATCCGAAAGACTCCGAGTCCAAGGAGCGCCAGCCTGGCTGCAGGGGATGAGGCTCCAAAGTCATCCTCACCCTACAGCGGGGCACCCGGTGCTTCTCGAACTGCTGCACCGCGTACTGAGGGGGTGTCAAGTATCCTGCCCCCAGAAGTACCTCCCACAAAATGCGGGGAAAGCCCTCTCGTGCAAGTCCGTCTGTGTGGGTCAGTGCATTTCCGTCATCGGAGGATCCGTGGGAAGTCATCTGTGTACGGTTAAGCGTAAGTAAAAGAAAAAGAATTACAAAAAGAACAAGGAAAATAAAACTCAGCCTGCCTCTAGTTAAAAGAAAAAGGCACTGGGGACCTAGTTGGTTGTTATCTTGTTTTTAAGTCTTTTTACTCAGTTATCCATTTGCGTAATTATGAATGCATGCATGCTCGTCCTGAACGACCTCTCCAGAAGATAAAAGGAATAGGGAAGAACTCCCATCCTGTAAAAGTGGCCTGTAGGGCCTAATCACTTAGCCACCTAGCTACCCTTCTATCATCCTAAGGCTTCACGTCCTAGGTCTATCCTGCTCGTCCTACGATCTATCCAACATTGTTTCTATCAAATTTTACTTTAGAAAAGGGATGGCATTTATGTTTTATTGATTCCTCTGTGGTGGTACAAGCTCCGATACCAGCTGTGGCGGAACTGCCCGAATTATTCCAACTTAAGTGCCAAAGCCCTGCCTTAGAGGCTAGACCACACTTAAATGGGAATAACCCGTCAATCCCTCGGATCTAGTCCGACACGGCCACTGACAGGATCAAGTACCACACTCTCACTCGATGGTGAGTCACGGAGCAAATACAATAAAGCATAAAACCATACATGCCAGAGTATTAATTTATTACATCATCATCATCGGAGTTTTGCCAAAAGTAGTCATCATTGTTTCGAAGTGCAGCGGAAATAAACTAACGGTAGATAAATAGAGAGATGGGGAAGCCTGTCCCATCACTCCTCATGCTCCTCCTCAGCCGAGGCAGGGTCCCACTCGACAGTCCAACCTGGTGGCAAGGTGGACGGCCAAGTCACTCCAGCAACCACGCCCTCCAGAGAACCTGTAAAATTATGCCACAAGCAAGGCTGAGTATACTAATACTCAGCTAGACTTACCCGGTGTGAGGAGTCTACTCCTCTACCTCTAGACATGCAGCTGTTTGGCCGTGGGGTTTGGTTGCCAAAAGCACTAGCTGAGTTTCTAAATCAAGATTTTAACTTTGTCAAAATTAAGTGTGACTCTCTTAAGGCTAAAAGTGTACTATCTACTCATACATAGTAGCAAGCATTTTTAGCAATCAACATCTTGTATCATCTCATCACAGTTCCACTTGTTACTCAATGCAGTACAATGGATCAAGCAGTCTCATTAGCTGCGAGAAGCAGACGATTCGAATTGAGTTTTTATCCTTGCAAGGTAAACCTAAACACACGACGTGGCGAGGCACTCTGTCCCCACACACATCAACCGTCCCCATCGATTCCCTGGCAACAGATCAGGGCTCACCGCCTTGGCGTACAATGCCTCACTGACCCCGACTGGCCGTCGTGCAGTGACCGCACTTGTACCCACCATAACCGGAATGGGAGACCTCGTCTCAGGTCGCGTGAGGGGATATGTCTGCGGGCAGGTTCACTCAGGTACTAGGCTTACCGATTTACCATATTTCTCGGTATGTGTTTAGTACATTCAAACGCTTGACACAGGTATCCGCACGTTAATCCTTATTCCATTTTCCATCTCGTGGACAACCAATCCCCATGGATTGTTGTCCACCAACTAGTATCATGACAGTGTGAAAGTGGGTACAATCAATTTCCTGATCTCGCGCGAGTGCTAGAAAAATCACTCGTCTTCTACCGAGATCCTAATTAAATAAAGCAACTACTCGACCTGTCATACTAGTATTCATCTCAAAAGGATTCCTGAGATCATGCAACTAGGGTTTCAAACAATTCCTACACCTAAGTGCACAATCAATCCTACAACCATTAAGTGAAGTAAAATAGCATAAATAACAGGTTATGCATAAAACCGGGGCTTGCCTTCCAAAGCAGTGGCAGGCAGGTCCTCTGGTGCAGGCTCTGGTGCTGGGTCGGGGGCAACCTCCTGGGCAGCTCCTTGCTCCGGCACGAGGATGTACTCTCCGTCAGCAAGATTACAGTCTATCGAAATGCAATGAACATGTATGTTATGATTATGCAAGATTTAAGAACATTAAGCTACAGAAACTAAGTCAAGAATTAACTTTGGGTTCCCTGGCTATGTGGGTCTTCTAGTGGTATTTATATACATAGACTTATTACCTTTTAGGTTTAGGTTTTCTTTTGGGATAACATAGTGGATTTGCATTGTCTTTCTAGATTTTAGTGGACAAATTTACAAAGGTCTTAGGAGGACATTAATTTCCATTATCCATTTTCCTTTCTTTAATTTCCATTCAGGGTTTCTAGTGTAGGTTTGAACTACGACAGTGTTTTAATAATTTCCAAAAATTCTGTAAAAATTACAGGGGGTTGCCACTTGCTATTCTAGCTTGTTTTAAGAATTTGAGGCTTAAAGTACAAAAGCTAGGCTTTAAACAAAAATAACAACAGTTAGGCAAAATGGGCCACTTTACACTACACCTCTTAGTTAGGGGTAGGTTCTGTCCTAAAGGTTATTTTTGTTGGCCTCTAATAGTGATAATAAGCTCTTGTACCAAAAATGACAGAGAGCAACATGATGGTTATTTAATGGTGGATTTCTAAAGTTTGGTGCAAAAAGGGTGTTTAGAACTAACTTGTCATTTGAAAAATATCAAACAACAGATTTCAGATTTTTCATAAGTTCTTATTATCAAAACATTAGTTATCCCAAGGGTTGGGGTGTTTTCACCATGAGGTTATTTTTGTAGGGTTTTTCTAAGTTTCCCTTGTTTTCTTAAAATAAAAGGTATCCTAATTATTTTATACCAAACCAGGGTGTGATAGATTTTTCCAGTGAACTATATTGATTAAATACCCTAACAAAAATAGGGATGCCCTCTGGTTCACTATTTAAATCACATTTTCTATTTTTCTTAACTTTAAGCATAATGCAAAAGAAGGAGTAAAAACTAACTCAATGTAGTGGACAGAGGGGTTTAACATTTTTAAATAGGTCAGTAGGTAGGTATAAACTTCTCCAAATTTTTCTAACCCTGGTTAAATAGTACAACCATTTTTCTTGCTATTATTGAGCTTTTGGTCAAAACTATAATTAAATCAGAACCTTATAGTTTTCTATAGTACCTATGGGGTTTTATATTTTTCTTAAGTAGGTTACATTATTTAGAGTCTGGCAAAATTGGTTTGACCAAATTTGGATAAACCAAACAGAAGTTATGGGTTTTTAAAGTTTCTGTTTGAATTTAATTCAGGTTTTAATAAGGTTTTTCTGAAAAAGCAGTTTGCGCCGAGGTCCCTGGGTTTAAACCGAATCAACCTTCGCAGTTCTACCCTTGCGCCACTATTCATTTGGGTCTCTGACATTTCACTTAACCCCCTGACCTTCTCTTCCTCTCACCCGCAGTCCTTCCCCCAATGGAAACAGTGCCCGCGAGAAAGAAAAGGGCGGCGCGGCTTACCGGCGGCGAGGGAGGTCCGGCGAAGGGCAGGGTTTGCTCGGGGAGGTTCTGGCGATCACGTCGAGGTACGGCTCGTCGTCGGGGATGGCCGGAATCGCCCGGTCCACGCGCGCAGGCGGGCGAGCTCGTCGGCGGCGTGTGCTCCGGCCTATCCACGGCGGTACAGTTCAATCCAAGGGCATAGGGAGCTTCATGGAGGTCTAAGGAGTCTAACCGTGCAAGGAATCGAAGAGAGATTCACCGTGTACCTCGGTCCACGGTTGTCGGCGGTCGGGTGAAGTCCGGTGACCTTGTTCCGGCGTCTCCGGTGAAGCAGAGCCCGATTCTTTGCTCGGGGAGCTTCACGGAGGTGTGCACAGTCTTCTCCGAGGGCTGGACGGGGCTGGGAATGACTGGGCCGGCCGGTCTACGGTGGCAGGGGGATCGGGTGGCCGCGGACACGCTGTGCACTGGCCAACGGCGGTGAACTAAGCTCCGGCGAGGGTCGGGCGGGTGCGAAAGGGTACGGTCGAGGCCTGGGAGGGTTTTATAGGCGCGGACGCGGACCAGGGCGTTGGCTTGGCTCGGGCGCGGCGCGGGGCTCACGGGGGCTCGCGCGGGCGTGCTCTGGCGTGGCAGAACGCGTCGAACACGTGGCAGTTTGTTTCTTCCATTGTTCAAACGTCGGCAGAGGTCGCAAACGTGCGAATCTTTGCAAAAGTTCGGCGCAGACCTCTTCCTGGCACCTAGGGCTGTCACTCAACTGTGAGACGTCGGGGCAGATATGGCCTAGGGAGGGAGATCTTCGAGTGCCAAATCGGGTGTGTCACACTGCGCACTTCGCGACAAAAGCCATGCCATGGCATGTCAAACGTCCGAGTCTCGGGCTCAACTTTTTCCAGTGGGTGCCATAGGTGGTATGCCACGTTTTTGGTATAGAACACAAGTGGATTTGATGCCAGCTTCGAGGTGAACACAACTGATCTTTAGTATAGGTATAGTTTTTAACTTAGAGAGAAATAGGGAGCTCTAGCTCTCTCTCCACTTAGTGATTTGATTTGAGGTTTCTCCAGGGGTCTTTTTGCAATATTTCCTTCCTCTAATTGCTGGTTATAAGGTTACTTAAGGTTGGTTTAAGGATTACTCATGTTTTGCATATTTGCTCATTTTCTTCTCCCTCTTATCCATGGCTTTGGAAAGGAGGGTTCAAGAGGGGCCTAGGGTTCTCCCTTTTCTTATCAAATGTAGCAAATGCACAAAAGCTTAAATGGTGCCCTTAGGTCCTTAGAATTCTTGGTTAGCACATAATCTCCAAGGTTCTTTGTTCCCCTCAAGTTATTTCCACATGTGATCACAATCCTTAGCATTCAGGGTATGTTCTAGTCATGGTAACACCTGAGGTGTTACAGCTAATCGCTTCCCGAGAGCGACGACTTCGCCTGTGAATGGCTCACCGGACAGTCCGGTGCACCACTGGACAGTCCGGTGATTTATAGCCGTACGCCGTTGATCGCTTCCCGAGAGTAGCCAGTTGACAGTCGCCAGCCTGGCGCACCGGACACTGTCCGGTGCACCACCGGACAGTCCGGTGCATCCAGACTGCGCAGAGTCTTTGCTGCATAGCCAAGTCTTTTCCAAATTGGTCTTTTCCTGTTTTTAGCACTTAGACACAATACATTAGTCTCCAAAACAATGTACTAAGTCTTAGAAACATACCTTTACTCTTGATTTGCACTTTGTCCATCAATTGGCATAGATTAACACTTAAGCACTTGTGTTGACACTTAATCACCAAAACACTTCGATATGGCCCAAGGGCAGATTTCCCTTTCACTTTGCTAACAGCTGGTGCTCTCACAATCTCTGCAATACCATCTTAAAATGATCCACATGCTCCTCCTCACTTTGAGAATATATAAGAATATCATCAATAAATACCCCCACAAACTTGTCAAGATAATCCATGAATACACTGTTCATCAGATTCATGAAAAAGGATGGTGCATTCGTGAGGCCAAAAGATATAACAGTGAACTCATACAACCTATACTTGGTAATGAATGCCATCTTCGGGATGTCTGAAGGTCGAATCCTGAGCTGGTGATAACCTGACCTCAGATCTATCTTTGAAAACATGCTGGCTCCTCTCAACTGGTCGAACAAGTCTTCTATTCTGGGCAAGGGGTACATGTTCTTGATCGTGACCTCATTCAGAGCTTGATAATCGATGCACATCCTCCTCGTGCCATCTTTCTTCTCCACGAACAGGACAGGGGCGGCCCAAGGCAAAGTGCTTGGCCTAATATAACCTTTCTCTGATAGCTCATCAATCTGCTTCTTGAGTTCAACCAATTCTAGTCTAGATACTCTGTAAGCTCTTTTAGAAATGGGGGCGGTGCCAGGAAGAAGCTCTATGGCGAACTCAACTTTTCGCTCAGGTGGCATACCTGGTAAGTCTTCTAGGAACACATCCGGAAATTCTAACACAACCTTGATAGTCTCGAGTGAATTTTCCTCCTTGCTATCAATAGCCATCTGATGACAACCTCCTTTCCTTGGCTTAGGTGAGACTAACTTAGCTACCACTTCTTCTCCTAGTGGGGACACCAACTTAATTGTCCTCTTATCACAGCTGATAATTGCTTGGTACTTATCTAGCCAATTCATCCCTAGGATGACATCTATTCCCTGAGTACCCATTACTATGAGGTTAGCGGGAAACTCTATCCCCCTTATTTCCACACTTACATTCAAGCAAACACTATCGGCTCGAACTCTACCACCGGCTGAGTCAATTTGAATGGGGGTTGGCATGATAGTTATTGGAAGATTATGTGCTTCTACCCATGATGTAATAATAAAAGAATGCGTTGCTCCAGTATCAAATAATACTTCTGCAATATAGGGAATCAACTGGAAACATACCTACTATCATGCCTGGTGTTTTCTGAACTGTTTCAGCCTCCAAATGGTTCAGTCTCCCATGGTTGTGGCACGTCTGGACGCGGTTGTCTGCTCTTGGCTAAGACGCATTCTGCTTCACTGGGGCACTAGGGCCTGACTACTGTTGAGCTGCCTTCTTTGGACATTGCATCACCCAATAGCCTTACTCTCCACAATGGAAACATGCTATGCTTCCGCCTTGAACTGGGGCTGCTTGACTGCTCTGGTTGGTTGCTGGGGCTGGGAGGCGAGGTGTCTGCTGATTCTGCCTCTGGAACTGACCTCCTCCTAACTGGTTGTTCTGGCGATTCTGCTGCTGGTGCTGAGGGTACTGCCTCTGAAACCGCTGTTGTGGCAGGCGCTGATTCTGCTTGAACTGCTGAGGCGAGTTGCCTGAGAAACGGGGGCGATTGCTGCTTCCAGGCTGGGGTCCACCAATCTTGCGCTTGCTATCCTCAATCTCCTTGTGCTTCTTCTCTGTCATGATCGCTTTGTCGATCAGGTGCTGAAATGTGGGGAAGGTATGATTCATCATCTGATAGCGCAGGAGAAACGATACTATCTCTTTGCTTCTGTACTGACGTCTTCAGGAGCATAGCGGGACAGCTGCAGAAACCTATCTTGGTACTCACTGACAGACATGGGCCCTTGCTTGAGCGCCAGAAACTCCTCCTTCTTCACTGTCATCAGACCTGCTGGAACATGATACTGACAGAAATTGTCTCTGAATTCCTCCCAAGTGATGGTGTCGGGGTTGGCGTGGGTGGCGAGGTAGGACTCCCACCAAGACTGAGCTGCTCCTCTCAACAAATGGGGACCATACAGAACTTTCTCCCTATCGTCGCACTGAGCGGTGTGCAACTCCCGCTCCACGGTACGCAGCCAATCTTTAGCATCCATGGGGTCAGCAGAGTGAGCGAACACTGGGGGATGACCTCTCATGAATTCAGCACGCTTGTCTCTAGGCATCTGAGGCTGAGGTGGGGGCTGATGATGCTGCTACTGCATAGCGGCTAGAGTCTGACCAATGGCTTGGACTGCCTGAGTCTGCATCAAGAACATCTGCTCGATTGTCATCGGGGGCGATGGTGGTAGCTGCTGTTGGGGTGCCTCATCCTGCGGTGCTGCCTTCTCCTGCTGAGCACGCCTTCCTCCTCTGCGCCTGTTGTCTGACATCTGCAGAATGCAATCACACATCAAAACCGATCTTGCAAATCTTGCAGCATAAGAAAAGAGTATAGAATTCTTCCATAATACTGAACAGATGAACATCTTCGCTGACTCCCAACATAGGCAAACATAGCTTCTCAAATAAAGAGGAAAGTAGAATAAAAGGGCTTCCCAACTAGATAACTAATTTTATTAACATTAACAAGTAAACCAAAGTGCAGGGGATACCCACACTCTGGCGACAGTCATTACAAAGATTCAAATCCATCATTGTTCATCATGACAAACATAAAAACACAGGATAAGCAAACTACCCTTTCTAACTAAAACTAACTGAGAGTAAGACTAAGGCTAAGACTATAACTTCTATTTTTAAACATTAATTACAAGACCTGACGCTGACGATCTATGGTTCTAAATTTATCCTGGTCCTGCAGTCGAGATTACCATAAGCATGGTGTCCATGCTGAGGTGAGCGGTATGGGTGCTGAGTCCCGACGGGGGCGGGAGAACCATCCACTAGGTGACGGCCCTCCGCGCGCTCAGCCCGCAACTGGGCGATCTCAGCATGAGCCCTACTCAGCTCATCTAAAGCATGGTCTAGCTCTATGTTTAGCACGGTGGCTAGGTTGACTGTGCTGCTCAACCTAGGATTGTCCTCACTGACAGGTGAGACAACCACGCCTCCTGTGCTGCCAAATGGACGATGGGGGTAATACTTCAGGTTAAGACCATCGGCTACCCCACCGAGCACTGAGCAGTAGTGTGAAAGCGCATGCCGTGCGGCATCTTGCATGGCCGCCTCGCTGAGTCCCGCTCAGAAATAGAGTAATGTTCTGAGAGACCTCCACACCCTGGAGACTGTTCTCCGAACGGCGCACCAAGCAAGTCGCCTCCCAGCGGTCCGAGTAAATCTCGCGACTGTGCTGGAAGACAACACAGTGATACTCGATAGACCAGGTATGCCAGTCAAGTGCCTAGTGTAGCAAGGTGTCGAGCACATCGTGAAAGTGACACCCGCGAGCGGCGTCACGAGTGATGGGTCGAGCAACCCATCCCTCCGGCTCCTCCTTCTCTGAAAGGTCGATGTTGTGGCTTGAGCTGATGTCATCACCTCCGTCTTTGGGGTCTCCTTCAATAGCTACTCTAGTGGCCGGGACGCCCAGTGGTGGTGCAGGGGGCGCCTCCAGCGAGGGCACAGGAGAGCAGCTCCTCACAAACTCTATCTCCTGCTGAAGCGAGGAAGAAGAGCCCTGCTGTTCCAACTCCTCTCGCCGATGCTCCTACTCCTCGTGCAGGGGGTGGTGCAGCCTCTCCAAATGGCTAGACTGACCAGTCACCGGACGACGAAGCGGACGCTCCGCGAGACGAGAAGGCAAGAAAGGAATGACTGACTTCCGTGCGGTGTGTCTAGGACGAGCCATCTACAAAAGATACCGTAAGCATAAGAGTGAGAACATAGCTAATATGACGAGCAAGTAAACCATAAAAAAATTAGGAATTAGAATAAAACAAATATTTCAGCAAGGTAATATATATAGTAGAACATAGATTTGGTTGATATGACCAACTTTTGAAGGGATACCAAAGTCAAGGTGATAATAGGGGTCTGTATTCCTTAGAATGACCATTCTACTCTAGGTTAGCGGTCCTACAGTCAGCACGGTTCTGATACCACCTATGTCACACCCGTTTTTAGAAGGCAAACCGAATCTGAACCATGTACGTGCCAGGATCAGCAATTCACGTACACAGCAGTTACATAACTGGACATCATCATACAGTGCTCAAATAATAGCAAAAAAGAAGGTATAATAGTCGATTACATCATGATGTCCGAGACATCCACATAGTCTTTCACAATTATCAATGTGCGGAAAAGAAACGTAGATACACACGACCTACACAGGTAGCCGACTAGGGTTTGCCGCTAACCCATGCCTAGAACTCATCGTACTCTTGGAACTCCTGGAAGTCCTCCTCCATGACTTCATCTTCTCCTGAGCAGTGGTTGCAACGTGGACAACCTGGGGGGTTTGGTGTGTAAAGCAAGGGTGAGTACACATCAACATACTCAGCAATATGTCCCGTTTGGCTGTAGTGGACTAGCTTTATGTGGGGTTAAGTCAAGCAGTTGCTTTTAGTTGGTCAGGTTATTATTTACTAGTAGAGAGCCAGGTTTTAGCATTAACCCAAGTTGTTAACTCAAAAGTACCATTTCCAAACAGAAAGAATACCACTTACCATTACCATAGTCATAACCAAAACCATCATCCTTATCACCACCTGTAAACCAAACATCTCTGATCAAAGTATCTCTAATCAAAGTATCTCTAATCAAAGGAGCTCCCTTGGCCGCTCATAACCGCGAGCACGACTGATATATCAGTTTCATAACACTCTACAGAGGTTGCGCACTTTACCCACAAGCCGTGATTCTTTTTTGCCTCGGGCCGATCAAACCCTTAAACACTACCAAGGTGAATAGGCAGGGTTTCACTACGTAGCCTTTACAAAGATTCCCTGAGGCTGTAGTCACCCGTTACGTTTCCTAAATGTACCGCACTCCTCCCCAAAGGGCAAACCACCCTTGGCAGAGCGAGCCGCATACATCGAGCCCCATTGACGGCACGACGACAAAGCGAACTACACCTCAGTTCCTCTAATTATTCAGCTAAGGGCGTCCCATTCCACCCTCATGGTTACACTGTTTTCCTGGGTGGTCATCCAACGCACCAGTCCTTACGGAGAGGCACTTGAGAAACAGCTCGAGTACCCTTAAATGCCACAAGTATATCATCATAATCAAAAGGGAAAACAGCGTATCATAGATAATCTCATCATGTTCATTGATTAATGTGAAGCACTAGCATATAGCTAAACCAAAATAACCCAACCCAAATAGGTAAACAAGGACAAGATAAACAAAAGCTAGTCAATCCTTAGGTATAAACTGTGTAAATGTAGGGAGTGAATTATTAGAATGAGTAGGACATAAATGGGTCAAGGGACACTTGCCTTCACCAACCAGCTGCTGCTCAGGGTCTTCACCTGCAACTCCTTCAGACTCCACCAACTGACCGTTATCTATACGAGTTTAAACATACATTCCACAAATTTAATACAGAAGAACAGTACACCATGCAATAAAATATCATAAATAAATAGACGCTCGGTGCAGCGCTCACGCCTATGACTAAGCGAGAAAGAGAGAGAGAGAGTAATGGTCGAGGCTACAGTCGAGAAGCGATCACGTTACACGATTATAAATCAAAGTACTCTTCTAAACAAAAAAGTATTAATTTGGCCATCGTGTTATGCATAGGATAAAGTCATGATCCATGTTTAATCATTATAAACAGAATAAAGTAAATTTAAAAGGATTATCGCGCGACGAAACACGCGACACAACGCTTATACTGAATTAAGAATAAAATGACTCGTCGCGCGACGGAGAGCACCATGAGACACTTGAATTATTATGAAAATAACGTCAAGCGTCGCGTGACGAAGTGCACGACGACATACGTCACCTAAACTGAATTTAAAACGAAACATCGCGTGACTGGACACGCGACGCCACACATTAAATAACCTAAAATTAAGATGAATCGTCGCGCGACGAAGCACGCGACGCAACACACTAATAAATGAGAATTTAAAATAAATTGTCGCGCGACAAAGCGCACGACGCAGCCCATTAGATAATCTGAAAATAGAATGAATCATCGCGTGATGAAGCGTACGACGCAGCACATTAAATTAAATTAAAATTAACCAAACGTAACTTCAACCGTCGCGCGCGCGGGAAAGGGTCGCGCAGGCGCTAGGGGCGTGCGGCCGGGGACGGCACGACCAGGGACAGACGCGGCCAAGAGGGCGCGCGGGGTTGCAGCCAGGGGTGGCGCGACCAGGGGAGGACGCGCAGGGTCGGCCAGGGGGCAGTGTGGGGTGCAGCCAGGGTAGGGCACGGGGGCATGGTCAAGGGGCGACACGGGGCGCACGACCAGGGAGGCGGCGCGGGGTGTGGCCAGGGGAGGGCACATGGGACGCGGCCGGGGAGGGCGTGGGGGGCGGGGCTGGAGAGGCGCGCGGGGGCAGGCCAGGGGGCGGCGTGGGGGGCGCCGCCGGGAAGGTGCGCGGGCATGGCTAGGGAGGGCGCACGGGGCCGGCCAGGGAGGGCGCGAGGGTAGGGGAGAGGAGGAAGAAGAGGGAGGGGGAGAGAGAGGGAGAGGGGAGGGGAGCTCACTTTGGGGATCCTAATCCGGCGATCACCGTCACCAAATCACCTAGGGCACAACGGGGAAGAGAGAGCGGTGGAGGAGGGGAAGTTGCTGTGCAGGAAAATTGAATGAGGGAAAGGGAGAGAGAGAGAGGCGGGCGCATGGGGGAGGAGGTGGGGAGCCAGGGGCGCATGAGCCAGGGCCGTGCTGAGCTGGGCCAGGCCGGGCCGGGTCGCGTCGCGGGTTAAAATCCCATGACACGCACAACCACTGATCGGAATCCAATCACGAAACGAAATCCAAAACGAGACTAGGAAAACACGCGATTAAACACGACATCAGACAAAAGAAATATGCTTCGGCATGATGCAACACCCATGACGACTTAGGTTTTTGTTTACACTCAATATAGACACCAGTCGCTATACTGCTTTGAAATTGGGAAGAAGGAGCGAAACGGGAAGAGAAAAGAGAGTAACACCTGAATTTGGTGAGTATTAAAGACAAAAAAATTCTACCCCCAAATTCAGGGCATTACAGGAAGATGAACCACCTATGTACAAAATTACAATCTCGCCCCTTAAGGCATTGCACTCATTGTTCACAAATATCGTAGGGATATTGTTGTCCTTTCCCTTTCTTCACATTCGTTGCACCCTTTTTGTCGTTTTCCATCCGAGGCTTCTTTCACACCGAGAGTGGCTACCTTGAATCGCATCTTCGTTGCTTGTGCGTGTAGACAAATCTCTTCTTCACGTTGCTTCACCCAAAGGCTAGCTTTCGTTCGATCTGTGCTATACACCTGAAACAGCCGAGGGCCGACTTCGTCCGGCTTCCATTATACACACGGAACACATTTGATTATGCAATGCAAGTGTTCTGAGGACCTTCAGCAATGTATGCCCCCAACATGGTGTTAGAAATATGCCCTAGAGATAATCATAGAGATGAGCATATTTCTTTGTATCCATGATATACATATATATATATATATATATATATATATATTGCTTAATTAAATATCCATGAAAGGCACCTTGTATTGATTAGCAATTATGTGAATTGTTTGTGAGATTCTTTACTTGTATGGTTATTGTTGGTCCTTGTTCTCAGGTGCTATACACCAAGAACAAAGCAACACAATTGTTAATGATTAGAGACCTTCGTCCTTCGATGCATTATCTCCCCTGGGATATAATGATCTTCAAACGAAGGTCATGAAGGGCATACCTTCATCATTTCAGTGAACAAAGATGTAAATAAAGATATATGAAACAAAAAAGAACATAAACAATCATTCCAAATCATTAGATTATTTATATTCTTATTTCATAATCATGGATAAACATCAATGATATATATATTACATTTGTACCTTCGTCTTGACAGAAGATGGAAAAGCAGGAGTGACGCAAGAGTGACTACAATTCAGCGTGAACAGTACAGTGTTACTGTTCATCTATTTATAGGCACAAGACGCAGCCTGGACAAAATTACATTCATGTCCCTGACATTTACTGTTAGCCATAAGGCAAGCTGTCGAGGACTAAGCAGTCTTTTCCACTTTAGGTCGGTTTCATCTTCCACCATCGTCCTTGTGCTAAGCCGAAGCTTCTCCAGCCACAGCTTCAGAGCTAGTTCATCCTTCCTCCAGACTACGCCTTCATACCATGCACAGCTTCATCTCAAAGCCAAAGCGTCCTGAGACAATATGCTATACTGGAAAACATGTTAGTTAAGTTTTTGAGGACCTTCGGAAGAGGAAGGCCCCCAACAGTAGCCCCTCGTAGTATTAATTTGTTTTTGCATTTAACAAATTCAGACTGCGACGTAAACAAAGGCCTTTAGCCGAAGGTCTGAAAAAACACCTTCCCTTCACTAGAATAGTGAAAGTCAATGACATGTAGGGCCTGCCAAGTTGCAATGTACTAGGCATATAAATAGGAACTCGTAGTGATAGCATTTGATACGCCATCTCAATCGCTTTTACTTTCTTTCAAACTTAAATTTTCTTGCTGTCATATTTCGCTTGATTTGTGAGCTTCGGCATTTGAACAAGTGCTCACCAAATGGCTGAAGAGAAGAAGGTTGTTGATCCTGCTCTAGCTAGTTTTTACGAGGCTATGGAGAAGACAAACACAGAGAAGATTACAAATAAAATGCTAGCTGGCTTGTCTGAAGATTCTGACGATAGCGAAGGCTTTGATGTGGAAAGTGAAGATGAAGATGTCGAAAATCAGCCCTGGCGGCCGAGCCATACCATCTTCGGAAAATCATCCATCAAGCAGAGTCAGATTGATGCGATGAAAGGAAGATATTTTCGAGATATTTCCATTGTGAGAGCTGGAGGGGATAGCGTGGCCCCTGTACCCGAAGTAGATGAAGTGGTTGTTTACAGGAGCTTCATGAAGGCAGGGCTTCGGTTCCCATTAAGTAAATTTCTGGTCGAAGTGCTGAAGACCTTTGAAAATTTTCTTCATCAAATTACCCCCGAAGCCATCATTAGGATGGGTGTTTTATTTGGGCTGTGAGAAGCCAAGGACTGGAGCCAAGTGCAAAATGCTTCTGCAATATGCATGAGCTGTCTTACGAAACGAAGGCTACTGGGAAGGAACAATATCACAATAATTTTGATCGTTACGGCTTTGTGCCCCGTTCTGATGTGATATATCCAGTTCCGATGTTTCGGAAAAGGTGGCCAGGAGCCTGGATGGAAGAATGGTTTTATGTGAAGAATAACTTAGTTGAAAGGGAAGATATAAAAGGGATTATCCAACACCCTATTTGGTCTCGCTTCAGCATCAGAAGACCAGCCGCCGATCTTGGAAACGAAATAGAAACATGCCAGAGGAGTTTTAATACTGTGTGCACTTTTATTGGCACAAAAGACTTAGTCCAAGAGCACATTGCCTATAGAGTATGGCCTCTCGTGAATGATTGGGAGATGCCGAAGGAAGCTGCTGCCGGGTCTAGCCAAGGCGGCCTGGTGTATCTAAAATATACCTTCAGATACGAAGAGCAGTTTGACAAGCCAAACGATGAGTGGCCGAATTGTATTGAAGCGACTAGTGACGAGTTGTTTGGTGCCTATACAAGGGCCAAAGATGATTCCATGACCGTAGCCTTCGGAGAGCGAGGCAAGAAAAGGCTAAACAGAGTTTTTGATGTTATTGGTTTCGTCTACCTGGATTATAGCTATCCCTTGTGAAAACAAGGAAAGAAAAAGAAAGTTGCCACTTCGGCCATCTCAGCTGTGCTGAAGGGTAAGAAGATTAAGGTTTAACGCACCGGCCTAGATACATTGAAACGGCCACGGTGCCGAAGCTTGCTGAAAGGACTTCTTCCACCACTGAGCCAGGGCACCCTGCTCCTGCCGGCTCCAAGGGAGAATCGGCTGAAGTGCCAAAGGTTCCTGTAATCGAGTCGGCCGAAGCGTCAAAACATGCTGTCGAAGCCAAAGGAGAGGCAATCAAAGAGCAGAGCTAGGGGAAACGGCAAGGCTACCAAGAATCTTGAGACCGCCAGCGGAGCCAGAATTGCCGAAGGTATCGAAAGCTCCTGCAATAACTCCCAAGAGGAGGAGGATGACTAGCATGTTGGACGCTATTTTAGAGTCGACAAGGGTGTTAGCTCCTGCTCCTGCAAAGGAGACTCCTGAAGCTGCTACAGTTCGCGTTGAAGCCGAAGTTGGGCCCTCAGTGCCCATTGAAATAGAGCCTACTAGAACTGAGAAGAGAATTGAACAAGGGTCTTCAGACGTTGGTCTGGCTCTAGAGGAAAAAGACGCGCCCGAGAAGGTTAAATTTCCTACTCTCGAAGCACCTACTGAAGAGCTTGACTTCATCATTCGACATGCTTCAGGTAAAAAGTTGTTGGCAGAGGAAATTACGGAAGCCAAACACTATGCCCGGGAACTAAAGTATCCAAAAGGGGCCTTGGTGTATAATGGCACCAACGAAGATGATTTTTTATAGTGCCTCCCAGACAACAAGGAAATATCTGTTTGCCGAAGATGGCAAAAAACATAGGATTTCCGAAGCTTGAAGTTGGCCTTTCTGCTATGTCGAAGGATGACCTCGCAGATAGCCTTGCGCACAATAGTCTGAAGGTACAAAAGTTATGGACTTATAAGCAGATTATTTTTTGTGTCTTTTATTCTTGTGCTGATCCTTTGTCTCCCTTCTTTTTGTAGGGCTTAATTCTGAGCATCGCTTTGAGAGCACAAAAGAATGCTGAAGATGAAAGCTGCCAGATAGCCCTTGGTAACCTTCAGTCAGAGGTTATCAAACTGAGGAATGAAGCTGCAGAGAAGGATAAAATTTTGTTTTCCTTAGTAGACAGAGTCAAAGCTAGTGAAGCCAATCTTGCCGCGTAGTCCGAAGCTTATAGAGCTGAAATTGAAAATTTAAAGAAGCAGCTTGCCGAGAAGAATGAAGATTTTGAAGTGGCTAAAGCAAAAAAGGAAATAAGCGAGTGGACTAGCGCAAGATTGCAAAAGAATGTAGATGAGCTTCGGGAATCAAAGGAAAGATATTACGAAAAATCCTTGGATTGTGCCAAGAAGCTAAAATATAGTTTTGCAAAAGTGAGTGCTTACTCATCCGAGCAAAAATTTATTAGAGGCGATCCCGAAGAGATTATCGAATGGATCGGTGAAGAAGCTAAAACTTTTGAAGGGATTCTTAGTGACCATGGTGATTTCTGCGCCTTTGCTGGTGCGAGAGGGGTTGCAGCAATTTTGGAAAAATCTAGCTGTGAACATGTTGAAGCTGCAACCCAAACGGAGGCTATCTTCACTGTGGAGAACACGAAGGATCCTTCGGCTTAGGCAACTCTGATGGGCGGGAATTTTTTCTCCAACATTTGGATGAAAGGCGGCCGAGAATTAGCCGATGAAGCTATAAAGAAGAATGAGAAAGAAACTCATGAAGCCTGAGAAGAAGCCAAACGGGCCGAAGAGGCTGCCGAGCGCGCTAGGCGTATATGTATTGTAACTGTTTCATAGCTATAGTATTTTTTTGGCTTCGGTTTAACAACTTATTACTTTTACTGTAGCTGAACTTTCACCACCACCTAAGCCCTATGATCCTGAAGCTGATCCAGCAATGAAGGCGGCACTAGAAACTATAAGAATTGCTGAAGAAGCTGTCAACAAACTTCTTAACGAAGCTGCTGAGAAAATTTTGAAGGAAGACTAGACTTTTGTGTAGTTAGGAAATGCAACATTTGTGTGATGTAATATTCGTACAAGCTAAACATTGTATATCTATGTGTACATTAATGTAATATATTTCTTTGCGATGCATGAAATTTGCGTACATACCATTTTTGAGCCTTCGGCGAAAAAACACCTTCCCTTCTTTTCATGCTTCGTAAAGAAAAAAGTCCTTCTATAGCAAAGTTGTTGTATGATATTGTTGTCGACAAAAATTTTCCTGGTAAGATTGTAATTGTTGAAGGATTGCTTCGTGCCCCGGCACACTTTCATTCATCAAGTTATTGCCGAAGGTTTGCTTCGTGCTTGATCTTTGCTGTTGATGCGATATGATGTATGATGTAATGCTATGCGGAATGATGCGATGATATGACGCAGCATGAAGTTTATGCCAAAGACACATATCCACACGAAACACTCAGACTCTGCATCCCCTTAGGGATGTCTTTTGAGTCTCTTCACCTTATTTTTGGTGGCATTTAAGCTCTGCATCCCCTTAGGAACGACTTTGGAGCTTCTTCACCTTCTATTTCGGTGGCATTTAAGCTCTGCATCCCCTTAGGGACGACTTTGAAGCTTCTTCACCTTATATTTTGGTGGTATTTTAGCTCTGCATTCCCTTAGGAACGACTTTTGAGCTTCAGAACTTACTCCGCGCTCCCTTAGGAACGACTTTTGTAGCTTTGGAACTTTCTCTGCGCTCCCTTAGGAATGACTTTTGTAGCTTTGGAACTTACTCTGCGCTCCCTTAGGAACGACTTTTGTAGCTTTGGAACCTACTCTGCACTCCCTTAGGAACGACTTTTGTAGCTTCGGAATCTAGTTAAGAGGAAGCACCCCATTCGATGATATGAGTTCAATATTATTACATGAATTTGGAATTCAATCCTACGTGAATTATTTTTCATACAAGAAAAAATAAAATGGCAGAAAAGATAATGTCGGGGATCATAATTAGGGGTACCCCCAATACACCTTAATCCAGCTGGAAAACATCTTCAGAACAAACCATAAACGACCGATAAAGCGCGGGCTTCATCTATCAAGGGACGCGACCTCGTCTGAGCCCAGCCTCGGGCAAGGGCAGTAGTCCCGGACGAATTCACGCCTCGCCCGAGGGTCCCCTCAGTCAGCAGACGCACCCTCGGCTCGCCCGAAGCAGAGCTCGGGCAGACTTTGTCGTGCAGCAACCTCGTCCGAATCGCCTTACCAACCGACCGTATCGCATGTGCATTTAATGCGGGGATCGCCTGACACCTTATTCTGACACGCGTGCCTCAGTCGGCAAGGTCGAAGTGACCGCAGTCACTTTGCCCCCTTTACTGATCGTTCTGACAGGAAAACAGCGTTGTTCACCCGCTCCGGCAACTGCGCCAGCCACCAGGGAAAGGCTGACAACGGCAAGTCACGACCTCCCTTGAGTTCGGCCTCGGGCGCAACAGGGAGCTCCGCTTCGGAAGTCTCGAGTTCATGTCCCTCGACGGCAGCTACGACATGGTATTGCTCCCTTCGCAGCACGGCAACGACGACGGTCATCGGCTCGCCCGGTGGAGAACTCGACGATGATGACATCTCCCTGTGGCAGAAGAGGAACACTCGGGTTTACCCCGCCACCCTCCTCGCCGGAGGAGACGGAGACGGGGCAACCGTGGCCAGGCAGGAGGCAGCATCTCATCGGCTGTCAAACCAGAGCGAATCGACGACACCGGCACCCCTACGGGGGACATGTCGGGTGTTGTCCTCACACCTGAGACAACAACGAATGTCGTCTCCCCGCAATGGGCCAACCTCAAGCAGACTGATGACGCCAGCACCCTCGCAAAGGACTTGCTGGGCGTTAGCCTCGTACCTATGATAACGGTGCAGTTCGTCCCCGACGCGACTTCACCACCATCCATCGACCAAAAGGTACCGTCCGTTTTCCACCCTGTTCCCTTTAGATTCAGTTTCGATCCACCAAGCGACCCCGCTTCGGTGAGCGCTTTCGCTAGGGCATATCCTGACCTTCCGGAGTACCATATGTGGTCCTCTTGGGACCGACTGACGGCCGTCTCAACCTTCGGACCCGCGGGTTCCGAGGAAGAGGACGACCTCGACGTTAGTTGGGATTTCTCCGGACTCCGTGATCCCGGTGCCATGCACGACTTCATGTCCGCATGTGACCACTGCCTCTCTGGCTGCTCTGATGATGGTCATAGCCTTGACGACGAGGGTTGCGACCCAACTTGCGAGTGCTACCACATCGATCAGGAGGATCACGACGGAGAAAACCACCTTGGCATGCCAGGAAGTGACAGCGCCCTTGCACCTGCGTCTCGTGTTGAGATCCCGCGGGAGCTAGCCATGGTCCAAGTCCCTGCGGGGGTTAGGACACACAGCTTGAGCAACTCCGCGAGACACAGGCCAAGCTCGACGAAGAAGCGGGGTGACTTGTGCAGCTCCGGCAAAACATCGAACAGGAGTGGGCTGGCCAGGCACTCGCTGGAGGAGCGCGTAATCAGGCCCAGGACGTCCAGCGCCATATAGTTGATGATGCCAGGGCGATGCCGCCCCCGGCCTTCAACGGGGCCGGCCTGAGCCTAGCTGCAGCAGCAATGTTGCTTTGGGCAATGCCGGAGCCATCCACCACCGAAGGGCGACGTATCCAAGGCGAGATCAAGGGCCTCCTGGAGGACGCCACTGTCCGACAAGCCGAGAGCTCTGCCTCCCGGAGGTGAGGAGACCCCTCGGAGCATCATGCAGCGCCCTCCCGACGCATGCGGGAGGCCTCGGTCCACACTGAGCGCACACAGGACGGGACGCCTGCAGCCCCGGAACGCCTCGACGCCGAGCAACACCGCCGCCACCGTCGAGCCTGCCTCAAGGAGAAGGTGCGCCGAGGCTACCATCCCAGGCACGGGGGACGCTACGACAGTGAGGAGGATCGAAGCCCCTCACCCGAGCCACCAGGTCCGCGAGTCTTTAGCCGGGCCATACGACGAGCGCCGTTCCCAGCCCGGTTCCGAGCCCCAACTACCATCACTAAGTACTCAGGAGAGACAAGGCCAGAGTTGTGGCTTGCGGACTACCGGCTGTCATGCCAGTTGGGAGGGGTGGACGACGACAACCTCATCATCCGCAACCTCCCCCTTTTCCTCTCTGACGCTGCTCAGGCCTGGCTGGAGCATCTGCCTCCTGCGCAGATCTCCAACTGGGACGACCTGGTCAAGGCTTTCGCTGGAAATTTCCAGGGTACGTACGTGCGCCCTGGGAACTCATGGGATCTCCGAAGCTGCCGCCAACAGCCAGGGGAATCCCTGCGAGAGTACATCCGGAGGTTTTCAAAGCAGCGCACCGAGCTGCCCAACATCACCGACTCGAACGTCATTGGGGCATTCCTCGCTGGCACCACATGCCGAGACCTGGTGAGCAAACTGGGGCGTAAGACTCCTACCAAGGCGCGCGAATTGATGGACATTGCCACCAAGTTCGCCTCTGGTCAGGAGGCGGTCGAAGCCATCTTCCGGAAAGACAAGCAGCCTCAGGGAGAGCAGAAAGAAGATGCCCCCGAGGCGTCTGCCTAGCGTGGCGCGAAGAAGAAGGCGCAAGCGAAGCGAAACGCCGTCGACACGGATCTCGTCGCTGCTGCCGAGCACAGGAACCCTCGGAAGCCTCCTGGAGGGGCCGGCGCGTTCGACAAGATGCTCAAGGAGTCGTGCCCCTATCACCGCGGTCCCATCAAGCACACCCTCAAAGAGTGCGACATGCTCTGACGCTACTTCAACAAGGCTGGACCCTCGGCAGAAGGTGGCAAAGACCAAGGCAACAATAAGGGGGGCAACAAGGAAGAGGAGTTCCTGGAGGTCCACAATTGCTTCATGATCTACGACGGACAGGTGGCGAATGCCTCGGCTCGACACGTCAAGCAAGAGCGCCAGGAGGTCTGCTCGGTGAGGGTGGCAGCGCCAGTCTACCTAGACTGGTCCAACAAGCCTATCACCTTCGACCAAGGCGACCACCCCGAGTTTATGCCGAGCCCAGGGAGGTACCCGCTCGTCGTCGACCCGATCATCGGCAACGTTAGGCTCTCCAAGGTCCTCATGGACGGAGGCAGCAGCCTCAACATCATCTACGTCGAGACCCTGGAGCTCTTAGGGGTTGATCGGTCCGAGATCCGGGCTTGTGCAGCACCCTTCCACGGGATCGCACCCGAAAAGCGTATCCTGCCTCTCGGACAGATCGACTTGCCCGTCTGCTTCAGAACTCCCTCCAACTTCCGAAAGGAAACCCTCACCTTCGAGGTAGTTGGGTTCCAAGGGACCTATCACGCGGTGCTGGGGAGACCGTGCTACGCCAAGTTCATGGTCATCCCCAACTACTCCTACCCCAAGCTCAAGATGCCGGGCCCCAAGGGAGTCATCACCGTCAGGCCCACGTACCGCCACACTTACGAATGCGATGTGGAATGCGTGGAGTACGTCGAGGCCCTCGCCGAGTCCGAAGCCCTCATCACTGACATGGATTGTCTCTCCAAGGAGGCGCCCGACGCGAAGCGGCACACCGACAACTTCGAGCCGGCCGAGGCGGTCAAGTCCGTCTCTCTCGACCCCAGCAACGACGTCGGCAAGAAAGTCAGGATTGGCTCCGAGCTTGACCCCAAATAGGAAGCAGTGCTCGTCGACTTTCTCCGCGCAAACGCTGAAGTTTTTGTGTGGAGTTCCTCAGACATGCCGGGAATACCAAGGGATGTCGCCGAGCACTCACTGGACATCCAAGCTGGAGCTCGACCTATGAAGCAGTCCCTGCGCCGTTTTGATGAAGAGAAGTGTAGAGCCATAGGCGAGGACATCCACAAGCTGATGGCTGCAGGGTTCATCAAAGAGGTATTCCATCCCGAATGGTTAGCTTACCCTGTGCTTGTGAAGAAAAAGGGTGGGAAATGGAGGATGTGTGTAGACTACACTGGTCTAAACAAAGCATGTACGAAGGTTCCCTACCCTCTGCCTCGCATCGATCAAATTGTGGACTCCACTGCTGGGTGCGAAACCCTGTCTTTCCTTGATGCCTACTCAGGCTATCACCAAATCAAGATGAAAGCGTCCGACCAGCTCGCGACTTCTTTCATCACACCTTTTGGCATGTATTGTTATACTACAATGCCATTTGGCTTGAGGAATGCAGGTGCCACCTACCAGAGGTGCATCAACCATGTGTTCGGAGAACACATTGGCAGAACGGTTGAGGCTTACATCAATGACATCGTCGTCAAAACAAGGAAAGCCTTCGACCTCCTCTCTGACCTTGAGGCAACATTCAGCTGCCTGAAAGCGAAGAGCGTAAAACTCAATCCTGAGAAGTGTGTCTTTGGAGTCCCCCGAGGCATGCTCTTAGGGTTCATCGTCTCCGAATGAGGCATCAAAGCCAACCCGGAGAAAATCGTGTCCATCACCAACATGAGGCCCATCAAAGATTTGAAAGGAGTACAAAGGGTCATGGGATGCCTTGCGGCTCTGAGCCGCTTCATCTCGTGTCTCAGCGAGAAGGGATTGCCCTTGTACCGCCTCTTAAGGAAGGCCGAGCGTTTCACTTGGACCCCCGAGGCTGAGGAAGCCCTCGGGAATTTAAAGGCACTCCTTACAAATGCGCCCATCTTGGTGCCCCCTGCTACGGGAGAAGCCCTCTTGATCTACGTAGCCGCAACCACTCAGGTGGTCAGCGTCGCGATCGTAGTCGAGAGACGGGAAGAAGGGCATGCACTGCTCGTCTAGAGGCTAGTCTACTTCATCAGCGAAGTGCTATCCGAGACCAAGGTTCACTACCCACAAATCCAGAAGCTGCTGTACGCAGTGATTCTGACATGGTGGAAGCTGCGACACTACTTCGAGTCTCATTCGGTTACTATGGTGTCATCTTTGCCCCTGGGAGAAATCATCCAGAGCCGAGAGGCCTCGGGGAGGATAGCAAAATGGGCAGTGGAGCTTATGGGCGAAACACTTTTGTTTGCCCCTTGGAAGGCCATAAAATCTCAAGTCTTGGCCGACTTCCTGGCTAAATGGACTGACACCCAGTTGCCGACGGCCCCAATACAGCCTGAACTTTGGACCATGTACTTCGACGGGTCATTGATGAAAACAGGAGCAGGTGCTGGCTTGCTCTTCATCTCACCCCTCAGGAAACATCTGCGCTACGTATTGCGCCTCCATTTTCCGGCGTCAAACAACGTGGCCGAGTACGAGGCCTTGGTTAATGGCCTGCGCATCGCCGTCGAGCTAGGGGTTCAGCGCCTCGACGCTCGTGGCGACTCACAGCTCGTCATTAACCAGGTCATGAAGAACTCCCATTGCCACGACCAAAAAATGGAGGCCTACTGCGACGAAGTTCGGCGCTTGGAAGATAAGTTCTACGAGCTAGAACTCAACCACGTTGCTCGACGGTACAACGAAACCACAGATGAGCTTGCGAAAATAGCCTCAGGGAGAACGACGGTTCCCCTGGACGTCTTCTCCAAGGATATATATCAGCCATCCGTCAAAATCGACGACATGCCCGAGCCCGAGGAAGCCTCGGCCCAGCCCAAGGTACCCTCAGCCGCCGAGGGTGAGGCCCTGTATGTCGAGGCAGAGCGGAATGGGGTCACACCGGTCCTAAACTGGCAGACCCCATACCTGGAATATCTCCGCCGAGGAGAGCTGCCACTCGACAAGGCCAAAGCTGGGCGACTGGCTCGGCGTGCCAAGTCGTTCGTTTTGCTAGGTGATGAAAAGGAGCTATAACACCGCAGCCCCTCAGGCATTCTCCAACGATGCATATCCATTGCCCAAGGACAAGAGCTGTTACAAGAAATACACTTGGGGGCTTGTGGTCACCATGCAGCACCTCGAGCCCTCGTGGGAAACACCTTTCGACAAGGTTTCTACTGGCAAACAACAGTGCCCGACGCCACTAGGATTGTACGCTCCTGCCGAGGGTGCCAATTCTACGCAAGACAAACGCACCCGTCCGCTCAAGCCCTGCAGACAATAACTATCACTTGGCCTTTCGCTGTGTGGGGTCTGGACCTCGTCGGTCCCTTGCAGAAGGCACCCGGGGCTTCACGCACCTGCTGGTCGCCATCGACAAATTCTCCAAGTCGATCGAGGTTCGACCCTTAACCAGCATCAGGTCTGAGCAGGCGGTGGCGTTCTTCACAAATATCATCCATCGCTTTGGGGTCCCAAACTCAATCATCACCGACAATGGCATGCAGTTTACTAAGTTCCTGAACTTCTGCGAGGACCACCACATTCGTGTGGATTGGGCCGCCGTAGCGCACCCAATGACGAATGGGCATGTGGAACGCGCCAACAGTATGATTTTGCAGGGACTAAAGCTGAGGATCTACAACGACCTCAGCAAGTTCGGCAAGCGGTGGATAAAAGAGCTACCCTCGGTGGTTTGGAGTCTGAGGACGACGCCGAGCCGGGCCACGGTTTTCTCACTGTTTTTCCTAGTCTATGGGGTCGAGGCCATCTTACCCACGGACTTGGAATATGGTTCCCTGAGGACGAAGGCTTACGATGATCAAAGCAACCAGACCAGCTGAGAGGATTCATTGGACCAGCTGGAAGAGGCTCGGGACGTAGCCTTGCTACACTCGGCGCGGTATCAGCAGTCTCTGCGATGCTACCACGCCCGAAGAGTTCGGCCCCGAGACTTCCAAGTGGGGGACATGGTACTTCGGCTGCGATAAGACGCTCGAGGGCACCACAAGCTTACTCCTCCCTGGGAGGGGCCCTTCATCATCGCCAACATTTTGAAGCTCGAGACATACAAGCTGGCCAACGATCAAGGTGAGGTCTACAGCAACGCTTGGAACATCGAACAGCTACGTCGCTTTTACCCTTAAAATGTTTCAAGTCGTTCATGTATCTCGCTTTCTTTACATGCATAAATAAAGTCTAACCATCAAGGAAGGATCAGCCTTGCCTCGGCAAAGCCCGACCCTCCCTCGGGGGCTAGAAGGGGGGAACCCCTCTGCGTCAAAATTTTTCTCGAAAAAGTCTTTTGCCAGAACGTCTTTCGTGCATTTCGACTGCGTCGATAACATAATCCTAAAGACGAGCAAGAGAGACCGTAAGCGGCAAGGCCAACCGAGCCGAGGGACTCCTACGCCTCCGGGATACGGATACCTCACTCATCACCTTCCGCGAAAAGGTAGCTCACGCTCGGATAAGCGATTCTGCTACCGAACAAGTTCTAACGCTCGAAAACTTTTCTGCTAGAACGACTTTCGTGCCCTTTCGACTACATCGCTAACAGAATCCTAAAAACGACGGGAGAACACGTAAGCGGCAAGGCCGACCGAGCTGAGGGACTCCAACGCCTCCGGGATACGGATACCTCACTCATCACCTTTCGCGAAAAGTGACTCACGCTCGGATAAGCGATTCTGCTACCGAACAAGTCCTAACGCACGGAACAAGAGAAAAGAAAACACAGCTTTATAATTCGACAATAATGTTTAGGCCTCATCGGCCGCAAAAGATATATGCATACTTCGGGCAAACTGTTCCTGTAGGATCAGACATCGGCAAGGGGAGGAGCAGCACGCTCGGCGTCATTCCCACCCTCGGCAGGATCTGGCACGGCCTCAGACGGCGACACGGGCGGAAGGATCTCCACCTCAAAGGAGGAAGCCAGTGCCGCACTTGGGCCCTCAACGGCCGCGTCAAGCCTCTGGACCTCGGCTAAGGAAGCCTCCTCTTTGTCGGGTAGGCAGTACCCCTCGCTGACCCGCTCCAGATCCACGTCGTAGTGGGAAGCGAGCACGGCGAAGGCCCACCTAACACCGTGGTGTAGTGCCCCGTGGAGTTTGTTGCGCACATGGCCGCCCAAGGCCCACAGATGACTCTGAGGGGAGCTACCCGAGGGGACGCCGTCGAGGCCAAAGGCTTGGCAAAAAGCCGAGATGGCCTCGGGCATGGCCACGCGCTCGGCCTCCTTCTGCTCAGCCGCCTTGGCAAGCGCCTTGCAGTTCTTGACGGACTCGTTAAGAGCTATCTCGAACTCTGTAGACAGCCGGACAACATTCTTCAGACACAAGGAGAAGAATAGAGACAAAACAAAGTCGCAAAGCGGGCAAAACATACCTTCGGCCTGAGTGGACGCCTCGGCTAGCCACTCCGTAGCCTCAGCCATCTGACCCCCAAGGGCCTCAGCCCGGCTCACGGCCTCGGCAGCTTGGCTCCGAGACTGGTCCCGCTCGCCGATAGCCTAGCTGAGCTCCAGCTGCCGCTGCCGCATCTCCTCGGCCTGGGAAGCCACCTGCTCCCGGGCCGACAAAACCTCCGCTCGTGCCAATGCTGCCTCTGTCCGTGCCTCTGCTGCCTCCGACTTCAGCCCGTCGCAGAGCAACCGAAGGTCCGCCACCTCGGTGCTCCATTGGGCGAGGCGCTCATTAGCCTCGGCAAGCGCGGCCCGCTGGGATCGCAACAACCTCCAAACACCGCTTTCGCGGCGGATGAACAACGACTTGGTGGTGCTCGCGTCCGCGAGCTCCTGAGGAAGGAAAACGAGATGTCGCAAAGAATGCCCTGGTCACGCAAGGTGTACGTCTAAGTCCTTACCTTGAAAACCTTGGGAACATCCCTGGAAAGGGTCTCCATGGTCGACCGAAGCGACCTCATCGCCGCCTCGGTATACTCACGGAAACTATTCCAAGCCTTCTCCTCCAACCCATCGTTGAGGAGGAGGGGCTCTGAGATGCCGCGACCCCAGAACCGGAGCGGCTGCCCGCACCATTCGTTGGGATTAAGCTGCGCAAGGATGAGGCCGCTGCTCCCCAGGACAGGCCACGGTTCTGCACGCCCGTCCACCGAGGCGTTGGGTCCCCCTGCAGCCGACGCGTCAATTACCACCACCGTCAACGTACTGGGCCTCTCCTCGGCTAAGGTGGCGGACCTCCAATCACCAGCCTCAGCAACGACGGCCGCACTCTCCTCATGGCCGAGAACGGGGAGGTCGGGAATGACCACGGGCGGTGGCACCTCAACCATCCCGACATCGGCAGCAACGGGCGGTTCCACGGGCGAATCAGTGACGACCTCGGCAGGAGTCAATGCCAGCACCGACAACAAGTCAGGAGGGCTTGGGGCCGCGGCCGTGTCAGTAGCCTCCCCGGCGTGATGGCCGCTCTGATGGGGGGGTCATCCTGAGAGGCTTGCCCCGTGGCAACTCGCCCGCTTGGGCTCCCCGTTGGAGGGTGCCTTGCACGGAGGCCGACCAACTAGCATGGCGCGCTGCAGCACCAGCCGCCAAAGCCGGCTTCGTCTTAAGAGCTTTCGTGGGGGCTAGACCAGCCAAGCCCTGCCTCCGCTTGCTAAAAGAAAGAGAGAGCAAGTTCAAGGCACACAACGAAAGACCAAAACAGAGGTATCCTAAGATACTTACCCGCTCCGGAGCAAGACCAATCGTGCCTGTGGGGAGGCCCCTTGGGCCCCTATCCCCGCAGGCGCTGCCGGGGGCTACCCCGCCGCCGGCTTCGGCGCCGTTTCTGCCTCTAACGCCCGAGGCGCCGAGGGAGCGACTGGCCTAGGCGTCGCCACGATGGCCGAGGGACCTGCCTCCTGTGTAGCCAGCGCGGGCACCTGCTCTTGAGGGACAGGCGGATCGGCCTGACCCCCCGGAGTCACGACAACTGTCTCGGCCAAGGGGTCAAGTACCCCCTCGGCCTGCCCCCGCTCCTCGGGTTGGGACCTTGGTGTCCCGGCCCCAGGCGCTGATGGTGCCAGCCCGCTTGGAGGCTGGCTCGGCGACCCCTGACCCAGCCTCGGGTCTGGGCTGAGGTCAAGTCGGGTCGCCATGTCGTCGTCTTCGTCGTCATCATCATCGTCGTCAGGCGTCTCCGGCAACGGCTCCCTCGGGAGCCCATCCCTGGCCTGCCTCTGATGATGCTTCTCCAAGGCTTCCCGAGCTAGCATCCTCTCGTGAGCTCGAGCCTTTTCCGCGTCCTTCTTCTTCTTTTCCTTCTCCGCGGCAAGCCTCCACGCAGCTCGTTCCGCCGCGTCCTCCGGGACCGGCGGCCTGGCGGGTTTATAAATACTCAACCCCTAGGGATGAACAAAAATCCCAACAGTGAGAATCGAAGGCGCAGAAAACTCGGCGCAAAACAGGAGAAGGACCAGGCGCTTACCAAGGACACATACCCCCGGTCGAGACGCATTGCAGGCTGGCTAAGGGTGCCAGCATTCGGCCTCCCCACCGTACCTGCTACCCGCTTGAGGAGGTCGTCAATGGAGAGGGGTCGAGGACATCCGCGTGCCCTCCAAATCGACCCCCGACTTCATCTCCACAAGCCACAACCTCCGCTCTGCCAAAGGGAGCACCCTCCGATGGTGGATGGCAGCGACGACCCCCGCAGCGGTAAGGCCCCCATCTCGTAACTTCTGCAAGGCCTCCAGAATGGGTTGGAGCTTCTATTTCTCGTGCGTGGCCCCCCAGCGCTAGTTAGTGCCGGCGGCGGTCACCACTCGTTGAGAAAACGGCGGAAGCATCCCGCCATCGTTCCGGAGATAAAACCACCGGTTCTGCCACCCCTTGTTCGAAGACACAAGGGAGGCAGGGATGTACTGCTGCGCGTGCCCCGGCCTCAGCTGGAGGGTGCAGCCATCGGCCCGCACCGCCATACTGACATTCTTCGCCTCCGTCGTCGCGGCAAAGAACTCCGCGGAGAAGAGATAGGTCCACAGGTCCCAGTGAGGGTCAATCCCCAAAAAACCCTCACAAACCGCCGCGAAGATGGCTGCTTGCGCGATAGAGTTGGAGGTGAGGTTATGCAGCTCCACCCCATAGTGGTGCAGGAGATGAAGCTGACCACATACCCTGGCGGCGGAGTCGGGTCAGCCTCGCTCGCGGGGGCCATCCACTCCGGCTGCGGCCCATCAGAGAGGGGACGGAGCAGACCATCAGCAACGAGGGCCTCCAGATCCTCCACAGCGACGGTGGAGAAAGGCCACGGGTCACGCGGCGGAATGACGGTCACCTTGTCAGCCATCGCCGAACGGAGGTGGTGGAGGCGGAAGGGATGAGGTGTGTGGTTTCCTTTTCTCTGGCTGCTCTCTTAGGTTGCGGAAACCAAAGTAGAAGGCAAGCACAAATGGCAGGGTAAAGAACCACCACCGACCCCTCTTTCTGGTGTATAAAAGCCCGGGCGAAGGCTTCACCCGAACCCGCCGCGGGATTCAAACTCAAAGGTGAAACAGTTTTTCTGTTCCTTGGACGACTCGCGCACGCGCAACAGACGCCCCGCGAATCACCTGTCCTGTCGCATTAACTCCTTGGCAGGGCAAGCGACACCTCCGGCAGGCGAAGCGGGTGCCATTTCGTCTCCGTCATGATGACCGCGTCAAAAAAGGTGTGCCACCTTGTTTAAATTTATATTCTTTTCCTTTTCCTCTCCCTCTCTCTTTCCAAAGGGACCGGGAAAGGGGATATTGCGAAAAGGATCCTTCTTGGCGAAGGAAATGGGCCCCAAGCCCTCCTACTGATCAGGGGTTCGAAGGTTGCACCCTCCGGGGTTCGGCAACCGCCCCAGAGCACTAGGGCTCCGAGCCCTTTACTGATCAGGGGTTCGAAGGCTAGCCCCTCGGAAGGGTTCGACAGCCGCCCCAGAGCACACAGAGTCAGGGATGACCCTGGGTACGTCCGTTACATGGCCGAGGCTCGGGCTACGCTCCCGAGGTACCCTAGGACATTTTCGAGACCAGCGGGAACGATTTGTAACGGAATCCCACCGGAGGGAAGCATCGAGCCCTCGGACCCTATCATATGGGTCCGGGTTCGGCAAATCACCTGCAGGTACTTTTGGAGCGCACCTCTGGGCCACTAGCTGACCCTTAGCGAATGGGGCTCGGGCGTCCACTCGGATCACCCGTTAGCAGCTCACCGGAAACACCATGCTCGGTGCCCCCCGGGGGTAACATGGCGCTTCCCCCCCCTTCCTCCTTGTGAAAAGGCGACGAAGGGGCGTATAATAAAAGTCGAGACGGTCCTTGATTGTCCTCTCACTCCGTGCAGAGGCTCGGGGGCTGCTCTCGCACCAGGCTACGGCCCAACTGTTGACCACGTCAACAAACTAGCGTGAAAACTCGAAGCCTGACCGTGCACCCAGGCTGCGGACGGGCCGCATGAGGGAACGACAAGGCTAACCAAGGCATTACAAAAAGGATTAAGACCTCAGAGGAGTCAAACCACTCCTCCGAGGCCTCGGGGGCTACACCCGGCGGGTGCGCTCGCGCGCACCCACCGGAACAAAGCATAACCAAGAAGGGCCGGTCCCCTTACGAAAAATCCGACAGAACCTCCAAGCGAGTACCTACACTCCCTTCGAGGCTCGGGGGCTACTGTCGGGGACCGTAATTAGGGGTACCCCCAATACACCTTAATCCGACTGGAAAACATCTTCAGAACAAACCATAAACAACCGATAAAGCGCGGGCTTCATCTATCAAGGGACGTGACCTCGTCCGAGCCCAGCCTCGGGCATGGGCAGTAGTCCCGAACGAATTCACGCCTCACCCAAGGGTCCCCTCAGTCAGCAGACGCACCCTCGGCTCGCCTGAAGCACAGCTCGGGCAGACTTTGTCGTGCAGCGACCTCGTCCGAATCTCCTTACCAACCGACCGTATCGCATGCACATTTGATGCGGGGATCACCTGACACCTTATCCTGACACGCGTGCCTTAGTCGGCAAGGTCGAAGTGACCGCAGTCACTTTGCCCCCTTTACTGACCGTTCTGACAGGAAAATAGCGATGTTCACCCCGCTCCGGCAACTACGCCAGCCACCAGGGAAAGGCTGACAACGGCAAGTCACGACCTCCCTCGAGTTCGGCCTCGGGCGCAACAGGGAGCTTCGCCTCGCCCGACCCCGGCCTCGGCCTCAACCTTGGCCTCGGGAGAAGGTCTCCGCCTCGCCCGACCCTGGGCCTCGGCCTCAACCTCGGCCTCAGGAGAAGGTCTCCGCCTCACCCGACCTCGGCCTCGTATCAGCTATGCTACTGGGGATCCATCATTGCCCTACCCTTAGCTTGCCGCCTCAGGCTACGAAGGAACAAGACCGGTGTCCCATCTAAGTTACTCCGGTAACAGGTAATGATGGTTCCCCGTGTGCGCCCATGACATCGGCTGCTCTCAACCCCCTACGAAAGCAAGGAAACGTCAGCAGGATCCATACCGCACCATCAGCTATGCTACTACAGGGCTCAAGGCGCTCCTCCGACGGCCACGTTATTACCTCTACAGGGCTCAAGGCACTCCTCCGACGGCCACATTATTATCTATACAGGGCTCAGGGCACATCCCTGCCAGCCACGTTAGCTCCAAGCTACACCCCCATTGTACAGCTGGGCATCTCCTTGTGTCTATAAAAGGGGGTGTCCAGGGCCCCACGAAAAAGGAGAAAGGGGACGAGAGAAGGAGACAAACATGCAACATACGAACACACGGACGCACGGCACTGACGAGCGGAGGTAGCCAGAGTAGGAGAGACGCGGTACAGGCAGCCTCAGACGGCTCGCCTCAAGGCTGAACCCTCTCCTTCTCTCTCTCTCTCTCTCGCTCTCGCTCTCGCTCTCCCGCAACGCTTGTAACCCCTACTGCAAGCGCCCCCAGGTGCAGGATAATATAAGCCCCTTCCCATCGCTTGTGTTCCATCTTGCATCGACCCATCTGGACAGGGGCACGTGGCACTAAATTTTACTAGTCGGTCCGGCTGAGGGCCCCTCGGGTCCGAAACACCGATAGATAAAGGTGCACCAGAGGTAGGATATTCTTTAGTAGATGTGCTTGGATTCAGGCACAGTCCTATTGATCGTGCGAGCTTCGGACTCCTCCTGAAAATCGCGCTGCTGTTGAGCGTGTTGGGGCCCTTATGGCTGTTGGCTTTGGGCCAGAGTAGGTGCTAGCGGTAGTGGTGGTGGGAGCTGGGCCCAGGAGGCTTGAGAGTGGCTTGCCAAAGCGACAGAGGCCGTAGGCTGTTGATTACCTACGTACTATGGAACGTAGGGAGAATAGCATGAATTAGTATGTAGGACTTGCTTTGGCTGATTCTGCTGTGCTTCAGCTTCGGCAATTTCTTTCTGCTTCTGAATCGTGATTTGTCACGTTCTTGCGATATGACCTTTGTCTTCACCGCAGAACAAGCAAAACTGTCGCCTGGGCTAATCTCTGTATCTTCCTTTGAAGTTTCTGCCCCCTCTACCTCTTGGAGCAGGTGGCCTAAAGGAACTTTGTTGCGGCCCTCATGATTAGGAGCTGTGTTGTTGCCTTTAGGGTTGGCTTCCCCTATCACCACTTGGGCTACCATTATGGATTGACCTGACATGCCTAGGGTGGAATCTTCCTCCGAAGCCCCTGGCCATCTCAGTGTATCTGTAAGCTTCTTCCCTTCTTTGCCGGAAATCATTATCAGCTCTGATGTATTCATCCATTTTCTAGAGAAGCTTCTCCAAGGTTTGCGGCGGCTTCCTTGCAAAATATTGTGCCGTTGGTCCTAGACTGATCCCCTTGATCATGGCCTCAATGACAATCTCATTGGGCACTGTAGGTGCCTAGGCTCTCAGTCACAGGAACCTTCGGACATATGCCTAGACGTATTCTTCTTGATCCTAAGTGCACTAGAATACAGCTGAGCGGTGACTGGCTTCGTTTGAAAGCCCTGGAAGCTGGTGACGAGCATGTCTTTTAGCTTCTGCCAAGACGTAATTGTGCCTGGCCAAAGAGAAGATTACCAAGTTTGCTCTACGCTTTTGACTGCCATGACGAAGGATTTCTCCATGACTACCGTATTGCCCCCATATGAAGATATGGTTGCTTCGTAGCTCATCAGGAACTGCTTCGGGTCTGAGTGCCCATCATACATATGAAGCTGCGGTGGCTTGTATGATGGGGGCCACGGTGTAGCCTACAGTTCTGCTACCAAGGGAGAAGCATCGTCAAAAGCAAAATTGCCATGATGAAAGTCACCGTACCATTCATCATCATTTTATGAATTTTCTTGATGAAGCTCCCTGTGCTAAGCCCTTCGGTCTTGGTCGTCCTGGGTAAGGTGACACATTTCCTCGGCAGCTTCATCAATCTTCTTCTAGAGATCAGCGAGGCGAAGCATCTTCTCTCTCTTCTTTTGGACATGTTGATGGATAGCTTCGAGATCCCTAATTTCTTGGTCCAGTTCCTCCTCCTGAGGTGTTAGGCTAGTAGCCTTCCTCTTCTAGCTCCTAGCTTCACGTAGTGTCTCCTGATTAATGTCCAGTGGCTGCAATGCAGCCCCTGGTGCTGCTGTCTTCTTCGGCGGCATGATGAAGGTCGATGCTTGTCGAAGGTGGTCGAATGAGTTCACCGGAGGTGGGTGCCAATGTTGGTCCTTGTTCTCAGGTGCTATACACCAAGAACAAAGCAACACAATTGTAAATGATTAGAGACCTTTGTCCTTCGAAGCATTATCTCCCCTGGGATATAATGATCTTCAGACGAAGGTGTAACACCCTGAATTTGGGGGTATAAAATTTCTTTCTAATGATCACCCAAATTCATGTGTTACTCTTCTCTATCTCACTCTAGTTTCTCTCTCTCTCTAGTTGTCTCTCTCTCTTTCTCTTTTAATTAGAGCTAGTTGTATTAGTGATGGTTTATTTATTTTATTTTGCCCAAAACATATGAGTCAAGGAATGTTGCATCATATTGACCCTAAATATTCTTTGAATTGTTGCACATATTTGATTTGGTTTGAATTTGAAACTTGATTTGAATTTGAATTGAAAACCTTAGAGAAAATAAATAGAAAAGCAATTGGAAATTCCCTGGAAAATGGAAAAGCCATTTTAGCCCAAGACAGCCCATTAAGCCCAGCCCCCCCGCGCGCGCCCGCGCCTGTGCGCCCTCTGTGCCTGACAGGCAGGCCCTGCCTGTCGGCGCAAACCTGAGCGCCCTCTCTCCCTCGCTCTCTCTGTCGCGTGGGACCAACCTTTCGGCGCCATTGCTCCTGCCCACGCCCGTATTCCCTCTCTCTGCACCACCGACCCCACTTGTTGCGCATACCTAACCTCTCGCCCATGATCTCCCCACCGTGGACGCGCCCACGTTGCGCGTTCTCCGGCCACGATCGAGCCCCCGCGCCCCTTTTGACCCCCGTGCCTTGCTCGCCCACCTCCCCTCTTCCATTTGCGCCCTTTGCCCAGCTCTCTCGCTCTCTCTCGCTCTGCCCACGCGAACCGAGAACCTCGGCCACCGCCCGCTGACGTTCACCGCCTGTTCTGTGGCCGCCGTTGCACCCGTGCCCTTCTAGTGCCACGGTGAGCTCCACCTTGCCGTCAGCTACTCGGGACACCCTTCGGTGTGCCCTCTCCCTCCCTGCTGCGCGTGGTCCACGCTCACCGGAGCCGTTCTTGCATAGTCGGAGCCCCGCCACAATCGACCCGAGGCTCCACCGCACCCCCGCCGTTCTCCAAGCGTCCCGGAGTTCGCACTCAAGGTGAGCAACCTTCCCATGCCCTTAATTCGCCAAGTATCGCCCCACAGCCCGCGTAATTGTTCGTCGGAGTTGCCCCGCGCCGCCTTTAGCCTCCCTTGCCGTGTGCAACGCCCTCTGGTGCTCCCGCGCCGGCGTGGTGCCCTCGGCTGAGTCTGCCAGAACCCCCTGTGCGCGCCTTGGCCAACCCCCAAGCCTCTGGTGCCCTGCTGTGGCCGGTCTGCTCGTCTCCGGCGAGTTCTCGCCGTGGGACCGAGCGCCGCCATTACGCCCATGCCCACCCTTGGCCGTTAGATCCTGGCAGTTCGTCCGAGATCGGACAATTTAGATTTAACCCAAGCGGATCTATTCCCAGCCGTCCGATCTAGATCTAGCCGCCCTCCTCTCTCCCCCTCACCCGCGTCTCTGCCCCTGGGCCCGGCTGGTTTGCCCGCCCTGACCCGCTAACGCCCTGGCCCTGCTTGTCAGCCACGCCTGTGTGCCCGCGCCCGCGCACTCGCCCGCGCGATCTTATCTCAGTCGTCGGTTTCTGATCCAACGGTTGAGGGAGCCCGATACCCCTTCGCGTGGCTGTTTTGCTTAAGAAACCCTCTGGTTTTAGGAAATCAACCCACCGTCCTCTGTTTTAGCGCATAGGTCCCTGGTTTGTTTTAATTAGACCCCTAGACTTTTATTTAATCACATATTTAGCCCTAATTTCATATTTCAAACTTCAAAACTTGTTTATTTCATATCTTTTTCATATGAACTCTAAATTTAGTGGTTCAAATTGCGAAATGTTCACCAAATTATTCTTTGTTCAAATAAAATATGACCAACTGTAATCTGTACACTTTAGTTTTTACACTTAGAATATAGAATTAAAGTATATGTTGATTTATTTATTTAATGAAATAAATAAAAGGAGAACCCTAGGAATAAAGTATATTCAATCTTGTGAGATTAGTGTTATGCATTACTTGGATTTATCTTTGGCTTAACCTCTAGTCCTTAATGACATAAATAGAATTAGGAATGTAATTATGGATAATACTTAAAAGATAATCAAAATTCTAAATGAGAGTAGTTTATCTTATAATTCTAGCTTTCATTTGTTTTAATCACTACTTAACCTTTTTGAGCTATGTTCCAAACATTTAGAGAGTAATCAATTCCCCAATTAGGATTAGTCCATTTTTATAACTTGACCTCATTCCTCTGTACTTAATACTATATCTTTTTGAGTTGTGTGCCAATGTTTGTACATGTTTGATGTCATGTTCATTTTTACCTTCCAAATGTATTGAATGTATGCTCGCTTTACTTAGATAACGAGTAGCTCGTGGTTCCTGATTGTGTTGCCAAAGATCCCTCTGAGCAACAACCTGGTGAAGGCAAGTGTCCTCACACCTATCATGTCCTACTTTACTTTATAATTCACTGTCCTGCATTACATTATTAAAACCTAAGGTTTGACTAGTTTGTATTTCTCTTACCCTTGTTTACCTTTTTGGGTTAATCATGGTTAGCTTATGCTATTGCTTAAACTTAATCAATGAACATGAGGTGATCTTTTATGATACGATGATGTTATCCCAATGGGCTCCTTGTGATTACTTTAGGGGGCTCATGCTCTTTCATGAGTGCCTCTCCATAAGGACCTATTTGGGGAGTGACAACCCGGGATAACAGTGCAACCACAAGGGTGGAATGGGACACCCTTAGCTGATTAATTAGAGGAACCAGAGGAGTAGTTGGCTTCGCCGTAGGGCCATCAATGGGGTCCGGGCACAGTACTTGCTCTATCGAGGCTAGTTGCAGAGGTTCTTTGATTTGGTTTTGTTAGTCACCCTTCCTTTGGGGAGATGTACTGTGTTTATCAAACTGGAGAAACCTAACGAGCGGCTATGACCTCTGGGAAATCTTTGTAAAGGCTATGCAGTGAGACCCTGCTAGGTCACCTTGGTAGTGATCAATGGGGAGGCAGAACCCCAGGCATAATAGGAATCACGGCTTGTGGGTAAAGTGTGCAACCTCTGCAGAGTGTTAGAAACTGGTATATCAGCCGTGCTCACAGTTATGAGCAGCCTTGGGATCCTCTTCGATTAGAAGAACAATGGTTACTTTTATGATGATGATTAACAATGGTGATTATAATCCTGATCTCTGGTATTTCCTCTTGGAGGGAGTGCCTCTGGGTAATAACTGGGTTATTACTAAAATTTGGCTCTACTTATAATAATAAAACTTGACCAACTAAAAGCAACTGCTTAACCTTATTAACTCCACATACAGCTAGTCCACTTTAGCCAAATGGGACATTTGCTGAGTATGTTAAAGTGTACTCACCCTTGCTTTACAAACCACCCCACCCCAGGTTATCCCCACTATTCTCAGTGCTCAGGAGGTGAAGCTGGCAACATGGATGACTTCGAGGAGTCCCAGGAATACGATGAGTTCTAGTTTATCTTAGTGGCAAACCCCCAGTTAGCTGCCTGTGTAGGCTTACATTCTACGTTTCGTTACCCCGCACTTTGATGTTACTGTTAAACACTATGTTTATGTAATAGACACTGTGGATGTCTCAAACATCTTGATGTAACTAAGTACCTTTCCACAATTAAGTTCAAGCATTGTGTGATGACGTCTAATTATGTAATCGCTGTGTACGTGAGTTCTAATCCTAGCACGTACATGGTTCGCATTCGGTTTACCTTCCAAAACCGGGTGTGACATAAGTGGTATCAAAGCCTTGCTGACTGTAGGACCGCTAACCTAGACTGGAATGGTCGACCTAAGGATTATAGACCTCTACTCTTACCTTGACCTTAGTGTCTTTTCAAAAGTTGGTCATCTTGACCAACTCTATGTTATTTACTTATCTCAAAAAGTTTCATCTCACTTTTCTTTCTGTTTACTTTCTGGTCTCATAGTTCTACTCTTACCCTTGTGCTTACGATGTCTTTTGTAGATGGCTCGTCTCAGGTGCACTGCACGTAAGTCTGTGATCCCCTTTTGCCTTCTCGCCTGGCAGAGCGTACACTGTGTCGCACGGTGTCGGGCCAGTCCAGCCAACTAGAGAGACTGCATCATCGCCTGCATGAGGAGCAGGAGCGCCGACGCCAGGAGCAAGAGCAGGAGCAGTAGGACTTTTCTGCCTCGCCTCAGCGGGAGGTGGAGTCTGAGAGGCTGCCTTCCCCTGCACCTCAGCTAGAGATGCCCTCTGCACCACCATAGGGCATCCCGGCTACTGGAGGAGACCTCGACGGAGATGGAGACAGAGACGACGACGACACTAGTGGCAGTTCGAGCCACGGCACGGAGCATTCAGAGGAGCCGGAGCCGAAGGGATGGATCACGAGACCCATCACTCGTGATGCTGCTCGCAGGTGTCACTTCCACGACGCTCTCGATACCTTGTTGCGTCAGGCATTCAACCGGCACACTTGGTCTATCGAGTACCGTTGTGTAGTCTACCAGCATCGTCGCAGGCTATACCCAGACTAGTGGGAGGCTACTTGCTTGGTGCACCGTTCGGACGATGATCTCCGGGGTGCCGAGGCCTTCTCAGAGCCCTATTCTATTACTGAGAGGGATACTACCGAGGCAGCCAAGCAAGATGCAGCACGACGGGCACATTCTCAATATTGCTCGTTTTTCAGCGGGGTAGCTGATGGCCTTGACCTAAAGTACTACCCTTGCCGTTCGACCGGTAGTGCTGGAGGTGTGATTGTCTCGCCAGTCGGTGAGGGCAATCCCAGGCTGAGCAGCATGGTCAACTTGGTCGCCGTGCTCAACACAGAGTTGGACCACGCCCTTGACAAGTTGGGCAAGGTTCGGGCGGAGGTTGCAGAATTGCATGCTGAATGCGTGGCACACCACTATCTTGATGGTGGTTCTCCCACCCCTGTAGGGATTCAGCACCCTTACCGTTCACTGCCCCATGGTCGCTTCGACTATGGTACCCTAGACTGCAGGACCTGCATAGATTTAGATCCATAGATCGGTGGAGTCGGAGTCTGTAATAATGAATTTAGTGTCTTAGTCTAGTTAGTCTTAGTTCGAGTTAGTTTGCTTATCATATGTTGGAATGTTTGTCATGATGAACATGTAATGAAGTTGGATCTTTGTAATGATTGTCACCAAGGGGTGGGTATCACCTGCAACTTGGTGTAGTTATTAATAAAGTCAGTTATTTAGTTGGGTAATCCATTTATTTCCACTTTCCTCTTTATCTTAGAAGTTGTCAGTGAAGATGATCAATTGTTCAGTGCTGTGAAGATTTCTGTATATCTTTTCTTATGCTGAAAGACTGCAGAGTCAGATCTGATATGTGTGTGATTTCTACAGATGTCTGAGAACAGGCACAGAGGTGCGAGGCGTGCACAGCCAGAGCAGCAGTCACCCCAAGAAGAGGCAGCTCCGCAGCAGCATTTGCCACCACCGCCATCGATGACCATTGAGCAGATGTTCTTGATGCAGACCCATGTAGTTCAGGCAATTGGTCAGACATTAGCAGCGATGCAGCAAGTTCAGCAGCAGCCACCACCACCTCAGCCTCCAGTGCATGTCCAGATGCCACAAGTGCCCAGAGACAAGCAGGCAGAATTCATGAGGGGCCATCCCCCTGTCTTTGCCCACTCTGCTGACCCCATGGACACGGAAGATTGGCTTTGTACCGTGGAACGTGAGTTGCACATTGCCAGTGCAACAACCTTGAGAAGGTGTTGTATGGTCCCTAACAGTTGAGGGGAGCAGCACAGTCTTGGTGGGAGTCTTACCTCGCCACCCATGCCAACCCTGAAGCCATTACTTGGGAGGAGTTCAGGGACAACTTCCGTTGCTACCATGTGCCCAAGGGACTGATGATAGTAAGGAAGGAGGAGTTTCTCGCCCCGAAGCAAGGTCCCTTGTCCGTCAGTGAGTACAGGGATAAGTTTCTGCAGCTGTCACGTTATGCCCTAGAAGATGTCAACACAGATGCTAAGAGGCAGTACCGCTTTCTGAGAGGATTGGTTGATCCCCTCCACTATGAACCACACTTTCCCCACCTTCCAGCACTTGATAGACAGAGCAATCATGACTGAAAGGAAGCGTCGAGAGATGGAGGATAGGAAGCACAAGATTGGTGGACCTCAGGCCGGGAGTAGCAGCCATCTCCGCTACTCAGGCAACTCACCAGCACCAGCACTAGCATCAGTGTCAGCACCAGTACCAGAGACAGTTTCCTTAGCAACATCAGCAGCAGTACCGTTAGAACACTCAGCCGGGAGGAAATTAGTACCAACGTCAGAACAACCAGGTAGCTCGTTTTCCTGCCCCAGCAACCAACCAGAATGGCCAAGTAGCCCCAGCACAAGTAGGAGGTTGTGCATGCTTCTACTGTGGAGAACAAAATCACTAGGCAAAGAATTGTCCCAAGAAAGCAGCCCAGCAGCCGCCAGCAGTCAATGCCCCAGCAAGACAAGGAGCACCACAGCAAGCACCAGGAGTCCGTGGTCAGGCCTACAACCATGGAAAGGTGAATCACCTGGAGGCCGAAGCAATCCAGGATGCTCAGGATGTGGCAGTAGGTATGTTTTCAGTCGAATCCTACCCAGCAAAAGTACTATTTGATACTGGTGCCACACATTCTTTTGTTTCTGCATCTTGGGTAGAAACACATAACATCCCCATAGAACCAATGATCCCACCTTTAAGAGTTAATTTAGTTAGGGGAAAAGTTCAGTCTGATAGGATTTGTCCGAATCTAAGGATTGAAATAAGGGGGATAGCCTTCCCCGCTAGCCTAGTAGTCATGGGTACTCAAGGGTTAGATGTCATCCTAGGGATGAATTGGCTACACAGAAATCAAGCCACTGTCAGTTGTGACAAGAGAACAGTTAAGTTGGTGTCCCCATCCGGAAAGAAAGTAGTAACCAAGTTGTACTTACTTGAACTAGAAGAAGGAGCCTGTCACAATTTATCAGTAGATGACAAGGAGTCCAATCCAATTGAGGCAATTAGGATTGTGTCAGAATTCCCCGATGTATTCCCTGAGGAGTTACCAGGCATGCCACCTGAAAGGAAAGTTGAATTTGCCATAGAGCTTATCCCAGGCACCACCCCTATTTCCATGAGAGCTTATCGAGTGTCTGGACCAGAGTTGGTGGAACTCAAGAAGCAGATTGATGAGTTGTTAGAGAAAGGCTACATCAGACCAAGTACCTCACCTTGGGCAGCCCCAGTGTTATTTGTGGAGAAGAAGGATGGCACGAAGAGGATGTGCATCGATTACAGAGCCTTAAATGAAGTCACTGTCAAGAACAAGTACCCTCTGCCTCGAATTGAAGACCTATTTGATCAGTTGAGAGGAGCCAGTGTGTTCTCAAAGATAGATCTGAGGTCATGTTATCATCAGCTCAGAATCCGACCTGCAGATATACCGAAGACAACATTCATCACTAAGTATGGACTATATGAGTTCATGGTTATGTCATTTGGATTGACGAATGCACCAGCTTACTTCATGTACCTGATGAACAGTGTATTCATGGACTACCTCGACAAGTTCGTAGTGGTGTTCATTGATGATATTCTTGTATATTCCCAAAATGAGCAAGAGCATGAGGAACATTTGAGGAAAGTACTTCAGAGGCTATGAGATTGCCAGTTGTATGCCAAGCTTAGCAAGTGCGAGTTCTGGATCAGCGAAGTTCTATTCTTGGGCCATATTATAAACCGAGATGGACTAGCTGTGGATCCAAAGAAGGTAGCAGCGATTCTAGACTGCAAAGCACGAAAAGATGTCTGAGGAATCAAGAGTTTCATTGGAATGGCCGGTTATTATCGTCGTTTCATTGAGGGTTTCTCCAAGATTGCCAGACCAATGACAGCCTTGCTAGCAAAGAAGGTTGAGTTCAAGTGGACCCCAGCATGCCAAGAATCATTTGAAATGTTGAAGCAGAGGTTGACAACAACACTGGTGTTAGTTCTGCTAGATGTTCACAAGCCATTCTCAGTATACTATGATGCCTCGTACACCGAACTAGGATGTGTGTTAATGTAGGAAGGGAAAGTAGTGGCATACTCGTCCAGACAGTTGAAAGTTCATGAGAAGAATTACCCCACTCATGATTTGGAGCTAGCAGCAGTGGTTCATGCATTGAAGACCTAGAGACATTATCTTTATGGGCAGAAATGTGATATCTACATGGGCCACAAGAGCCTCAAGTACATATTCACTCAGTCAAAGTTAAACATGAGGCTGCGAAGATGGCTAGAATTGATCAAAGACTATGAACTGGAGATTCATTATCACCTAGGCAAAGCAAATGTGGTTGCAGATGCTCTGAGCAGGAAGAGTCAAGTCAATATGTTGGCCGCTTACCCGATGCCGTTTGAGCTAGCGAAGGAATTCGATAGGCCGAGTCCTGGATTTCTGAACAACACTCAAGGAGTGACAATTGAGCTAGAGCCCACTCTAGAGCAAGACATCAGAAAAGGTTAGAAGGATGATGAGAAGATCAACGAGATCCGACAGCTTATCATCGATGGGAAAGGTCTAGATTTCCGTGAAGATGCAGAAGGAGTGGTATGGTTCAAGGATAGGCTGTGCGTTCCCAACATCACCTCGATTCAGGAACTGATCCTTAAGGAAGCTCATGAGACAGCATATTCTATACACCCTGGTAGTGAGAAAATGTACCAAGACTTGAAGAAGAGATTCTGGTGGTACGGTATGAAGAAAGAGATAGTAGAGTATGTGGCCAGATGCGACAGTTGTCAGAGGATCAAGGCAGAACATTAGAGACCCACAGGTTTGTTGCACCCGTTACAAATTCCTCAGTGGAAATGGGATGAGATTGGGATGGACTTTATAGTTGGTCTACCCCGCACTCGAGCTGGCTATGACTCCATCTGGGTAGTAGTGGACCGTTTGACAAAGGCGACCCATTTCATACCAGTCAAGACCACCTATAGCAGTGCAGTGTTGGCAGAGTTATACATGTCTCAGATTGTGTGCTTGCATGGTATTCCAAAGAAGATAATATCGGATAGAGGCACCAAATTTACTTCACACTTTTGGCAGCAGCTACATGAAGCTTTGGGTACACACCTGAAATTCAGCTCAGCTTATCACCCATAGACAGATGGCCAGACCGAGAGAACCAACCAGATTCTTGAGGATATGTTGAGAGCTTATGCTTTGCAAGATCATTCAGGTTGGGATAAGAGGCTACCGTATGCAGAATTCTCCTACAACAACAGTTATCAGGCTAGACTGAAGATGTCACCATTCGAAGCGCTTTATGGGAGGAACTGCAGAACTCCATTGCATTGGGACCGACCCAGCGAAAGGCAGGTATTTGGTCCAGAGATTTTGCTTGAAGCCGAAGAGAATATCAGGATGGTTCGGGAAAATCTGAAGGCAGCGCAGTCCAGACAGCGAAGCTATGCTGACACCAGAAGAAGAGAACTCAGTTTTGAAGTGGGAGACTATGTCTACTTGAAAGTGTCGCCCATCAGAGGAACCAAGAGGTTTGGAGTCAAAGGTAAGTTAGCACCTTGCTATATCGGCCCGTATCAGATTCAAGCCAGACACGGAGAAGTGGCTTATCAACTTCGCTTACCTGAGAATCTGTCCGCTGTGCACGATGTGTTCCATGTGTCACAGTTAAAGAAATGCTTAAGAGTGCTAGAAGAGCAGTTGCCAGCAGAGGATCTTGAAGTTTAAGAAGATTTGACTTATATTGAGAAGCCAACTCAAATTCTGGAGACAGCAGATCGGGTCACCTGGAGGAACACCATCAGAATGTGCAAAGTCAAATGGGGCCATCACTTAGAAGAAGAAGCAACCTAGGAAAGAGAATATGATCTAAAAATCAAGTACCCTGAACTCTTTGCTAGCCAGCCCTGAATCTTGAGGGCGAGATTCTTTTAAGGGGGATAGGTCTGTAACACCCTGAATTTGGGGGTATAAAATTTCTTTCTAATGATCACCCAAATTCATGTGTTACTCTTCTCTATCTCATTCTAGTTTCTCTCTCTCTCTTTCTCTTTTAATTAGAGCTAGTTGTATTAGTGAGGGTTTATTTATTTTATTTTTCCGAAAACATATGAGTCATGGAATGTTGCATCATATTGACCCTAAATATTCTTTGAATTGTTGGACATATTTGATTTGGTTTGAATTTGAAACTTGATTTGAATTTGAATTGAAAACCCTAGAGAATATAAATAGAAAAGCAATTGGAAATTTCCTGGAAAATGGAAAAGCCATTTCAGCCCAAGATAGCCCATTAAGCCTAGCCCGCATGCGCGCCCGCGCTTGCGCGCCCTCTATGACTGACAGGCAGGCCCCACCTGTCGGTGCAAACCTTAGCGCCCTCTCTCCCTCGCTCTCTCTGTCGCGTGGGACTGACCTGTCGGCGCCATTGCTCTCGCCCACACCCATATTCCCTCTCTCTGCACCACCGACCCCACTTGTCAGCGCATCCCTAACCTCTCGCCCACGATCTCCCCGCTGTGGACGCGGCCACGCCCACGCGTTCTCCGGCCACGATCGAGCCCCCGCGCCTCTTTTGACCCCCGCGCCCTGCTCGCCCACCTCACCTCTTCCATTTGCGCCCTCTGCCCATCTCTCTCGCTCTCTCTCTTGCTCTACCCACGCGAACCGAGAACCTCCGCCACCGTCTGTCGATGTCCGCTGCCTATTCCGTGGCCGCCGTTGCGCCCGTGCCCCGTCCAGTGCCACGGTGAGCTCCGCCTTGCCGTCGGCTACTTGGGACACCCTTTGGTGTGCCCTCTCCCTCCTTGCTGCACCCGGTTCACGCTCACTGGAGCCATTCTTGCGCAGTCGGAGCCCCGCCGTTGTCGACCCGAGGCTCCACCACACCCCGCCTTCTCCAAGCGTCCTGGAGATCGCACTCGAGGTGAGCAACCTTCCCATGCCCTTAATTCGCCAAGTATCGCCCCACAGCCCACGTAATTGCTCGCCGGAGTTGCCCCGCGCCGCCGTTAGCCTGCCTCGCCGTGTGCAGCGCCCTCTGGAGCTCCTGCACCGGCGTGGTGGCCTCGGCTGAGTCAGCCAGAACCCCCTGTGCGTGCCTAGGCCAACCCCCAAGCGTCTGGTGCCCCACTGTGGCCGGTCTGCTCGTCTCCAGTGAGTTCTCGCTGCGGGACCGAGCACCACCGTCGCGCCCATGCCCACCCTTGGCCGTTAGATCCTAGCCGTTGGTCCGAGATTAGACAGTTTAGATTTAACCCGAGCGGATCTAATCCCAGCCCTCTGATCTAGATCTAGCCGCCCTCCTCTCTCCCCCTCACCCATGTCTCTGCCCCTGGGCCTGGTCGGTCAGGCCGCCCTGACCCGCTAATGCCCTTGCCCCGCTTGTCAGCCGTGCCTGCGCGCCCGCGCCCGCGCGATCTAATCTCAGCCGTCGGTTTCTGATCCAACGGTTGAGGGAGCCAGATACCCCTTCGCGTGGCTGTTTTGCTTAAGAAACCCCTTGGTTTTAGGAAATCAACCCATCGTCCTCTGTTTTAGCGCATAGGTCCCTGGTTTGTTTTAATTAGACCCCTGGACTTTTATTTAATCATAGATTTAGCCCTAATTTCATATTTCAAACTTCAAAACTTTTTATTTCATATCTTTTTCATATGAACTCCAAATTTAGTGGTTCAAATTGCAAAATGTTCACCAAATTATTCTTTGTTCAAATAAAATATGACCAACTATAATCTGTACACTTTAAGTTTTACACTTAGAATATAGAATTGAAGTATATGTTGATTTATTTATTTAATGAAATAAATAAAAGGAGAACCCTAGGAATAAAGTATATTCAATCTTGTGAGATTAGTGTTATGCATTACTTGGATTTATTTTTGGCATAACCTCTAGGCCTTAATGGCATAAATAGAATTAGGAATGTAATTATGGATAATACTTAAAAGATAATCAGATTTCTAAGTGAGAGTAGTTTATCTTATAATTCTAGCTTTCATTTGTTTTAATCACTACTTAACCTTTTTGAGCTATGTTCCAAACATATAGAGAGTAATCAATTCCCAATTAGGATTAGTCCATTTTTATAACTTGACCTCATTCCTTTGTACTTAATACTATATCTTTTTGAGTTGTGTGCCAATGTTTGTACATGTTTGATGTGATGTTCATTTTTACCTTCCAAATGTATTGAATGTATGCTCGCTTTACATAGACAACGAGCAGCTCGTGGTTCCTGAGTGTGTTGCCGAAGATCCCTCTGAGCAACAACCTGGTGAATGCAAGTGTCCTCAGACCTATCATGTCCTACTTTACTTTATAATTCACTGTCCCACATTACATTATTGAAACCAAAGGATTGACTAGTTTGTATTTCTCTTACCCTTGTTTACCTTTTTGGGTTAATCATGGTTAGCTTATGCTATTGCTTAAACTTAATCAATGAACATGAGGTGATCTTTTATGATACGATGATGTTATCCTGATGGGGTCCTTGTGATTACTTTATGGGGCTCAGACTCTTTCCTGAGTGCCTCTCCGTAAGGACCTATTTGGGGAGTGACAACCCAGGATAACAGTGCAACCATGAGGGTGGAATGGGACGCCCTTAGCTGATTAATTAGAGGAACCAGAGGAGTAGTTGGCTTCACCGTAGGGCCGTCAATGGGGTCCGGGCACAGTACTTGCTCTACCGAGGTTGGTTGCAGAGGTTCTTTGATTTGGTTTTGTTAGTCACCCTTCCTTTGGGGAGATGTAATGTGTTTATCAAATTGGAGAAACCTAACGAGCAGCTATGACCTCTGGGAAATCTTTGTAAAGGCTATGTAGTGAGACCCTGCTAGGTCACCTTGGTAGTGATCAATGGGGAGGCTAGAACCCCGGGCAGAATGGGAATCACGGCTTGTGGGTAAAGTGTGCAACCTCTGCAGAGTGTTAGAAACTGGTATATCAGCCATGCTCACGGTTATGAGCAGCCTTGGGATCCTCTTCGATTAGAAGAACAATGGTTACTTTTATGATGATGATTAACAATGGTGATTATAATCCTAATCTCAGTTATTTCCTCTTGGAAGGAGTGCCTCTGGGTAATAACTGGGTTATTACTAAATTTGGGCTCTACTTATAATAATAAAACTTGACCAACTAAAAGCAACTGCTTAACCTTAACTCCACATACAGCTAGTCCACTTTAGCCAAACGGGACATTTGCTAAGTACGTTGAAGTGTACTCACCCTTGCTTTACAAACCACCCACCCCAGGTAGTCCCCACTGTTCTTAGTGCTCAGGAGGTGAAGCTGGCAACATGGATGACTTCGAGGAGTTCTAGGAATACGATGAGTTCTAGTTTATCTTAGTGGCAAGCCCCCAGTTAGCTGCTAGTGTAGGATTACATTCTATGTTTCGTTACCCCACACTTTGATGTTACTGTTAAACACTATGTTTATGTAATAGACTCTGTGGATGTCTCAGACATCTTGATGTAACTAAGTACCTTTCTGCAATTAAATTCAAGCATTCTGTGATGATGTTCAATTATGTAATCGCTGTGTACATGAGTTCTGATCCTCGCACGTACATGGTTCGCATTCGGATTACCTTCCAAAACCGGGTGTGACAAAAGGTCATGAAGGGCATACCTTCATCATTTCAGTGAACAAAGATGTAAATAAAGACATGAAACAAAAAAGAACATAAACAATCATTCCAAATCATTAGATTATTTATATTCTTATTTCATAATCATGGATAAACATCAATGATATTTATATTACAGTTGTACCTTCGGCTTGACAGAAGATGGAAAAGCGGGAGTGACGCAAGAGTGATTACAATTCAGCATGAACAGTACAGTGTTACTGTTCATCTATTTATAGGCACAGGACATAGCCTGGACAAAATTACATTCATGTCCCTGACATTTACTGTTAGCCATAAGGCAAGCTATCGAGGACTAAGCAGTCTTTCCCCTTTTGGTTAGTTTCATCTTCCACCATCGTCCTTGTGCTAAGCCGAAGCTTCTCCAGCCACAGCTTCGGAGCTAGTTCATCCTTCCTCTAGACCGCGCCTTCATACCATGCACACCTTCATCTCAAAGCCCAAGCCTCCTGAGATAGTGTTATACTGGAACACATGTTAGTTAAGTTTTTGAGGACCTTCGGAAGAGGAAAGCCCCCAACAGTTATTATAAATGATGTCCCTAGTTATAGTCGATGACTAGCACATGTATTAGTTGATGACTACATTTCACAAGTCATGGACATGGAGATGTTTGTAGGAAACGGGTGACGCCTAAGAGGGGGTGAATTAGGACTTCTAAAACTTTTACTTAACTGGGCCACAATTAAATCCCTAGAGCAAAACCTATGCAAATAATCAAACTAGATTATGTAAACAAGGTTTTGTCTAAGTGTTGTTATCTCTACCGCAAAGGCTAAGTTTCAATCGACACTAAGTAAGTATGAATACTAGATTGAAACTTAAATGCTTAATATAAATGCGGAAACTTAAAGAGCAAAGTAGAGAAGCAAACTCTCGTGGATGACGCCGGTATTTTTACCGAGGTATCCGGAACCACGCAAGGTCCCGACTAATCCTCGTTGGTGCCCCTACGCAAAGGGAAGCCCACGCGAGGGCCAAGCACCACGGTCGAGTAACTCCGTAGAGAGCCGCGGGCCTTCTCCACACGCAAGTGGTGCTCCGCTTCCGGCTCCTCTCGGACGCTCCCCGCCGTCTCCACTATCGAGCTTCCGGCTGAAACGCCGCGAGCCTCGTTCCCTCCGGTACACGGTGGCGGCCGTGACACAAACGCGGTTGTCACGGTCTCGCAAGACTCTCGCCCCACTCGGTACAATTACAACGACTCACGCAAGAGCTGAGGGGTTGTGTGGTTTTACAAAACTCACTCAACTAACTAGGGTTCACCTAGAGCAAGCGCTAAAGCGGTCTAACTAACCTAAGCACTTCGCAAAGCACCTATGCTAATCACCGATTGATTCTATTAAGCACTTGGGTGTTTGAGCTCTTGGAAATGTGCACTATATGCCTTGGTATGTTGCTTGAGCTCCCACCCCTTCAAATGGCCGGTTGGGGTGGTATTTATAGCCTCCAATCCCCAAACTAGCCGTTGGACAGAAAGCATCAGCTTTCTGTCGTCGGGTGCACCGGACAGTCCGGTGCAGCACTGGACAACCACTGTGCAGTGTCCGGTGCACACCACGTCAGCCAACCGTTGGCGCCTATAGCAGTCGACCGTTAGATCTGACCGTTGTCGTCTGTCCGGTGCACACCGGACAATCCAGTGCCGACTGTTCGGTGCTCCACCGGACAGACCGGTGCCGAATGTCCGGTGCTCCACCGGACATACCGGTGCTACAGCCAGACAGCACCTGTCTATGGCCTCTCCGCGCAGACTGTCCGGTTGTCCACCGGACAGTCCAGTGCACACCGGACAGCACTGTCCGGTGCGCCACCAGGCGCTGGCTGACAACCCACATCTTGGATTCCTTCGCTGATTTCTTGGGGCTTCTTTTGTTCTTGAGTATTGGACTCCTATGCATCTTTTTATGTCTTCTTTTGAGGTGTTGCATCCTCGTTGCCTTGGTCCAATTCTCTTTGCATCCTGTGAACTATAATTATAAACACTAGCAACCATATTAGTCCACAGGTTGTGTTGATCATCAAACACCAAAACTCAATTAGCCAAAAGGCCTGGGGTCCATTTTCCTTACAATCTCCCCCTTTTTGGTGATTGATGACAACACAACCAAAGCAAGCAAATAATACAAGTATTTGAATGAAAATATGCAATCTACTTGCTAAGATGCATGATTGTCCCCATAATGTGATATTATGGACTTAAGCCTCCCCCTAACTCCATAATTCACTTACTTCCTATTTATGGACCAAATAACCAAAACCACTTGAAAAACCATTTGTAGCTATAAAATTTTAAATTTGTGGTGTTTGGTGTTTGATATAGCTTTCATTGCTTTGGTCCCTAAACTTCTCCCCCTTTGGCATCAACCACCGAAAAGGAAGACATTAAAAGCATGTAGGAAGAAAATAAAACCTTGCCCTCATAAGAATTTTATCAGATGATACCACATGAAGGATACTAAATTTAAACCACATGAATGGTACCAGTTGAAAAGGTTACTCCCCTAAACGAGTGTTCTCTTTAGAAAGAATTTTCTCCCCCTTTTTTTAGAGATGAAGAAGTACTCCCCCTGATAGAGATCCTCTACTTAGGAAAAAGCATGTGAAAATTTGAGGTGCAAGACATGATTTGAAAAGACTAACTTCCCTTATGCATAGGTAACAGAATATGAGTTAAGTACTTATGCATTTTAGCAACATGGAAGCATATGATATGAAATATAGTCTAATCAAATGTTGGAGAAGACATGTAAATGATACTTAATGTAGTCTCAAAAGATACCGATTGAAATTCAATGGCGAGCTTGGAGAGACATGAGAGTTCTTGGAGATTTTGCAGTGGAAGATTGTTGTCTTTCTCCGGGGACCTTATTTTCCTTACAATGAGACTATCACATGAAATAGACTTGAAAAGGTGTTAGTCTCAAAGTATTAGATTATAGAGTAACCTCCCCCTAAAGCTGTGGATACAAGTTTTGAATACTTGTAGAAGACATGCACTTTGATTTGATATCAAGAGGGGCAAATTATCTATAATCCTAACTTTGGCACATATAAGTTAAATGATACAACTTGTAGAAATCAAAATTTTCAATTGATGCATCATTTACTATGGAGTGATATAGAAGCTACGTGCCGTGCTTAAATAAACATTTTAAGCCATGTAGGTTTGCTTAAGTATATGAATTAAAAACAAGCAATCCTACCATATGATTTACCTAGTATGCATGATTTTAAACAAAAGTACATAACAAATGTAATACTAGGCAAGAAAGGTAAACTAGATAAAAGGTAAATAGATACGCATATCTAAAAACAAAAAATACAATAAAACTAGTTACCTTAGTCATGGGTGGGAAATTTGGGTCCAAAATTTTTGCTAACCCACTTAGCAATAAACTTGATCCAATATGATGTATCCCATGATATACATCCCGAATTTGCTAAGTCTCCAAATTTTCTGAAGGCCTTCGGTCCACTCACTTCCCTTTCGGGATCCAAACCTTCTTGGTGCTTTTCATGGTTGAGATTATTTCCTTTGGCACCCAGATGCGTTTGGCCCCCTTTCCTTTGTTGGCTTGCTTGTTGGCCTTGATAGCTATCACCTTTCCATTCTTCTTCTTCTTGATCAAATATGGTGTAGCATCCTTTTTATCCATCTTTTTGATGTAGGTGTTGGAGATTTTGCTTGATGGCTTTTGCTTGAGCTTTTGCCTTTGTTTATCCCCGGTCATCGCCTTGCATTGGAAAGACTTGTGGCCTTCCATGTGGCATAGCCTACAAATCACAGTTTCTCCCTCTACAGGCTTGTTCACTCCCGCAGTGGTGTTATCCTGTGGAGGTCGGATTTGTTTGGCTTTGCCTTTCTTGTCATACAAAGCCTTGCCAAGGCGAGCCACTTCTTGCTTTAATTGTTCATTTTCCTTTGCAACCTCATCCGAACATGTCTCTACAACGATATTCTCAACAACGACTTGGTTGCAGGGGTTAGAATCATCAACTAAATCAAAGCAGGAAGTAGAAGCATCTTTCTTAATTATTTCAGGTATTTCAACTGAAGATGTTGCTGAGGTGCTACCAATGTTTTCTAGATTAGTAGTTTTCTCATTATTGTGTATGCTAAGAATTTCCATTTTCTCTAGCAAATTTTCAATAGCTTCTTGGGAGCTAGCTAACTTAGCCTTAAGTTTTTCATTCTTTTTAATAAGGCTATCATCGGTAACAGTGGATGGAGCACTAGATTCTAATAGCTCAATTTTAGTTGATAGCTCACTATTTAAGTTTGCAAAAGTTTCAAATTTTTCTAGCAAACCTTTGTAATCATTTTGAGAGCTAACCAACTTATTTTTCAAAGTTTTAAGTTAAGCTTTTTTCTTAGTGCAAACATCCTGGAAAAAATTTACGGCTTCTGCAAGCTCATCTACGGAGGGCTTTCCCTCACCTTCTTCATCACTGCTACTTTCATCACTAGAGGATGGAATGCTTTTGTTACCTCTTGCCATAAGGCATTTGTGTGATGACTGTGATGAGCGTGATGAGGACCGGTGGCTGCGCGTCCTTGGAGGTTCATCTTCACTTGAAGAGTCATCCCAAGTTCTAACACTTGTTAGCCTTGCCTTTGCTCCTCTCCTTTTTGGGTTTGGCCATATTTGGACAATTGTCCCTAAAGTGGCCCTTCTCCCCACATGCGAAGCATCCTCTCTTCCTTTGCTTTTTCCTATCAATGTTAAAGAGAAGATCCTCGACCTGCAGGGGCACACCCATTAGATTAATCTTGCGGATCATCCTCATTACCTTTCCGATGCGTCGGATTGTTTCTTCGTCCTCGGAGGATGAAGTGCATGGTTGATTATCTTCATCATCATCACTTTCTTCTTCTTCCTCTTCTTCGCTTGAGGAACTTGGAGTGGGAGCCTTCTTTTTGCCCTTCCTTTCATCACATGCAAAAATGGCTTTGAGGAAGTTGGCTCCTCTCCCCGACACATTTTTCGCGACATCTCAAAAGCCGCGATTTTCCCAATCACAATGGTCAGGGTCATGTTGCTCAAGTCCTCCATGTTGTGAAGGATGGTGATGATGCTCCCATATCTTTGTTGTGGTAGAAGGGAGATAATCTTCCTCACAATGTCCGCATCACCTAGCTTATTAATGTCAATAGAATTGAGCTCATTGATAATTAGATTCAAACGAGAATACATGTCTCTAACAAGCTCGTCATCTTTCATAGCAAAAGAATTATACTCATTTAAGACTATGCAATATTTTTGCTCACGGACATTGAATGTGCCGTCATGGAGCTCATGCAATTTTAGCCAAATCTCATTAGTAGTTTTCAAGGTAAATACTTGATTAAAAATATCTATGCTAAGAGATTCATACAAGCAATTTTTGGCTCTAGCATTTAAATAAATTTCTTTTTCCTCACTCGTGGTGGGTTGCTCGGGATTCTTGAGGGGTTTCATCTCATCACGAGTGACTCTCCAAACACCTAGATCAACGGCCTCTAGGTAACAAGCCATTCTAGCACTATAATATGGGAAGTTAGTGCCGTCGAAGTGTGGTGGCCTATGGGTATCCATCCCTTCCTCTAAAAAGCGTCGGCTCTTTTAGCGGTGAAGCTAAAGCGTTTCAAATGAGCCAAACCGGCCTCTGATACCACTTGTAGGAAACGGGTGACGCCTAAGAGGGGGGTGAATTAGGACTTCTAAAACTTTTACTTAAATAGGCCACAATTAAATCCCTAGAGCAAAACCTATGCAAATAATCAAACTGGAATATGCAAACTAGGTTTTGTCTAAGTGTTTCTATCTCTCCCGGAAGGGCTAAGTTTCAATCTACACTAAATAAGTATGAATACTAGATTGAAGCTTAAATGCTTAATATAAATGCGGAAACTTAAAGAGCAAAGTAGAGAAGCAAACTCTCGTGGATGACGCCGGTATTTTTACCGAGGTATCTGGAACCACGCAAGGTCCCGACTAATCCTCGTTGGTGCCCCTACACAAAGGGAAGCCCACGCGAGGGCCAAGCACCACAGTCGAGTAACTCCGTAGAGAGCCGTGGGCCTTCTCCACGCGCCAGTGGTGCTCCGCTTTCGGCTCCTCTCGGACGCTCCCCGCCGTCTCCACTATCGAGCTTCCGACCGCAACGCCGCGGGCCTCATTCCCTCCGGTACATGGTGGCGGCCGTGACACAAACGCGGTTGTCACGGTCTCGCAAGACTCTCGCCCCACTCGGTACAATTACAACGACTCACGCAAGAGCCGAGGGGTTGTGTGGTTTTACAAAACTCAGTCAACTAACTAGGGTTCACCTAGAGCAAGCGCTAAAGCGGTCTAACTAACCTAAGCACTTCGCAAAGCACCTACGCTATTCACTGAGTGATTCTATTAAGCACTTGGGTGTTTGAGCTCTTGGAAATGTGCACTATATGCCTTGGTATGTTGCTTGAGCTCCCACCCCTTCAAATGGCCGGTTGGGATGGTATTTATAGCCTCCAATCCCCAAACTAGCCGTTGGACAGAAAGCAGCAACTTTCTGTCATCAGGTGCACCGGACAGTCCGGTGCACCACCGGACAGCCACTGTGCAGTATCCGGTGCACGCCACGTCAGCCGACCGTTGACGCCTGTAGCAGTCGACCGTTGGATCTGACCGTTGCCATCTGTCCGGTGCACACCGGACAGTCCGGTGCTGACTGTCCGGTGCTCCACCAGACAGACCGGTGCTACAGCCAGAGAGCGCCTGTCTGTGGCCTCTCTGCACAGAATGTCCGGTTGTCCACCGGACAAGCCGGTGCACACCGGACAGCACTGTCCGGTGCGCCACCAGGCGCTGGCTGACAGCCCGCATCTTGGATTCCTTCGCTGATTTCTTGGGGCTTCTTTTGTTCTTGAGTATTGGACTCCTATGCATCTTTTTATGTCTTCTTTTGAGGTGTTGCATCCTCATTGCCTTGGTCCAATTCTCTTCGCATCCTGTGAACTATAATTATAAACACTAGCAACCATATTAGTCCACAGGTTGTGTTGATCATCAAACACCAAAACTCAATTAGCCAAAAGGCCTGGGGTCCATTTTCCTTACAATGTTAAACTAATAATGTGGGCGCATGTATGACATGAAGCTAGACCGACCCGACGTGATATATTGTAATATAGTCCCGTTTTTGCAAGATGTGAGATTGTTGCATGTTCTCAAGATATGAATTGACTTACTTAGGGACTATCAAACGCTACTCCATAACTAGGTAGTTTTGGGTTTGTCAGGAAGCATGCTATGAGGCATGGTCAGTCAAGATGGAATTTGTCCCTCTCTTCTTGAGAGAGATATCTTTAGGCCCCTCGAGTGATTGGATCAAGAAATGCATGGTTGTGCTAGGGTTAACTGTTAACCAATGAAAGGATTCCAATTCACAATATCGATTAAGAGAGGTCAGCTTAGAGCCAAACCAAATATTGGGAGACAAAAGGAACAACAGGTACGTAATGTTGCAATGGTTCATCTAATATGATCATTACGTGCGCATAGGAGTTGACATGTCTTTCTAGAAGCTGCTGTCAATTATTGGGCCAAGTAAGAGTACTTAGGCCATGTCTATATGATGTGAACCTATAGGGTCAAACACTTAAGGGGAAGGAAGCCTAATTCGGATTAGATCCGAAATTAGATAGGGATTTAGGGTTACTGATGGGCCTTGGAGTTAGAAGCTCACTAGAATGCTTATATAATGAGGGACAAGGGTGTAGTTAAGGTAACCCTAATTCGCCACCAGTAAATGAGCAGCCGCCCGCCCCTCACCCTCGCCTAGCCGCCGTTGCGAACCTAGCAGTTCAGAACACGGGGCTTCCTCCCTGTACGTGTGGATACCTTGAAGGTGCTACATCTGGAGCACTAGGACAAACCGCGTGAGGACGTGAAGGTCATCGACGACTGCACTACACTGCTTGACGCGTTCGTCTACATCGAGACGTCTTTCACTGCCCTGTGCGTATAGTGGTAATTCCATTATCTATAACCATAGTAGTTTTTGGTTTTATGGGGTCAACTATTTTGTTTTGCACTAGTGTAGCCTCCCCATGATTCATCACATGGAACACATTTTAAATTGAGGAGGATAGCACTACCATACGTCCTACGAAGCCAAACCATGTTGACTTCGGCAAATCTAAGATCAAAGGAGGACATACTGAGGTACTTAACTACTTTGGCTATATTGACAATGTTGATTGGGTGTGGTTAGGAGGAAATGACTTAGTGCTGAATCCAAGAGGGGATGAAGTTGTCGTGTTTCAAAGCTTTCTGAAGGCTAGCTTTAGATTTTCTTTGCATAAGACGGTAGTCACGGTTTTGAAAAGGTTTAACATATACCTTCATTAGCTCACCCCAAACGCTATAGTGCATCTAGAAATTTTTATTTGGGATGTTCGGAGTCAAGGGGTTGACTTGATGCCGAAGCTTTCTACAAAGCCTTCAATCAAGTTTACGAGCTGCACTTTCAGACAAAAGTGACTAGAGGCCTCCACAACAACTTTGGTTGCTACAGCTTCGTCTGTCGAAGTGGTGCCATGTTTCTGACTCTTGGATGTCGAAGCAAGGGCCTAATGATTGGGCGAAGGAATGGTTTTACATGAAGAATGATTGGAATGAATGGACTACTATAAAGGGAATTATCCAGACTCCTATTATTACAAGTTTCAGAAATAAAAAGCCAACCTGTTACATCAACTTTGAAGATCAGGCTATTATAGTTGCTTTTAATGTTGCTTGCACACGTATTGGAATAAGGGATCTTGTTTAGGAGTTTTTAGCTTTTAAGACATGGCCATTAACGGTTGAGTGGGAAATGTCAAAGATGTCTGAAAAAGACGTTTCAAACGTCGAGCCTGGGTTGGTCAGACTTTGTTACAAGTATAAATTTGAGGATGAATTTGGAGAACCTTGTGATGGATGGTTAGATTATATTAAAGCGAAATGTAATGAAATACTTGGTAATTATAGCAAACCTGTAAGCCAAAGCTTTACAATGGGCATTTGCAGATCGAAAAAGGCGTCAATTGAGCTGTGTTTTTTATGTTATTGGCTTCTCCTATCCTGACTATCCCAACATGGTTCAGGATTCAAAGAATAGGAAGAAAAATGTGACTACTAGGCGGAGCAAAGTCCCGAAGATGCAAGTTGAGTCGACTCCTCAAGCTTCAGAGGAAATTCTGGTAAACATGCTTTTTTGATTTGATATATTGATCATAAATTTGCTATATTAGTTTCTTGATTTAAATATTTTTTAGGCTGCACCCAAAGCTAAGGTGGCAGCTGAAATTAAGGAACTACCTTCTACGGGAGCCGAAGAGGCAAAGATTGGAGAAGCTATTGCCATGAAAACACAAAGAATTACACCTTTGGAGTCGCTCCCATAGAGCGAAGAAGAGGAAGAGGAGGAGAGAATAGCTCCAGTGATGAGTTCATTCTTCGATGTTGACGAAGATAAAACTGAGGAAAAAGATACTGTCGGTACAATACTAGCACCAAAGGGTACCACACCGCCTATTGCAGATGTGACTGGTCTAAGTAGTCCGGGGATTGAATAGATAGATGCAGCAGTGACACCTTCGGTGATCATGGCAGCCGAAGAGAAAGGTTCCTCCAAGCCTTCTCTAACAAAGGACAAGGGTAAGGGGCCTGCTAAGATTAGAGAGGCCAAAAAGGCAATTGAAGATGATACACCGCTTGGCAAAGGACCTTTTGACCAAGAATTGGGTGGTCGAAGGTATAGAGTTCGTCATGCTGCGTGTAAAGTCATGGGTGCGAAGGAGCTGGTCGAAGCTATCGGGTTTGCTGAACAACATGGATACCCTTCGGGGTCTAGTATCTTTGGGGTGGGCCAGATGATTATTTGTACTGCTGCCCAGACAACATGGAAACTGAAGTATGCCACTATATGGCGGATAATATGGTTTCCCAAAGCTAGAGGCCATGCTCTCAACCATGTCCTCTGAGGACTTTTCTGATTGCTTGGCTTACACGCATATTAAGGTAATTTCTGTTGATTTTTCCTTTTAGCTTTGGGTTGACTTGATGGAATAATTTACTAATCTTTCTCTTCTCATGTCTTATAGGGTTTTCTCCTAAGCAAGGCCCTAAGGAACAAGAAAAATATTGAGGGTGAAGCTGCCCAAAAAGAGATAATGAAGCTTAGATTCGAAGTGTCCGGGCTTCGGTTTGATTGCGCGAGAAGGAAAAATCTTTCAAGATTATGAAAAAGAATTTTATTGAAAGTCGAACCGAAGTCTAGGCTATGCGCGAACAGAAAAGTAAGCTCAAAGAAACAATGTGGAGAAAAATATCAGAGCTTGAAGCTTCCAACGCTGAAAAGGACAACCAAATTGTGTCGCTTTAGGCTAAGCTGAAGCGAGTAAAAGAAGAACAAGAAGCTGAAATAATGAAGATGATGCAAGCATTTGCTGAAGTGTCTGTTAATCTTAGCAGTGCTCACGTGAAATTGATGACATGAAAGATGAAGTGAATCATGTGAGAGGACTCAATGAAAACTATCGATTTCTGTTAGCCAACTGTCACACCCTCGGCAATAGATGCCATAATGAATTGTTGAAAACCTTCTTCTCTGTCGGGGCTCTGTCTAAAGAAAAGAATTTCTCGGATGGCAACTTGGAGGGCCTAATGTGGTGGGTGCTTAGTGAGACCTGTGCTTTTAAAAGTGTTCTCTCAGCACGAGAGGACTATTATGCTTGGATAGGTGTTTGAAGCACTGTTTCAATTTTGTTGAAAGCCGGGTGCAACCATGTGAAGGTTTGCACTAACTATGATTTTAGAGTTTCTGTTGATCATGTCCAAAGATCGACTATCAAAGCTTTGGAGTGGTCTAAAAAATTCTTATCTGAAATTTGGAAGAGGGGTGGAAAAGAAATAAGCATCAAAGAATGTATAAAGAACAGGGAGAAGATTTGTACTTTGTTACCTTCGTCTTTACCTTCGCGGGGCATGTACATACTAACTTTCCAAAATCTCTACAGGCATGAGCTAAAACAGTTGTAGGTATTATGAAGAAGCTTCAAAGCAAAAAGACGAAGGTGTTTTGACTTTTTGCTTCTGTTAAATTTAGTGTACTCATGTTTTAGCAATTGCTTTACTAACCCTTGCTGAAAAGTCTCCACTTCATAGGTAATAATTGAAGTGAAACATACTAAAGCCGAAGCATAAGATGTCACTGCCGAAGTCGAAGAAATATCTACTAGAGCTGCAAAATAGCCGCAGATGATGCTATCCGCAAGATTTGCGAGCAAATTTATGATGAAGTAATGCAAGACAACATAGGTAATTGATTAGATTATGTGAGAAATAATGATTGTTTGTTGTAATATTTTTGGTGGTGCAAAGTGTCTAAACACTTTTGAGACTTTTCCAAATGATTTGTAATATATTCATTGTTGGGGGTATGCTTCGTAGCCGAAGATCCTAAAAGAGGAGAACACCTTCGGCAGATCCTTTCAGAAGCAGCGCCGAAGTTATCACTGATAGAGCTTCGGCACAGTGACAAATCTCAAGACGAAGGGGGTGAACCGACTTAAAGATGAAATGACTCAAAGACCCATGATGTTTTGTGTCAGTATTGTAATTGATTATAAAGGGCATAAATGTAATTTCACATAGGTTGTGTCCTATGCCTATAAATAGATGAACAGTACCCCTATACTGTTCATGCAATCTTGTAATTGCTGACGCGTCACACTGGAATTATTGTTTTCCGTCAAGGAGAAGGTATAAACGTATCCAAATATCATGTTTTAATATTCAGATCCATGTAAGGAAATATACAATAAAGTTATTTGTTTTTGACATATGTTTTACATATTATACTTAATTTTATATTGTTGTATAAGTCTAATTATGAAGGTATAACCTTCGTGATATTTTGCCCGCGACCTTCGTCCGAAGTTCATTAAATCCTTGGAGAGATAATGCTTCAGCGGACGAAGGGCATTAACATTTAACATTTTTATGTTGCCTTGTTCTTAATTCGTAGCATTTGAGAACAAGTCCCCAACATTGGCGCCCACCTCCGGTGAACTCACTTCCACTTTCTGAGCTAATGGCTTTGGTCAACAACCAAGTTGGAGCTGCTTCGGCTACGAAGCTAGGGCTCCCGATAACAGGCGGATCGTGCTCAGAACCGGCCAACAAGAAGCAGAAGAAGGAGGCACAGAGAAGGGTACATCATGTCGGGGTGCAGGGACCCTTCATCAAGTCAAGATGGTCTCACATCCCAATTACCTTCTCCCAAGAGGACCTTCAGCTCAAGGATTATCCTCACAATGATGCTATGGTTATTTCTTGTGTTATCAAAGGTTTTCTGGTCCACAATGTTCTGGTTGATACTGGCAGTGCAGCGGATATTATATTTGCTAAGGCCTTCAGACAAATGCAAGAGCCAGAAGATAAGATTCATGATTCTACACACCCTCTCTATGGCTTCGGAGGAAGACAGATTGTAGCACTAGGCAAGATCACGATGCCAGTGACCTTCGGATTTGTTAACAACACTAGAACTGAGCAAGTTGTGTTTGATATTGTTGATATGGAGTACCCCTATAATGCAATCATTGGTCGTGGAACACTCAATGCTTTCAAAGCAATTCTTCATCCAGCATATCTTTGCATGAAGATACCTTCGGATCAAGGACCTATTGCTATTTATGGGAGTCAGGAAGCTGCCAGAAAGGCTAAAGGGAACTAGACAGATTCAAAGGCAATCCATAGTATAGATGGAGCCGAAGCTTGTGAGCAGTACAAGTACAGAAGGGAGAAGGCTACTTCGGCCGATCAGCCGAAGCCCATGCTTTTATGTGAACATATTGCAGAGCAGAAGGTGCTGCTGGGATCTCAATTGTCTGAAGAACAGGAGAAAACTCTGATAAGGTTTTTGTTCAACAACAAAGATGTCTTTGCATGGTCAGCCAATGATCTCTGTGGTGTTAACAGGGATGTCATTGAACACTCGCTCAATGTTGATCCATCCTTCAGACCCAGAAAGCAGAGGCTTCGGAAAATGTCTGATGACAAAGCCGAAGGTGCTCGGAATGAAGTGAAAAGACTTCTTAGCGCTGGAGTCATCAGAGAAGTGAAATACCCAGAATGGCTAGCCAACACTATCATGGTGAAGAAGGCCAATGGTAAATGGAGGATGTGTATTGATTTTACTGATCTCAACAAGGCTTGTCCGAAGGATGAGTTTCCATTGCCAAGGATCGATTCTCTAGTAGACGCGGCAGCTTCGTCAGAGCTTATGAGTCTACTAGATTCTTATTCAGGCTATCATCAAATTTAGATAAAGAAAAAGGATGAGCCGAAAACCAGCTTCATAACCCCTAGTGGAACATATTGTTATCTTTGGATGCCCGAGGGGCTCAAGAATGCTGGAGGAAGCTTCAGTAGAATGACAGCAAAGGTTCTTCATTCTCAGAGGCAGAAATGTGCTAACCTATGTTGATGATATTATAGTAAAAAGCACGAAGCAAGAAAATCACATTGCTGATTTGCAGGAGACATTTGCTAATTTTAGACAAGCTGGTCTGAAGCTGAATCCAGAGAAGTGTGTCTTCGGAGTGAAGAAGGGGAAATTCCTTGGTTGTCTGTTTTCAACAAAAGGAATCGAAGCTAATCCAAATAAAATCGAAGCTATTCTTCGGATGGAGCCGCCAAGCACAAATAAGGGGGCTCAACGGTTGACAGGAAGATTGGCATCTCTGAATCGATTCATATCTAGATCAGTAGAGAGAAATTTACCATTCTTTGAAGTGCTAAAGTCAGCCGAAGTCTTTTAATGGGGATTAGCTCAGCAGAAAGCCTTCGAAGAGCTAAAGCAGTATCTGATAGATCTAACGACCCTAACTCCACCAGCGCCAGGGGCTCCTCTATTGTTGTATGTGGCAGCTTCGCACTCAGCAGTGAGTGTGGCACTTGTCCAAGAAAAGCTTGAAGGACAAACCAAAAAGCAAGCCCCAATATACTTCATCTCCGAAGTCCTCAGTCTATCAAAGAAGAACTATACAGAATTAGAGAAGGTGTTATATGCTGTCTTAATGGCCTCCAGGAAGCTACGCCATTACTTTCAAGCATATCATATAATTGTTCCTTCGTCACAACCTTTGAAGGATATCATGAGGAACAGAGAAGCTACTGGAAGAATTGGAAAGTGGGCTACGGAGCTCAACGAGTTCAGCATTGATTATGTGCATAGACCCTCAATACAGTCCCAGGCGTTAGCAGACTTCATCACTGATTGGACGCCAGGGGCTCAGGGAGAAGAAACAACTAAAGATGCCGAAGCTTGGACAGTATTCTGCGACGGTTCTTGGGGAACCTTTGGGGCAGGAGCAGCTGCTGTGTTAGTTGCACCTTCCAAAGTTAGAACTTGCTACGCAGTAAAACTTGATTTTAGCTGCACAAATAATATTGCTGAGTACGAAGCTTTGCTTTTGGGGCTTAGGAAGTTAAAGGCAATGGGGATTAGAAGGGCGGTTTTTAAAACCGATTCCCATGTTATTTCTGGTCATGTTGATAAGAGTTGTAAAGCAAGAGTCCCGAAGCTTGAGAAATACTTGGACACGGTCCGAAGCATTGAAGCTTCCTTCGAAGGGTTTTCTGTCAAGAATATTCCTCGAGGAGAAAATGAACATGCTGATTTGCTAGCCAAGTCAGCGGCACAGGGGCTGCCCCTACCTTCAGAAGTGTTTTTTGAAACAATAAAAGCACCTTCGGTTGAACTTCTTGAAAGAGCAGTGCTCAATATATCTCCTGTTCATAGTGAAGATTGGAGAACTGAGATTATGTCTTTCCTCCAGGGTAATTTCCTTTCAGATGATGAAGCTTATAATAAGAGAATAGAGGCAAGAGCCCGACCATATGTCATAATAGAGGGGGAGCTATACAAGCATGGAGTTTGTTCTCTATTGCTCAAATGTTTATCCAGAGCTGAAGGTATAGAATTAATGAATGAAATACACGCAGGCCTGTGTGGATCTCACATTGGACCTAGGCCCTTGCTGGGAAAAGTTATTCGTCAAGGATTTTATTAGCCGAAGGCAGCTTCGGATGCAGCAGAATTAGTTCAAAAATGCGAAGGCTGTCAGAAATGCGCAAGATATCAAAAACAGCCTTCGTCTATGACTCAGTTAATACAACCAACTTGGCCATTGCAAAGGTGGGGCCTTGATTTGTTAGGCCCGTTACCACCAGCACAAGGAAATTTAAAATATGTTGTGGTGGCAGTAGAATATTTATCTAAGTGGATTGAGGTGAAGCCTTTAGCCACAATAACTTTGGTTACCATTCAAAAATTTTTCTGGCAGAATATTGTTTGTCGCTTTGGAGTGCCGAAGGCCATTACTGTGGATAACGGAACACAGTTTGATGTCGAAGCTTTTAAAGAGTTCTGTGGACAAATTGGCACAATGATCCATTTTGCATCGGTTAGGCATCCAGAGTCAAATGGACTTATCGAAAGAGCTAACGGCATCATAATGATGGGAATAATGAAATCAATCTTCAATCAGCCCAGAGGAAAATGACTAGATGAATTAATTAAAGTGGTGTGGAGCCACAATACAATAGCATCAAGGTCAACAGGCTTTACACCATTCAAGTTATTATATGGTGACGAAGCAATAACTCCAGAAGAAGTAAAAGCGGGATCAATAAGAACAGTGGCTTCGGCAGAGGACGAAGCTGATTACTCTGTGGAGAAAGATGCTATAGAAGGGATCAGGCTTCATGTTGTGGAAAACATCAATAAATATCAAGCCAAAACAATAAAATGGCGTGATAGAAAGGTTCGGCTAAAGAACATTAAGCCAGGACATTTGGTGCTTCGGAGAGTGGCCAACCCTGATATAGTAGGCAAGCTACAGCTGAAATGGGAAGGACCTTTTCTGGTAGTATCTTCATCAAGACCCGGTTCTTATAGATTGAAGGATATGGACGGCAACGACATTCCTAGATCATGGAATGCGGATGAGCTTCGGCGATATTATGTCTAATTTGATGTAATTTTTTCTATTTTTTTCTATGGCACCCTTTTCCTTTCCAAAGGGTGAGAAAGGTTTTTAATGGGGCCATAGCATGTAATTTCTATTTTTTCTTATTTCAGCTCTATAAGAGCAATATCCCCCAAAGATGTAAATGTAAAAGCTGAGCACGCACCATCGAGTGCAAAGAAAAAAAAAGAGAAAACAGGGAGAAGCTCAAAAGACGTCCCTAAGGGGATGCAGAGCACGACGAAGCTACAAAAAAGCCGTTCCTAAGGGAGCGCAGTGTAAGTTTTCTGCTCAAAAGTCATTCCTAAGGGAATGCAGAGCTTACAGCGAAAAATAAACGTTGATTCCACCGAAGTAAAAGGCGAAGAAGCTCCTAAGGGAGGCTTAGAGCGAAAAATAAATGCTGATTCCGCCGAAGTAAAAGGCGAAGAAGCTCCTAAGGGAGGCTTACAGTGAAAAGTCAGCGCTGATACACCGGAAAGTAAACAGTGAAGCCGAAAAATAAATGGCAAAGAGACTGTGTCTATTCCTAAGGGAACGGAGACTATGGTTATGGCTTCGGATATGTGTTTGGACATTCATTTGCACGATACATCACATCATAGCATTTGCATTCATAAACATTCATTTAGACATACGTAGGATCATTATCATCATAACACAAGCAATCGCTTCGTCTCTAAAGATCATGCTTCGGCAAAAGGGAAAAAGCAGCAGTTTTTTGCTTCGCTGCGTACGAAAAGAAGGGAAGGTGTTTTTTCGCCTTCGGCTCAAAAATGATAATTTCGTCCACATCAAAGCACTCCATACATTGACGGAAAGGTAAGAATATATTACAAGGTATGGACATAGTTCACAGAATACAATTTAATTACAAAAGTTATTACAGAAAGTTTTTAGAATCTCTTCTACAGTCATTCATCTAAGCTTCATCAATATTCATTGAGCTTCAGCTTCAACATTGTTATCCAATAAAAGCTTCGACGTCATCTTCTTACTCTTCAAGCATCAGTTTCAGCTTCATCATCCTACACGAATTAAAGTATTATGAGCAAAATTCAATTTTCGAAGGAAGAGGTAAGCACGAAGGTATGATTTTGTTACTAGTTTAAGATGACTCCGAGCTTCGTCACCAGCTTTCTCTCGCCCACCCTTTGTCCATACCACCTTTATAAATTTATTCCCAATGCTTCGGGCGAGGCTGGGAATATCATCCAGAACTGCTGGTGATAGGCTGAAATTGGGTCTGTTGACGATTTTTCCGTGCTCACAGCCAGATTTCAGGAACGCAGCAACGGTGCCCCGAGAAGCTACCAGGGCACAGAAGTCACCGTGTCCAGCAATAACATCATCGAGGTCATCAATCTCACCTTCGATGTGTTCGAAGGCTCCTGGTAGATCTTCAGCTGAAGGAGTAAATTTTTCACTACTAGCCCCGACCGAATAAAATACCTTCTTCAGCCGTTGACGCATTGATTGCTGAATTCCAAACATTTGTTTTGAAGGCTTATCAATGATTTTTTCAAATCTAAACCCTTCTGGACTTCGGCCTCAAGTTTTTCATTAAGCTTCAGCCTTTCCTGTTCGAAACTTTCTGACTGGCAGAGAAGCTTCGTATTCAGTTCTGTTACTTTAGCTTCGGCTTCTGCTAATAAGCCTTCAGTTGTCTGGAGTTCAAACTCTTTCTTCTCAAAAGCAGCTAATTGTTCTTTTATTTTCTTCTCTAAGTTTTCAATTATAACCTCGTGCTTTTTATCTTCTAGATCCTGTTGCATCTTCAAAGCTTTGCTCAGTAGCATGCTCTGTACACGAACAACCTTCGTTAGAAAACATTTTAGTTATGAAAAATAAAAAGTTAGAGAGAAATTGTTTACCTTGAAATTGGAATAAAACAAACTACCGATGATGTGCTGTCATCGGTAGCGGCTAATATCGGTTTCGAGTTTCGGGAAACTGATACTCTTTGATAGAGTACCGATAACCTTCGCTCCGGCCTGATTCCGGATGCAGCCTAGCTTCTCATCACCAACACCCCCAAAGAGAATCGCCCCTGGCCGATAGCCGCAAGATATGTCATACTCTTTTAGTTCTTCTTTTTTGGCTTTCGTCAGTTCTTGCCCAATCAAGTTTTGAAAATTGAAATTTTCATCTTCCGATGTTTCTTCGGTAATTTCTTTCTTTTTCTCGGGTTCTGGGACCGAAGCTTCTTCAGTGACCCCAGCAGTTTCGTTTGTGGCCATATCTAGCAGAATTTTATCTATATCAGCAACCATACTTTCTAAATTAATATCTTCGGCTCTAGTAGCTTCGGCATCTGTGGCCTCCGAAGGTGCAGCTTCAGTAGCTGTCGAACTTTTAGCAGCTGCCGCCTTCGGAGCTGAAGCTCATGATGGTGTCTTTTCAATAACTTCTGTCACCGTGATGATTCTTTGCTTTTTTGCTCTAGCTGCTTCCTTTGATTTCGCGGGCTCCTTTTCCTTCTGAAAAAGCTTTGTCAGTTGTGGCCCCAGTGGACTTAGCTTGACAGGCAAAGATTCTGTCATTACCTTTAAAATTTCCTCTACTTCGGTAGTAGAGGGTGTTGCAGGAGTTCCTTCTTCTTCGTCAATTGTTTTTTGCTTCGGAGTCGAAGCTTTTCTCTTCTTCGAAACACATGTTTTCTGCTCAGACTCTGGCTTTTTCTTTTTCGATTGTTCTTCATCGTCTTTGTTCAAAACATCAACTACTCTTTTTCTCTTTTGGCCTTCAGCACCCTTATCTAGCCGCTCGTAGTCAGGATATTCAAAACCCAGGGCATCCATTGCGCGGTTTAGCCTTCGCTTCGGATGGGTGCCGAAGGCTGCTGTGGTGGAACCGCCCGAATTATTCCAACTTAAGTGCCTAAGTCCCGCCTTAGAGGCTAGACCACACTTAAATAGGAATAAACCGTCAGTCCCTCGGATCTAGTCCGATAAAGCCACTTAACAAGGATCGAATACCACTACCTCACTCGAAGGTGAGGCACAGAGAAATACAATAAAGCATAATACCACAAATTTAAGAAGTACCATTAGTAATTACATTATCGGAGTTTCAGAAATAATAACCATAAATTTTAATGCAGCAGAAATAACTAATGGAGAAAACTGAGTAACATGGCGAAGCCTGGCCACGCTACTCCTCCTGGTCCTCTCCTGCGGAAGCAATAACCCACTCGACCATCTATCCCGGTGGCGGGGATGGATGCCAAGTCACACCATCTACCAAATCAAGGAGGTACCTGCAAAAGTTATGCCACAAGCAAGGCTGAGTATACTAATACTCAGCTAGACTTACCCGGTGTGAGGAGTCTACTCCTCTACCTCTAGACATGTAGCTCTTTGGCTGAGGGGTTTGGTTTGCCAAAAGCACTAGCTGAGTCTAAAAATCAGTTTTAGCTTTTCAAGTTTTAGTACAATCCTTGAGACTAGATGTGTACCTAGCTGCGAGAAGCAGACGATTCGAATCGAGTTTTTATCCTTGCAAGGTAAATCTAAACACACGACGTGGCGAGCCACTCCATCCCCACACACATCAACCGTCCCCATCGATTCCCCGTCAGCAGATCAGGGCTCACCGCCTTGGCGTACAATGCCTCACTGACCCCGACTGCCGTCGTGCAGTGACCGCACTTGTACCCACCATAACCGGAATGGGAGACCACGTCTCAGGTCGCGTGAGGGGTAAAGTCTGCTACCAGGTTCACTCAGGTACTAGGCTTACCGATTTACCATATTTCTCGGCATGTGCTTAGTACGTTCAAACGCTTGACACACGGTACCACACCTTAATCCTTATTCCAATTTCCGTCTCGTAGACAACGCATCCCCATGGACCGTTGCCCACCGACCATCATCATTACGATATAAAAATGGATACAACCAATTCCTGACCTCGCACGAGTGCTAGAAAAATCACTCGACTTCTACCGAGATCCCTAATTAGTAAAGCAGCTACTCGACCTAGCATACTAGTATCCATCTCAAAGGGAATCCTGAGTTCATGCAACTAGGGTTTCAGTCAACTCCTACACTTAAGTGCACAATACAAGCCTACAAACATTAAGTGCAGTAAAATAATATATAGAACTGGTTATGCATAAACCGGGGCTTGCCTTTAATTTAACACTTAGAGAGTGTTTGCTGGGGGAGGTACTCGCTTGGCGAGCATCCACTGTTAAGTCCATTATTCTTTAGGTCGTCCACCAATTGCATCTTGTGGTTGGCACCACATCACTTGCATGATCGTCATCTCTCGGTCCTAAATGAGATGCAAAATGCATATGTATGAATATATGAAATAGCACAAGATACTTTAAGTACATGTTAGCGAACTAACATTAAGTTGCAAGACACCGTAAACGACCACACGCTAGTATTAGCTATCTACACTTCATCAGGCTTCAACATTAACACCATTGAAAATACAACAACATTTTATTTATTTACGCGACACAACTACGATATCACAAGTACGCACATTTTATTTATTTGGATACGACTTTTCATTAGTTCTCCTATTGATCGCGCAAAAGCATCACCGACCACACAAGTCCAACCAAGACAACGTAAGTTTAAACAGGACATAGACATCAATAACTACGGAACTCCTATATCGCAATCACTAGAGAAAGGAACATATAAAACAAGACACACATGTCATCTCTAGCTTAACCATGGCAAGTCTACATTATTAAGAGCAAACCAAACATTTTTAGTGACAAGGGTGAACTAAACAATCAAAAGCGCACTAGCAGAATTTTTGGACAGCAATACAGCAGTCACTTGTTTCAGTCATAACTTACAAGATATTTAACCAAAAATAGTAAAATAGGACTTTCTAGAAAGCTTGAAAAGTGCTTTGCAACTTTGGTATTATCATCACAGCATGATTAAACACTTAGCAAGGTCAAAAGGTGTTTACACAACAGCGCTGTCCAGATTTGGACAGATTCAGACTTGTGACTTTAAAAATTCATAACTGAAGACTCAGACATCCAAACAAAGTGATCTTAGACTTTCTGGAAAGCTAATTAATTGTTCTAAAAATTATTTATAAACATCACTGGCTGGTTTAACATGTATCAAGGGTAACATACACTATGAAGGCTGTGCTGTCCAGAACTGGACAGATTCAGTCTTCACACTTTAAACATCCATAACTTAATCTTCAGACCACCAAAAATAGTGATCCAAGACTTTTTGAAAAGCTTGGCAAAAGCACTACATAACTTTTATAATCACCAAGAAGTGATTTCAGGTTTAATCAAATCAAATATTACAGTTTTTGAAATCTGTTCTGACAGAGGACAGAACACAGCAACCAGTTTGTAAAATTCATAACTCTTAAATTATCAGTCCTATGGTTATGAAATTTTAACACAAGCAAGATCAGAAAAGCATCTACAACTTTCTTATAACGACCATGAACAGATTGCAACATTAAATTGAGCAAACAATGCAGTTTCTGAAATCTGTACAGAATTTGGACAGATTCAGTTACTGAATTCGTAAAAAGCATAACTCCTAAACTGACAGACCTATGGCTGTCAAATTTTAACACCAGCAAGATAATAAAATTATCTACCATTTTTCTATAGCACATATCTACAGAAAACATAATTTAGTTCATCAAACATACAACACACCGAAAACAGTACGTGCAGTATAAAACAGCAATCAATAAATTTCAGCGTCTATATAATTCAAGAATTGCCATGTTTTAGAGACTTCAAGTATTCAAACACTTAAACATTTGTTAGAGTTAAAATAATCAAATGAGGACCAACAAGTCAACTTACAAATTTTATCCAAGTTATTTCGTGTGCTAGAGTTACCATGATCAATTAACAACGCATTCTCCACAATAATCAAATCCCATACACATGTATATCGAAGCGCTTTTTACCCAATAATTTGTATTTTAGTTTAGACATCACATGAGCACTAATACTTTTCATCCACGACCATAACCATACGCATTTAGACTACAATAAGCAAATCGTCGTGACTACGAGCTTAACCAAACCATCTAACAAGTTGGTTAACCAAAGCAACAACATAGGCTTGCTAAATAACATACATGTCGGCTAGCCTATTATTATCCTAATTCGAGACACAACCTATACATAACAATCACTTAACGCAATCGACTCCTGCTTGATTACTTGAAGCGTCTACTCAGCGCCTTGAACACAATCCTACACTAGGTGCGAAGTGTATCTCGATGAACACCCAATGCGTATTGACCCGACTCAAGATTTAGAGGAAGCGATGACTACTTACGGCATGTCATCACCTCACTACACAAGACAAAATTATTATTATTTAACTAGACGCCTAGATAAGCATGATTTCAAATCAAAATGCCCATATTTTAAATCTCGGCATAAGCTTGGCTATTGGCTAACGAAGTGACCATTTTCTAATTACCAACATACACCACCTTTCACCATTTGTGGATACTTGCACGACACACAGCTATTGTAATACATCACAAGTACATTCAACCCCATCAGTAAAGCACTAGCACATTTCTGAAAATTCCCCGAGACTACGACGACAAGGCATCGATCCCCCATACAACAAAAAGCATGACGACACCGAGAGATGCTATCAACTAATCGTTTAAAAATATTAAACTTACTTCTCGCTTTGCCACTACAACACACTTTAGTCACATGACCATCAGGAGCATCCTTCACACAGCTATATAATAGCGACCTAAGCGTCGTGTTACCCAATGTGTACATCTTTTCTCGTTGCGAGTATAACCATATCACGGCATATACCCGCACACCTCAAACAAATATCTCACGCCACAACTACTATATCACACCACGGCACACACACACCTATGTGCACTAATTAAATCCTCGCATCCCATGTATTTCCAATTTACTCATCACATTAAACAACACAACATGTTTGCTTACCAAAACATGAAGGCAACCTTGCTACGACATATAACCAAAACATTTTATACCCACACACACTCCAACACCAATGCACACCACATCGACTAAAATACAATTGTACAAACTACAAATCGCACACATCAAACAACACATCGCATATATTCCTATCGAAATATAAAAACATCCGAGTTCTTTTCTACTTCTTTTTCTTTCGCCACAAACTTCAATCCATACCAATACATTTTTTACACATATACACACATGCACAACATCGACCAAAGCTTAATTAGATTAATCCGCAAAATACCAAGTGAACAACCTGGACGAATCGAGACTAGTCGCATGGGCTGTCCACAGGGCTCGGCGTTTCGTCGAACGGGCAAAGCGCGAAGTGCGACGTCAACCACTAGCTGCGATAACACAAAAAATTGTTGACGACAGTTCATCGAACATCATAAACGCCGGAAAAATAGCAAGGACAGCGGGGTTCTCACCGAGGGTCGACGGTGTCGTGGATGGGGCTACGCAGCGAGCACGAGAGCAATGTCACGCGACGAGGGGAGAGGCTGCTCGCCATGGACGACGGTGGCTCGCTGCAGCTGCTGTTTTGTGGGGCAGAGGGGAGGAGTAGGGGCCTAGGCAGCATTGCTCCTGCTGCTTTCCATGAAAAAAATGCAGGGCGCAGGGGACAGCAGGGGGAATCGGCTGGGTGGAAAAACGGACAGGGCGCTGCAGGGAGATGGGAGCGGCTGGAGGTTGAAGACAACGGAGAAGCACTGCTCGCAGGGGGAAACGCCATGGGAGAGAGAGGTGGACGAGCTGCTGCTCGCCATGGGGGCTTGGAGCTCGGCATAGGGAGCAGAGGGAGAGAAGGTTTTCCTGCTGCCATGCCGGAAGGGGCTTCAACAGGGGAGCGCCATGGGAGGATCTCGCGCAGCGTCCAGGTGCCCAGGGAGAAAAGCAGAGGGCACCGAGCAGGTGGAGGAGGGAGCTCACGGCCTTGGGAGGAGCTTCAACGCACCGAGGAAAAAGGGGCAGAGAGCACGCAAGGGCACTGGCCATTGGGGCTTCTCCTTGCGCGCCATGGACAGGGAGGGCGCTCGGCTGCTGGGCTGCCATGGGAGGAAGGGAGAAAAGCTCCCTGCGCGTTGGGGAAGAAGGCCCCCTGTTGCAGCCGCTTGCCAGGAGAAGCAGGGAGGGTGTCGTGCCATGGCTGCTGTGCGTGGGAGGAAAGCTGCTGGCGGCTGAAAGAAATGGAGGGGTGGGAGTGCAAAATTGCCAAGTGCAAGGAGAGAGGGCTCCTATTTATAGACATGGGCTAGGGTTAGGGTTTTTTTAGTGGGCCAATTGGGCTAGAATGGGCTTGGCCCAAAATCCCAAATTGGGCTGCGCTAAAATATTTCCATTTTATTTTATGATGTTTTGATTATACACGGATTATCGGAACGCTAATTATTTCCCGGAATACAAACGCTCCTGTGGAATTCATCTCTACGGAGAACAGAGCGGAATAGATTTCGGAAGATCGGGCGATTAACTCCGCCGAGAGTTTGATTTGAATCCACTCGAAATTAATTCCCTACACGTGATTTGAAAATAAACCGTCCTGAGATTTGATTGGCTTTGGATTTTTAGTCGGAGATGGCGAATCGTGATATTTTAAAATAGCTGTCGATACGGGGTTTTGAGTTCGGTTCGAACATAAGATATTTGGCTGAGTCGGATAAAATTGGTTAGATGACGACATATTGAGTATTCCGTTTGAGAGTATGGATCCAAATAAAATAGTCGAACATAGATCAAGGTTCGAAAAATTAGACTCGGGCTCAGATCAAATAACAGCCGTTGAGAGTTTGATTTAATGAGCTTCAGATGAGATTTATAATTCGAGGTTGACTATCGAGTTTGCAATAGTTCCGAGAATAAAAGTTTTAACAGGCTCCAAAATTGGCCTTCTGTGAGACTGAGTAACTCCGAATTCGGTGAAACGTGAATGAGGAATTTGGATAAACAGAGATAGACACGATCGAGAAATAGAAATTTTTAATGAGCATCCGAGATTAGGATAAATCTCCCAACATAACGAGAAATTGACACCTGGGGTGTCACAACCTTCCCCCTTAAAAAGAATCTCATCCCGAGATTCGAATGATGATCTTTAAGGGTGGAGAACCATGTAACTCCCAAGCTAAAGATAGATGCAAATTCATGAGAGGGTATCTGACAAGATATTCAAGATAGATTTGGATAGAATATCGCGACATATTGAGACAAAATGCAGCGATCACTTTTTAGAAAATATCCACAAAAGATAGCACATCAGTATAGTCTCATAATGGATCACGACTATTAACCACGATACCAGCGCGTGTCGAGTAGCTCAACCATGTGTGCACCATAGTAGGCTCTCGGTTTCGTCGCGACACCATCGGTCGTTAGTTATGACACCATTACCAAACGTAACTGTCGGCGTTTCGACCCCGGGGGGTCCCTGGACCGACTAGTAAATTGTCGCCGCGTGTCCTAGCCCAGATGGGTCGGCGCGAGGCGGAGCACGAAGGGGGGTAGAAGAGAGGGAGAAAAGGGGAAAACCCACGGCCTCCGTGTTGCCCTGCGCCCAGGTCGGGTGCGCTTGCAGTAGGGGGTTACAAGCGACCGCGTGGGGGGAGAGCGAGGGACTCTACGCGTCGTCCCGTCCTCCCGCGCGGCCAACCTTCTCGTAAGAGAGCCCTGGACCTTCCTTTTATAGGCGTAAGGAGAGGGTCCAGGTGTACAATGGGGGGTGTAGCAGTGCGCTATCGTGTCCAGCAGAGAGGAGCTAGTGCTCTAAGTACATGCCGTCGTGGCAGCCAGAGAGGTTTTGGCACCCTGTTCATGTGATGTCGTGGCCGTCGGAGGAGCGTTGGAGCCTTGCGGAAGGATAGCTGTCGGGGCTGTCGAGTCCTTGCTGACGTCTCTTTGCTTCCGTAAGGGGCTGAGAGCCGCCGTCGTCATGGAGCACGCGGGACGCCATCATTATCTGTTTTCCGGGGCGAGCCAGATGGGACGCCGGTCCTGTTACCCGTAGCCTGAGCTAGCTAGGGATAGGGTGATGTAACACCCCTGGTGTTACTGTAACTAAAACTTGAGCATGGCATCATAAACATTGGCATTGCATATGTTTGACACACCTAGAGTGCATTTACTAGGTAAAAATTTCAAACAAGTTGTATTGTTTTGGTGTTTTGCAAACAAGACCCTGGAATAGGAAACTCAAACCTAAATAGGGATTAAAGGGGTAAGACATAACCCAAATTAAGAAAACCTAAAAGCTTTAGAGGAATGGTCACAAAATGTTCCCAAGAATAAACTTGAATCACATTTATACCCCTAAGGTACCAAAAATCCCCATTTGAACCCTGGAAAACCCTAAGACCAAACCCTAAGGGCTTATGTGCAAAATTGGTAGACATTTGGACTAAAGTGCAAAAATTAAGTTAAATAAGTATCTTAAGTCACTTGGTTCACTAAGGTGTGATTTTGGAAGCCAAACCCTAAGAATTGGGCTCATTTGCAAAAAGGTCCCTAGTTGTGATTTCATGCTAAGTCTGAATTTCAGATTGATGAGCTCAACTTTGGAGCCTTGCAACTTTTAAAATATATGGTTTTTGCCCTAGGTCACCACATCAAACTTGTAGACCTATTAATCGATAACAAGTTTGTTTAAGAGTGCAAGCCATGTTATTATGAAAGGTTTGGAGATAATCATACCTGAAGTCTGGCTGTCAGACTGATTAAGTCTGAAAATCAGGCTGACAGTGGACTGACATCAACTTCAAGCCCAAGTTTATGCATGATCTGCTGACTTTTTGTGACATCACCATATAGCAAAGATGTAGTTGGTATAATGCTCTACAAGTTTTCTACAGAGCTTGACTTGTGTTGTCACTAGGAATTTAGAGAAAATCTCGCTCCAAGTTGGGCTGTCAAGCGACTGAATCAGGTTTTGCCATGGTACAGTATGAAAATCAGATCGCCAGCTGGATCGCTCATCGCCGGCGATAAGGATGCCGCTGTGGCCCGGATTGGTCGTCGGCGGCCGCGGTAAAAGCTCTCGGCGACGTGTCAGAGTGTCACTGAGGTGGCAGGCTCCGGTTAAACGACGATCGCCGCGCTGTCACCGGAATCCGCCGCGCGGCATGCTCGCCATCATGATCCCGAGCTCCCCGACCCTCATCCGTCTACAGCCGGCGACCTATAAATTGAATGCGGGCGATGCTTCGTCACTGCATTCCGCACATCAACAACTAGTCACTTGACTCGAGCTCACCGAAAAACCCACGAAGCCCCAATTCTCTCTCTTCTGTTCTTAGCTCCGCCGAGAAGAAACGCCCGTGGCCAGCGGTCCTCGGGTAAGTACCTGCCCAATTGTTGCATGTTCTTGCTTGCTGTTAGCCTCCGATTGCTTCCTGTGTCAACCAATCGGAGGACGGCCGAAACTCTTCACTAGAACGAGCGTTTGCTCTGTAGAACGCCGCCATAACCCCCTCATCGTCGACCCACTCTTCGGGTCTTGTATTGCCCAAACCAAGGCATGTCCAGGAACCCTGGTGAACCCAGGAACCTTTCCGTAGCTTCAATTTAGTCAGCCCAGCCTTCGGTGACCCGGAACACGATAATCCACTTGATCACCCGCACTGACACCGTGGCCAGAACATGATAGACCATCTCTAGCAAAATTGATTGAGGGGAAAGGTGCGGATGGAGCCTAATTTGATTCCTGTCGCTTGATAGCTCCAGCCGTGGCGTCATCCGACCGGTCTAGCTCGTCGGAGCTCGGCTCCTAGCCTGGATCGCCGTCAAGGACCTCTCTCTACGAAGGGATAGAAGTTTGAGGACTTCTCTGCAATTTGTCAGTGACCTAAAGAAATAGTAACGGAACCCGTTTCTAGTTAGTTAGGACCCCGAGGGTGTCTTCGCAAAGCAGCCAGCGCGCGGGCGCGCGCGGGTGCACTTTTCTCCTTGGACTGGGCCGTTTGGGCTGAAACCAGCCCATCACTGTTACACTTTTTCCTTTTTCTTTTTCAGTGAAGCTTTATAAATATGTAGAGAATTACAGAAAAATCCTAAAAATATGAGACCAATTTTCCTAGGCTTCTTATTTTCCCTAGTATTTAATAAAGATAGTTTCATGATTTTTAGTTTAAACAAGGAATTTTAGGGCATTTAAAATAGCTTAAAGAAATAGTTCTGGACATTTAGAGAATTAATAGTAATGCCAAAAATGTTCAAACTTTTTATATGAACTCCACACATTATTTAGAAGCCTTGGGTAGAATTTGGGTTAATTTGGACCTTGTTTGATACTGAGAACCCCAAAACCCCCACCCCTGCCCTTTGAATTCCTTTACTGACTCTGGAAACCCTAAGTTCCCGGAGTTCCGTGAAGGAAAGTTGTATTCAAGACCAAGATAATAAGTTTATATTATCTTTGCACTCTCATGAGCATTACATGGCATTCATTCTTATACATATATATGGTTATGTTTAGAAAACGAAGAAGAAGTTGAAGTAAGTGAAGAGAAGGCACCACCACCTTTGGACTCTCAGGCAGGATCTTGTCTTTATTTTGACATCTGCGGGCCTGAGTCAGACTCACCTACTAACGAAGGCAAGCCCCGGTGCATTTGCCACCTCCTTGATATTTTTAAAATCTTTCTCACTTGCTTGATGCATTAGGTGATAGGAGTTGATTGTTAAAACAATTCCTACATTACCTTCCTTGATCTTTGATTACCTTCCTTGATACCATGTTTTACAAAATGTTTTTACCATGCTTAGTATTGCTCTAGCAAAACAAAAGATTTTGTTTTACAAAAGATGATTGGCAAAATGGGTGGTTTGTTTTTAAAACTTGATGGTGAATCCATCACGGCCGTGATGGATTCAACATCGAAAAAGATGTACCTCTGCCAGGTACCAAGTTTTTGGGTTGACATGATTAAGCTGAGACCGGGCGGGTGACTTGCACGAGAAGAGAGTCTCGGTGTAGTGTCTCCGTCTGAGTCGATTAAGGACCTTGTCGATGTAGGCCTGCTGACCGAGGACCCTTTAACTGGTCACATGCCTCGTCATGGGTAAGCCTTGCCTCGGGCAGACTAAGGCCAGAATAAGATAACACGAAATGGGCATGGAGCGGTGGCGAGAGTAGCGTGTACCCTCCGGGGCAAGAGGCTGGACGGTGGTGTATCTGTGCTCTCGGTTTGCGTGAACCTGATCTGGTCTTAAGAACCCCGGTGGCGGGTTGACATATGCAAGGGTTAAGTGCTACATATGTCATGTGATTGGAGATCCTCAGCTGAGTATAATCGATTCGGATCGCCGTACCTCCGCGGTTATGGAGACTTGGTCACTGACTTATACGTAGAATTCCACTAAAGATAAAGGGATTTGTTGAGAAATTGGCTAGTGCAGGACAAGTGTTTGAACTAGAGTAGAAAGAACTCTAGATGTAGGTAATCTTACCTAACTTGATAATAAAACTGGATTTTTAAGGATCCACTTTTAGTAAGCATTTATGCAAACAAGAGTCTTTGATCATTGAGAAACCTCTCCTTGACTGCCTGATAACCAGCGTACCCTTGAGAGTCTTTTCTTTAGTCGGGTAAGACTTGCTGAGTAATCCCATACTCAGGGTTTATTCCCTCGTTGTTTTTAGGTGAGGAAGTAGCAGATTTCTGTTGCTTCTGTACCAAGGTGGTTCCTCAGGAGGAAAAGCAAGAGTAAAGATGCGGGAGGACATGGTCCTCCATAGGAAAACTTTTATGTAAAACTCATCAGGGGGGATGTTTTTGCCCCCTTGGTTATGTAATAATATTACTCTGCACTCGTTTATATTTTCTGGTCTGTATAAACAACTTAATCTTACTTTTTAAAATAAATGTAAGTTTATGTAATCACTTCCGCATTTCGATATCTCCGATGTTCTGTAATGTCTGCAAGACGGGTGAAACGTTCCTGGAAAGGTAAGAAAAGATATCGAACTTGTCAAGTTATTCAGGAACATCTACAGGGTTGTCTGATGTCTGTTAGACAAGGACAACTGTAGGTGGGCCTAATGACTTCGGAGGTTCCGTCCCAGCTGGTATCAGAGCGTAGCCCTTCTTCGCAGATATTATGAGGCATTTTCAAAAGGATTTTCTAAAACTCACCTAGAAAATTTTCTTCTATTCTTATCCCCCATATCTGAAGAATTCTTATGAAAGACCAGATAGGAAGAGTGCAATGTATAGAAGGTATGAATCAACTAAGGTTGATTCTGTAATTACACATGCATCATGCTAAGAATTATACTAATAAAATTTTTCCCCCTAGAGAAATGCCGCCACGCATGATGAAGACTGCACGTAAGTCAACAGGCCCAATTGGAGTACCTCGTCATCAACTTGCCCCGCGGGATGAGGATAGTAGTAGCGGAAGCAACGATCCAATTGGGGATCTCGAGGCCCGCGTGAATCAACTTCAAACGGAACTGCAACGCAGGACCAGTATGTGGGTCGCGGATGGCGATAGGATAAACGAATTAAGGAGTTATATCCGCCGTCTGCAGGATTAGCTTGCTGATCGGGATTTAGCGCTCGACTGGGCGGTACAGTCTCGTTCAGTGGCTTGGGTAAAGGCAGCAAAGGCTCGAGCCCGAGTCGAGGAGCTGAGTTCTGCCATGGACAACCTGCAGGCGTATTGCAATACCTTACATGAGGAAGTCCATGTACTGTATTCGCAACTACATCCTAGTGCCCCTATGGATCCTGTCGGGTCGGAAGCCGGACTCTCGCATGTTGCGAGAGAAGTGCTTGGTGGTGATCTAGACCTTTTCAAGCCTCCTCCTTCTTTGAGGTCGGTCGATGAATGGTCTCCCACACCCGACGACGAGGCTGCCAAGAACAGCCAGAAGCAGGAATAGTAGTATAGTTGTAGAAATAGAAATAGTATATTGTAAGATGTACTATTATATTACAGGTAATGCTATTGTATACTGAGTAATGTATCCTGTTGTAAAATTGAGTCTGTACATTACTCTTTTTGGTAATGTAAATTGGATGGTTTGTCTTTGGTATATTATATTTGTGTTCAAATGTTTGTTGCCACAGATGACGTCCAAAACCCGATCCCAGGATGCAGCGGGACCCTCTAGTGGAAGGGAATCTACACCAAATCCACCTCCTATTCCTCCCACGCTGGCTGAGGCGATTGCCGCCTTAGTAAACGCGACTGCTGATAATACCCGCTTTCTGAGAGAAATGGCGGGCCAACAGTTCTAGCAGCAAGGTGGGCGGGGTTATCAACAGGGCCCCCGCGAAACTTCTTATCTGGACTTCTCGGAGACACGTCCACCCTTGTTTGTTAAAGCTGAAGATCCGTTGGAAGCCGATGAATGGCTTCGAGTGATTGAACAAAAATTCGGACTTCTACGTTGTTCGGAGACCCAGAAGCCTTTATCTGCAGCCCAGCAACTACGCGGCCCTGCCAGCACTTGGTGGGGAAATTTCGTGGCCGTTCAACCGGCCAATCACCAAATAACCTTGGAAGAATTCAACGTGGCCTTCCGCGAGCACTATATACCCGAAGGTGTTCTGCATATGAAGCAAGAAGAATTCATGAAGCTAAAGCAAGGAGGAGATACTGTTAATCAGTATCTCAATAAGTTCAATCACCTGTCACAATATGCAATCGATCAGGTGAACACTGATTTGAAAAAGAAGAATTGCTTTATGAGGGGTCTAAATGATCGACTGCAGAGAAAAATGGCAACCTGCATAGATCTTACGTATGGAATAGCTGTCAGTACAGCCTTGGCTATGGAAGCAAAGTATGCAGGTCTCGGAAAGTCTAAGGGATTTGGAGGTGATAGGCCTAGTCAGGGCCCGGTAAAGAGGCAACGGTTTATTTTATGGCCTTCTAACCAGAATCGTTCACGTGCACCATCCTTCCCTTTCAAGCAGCCAATAATTATTCGTCCCAATAATGCCCCCACTGCCCCAAGTCAGCCGTGTGCCCCGGGCACTCGATTCCCTGCTTTGCCCAGCTCTTCAACCGGGTGTTTCAATTGTGGCAAGTCTGGGCATTTCATCAAAGATTGCCCCTATCCCAAGCAGAATCAGTCGAATAATCAGCAAGGATCGGGGAATTCATCTCAAAGCAAGGGAAATGTTAAGGGCAAAAATCTCGAGAAGACGGGACGCGTATATTATACACAAGTGGCCACTACACCGGACGGAGAGCCGGTAATGATGGGTATGTTCCTCGTGGCCGATCATCCTGCAGTCATTCTTTTTGATTCTGGTGCTTCGCATACGTTCATTAGTAAGAAGTTTGTGGAGCAACATCACATTGCATGCCATGAAACAAAAGAGGGGTTTAAAATACACTCACCTGGGGACAAATTTTTACTAGAGAAGTGGCCTATCAAGTGCCCGTATCATTGGTCGGACGGGACTTTCCTACCAATATGATCGTTCTGAAAGTCCAAGACATAGATGTTATTTTGGGTATGAATTGGTTGGCCAAGAATAAAGCAACACTCAATACTGATCAAAGAACCATCAGGTTGAGTCACAATCAAGAAGAAATTTTCTTGCCCATCCCCATTCCAAACAAAACTACTGGCAGAATTTATGAAGTCATGATACCGGAAATCAAGGATATTCCGGTAGTGTGCGAGTTTCCCGATGTCTTTCCCGAGGATTTGCGGGGTTTGCCACCTGAAAGGGATGTAGAGTTTGTAATTGAGCTAAAGCCCGGTATGGCTCCCATTTCTCGAAGATCGTATCGTATGCCTCCGAATGAGTTGGCAGAATTGAAGATTCAATTACAAGACCTCCTAGAGAAAGGATTTATTCGGCCAAGCTCGTCGCCATGGGGTTGTCCAGCCATATTCATCAAAAAGAAGGATCAAACCTTACGGATGTGCGTGGATTATCGACCCCTGAATGAGGTCACTATCAAGAATAAGTACCCTCTTACGAGGATTGACATTCTGTTTGATCAATTGACCGGGGCGAGGGTATTCTCCAAAATTGATCTCAGATCGGGCTATCATCAGATCCGTATCCGGCCCGAGGATATACCAAAAACCGCATTCACTACGCGGTATGGGTTGTTTGAATATCTGGTAATGTCTTTCGGGTTAACAAATGCTCCGGCCCACTTCACATATTTGATGAACTCGGTATTTATGTCCGAGCTAGACAAGTTTGTGGTGGTCTTCATTGACGATATTCTAATATATTCCAAGAATGAAGAGGAGCATGCTCAACATCTACGGATCATGTTAACGCGCCTGAGGGAACATCAGTTGTATGCCAAGTTCAGCAAATGCGCGTTTTGGCTGGAGGAAATTCAATTCCTGGGACATGTTCTATCTGCTAGAGGGATTGCGGTTGACCCCAGCAAAGTCAAGGACATTTTGGAGTGGAAACCCCCAACCACTGTTCATCAAATCCGAAGTTTCCTTGGACTGGCAGGATATTACCGCAGATTCATACCAGATTTTTCTAATCTTGTGAAGCCAATCACAAGTTTATTGAAGAATGATATTAAATTCAATTGGTCTTCTAAGTGTAATGAAGCTTTTGAACAATTGAATACATTATTAACCACTGCTCCGGTATTGGCTCAATCGGACATCACCAAGCCTTTTGATGTATATTGTGATGCATCAGGCAGAGGACTCGGCTGTGTATTAATGCAAGAAGGCCGAGTAATTGCATATGCTTCAAGGCAGTTGCGCCGACATGAGGAGCATTACCCAACTCATGATCTGGAGCTAGCTGCTGTGGTTCATGCCCTAAAAATTTGGCGTCACTATCTGCTGGGAAATATCTGTCACATTTATACAGATCATAAAAGCTTGAAGTATATCTTCACCCAGTTAGAATTGAATATGAGACAAAGGCGATGGCTTGAGCTTATTAAGGACTATGAACTGGAAATTCATTATCACCCAGGCAAAGCCAATGTTGTGGCAGATGCACTGAGCCGTAAGGTTTCCTGTCACTATCTTACGGTGAAAACCTCTGACAATACTTTATGTCAAGAGATGGAAAAGCTAAACCTGGGAATGATCCAACAATGAACCCTGAATCAGCTAAAGCTTGAGTCAATCATCTTGCAAAGGATAATTGATGCTCAAAGGGATAATGCAGGTATGAAACACATTCGTGAGAAAATAAGGGCTGGAAAAGCCAAATGTTTCAAAGAAGACGATCAAGGTGTGGTATGGTTCAATAACCGCATAGTGGTGCCGAAGAATGAAGAACTCTGCCAGCAAATCTTAGATGAAGCGCATCTTAGTCGCTATTCTATTCATCCAGGAAGCACTAAGATGTATCATGATCTAAAGCAGCACTACTGGTGGACGAAGATGAAAATTGAAATTGCACGCTATGTGGCTAAGTGTGACACTTGCAGACGTGTCAAGGCCATACACATGAAAACTGCTGGTCCATTACAATCTTTGCCGATCCCAACATGGAAATGGGAAGACATAAGTATGGACTTTATCGTGGGATTGCCCAGGACTGCAAAAGGGTATGATTCTATCTAGGTTATAATTGATCGGCTTACAAAAATTGCTCACTTTCTGCCGGTCAAGACAAATCACCCGGTAACTGTCTTTGCCCAACTGTATATTGCTCGTATTCTTAGTCTGCATGGTGTTCCGCAGACCATAGTGTCGGATCGTGGACCTCAATTTGTAGCCAAGTTTTGGGAAGCACTTCACAAATCCTTGGGTGCTAAGTTGCTCCACAGTTCGGCCTATCATCCCCAAACGAGTGGACAGACTGAGAGGATTAATCAAGTACTCGAAGATATGTTGCAAGCATGTGTTCTGGACTTCTCACAGAAATGGGATGAATGTTTGCCCTTGGCGGAGTTTTCATATAATAATAGCTATCAAGAGAGTATCAAGATGGCACCTTTTGAAGGTTTATATGGGTGACGATGTCGAACTCCGCTAAATTGGTCTGAACCTGGAGAAAGGCACTTCTTTAGGCCTGATATAGTGAAGGAAGCCGAGGAAAAGGTTCAGAAAATTATTCATAATATGAAGAAAGAACAAGCTCGTTAGAAGGGTTATGCAGACAAACGGCGAATGCCCTTGTATGTTCATGAAGGGGACTATGTCTACCTGAAGGTTTCACCAATGAAGGGAATGTCGCATTTCGGGGTTAAAGGGAAGCTTGCACCCAGGTACATTGGTCCATTCCCGGTACTTGAGCAATGTGGACCAGTGGCGTATCGACTGCAGCTCCCCGAAATTCTATCTGCTATACATAATGTGTTCCATGTGTCGCAATTGAAGAAGTGTCTTCGGGTCCCCGATCGAACCATTGAAGTAACAGATGTTGTCCTTGAACCGTACTTGACATACTTTGAGCACCCTGTTCGAGTCTTGGATCAAAAGGACAGGGTTACCCGGAGAGAAACTCTCAAGTTCTATAAGATACAGTGGAACCAACATTCTGAAGAAGAGGCTACATGGGAAACTCAAGACTTTTTAGATAAGAATTTCCCAGGCTTTTTAGCCTCATGTAATTTGTAAAGTGTATATAGTTATTATAATAAAGGAGTGAACCCCACACCACCCCCTGCCTTGTACCAGAAATAAGGGAATAAAAATGTGACACATTTCCTTTTCCATTACTCACCCTAGGACTTTTAATCTCGGGGCGAGATTCTTTTATGGGGGGAAGGATGTAACACCCCTGGTGTTACTGTAACTAAAACTTGAGCATGGCATCATAAACATTGGCATTGCATATGTTTGACACACCTAGAGTGCATTTACTAGGTAAAAATTTCAAACAAGTTGTATTGTTTTGGTGTTTTGCAAACAAGACCCTAGAATAGGAAACTCAACCCTAAATAGGGATTAAAGGGGTAAGACATAACCCAAATTAAGAAAACCTAAAAGCTTTAGAGGAATGGTCACAAAATGTTCCCAAGAATAAACTTGAATCACATTTATACCCCTAAGGTACCAAAAATCCCCATTTGAACCCTGGAAAACCCTAAGTCCAAACCCTAAGGGCTTATGTGCAAAATTGGTACACATTTGGACTAAAGTGCAAAAATTAAGTTAAATAAGTATCTTAAGTCACTTGGTTCACTAAGGTGTGATTTTGGAAGCCAAACCCTAAGAATTGGGCTCATTTGCAAAAAGGTCCCTAGTTGTGATTTCATGCTAAGTCTGAATTTCAGATTGATGAGCTCAACTTTGGAGCCTTGCAACTTTTAAAATATATGGTTTTTGCCCTAGGTCACCACATCAAACTTGTAGACCTATTAATGTATAACAAGTTTGTTTAAGAGTACAAGCCATGTTATTATGAAAGGTTTGGAGATAATCATACCTGAAGTCTGGCTGTCACACTGATTAAGTCTGAAAATCAGGCTGACAGTGGACTGACATCAACTTCAAGCCCAAGTTTATGCATGATCTGCTGACTTTTTGTGACATCACCATATAGCAAAGATGTAGTTGGTATAAGGCTCTACAAGTTTTCTACAGAGCTTGACTTGTGTTGTCACTAGGAATTTAGAGAAAATCTCGCTCCAAGTTGGGCTGTCAGGCGACTGAATCAGGTTTTGCCATGGTACAGTATGAAGATCAGATCGCCAGCTGGATCGCTCGTCGTCGGCGATAAGGATGCCGCTGTGGCCCAGATTGGTCGTCGGCGGCCGCGGTAAAAGCTCCCGGCGACGTGTCAGAGTGTCACTGAGGTGGCAGGCTCCGGTTAAACGGCGATCGCCGCGCTGTCACCGGAATCCGCCGCGCGGCATGCTCGCTAGCGTGATCCCGAGCTCCCTGACCCTCATCCGTCTACGGCCGGCGGCCTATAAATTGAATGCGGGTGCTGCTTCGTCACTGCATTCCACACATCAACAACTAGTCACTTGACTCGAGCTCACCGAAAAACCCACGAAGCCCCAATTCTCTCTCTTCTGTTCTTAGCTCCGCCGAGAAGAAACGCCCGTGGCCAGCGGTCCTCGGGTAAGTACCTGCCCAATTGTTGCATGTTCTTGCTTGCTGTTAGCCTCCGATTGCTTCCTGTGTCAACCAATCGGAGGACGACCGAAACTCTTCACCAGAACGAGCGTTTGCTCTGTAGAACGCCGCCATAACCCCCTCACCGTCGACCCGCTCTTCGGGTCTTGTATTGCCCAAACCAAGGCATGTCCAGGAACCCTGGTGAACCCAGGAACCTTTCCCTAGCTTCAATTTAGTTAGCCCAGCCTTTGGTGATCCGGAACACGATAATCCACTTGATCACCCGCACTGACACCGTGGCCAGAACATGATAGACCATCTCTAGCAAAATTGATAGGCCCCATGTTGGTGATGGCCGCGATTTTCTCCGGGTTGGCCTCGATGCCCCGCTCGGAGACGATGAAACCCAGGAGCATGCCTCGGGGGACTCCGAAGACACACTTCTCGGGATTGAGTTTTACGCCTTTCGCCTTGAGACACCGGAATGTCGTTTCAAGGTCGGAGAGGAGGTCAGAGGCTTTCCTCGTCTTGACTACGATGTCATTGATGTAAGCCTCGACCGTTCGACCAATGTGTTGTCCGAACACGTGGTTCATGCACCTTTGGTATGTCGCACCCGCATTCCTCAAACCGAATGGCATGGTAACGTAGCAGTACATGCCAAAGGGTGTGATGAAAGAAGTCGCGAGCTAGTCGGACTCTTTCATCCTGATTTGGTGATACCCTGAGTAGGCTTCGAGGAAAGACAGGGTTTCGCACCCAGCAGTGGAATCCACGATTTGATCGATACAAGGCAGAGGGTAGGGAACCTTCGGACATGCTTTGTTTAGACCAGTGTAGTCTACACACATCCGCCATTTCCCACCTTTCTTTTTCATAAGCACAGGGTTGGCTAGCCATTCTGGATGGAATACCTCTTTGATGAACCCTGCAACCACCAGCTTGTGGATCTCCTCGCCTATGGCTCTGCGCTTTTCTTCGTCGAATCGGCGCAGAGGCTGCTTCACGGGTCGGGCTCCAGCTCGGATATCCAGTGAGTGCTCGGCGACTTCCCTCGGTATGCCAGGCATGTTCGAGGGACTCCACACAAAAACCATGGCGTTCACGCGGAGAAAGTCGACGAGCACTGCTTCCTATTTGGGGTCGAGCTCGGCGCCGATCCGGATCTGCTTGGAGGCATCGTTGCTGGGGTTGAGAGAGATGGACTTAACCGCCTCTGTTGGTTCGAAGTTGCCGGCGTGGCGCTTCGCATCTGGCACCTCCTTAGATAGGTTTTCCATGTCGGTGATGAGGGCCTCAGATTCAGCGAGGGCCTCGGCGTACTCCACGCACTCCACGTCGCATTCTTACGCGTGTCGGTACGTGGGGCCGACGGTGATGACCCCATTGGGGCCCGGCATCTTGATCTTGAGGTAGGTGTAGTTGGGGACGGCCATGAACTTGGCGTAACATGGTCTCCCCAGTACTGCGTGGTAGGTTCCTCGGAAGCCGACCACCTCGAACGTGAGGGTTTCCTTTCGGAAGCTGGAGGGAGTCCTGAAGCAGACGGGCAGATCGAGTTGTCCAAGGGGCTGGACGCGCTTCCCGGGAATGATCCCATGAAAGGGCGCCGCGCCGGACCGGATCAAGGACAGATCGATCTGCAAGAGCCCGAGGGTGTCGGCGTAGATGATGTTGAGGCTGCTGCCTCCGTCCATGAGGACCTTGGTAAGCCTGATGTTGCCGATGACGGGATCCACAACGAGCGGGTACTTCCCCGGGCTCAGCACGCGGTTGGGGTGGTCATCTTGGTCGAAGGTGATGGGCTTGTCGGACTAGTCTAGATAGACTGGCGCCGCCACCTTTACCGAGCAGACCTCCCGGCGCTCTTGCTTGCGGTGTCGAGCCGAGGCGTTCGCCACCCGCCCACCGTAGATCATGAAGCAGTCATGGACCTCGGGGAACTCCTCTGCCTTTTGAGCTTCACTCTTCTCGTTGTCGGGGGCCCTGCCACCTTCCGCCGGTGGCCCAGCCTTGTGGAAGTAGCGCCGAAGCATGATGCAATCCTCAACGGTGTGCTTTACGGGACCCTGATGATAGGGGCACGACTCCTTGAGCATCTTGTCGAACAAGTTGGCGCCTCCGGGAGGTTTCTGAGGGTTCTTGTGCTCGGTGGAGGCGACAAGGTCTGCGTCGGCGGCGTCGCATTTTGCTTGCGACTTCTTCTTGCCCTTCTTCCTCGTGCCGCGCTAAGCGGACGCTTCGGGGGCGTCATCCGGCTGGCGCCCCTGAGGCTGCTTGTCCTTCCGGAAGATGGCCTCGACCGCCTCCTGGCCAGAGGCGAACTTGGTGGCAATATCCATCAGCTTGCTCGCCCTGGTGGGAGTCTTGCGACCCAGCTTGCTCACCAGGTCACGGCAAGTGGTGCCGGCGGGGAACGCGCCGATGACATCGGAGTCGGTGATGTTGGGCAGCTCGGTGCGCTGCTTCGAAAATCGCCGGATGTAGTCCCGCAGGGATTCTCCCGGCTACTGGTGGCAGCTTTGGAGATCCCAGGAGTTCCGAGGGCGCACGTATGTGCCCTGGAAGATGCCGACGAAGGCTTTGACTAGGTCGTCCCAGTTGGAGATCTGCGCAGGAGGCAGATGCTCCAGCCAGGCTCGGGCGGCGTCGGAGAGGAACAGTGGGAGGTTGCGGATGATGAGGTTGTCATCGTCCGTTCCACCCAGCTGGCAGGCCAGCAGGTAGTCCGCGAGCCACAGTTCAGGCCTCGTTTCCCCCGAGTACTTGGTGATGGTAGTCAAGGCTCGGAACCGGGTCGGGAACGGCGCCCGTCGTATGGCCCGCTTGAAAGCTTGCGGACCAGGTGGTTCGGGCGAAGCGCTCTGATCCTCCCCGTTGTCGTAGCGTCCACCACGCTTGGGGTGGTAGCCTCGGCGCACCCTCTCGTCGAGGTGGGTTCGACGGTCATGGCGATGGTGCTCGTTGCCGAGGCGGCCCGGGGCCGCAGGCTCTGTGTCCCGCGTGCGCTCGGTGTGGACCGAGGCCTCCTGCATGAATAGGGAAGTCGCGGCGTGATGCTCTGGGGGTATCCTTGCCTTCGGGAGGCAGAGCTTTCGGCCCATCGGACCGCGGCATCCTCCAGGAGATTCTTGAGTTCTCCCTGGATACGCTGCCCCTCGGTGGTGGATGGTTCTGGCATCGCGCGGAGCAATATTGCTGCTGCTGCCAGGTTCTGGCCGACCCCACTAGAAGCCGGGGGCAGCCTTGCCCTGGCATTGTCGGCGATGCGGCGCTGGACATCCTGGGCCAGATGACATACTTCTCCAGCCGGTGCTCGGCCTGCCCGCTCCTACCCGATGTTCTGCCGGAGCTGCACAAGTTGTCCTGCCTCCTCGTCGAGCCTGGCCTGCATCTCACGGATTTGCTCGAGCTGTGTGTCCTGACCCCCCGTAGGGACTGGGACCACAGCTAGCTCCCGAAGGATGTCAACGCGAGGCGCAGGCCTAGAGGGATCGCCGTCCTCCGGCATACCAAGGTGGTTGCCTTCATCGAGACCCTCTAGATCGACGTGGAAACATTCGTGACTTGGGCCACAGTCCTTGTCGCCGAGGCTGTGGCTATTATCGGAGCAATCGGAGAGGCAGTAGTCACATGCGGTCATGGAGTCCTGCATGGCACTAGAGTTATCGAGCCCGGAGAAATCCCAACCAGAGTCGGTCTCGTCATCTTCCTCGGAACCTGGGGGCCCGTAGGTCGAGACGGTCGTCAATCTGTCCAAGGTTGACCACATATGCTACCCCGGGAGGTTTGGATATGCCTTTATGAAAGCGTCCACCGAAGCGGGGTCGCTTGGTGGGTCGAAGCTGAATCTAAAAGGCACTAGATGGGAAACGGACGGTACCTCTTGATCGATGGACGGTGACGTAGTCGCGTCGGGGACGGACTGCACCATTGTCTCAGGTACAAGGCTGATGCCCAGCAAGTCCTTCGCGAGTGTGCTGGCGTCGCCCGTCGCTTGCTTGGGGTTGGCGTGTTGCGGGGAAGCGACGCTCGTCTTTGTCTCAAACGCGAGGTCAACGCCCGACGTGTCCCCCGCTGGGGTGCCGGTGCCATCGACTCGCTCGACAGCCAACGAGGTGCCGCCTCCTGCTTGGCCATGCCTGCCCCGTCTCCTCCTCCATCGGCGGGGAAGGTGATGGGACAGACCCGGATGTCGCTCTTCCGCCACGTGGGAAAGACGTCGTCGATTCCGCCACCGGCGGGTGGGCTGACGGCCGCCATTGTCGTTGTCGCGCGATGGAGGAAGGAGTATCATGTCGTAGCTGCCGTCGAAGGACATGAACTCGAGACTCCCGAAACGGAGCTTCGTCCCGGGTTGAAGAGGTTGCTGAAGACTCCCCATCTGGAGCTTGACGGGAAGCTGTTCGTCAACATGCAGCAGGCCCCTACCTGGCGTGCCAACTGTCGGCGTTTCGACCCTGGGGGGTCCCTGGACCGACGAGTAAATTGTCGCTGCGTGTCCCAGCCCAGATGGGTCGGCGTGAGACGGAGACACAAGGGGGGAAAACAATGAGGGGAAACCCGCGGCCTCGTGTTGTCCTGCGCCCAAGGCGGATGCGCTTGCAGTAGGGGGTTACAAGCGTTCGCGAGGGAGAGAGAGAGAGACAGGGGACATGAGGCTGCCCTTTCTCCCGCGTGGCCACCTCTTTTGTATGAGAGTCATGGACCTTCGTTTTATAGGCGTAAGGAGAGGGTCCAGGTGTACAACGGGGGGTGTAGCAGTGTGCTAACGTGACTAGCAGAGAGGAGCTAGAGCCCTATGTACGTGCCGACATGGCTGTCGGAGAGGTGTTGGAGCCCTGTTCATGTGGCGTCGTGGCCGTCGGAGGAGCGCTTGAGCCCTGTAGAAGCACAACTGTCGGGGCTGTCGGATCCTTGCTGATGTATCCTTGCTTCCGTAGGGGGCTGAGAACCACCGTTGTCATGGAGCACGCGGGGTGCCATCATTACTTGTTTTACCAGGGCGAGCCAGATGGGACGCCGGTCTTGTTCCCTGTAGCCTGGGCTAGCTAGGGGTAGGGTAATAATGGCCTCCCCTTGTGGCGTGGTCGACCCGAGCGAGGTGGTGACTCCTCCGAGGTCGAGGTCGAGTCCGAGCCCTGGGGTCGGGCGAGGCGGAGACCTTCTTCCGGAGTCGAGGTTGAGTCCGAGCCCTAGGGTCGGGCGAGGTGGAGACCGTCTTCCGGAGTTGAGGCTGAGTCTGAGCCCGGGGGTTGGGCGAGGTGGAGATCGTCTTCCGGAGTTGAGGCTGAGTCCGAGCCCTGGGGTCGGGCGAGGCGGAGACCGTCTTCCGGAGTCGAGGTCGAGTCTGAGCCCTGGGGTTGGGCGAGGCGGAGACCGTCTTCCGGAGTCGAGGTCGAGTCCGAGCCCTGGGGTCGGGCGAGGCGGAGATCGTCGTCCGAGGCGAGGTCGAGTCCGAGCTCTGGGGTCAGGCGAGGCAGAGATTCTTATGGCGCCCGAGGCTGGACTTGGTTGCTGTTAGCCTCACCCTGGCGGGTGGCACAGCAGTCGGAGCAGCGCAGGTGGCACTGTTTTCCTGTTAGGTCGGTCAGTGGAGGGGCGAAGTGATTGTGGTCACTTCGGCTTTGTCGACTGGAAAGTGCGCGTCAGGATATGGTGTCAGGCGATCCTTGCATTGAATGCTTCTGCGATCCGGTCGGCTTGGCGAGGCGATCTGGCCAAGGTTGCTTCTCCGTGAAGCCTGCCCGAGCTGGGCCTTGGGCGAGTCGAAGGTGCGCCCGTTGCTTGAGGAGACGCTCGGGCGAGGCGTGAATCTGCCTTGGTCTTCTATTCCTGCCCGAGGCTGGGCTCGGGCGAGGCGAGATCGTGTCCCTTGAGTGGACGGAGCCTTAACCGGAATTGCGCCCATCAGGCCTTTGCAGCTTTGTGTTGATGGGGGTTACCAGCTGAGATTAGGAGCCTTGGGGGTACCCCTAATTACGGTCCCCGACAAGCATCTACAACTTTCTTATAACGACCATGAACAGATTGCAACATTAAATTGAGCAAACAATGCAGTTTCTGAAATCTGTACAGAATTTGGACAGATTCAGTTACTGAATTCGTAAAAAGCATAACTCCTAAACTGACAGACCTATGGCTGTCAAATTTTAACACCAGCAAGATAATAAAATTATCTACCATTTTTCTATAGCACATATCTACAGAAAACACAATTTAGTTCATCAAACATACAACACACCGAAAACAGTACGTGCAGTCCAAAACAGCAATCAATAAATTTCAGCTTCTATATAATTTAAGAATTGCCATGTTTTAGAGACTTCAAGTATTCGAACACTTAAACATTTGTTAGAGTTAAAATAATCAAATGAAGACCAACAAGTCAACTTATAAATTTTATCCAAGTTATTTCGTGCGCTAGAGTTACCATGATCAATTAACAACGCATTCTCCACAATAATCAAATCTCATACACATGTATATCGAAGCGCTTTTCACCCAATAATTTGTATTTTAGTTTAGACATCACATGAGCACTAATACTTTTCATCCGCGACCATAACCATACACATTTAGACTACAACAAGCAAATCGTCGTGACTACGAGCTTAACCAAACCATCTAACAAGTTGGTTAACCAAAGCAACAACATAGGCTTGCTAAATAACATACATGTCGGCTAGCCTATTATTATCCCAATTCGAGACACAACCTATACATAACAATTACTTAACGCAATCGACTCCTGCTTGATTACTTGAAGCGTCTACTCAGCGTCTTGAACACAATCCTACACTAGGTGCGAAGTGTATCTCGATGAACACCCAATGCGTATTGACCCGACTCAAGATTTAGAGGAAGCGATGACTACTTACGACATGTCATCACCTCACTACACAAGCCAAAATTATTATTATTTGACCACACGCCTAGATAAGCATGATTTCAAATCAAATTGCCCATATTTTAAATCTCGGCATAAGCTTGGCTATTGGCTAACGAAGTGACCATTTTCTAATTACCAACATACACCACCTTTCACCATTTGTGGATACTTGCACGACACACAGCTATTGTAATACATCACAAGTACATTCAACCCCATCAGTAAAGCACTAGCACATTTCCGAAAATTCCCAGAGACTACGACGACAAGGCATTGATCCGCCATACAACAAAAAGCATGACGACACTGAGAGATGCTATCAACTAATCGTTTAAAAATATTAAACTTACTTCTCGCTTTGCCACTACAACACCCTTTAGTCACATGACCATCAGGAGCATCCTTCACACGGCTATATAATAGCGACCTAACGGTCGTGTTACCCAATATGTACATCTTTTCTCGTTGCGAGTATAGCCATATCATGGCATATACCCGCACACCTCAAACAAATATCTCACGCCACCACTACTATATCACACCACGGCACACACACACCTATGTGCACTAATTAAATCCTCGCATCCCATGTATTTCCAATTTACTCATCACATTAAACAACACAACATGTTTGCTTACCAAAACGTGAAGGCAACCTTGCTACGACATATAACCAAAACATTTTATACCCACACACACTCCAACACCAATGCACACCACATCGACTAAAATATAATTGTACAAACTACAAATCGCACACATCAAACAACACATCGCATATATTCCTATCGAAATATAAAAACATCCGAGTTCTTTTCTACTTCTTTTTCTTTTGCCACAAACTTCAATCCATACCAATACATTTTTTACACATATACACACATGCACAACATCAACCAAAGCTTAATTAGATTAATCCAAAAAATACCAAGTGAACAACCTGGACGAATCGAGACTAGTCGCATGGGCTGTCCTCAGGGCTCGGCGTTTCGTCGAACGGGCAAAGCGCGAAGCGCGGCGTCGACCACTAGCTGCGATAACACAAAAAATTGTTGACGACAGTTCATTGAACATCATAAACGCCAGAAAAACAGCGAGGACAGCAGGGTTCTCACCGAGGGTCGACGGTGTAGCGGATGGGGCTACACAGCGAGCACGAGAGCAATGTCATGCGACGAGGGGAGAGGCTGCTCGCCATGGACGACGGTGGCTCGCTGCGGCTGCTGTTTTGTGGGACAGAGGGGAGGAGCTGGGGCCTAGGCAGCATTGCTCCTGCTGCTTTCCATGAAAAAAAATGCAGGGCGCAGGGGACAGCAGGGGGAATCGGCTGGGTGGAAAAACGGACAGGGCGCTGCAGGGAGATGGGAGCGGCTCGAGGTTGAAGACAACGGAGAAGCACTGCTCGCAGGGGGAAACGCCATGGGAGAGGGAGGTGGACGAGCTGCTGCTCGCCATGGGGAAGAGAGGCAACGCCATGGGGGCTTGGAGCTCGGCATAGGGAGTAGAGGGAGAGAAGGTTTTCCTGTTGCCATGCCGGAAGGGGCTTCAACAGGGGAGCGCCATGGGAGGATCTTGCGCAGCGTCCAGGTGCCCAGGGAGAAAAGCAGAGGACGCCGAGCAGGTGGAGGAGGGAGCTCGCGGCCTTGGGAGGAGCTTCAATGCGCCGAGGAAAAAGGGGCAGAGAGCACGCAACGGCGCTGGCCATTGGGGCTTCTCCTTGCGCGCCATGGACAGGGAGGGCACTCGGCTGCTGGGCTGCCATGGGAGGAAGGGAGGAAGCTCCCTGCGCGTTGGGGAAGAAGGCCCCTGTTGCAGCCGCTTGCCAGGAGAAGCAGGGAGGGTGTCGCGCCATGGCTGCTGTGTGTGGGAGGAAAGCTGCTGGCGGCTGAAAGAAATGGAGGGGTGGGGGTGCAAAATTGCCAAGTGCAAGGAGAGAGGGCTCCTATTTATAGACATGGGCTAGGGTTAGGGTTTTTTTTAGTGGGCCAATTGGGCTAGAATGGGCTTGGCCCAAAATCCCAAATCGGGCCGCGCTAAAATATTTCCATTTTATTTTATGACGTTTTGATTATACACGGATTATCGGAACGCTAATTATTTCCCGGAATACAAACGCTCCTGTGGAATTCGTCTCTATGGAGAACAGAGCGAAATAGATTTCGGAAGATCGGGCGATTAACTCGGCCGAGAGTTTGATTTGAATCCGCTCGAAATTAATTCCCTACGTGTGATTCGAAAATAAACCGTCCTGAGATTTGATCGGCTTTGGATTTTTAGTCGGAGAAGGCGAATCGTGATATTTTAAAATTGCTGTCGATATGGGGTTTTGAGTTCGGTTCGGACATAAGATATTTGGCCGAGTCGGATAAAATTGATTAGATGACGACATATTGAGTATTCCGTTTGAGAGTACGGATCCGAATAAAATAGTCGAACATAGATCAAGGTTCGAAAAATTAGACTCGGGCTCAGATCAAATAACAGCCGTCGAGAGTTTGATTTAATGAGCTTCAGATGAGATTTATAATTCGAGGTTGACTATCGAGTTTGCATTAGTTCCGAGAATAAAAGTTTTAACAGGCTCCAAAATTGGCCTTCTGTGAGACTGAGTAACTCCGAATTCGGTGAAATGTGAATGAGAAATTTGGATAAACAGAGATAGACACGATCGAGAAATAGAAATTTTTATTGAGTATCCGAGATTAGGATAAATCTCCCAACATAACGCGAAATTGACACCTGGGGTGTCACAGCCGCAGTCATCAATTGGTCTTCTTTTTTAGAATAATCCTAGTATTTCATTACACATTACTTCGATTGTGTCCAGCCACTCTTGGCAGGGTACTTTGAAAAGCTTCTTGAATTTGAAATGGTAGGGCAACCGAACAAGTTCCCCTTTCTTCTTTTTCCCCTCTAGCTTCGGCATTTCCCACTCCTTCAAAGTCGGGAATACTCTGAAGGCCAGAAATTCCTACACCAAGTCTCTAGTGCCAATATGATCTGCAATCACTCTAAATTTAGCTAGAGCAATTTGACTTGGACTCCCTGGTAACATGTTGCACGGGGGTTGGGTCTCTCCGAAGATCAATTCTAACGGACTTTGGACCAACTTATCTTCATCTTCGTTCACTCTAACGTAGAACCACTCAGATTTCCATCCAGCTGGCCATTTGCTTCGGTAACTGATCACTGGAAACTTTGTAGTCTTGCGGTAAGCAAAGTTGTAGCAGCCAAAATTTTCATGAAGACCATCTCCTCTAGCTTTGGTCTGATAATGCAGTTCGTGCACTCGGCAGAAACCTTCAGTGAATGGTTCTGTCGGGGACCATAATTAGGGGTACCCTCAAGACGCCTAATTCTCAGCTGGTAACCCCCATCAGCATGAAGCTGCAGAGGCCTGATGGGTTTGATTAAGTCAGGGATCAGTCCATACGAGCGACTCGATCACGCCACGCCCGAGCCTAGCCTCGGGCAAGGGCAGCCGACCCTGAGGTGTTTCCGTCTCGCCCGAGGCCCCCTTTTTACGGCAGACGCATCTCCGGCTCGCCCGAGGCCTTGCCTTCGTTAAGAAGCAACCCTGACTAAATCACCGCGCCGACCGACCAAGTCACTGGGGCATTTAACGCAAAGAGTGAGACTGACGGGCGGCCAGGCTTGGCCAAAAGCGCCATAGGAAGCTCCGCCCGACCCAGGGCTCGGACTCGGGCTAAGGCCCCGGAAGACGGCGAACTCCGCTCCGCCCGACCCAGGGCTCGGACTCGGGCTAAGGCCCCGGAAGACGGCGAACTCCGCTCCGCCCGACCCAGGGCTCGGACTCGGGCTAAGGCCCCGGAAGACGGCGAACTCCGCTCCGCCCGACCCAGGGATCGGACTCGGGCTAAGGCCCCGGAAGACGGCGAACTCCGCTCCGCCCGACCCAGGGCTCGGACTCGGGCTAAGGCCCCGGAAGACGACGAACTCCGCTTCGCCCGACCCAGGGCTCGGACTCCGCCCTGGCCTCTGCCGAACGACCTCCGCCTCGCCCGACCCAGGAGCTCGGGCTCGGCCTCGGCCATGCAGGACAGACTCGACCTCGGCTTCGGAGGAGCCTCCACGTCGCCCGACCTAGGGCACGAGTCCGCCACGTTGACAGGAGGCGCCATCACCACCCTACCCCGAGCCGACTCGGGCCGCAGGGAACAAGACCGGTGTCCCATCTAGCTCGCTCCACCAGATAGGCAATGATGGCGCCCCGCTGGACCCAAGACGACGGCGGTTCTCAGCTCCCTTACGGAAGCAGGGGGACGTCAGCAAGGGCCCATCCACTCCGACAGCTGTCCCCCCGCCAGGCTCCTTTGCTTCTCCGACAACCACGACGCCACACCATCTGGGTGCCAAGATCTCTCCGGCTGCCACCTTGGCATGTACTTAGGGCACTAGCTCTCCCCCGCTAGACACGTAGCACCTTGCTACACCCCCATTTGTACACCTGGATCCTCTCCTTACGCCTATAAAAGGAAGGACCAGGGCCTTCTTAAAAAGGGTTGGCCTCGTGGGAACGAGGGCAGGGGCAGGCGCTCTCTTGGGGCCGCTTGCTCCCCTCACCCGCGCGGACGCTTGTAACCCCCTACTGCAAGCGCACCCGACCTGGGCGCGGGACGAACACGAAGGCCGCGGGATCTCCGCCTCCCTCACGACCCGGCTCCGGCCACCTCGCTCTTTCCCCCCTTCGCGCTCGCCCACGCGCTCGACCCATCTGGGCTGGGGCACGCGGCACACTCACTCGTCGGCTCGGGGACCCCCCGGTCTCGAAACGCCGACAGTTGGCGCGCCAGGTAGGGGCCTGCTGCGTGTTGACGAGCAGTTTCCCGTCAAGCTCCAGATGGGCAGTCTCCAACGACCTCTTCAACCCGGGACGGTGCTTCGTTTCGGGAGCCTCGAGTTCATGTCTTTCGACGGCAGCTACGACATGATACTCCTTCCACCGCCGCGCGACAGCGACAATGGTGGCGGACAGCCCGCCCGCCGGCGGCGGAATCGACGACGTCTTTCCCGCGTGGGGGAAGGACAACTTTCGAGCTCGCCCCATCCTCTCCCCCGCCATCGGAGGAGGAGGCGGGGCAACCAGGGCCGAGCGGGAGGCTGCGCTCAGTCGGCTGTCGAGCAAATCGACATCCCCAGCGCCCCGACGGAGGACGCGTCGGGCATCACCCTCGTGTTTGAGGCGAAGGCGAGCGCCGTCCCCCGCGACACGCCGACCCCGAGCAAGTGGACGACGCCAGCGCGCTCACGGAGGGCCTGCAGGACGTCGCCCTCGCACCCAGGACGACGGCGCGATCGGCCCCCGATGTGACTTCGTCGCTCCTCGTCGACCAAAAGGTACCGGCTGATTCCCATCCTTTGTCATTTCAACTCGACCTCAACCCGCCTAGCGACCTCGCTTTGGCGGGCGCTCACGTTGAGGCGAGTGCAACCCCTCTGGGGTTTCGTGTGCGGTCGCCTTGGGACCGATTGACGGGCGTCTCGACCTACGGACCCTCTGGGTCCGAGGAAGATGACGACCCCAGCATCTGCTGGGATTTCTCTGGATCTGGCAACCCCAGTGCCATGCGGGACTTCATGACCGCATGCAACTACTGCCTCTCCGACTGTTCCGACGGCAGCCGCAGCCTTGACGACAAGGACTGCGGCCCAAGCCGCGAATGTTTCCACGTCGAGCTAGGGGATCCCTCCGGAGGCAGCTGTCTCGGCATGCCGGAGGATGGTGATCCCCCTAGGCCAGCGCCTCGCGCCGACATCCCACGGGAGCTAGCTGTGGTCTCCGTTCCGGCGGGGGTCACGACCCACAGCTCGAGCAAGTCCGCGGGGCGCGGGCCAGGCTCGATGAGGGAGCAGGAGCGCTCGAGGCAATCCGCCGGGACGTCGGGCAGGTATGGGCGGGCCAGCCCCCGGCCGGAGGAATACGTCACCTGCCCCAAGGTCTCCAGCACCGCATCGCCAACGATGCCAGGGACAGACCGCCACCCGCATCCGGCGGAACCGGTCAGGACCTGGCAGCCGCAGCGATGCTCCTCTGCGCGATGTCGGAGTCATCAACCACCGAGGGTCGGCGAATCCAGGGAGAGCTCAAGCATCTCCTGGAAGGCGCTGCGGCCCGGCGGGCCGAGAGCTCTGCCTCCCGAAGGCAGGGGTACCCCTCGGAACCTCGTGCCGCGACTTCCCGACTCATGCGGGAAGCCTCGGTCTACACCGGGCGCACGCGCAACACCGCGCCTGCGGCCCCGGGCCACCTCGGCGACGAGCACCCTCATCGCGACCGTCGGGCCCGCCTCGACGAAAGGGTGCGCCGAGGTTATCACCCCAGGCGTGGGGGACGCTACGACAGTGGGGAGGATCGGAGTCCCTCGCCCGAACCACCCGGTCCGCAGGTCTTCAGCCGGGCCATTCGGCGGGCGCCGTTTCCGCCCCGATTCCGACCCCCGACTACTATCACAAAGTACTCGGGGGAAACGAGACCGGAATTGTGGCTCGCGGACTACCGCCTGGCCTGTCAACTGGGTGGAACGGACGACGACAACCTCATCATCCGCAACCTCCCCCTGTTCCTCTCCGACACTGCTCGCGCTTGGTTGGAGCACCTGCCTCCGGGGCAGATTTCCAACTGGGAGGATCTGGTCCAAGCTTTCGCCGGCAACTTCCAGGGCACGTACGTGCGCCCCGAGAATTCCTGGGACCTCCGAAGCTGCCGGCAGCAGCCGGGAGAGTCTCTTCGGGACTACATCCGGCGATTCTCGAAGCAGCGCACCGAGCTGCCCAACATCACCGACTCCGATGTCATCGGCGCGTTCCTTGCCGGCACCACCTGCCGTGACCTGGTGAGCAAGTTGGGTCGCAAGACCCCCACCAGGGCGAGCGAGCTGATGGACATCGCCACCAAGTTCGCCTCTGGTCAGGAGGCGGTCGAGGCCATCTTCCGAAAGGACAAGCAGCCCCAGGGCCGCCCGTCGGAAGATGCTCCCGAGGCGTCTACTCCGCTCGGCGCCAAGAAGAAAGGCAGGAGGAAGTCGCAAGCGAAACGCGACGCCGCCAGCACAGACCTTGTCGCCGCCGCCGAATACAAGAACCCTCGGAAGCCCCCCGGAGGCGCCAACCTCTTCGACAAGGCACTCAAGGAGACGTGCCCCTACCATCAGGGGCCCGTCAAGCACACCCTCGAGGAGTGCATCATGCTTCGGCGCCACTTCCACCGGGCCGGGCCACCCGCAGAGGGTGGCAGGGCCCGAGACGACGACAAAAAGGAAGATCACCAAGCAGGAGAGTTCCCCGAGGTCCGCGACTGCTTCATGATCTACGGAGGGCATGCGGCGAATGCCTCGGCTCGGCATCGTAAGCAAGAGCATCGGGAGGTCTGCTCGGTGAAGGTGGCGGCGCCAGTCTACCTAGACTGGTCCGACAAGCCCATCACCTTCGACCAGGATGACCACCCCGACCACGTGCCGAGCCCGGGGAAGTACCCGCTCGTCGTCGATCCCGTCATCGGCGACGTCAGGCTCACCAAGGTCCTGATGGATGGGGGCAGCTGCCTCAATATCATCTACGCCGAGACCCTCAGGCTCCTGCGCGTCGATCTGTCATCCGTCCGAGCAGGCGCTGCGCCCTTCCACGGGATCATTCCTGGGAAGCGCGTCCAGCCCCTCGGACAGCTCGACCTTCCTATCTGCTTCGGAACACCCTCCAACTTCCGAAGGGAGACTTTGACGTTCGAGGTGGTCGGGTTCCGAGGAACCTACCACGCAGTGTTGGGAAGGCCATGCTACGCGAAGTTCATGGCCATCCCCAACTACACCTACCTGAAGCTCAAGATGCCGGGCCCCAATGGGGTCATCACCGTCGGTCCCACGTACAAACACGCGTTCGAATGCGATGGGGAGTGCGTGGAGTACGCTGAGGCCCTCGCCGAATCCGAGGCCCTCATCGCCGACCTGGAAAACCTCTCCTGGGAGGTGCCGGACGTGAAGCGACATGCCGGCAACTTCGAGCCAGCGGAGACGGTTAAGGCCGTCCCTCTCGACCCCAGTGGCGACACCTCCAAGCAGATCCGGATCGGTTCCAGGCTCGACCCCAAATAGGAAGCAGTGCTCGTCGACTTTCTCCGCGCAAACGCCGGCGTCTTTGCGTGGAGTCCCTCGGACATGCCCGGCATACCGAGGGATGTCGCCGAGCACTCGCTGGATATTCGGGCCGGAGCCCGACCGGTCAGACAGCCTCTGCGCCGATTCGACGAGGAAAGGCGCAGGGTGATAGGCGAGGAGATCCACAAGCTGATGGCAGCAGGGTTCATCAAAGAGGTATTCCATCCCGAATGGCTTGCCAACCCTGTACTTGTGAGGAAGAAAGGGGGGAAATGGCGGATGTGTGTAGACTACACTGGTCTCAACAAAGCATGTCCAAAGGTCCCCTACCCTCTACCTCGCATCGATCAGATCGTGGACTCCACTGCAGGGTGCGAAACCCTGTCTTTCCTCGATGCCTACTCAGGGTATCATCAAATCAAGATGAAAGAGTCCGACCAGCTCGCGACTTCTTTCATCACGCCCTTCGGCATGTACTGTTATGTCACCATGCCGTTCGGTTTGAGGAACGCGGGTGCAACGTACCAGCGGTGCATGAACCATGTGTTTGGCGAACACATCGGTCGCACGGTCGAGGCCTACGTCGATGACATCGTAGTTAAGACAAGGAAAGCCTCCGACCTTCTCTCCGACCTTGAAGTGACATTCTGGTGTCTCAAGGCGAAGGGCGTCAAACTCAATCCCGAGAAGTGCGTCTTCGGGGTGCCCCGAGGCATGCTCTTGGGATTCATCGTCTCCGAGCGGGGCATCGAAGCCAACCCGGAGAAGATCGTAGCCATCACAAGCATGGGGCCCATCAAGGACTTAAAAGGCGTACAGAGGGTCATGGGATGTCTCACGGCCTTGAGCCGTTTCATCTCGCGCCTCGGCGAAAGAGGCCTGCCCCTGTACCGTCTCTTAAGGAAGGCCGAGTGCTTCACTTGGACTCCCGAGGCCGAGGAAGCTCTCGAGAACCTGAAGGCGCTCCTCACCCAAGCGCCCGTCTTGGTACCCCCAGCTGATGGAGAAGCCCTCTTGGTCTACGTCGCCGCTACCACTCAGGTGGTCAGCGCCGCGATCGTGGTCGAAAGGCAGGAAGAGGGGCATGCTCTGCCCATTCAGAGGCCAGTTTACTTCGTCAGCGAGGTGCTGTCCGAGACCAAGATCCGCTACCCACAAGTCCAGAAGCTGCTGTATGCAGTGATCCTGACGAGGCGAAAGCTGCGACATTACTTCGAGTCTCATCCGGTGACTGTGGTGTCATCATTCCCCCTGGGGGAGATCATCCAGTGCCGAGAAGCCTTGGGACGGATCGCGAAGTGGGCGGTGGAAATCATGGGCGAGACAATCTCGTTCGCCCCTCGGAAGGCCATCAAGTCCCAGGTACTGGCGGACTTCGTAGCCGAATGGGTCGACACCCAGTTGCCGACGGCTCCGATCCAACCGGAGCTCTGGACCATGTTTTTCGACGGGTCGCTGATGAAGACGGGAGCCGGCGCGGGCCTGCTCTTCGTCTCGCCCCTCGGGAAACACCTGCGCTACGTGCTCCGCCTCCATTTCCCGGCGTCCAACAATGTGGCTGAGTACGAGGCTCTGATCAACGGATTGCGAATCGCCATCGAGCTAGGGTCCGACGCCTCGATGCACGCGGCGACTCGCAGCTCGTCATCGACCAAGTCATGAAGAACTCCCACTGCCGCGACCCGAAGATGGAGGCCTACTGTGATGAGGTTCGACGCCTGGAAGACAAGTTCTACGGGCTCGAGCTTAACCACATCGCCCGGCGCTACAACGAGACTGCAGACGAGCTGGCAAAGATAGCCTCGGGGCGAACGACGGTTCCCCCGGACGTCTTCTCCCGGGATCTGCACCAACCCTCCGTCAAGATCGGCGACACGCCCGAGCCCGAGGCGCCCTCGGCCCCGTCCGAGGTGGCCTCGGCCCAGCCCGAGCCATCCTCGGTTCAGCCCGAGGCACCCTCGGCCCCCGAGGGCGAAGCACTGCGCATCGAGGAGGAGCGGAGCGGGGTCACGCCAGATCAAGATTGGCAGACCCCGTACCTGCAATATCTCCGCCAAGGAGAACTGCCCCTCGACCGAGTCGAGGCTCGGCGGGTAGCGCGACGCGCCAAGTCGTTCGTCTTGCTGGGCGATGAGAAGGAGCTCTACCACCGTAGCCCCTCGGGCATCCTCCAGCGATGCATCTCCATCGCCGAAGGTCAGGAACTCCTGCAGGAAATACACTCGGGGGCTTGCGGCCATCATGCAGCACCTAGAACCCTCGTCGGGAACGCTTTCCGGCAAGGCTTCTACTGGCCGACGGCGGTGGCTGACGCCACTAGAATTGTCCGCGCCTGCGAAGGGTGCCAATTCTATGCGAAGCAGACCCACCTGCCCGCTCAGGCTCTGCAGACGATACCCATCACCTGGCCTTTCGCTGTGTGGGGTCTGGACCTCGTCGGCCCTCTGCAGAAGGCGCCTGGGGGCTACACGCACCTGCTGGTCGCCGTCGTCAAATTCTCCAAGTGGATCGAGGTCTGACCCCTGAACAGCATCAGATCCGAGCAGGCGGTGGCGTTCTTCACCAACATCATCCATCGCTTCGGGGTCCCGAACTCCATCATCACCGACAACGGCACCCAGTTCACCGGCAAAAAATTCTTGGATTTTTGCGAGGATCACCACATCCGGGTGGACTGGGCTGCCGTAGCTCATCCCATGTCGAATGGGCAAGTGGAACGTGCCAACGGCATGATTCTACAAGGGCTCAAGCCTCGGATTTACAATGATCTCAACAAGTTCGGCAAGCGATGGATGAAGGAACTCCCCTCGGTGGTCTGGAGCCTGAGGACGACGCCGAGCCGAGCCACGGGTTTCACGCCGTTCTTCCTGGTCTACGGGGCCGAGGCCGTCTTGCCCACTGACCTGGAATACGGCTCCCCGAGGACGAGGGCCTACGACGATGAAAGCAACCAAACTAGCCGAGAAGACTCGCTGGATCAGCTGGACGAGGCTCGGGACAGGGCCTTACTACACTCGGCGCGGTATCAGCAGTCCCTGCGACGCTACCACGCCCGAGGGGTCCGACCCTGAGACCTCCAGGTGGGCGACCTGGTGCTTCGGCTGCGGCAAGACGCCCGAGGGAGGCACAAGCTCACGCCCCCCTGGGAGGGGCCGTTCGTCATCGCCAAAGTTCTGAAGCCCGGAACGTACAAGCTGGCCAACAGTCAAGGCGAGGTCTACGGCAACGCTTGGAACATCCAACAGCTACGTCGCTTCTACCCTTAAGATGTTTCCAAGTTGTTCATATACCTCGCACCCACGCAAAGTTTAGTCAACAAGGAAGGGTCGGCCTCGCCTCGGCAAAGCCCGACCCTCCCTCGGGGGCTAAAAGGGGGGAAACCCCCTCTGCGTCAAAATTTTCCTCGAACAGAAAATCTCTTTTACCAGAATATTTTTCGTGCTTTTTGACTACTTCGAAAAGTGGGTCCTGGAAACGACGGGGTACACGTAAGCAGTCAGGGCTGACCGAGCCGAGGGACTCCTACGCCTCCGGGATACGGATACCTCACTCATCACCTTCTGCGATAAGTAACTCGCGTTCGGATAAGGTGACTCCGCGGATCGAACAAGTCTCTACGTTCGGAAGCCCTTCTGTCGAAGCGATTCTTCGAGTTTTCTCGACCAAATCGGTGATAGGGCCTCATGGACGAGTAAAAGTGCGCGTAAGCGGCAAGGCCGACCGAGCCGAGGGACTCCCACGCCTCCGGGATACGGATACCTCACTCATCACCTTCCGCGAGAAGCAACTTTCGCTCGCACTAACATCCCTGTTACCGACAAAAAGTCCAGATGCTCAAAACAAGAGGAAAAGAGACGCAGCTTTACAACACAGCAAGGGTGTGTGTTCTGGCCTCGACGGCCGCACAAGGCCCACGCTACAAGTCAATCTGATCCTGCAGGCTCGGGTCTTGACGCTGGAAGGGGGCGGCAACACCCTCGGCATCAACGGCACCTTCGGCGAGGCCCGACCTAGCCTCGAACGGCAACGCGGTCCGAGGGTCTCCGCTCCGAAGGACGACGTCATCACCACGCCCGAGCGATCGCTGTCAGGAACTTCTCCAGGATCCGGCCCGAGCGGGCGGCTCGGCCGGCCACCTCCGGGGCCTCGGCCAACCACCTTCCGAGGGCACCAGCCCGGTCCGAAGCCTCGGCTGACCAACTCCGGCGTCGATCCTGCCAGCGGACAAATCGGCTAGGCTCCGGCCAACCAGGTTTCATTTCCGAACCAACTCCGACTCTGCTCATACTGATATCGCTACCCCTGGCCTTGGCTCGTCGAAGAGCGGCCGAGGGGTCTCTTTAACTAAGCTAGAGGAGCCTCGGACAACAGGGCCGACCGAGCCGAGGGACTCCTACGCCTCCGGGTTACGGATACCTCACTCGTCACCTTGACACGGGGCGACTCATGCTTGGTGAAGCGGTTCAGACAATCAGCAGGCGAGTCTTAGTGCTCGGAAATGAGGAAAAAACACGGCCCCGTGCCGACATACATGTTCAGGCCCCGAAAGCCGAAATGAACAAAAAGCCCGGCACTCGAAGTGCCATTACAAACGGAACTCTGGTTCCCCCCTCCGCAGGTACGAACAACCCCACTCGATAGGGGTGGGCCTGCGGGGCAACAGAAGACCGACGAACGGCATGTCGCCGCTCGCCCCGACAGCGGCGACGATGAAGACTTCTGCCCCGGGGGGCCGAACAGCAGCAATGATGGCCTCAGGGCGGATGCTGCTGCTAGGAGGCCCCCGCCCTTGCCCAAACTCAAGAGGCAAGGACGGGCAGAAGGCCGTAGAGTTGGAGGTCGGTCCATGGCCAACCTTGGCTGTCGCGCCGGCGGAAGAACCTCTTCCAGCTGCCGTGGCGAGAGGCGGCACCGGGAGCGGTTCCGAAACTGCTCGGCTCAGAGAGCCGGGCACGGTGCAGCTGTTAGCGCCACGGACGACTCCCGCCCTTCCCCCCGATCACTGAGGGAAGGAGCGGGCCACCGCCCGCGCGGGGGCCGACCCCAACTCGGCACACTCCCCTCCTCAGCCCTGGTGATGAAAATCCTTGAGGCTGAGGGAGGGGCAGAGGCCGCAGCCCGGCTTGCTTTCCCTCACCATCAAGCCGGAAGTCACCCTCTTGGGTGACCGCCGGTGGAGGGGTGCAGCCGGGCTGCATGATGAAAATCCTTGAAGCCGAACGATGGCTGAAAGGTACCCACTCCCGCGGAGTAGTGTCCTCCGACGATGAGGCACGGAGACGGCGGTTTCCCCCATCCGGGGGCTTGAAAGGTGGAAAGACACGATGCATAAGGGAGGAAGAAGACATGGTCGCCTTACGAAAGGGGTCGCCCTCCTTTTAAAGGCAACACTCCCTGCTTGCGCCCCCAGCCGTCACGGGCTGAGTCTTCTCCAACACGCCTCCAAAGCCCTCCCCTGCGGCGCGGGGGCTGGGACCCACATGTCATGCAGACCGGCTCCGAGCAGAAGAAGCCGAACCGCCGCGCACGGCGCGCGCAACCACCCAGCGGTTACAAGTGACCCTCCACTTTTGCCCAGACCAACGGGCGAAAGGGGCGGGCAGCCATGCAGGCGGCATGCAACCGCGCCAAGTGGACGCGCTTCTCCGACTCCTGACCTGCCAGCACGGAGGCCCAAGCCCACGCGTCGCGCGACCGGCGCGCCGGATGCTGCATGCAAGCAACTGTACCACTTGCGCCACCACCGCACCTCCTCGGTTGCGGAACCAATACCGCGACCCGAGGCGACCCAGCGCGCGACCCAGCAGCGCCAGCCTGACGCAGCGGTCAAACGCGGTCAAAAGTGGGCCGGCAGTAATGACGGTGGCAGGCGCGCGAGAGCAGCGGTCACGCCATCAGCCAAGCTCACGTCCCATCCGGAGGCAGCGAGAGAACCCCCTCTCACGGTGTGAAGACGACACGCCCGTGACCCGTTCCTCGAACGGCTCGCGCACGCGCAACGGCAGCCTCGCCAACTACTCGCCCCGGCGCATTAACTCCGCGGCTGGACAGGCGGCGCTTCTGGCAGAAGCAGCTGGCGACGTTTCGCCTTCGCCAAAATGACCACACCAAAAGAGGTACGCCCCGTCATTCAATTTCGTATCCTTTTTCCCTTTTCCTTCTTTCTCTATCTCTTGCAACAGGGACCGGGAAAAGGGATACCCCCAAAGGGATCCTTCCCCGTGAAGGAACTAGGCTCCGAGCCTCCTTACTGATCAGGGGTTCGAAGGCTGGCCCCCCGAAGGGTTCAACAGCCGCCTCAGATCGCGTGGGCCCGACACCCACTACTAGTCAGAGGTTCGAAGGTCGGCCCCCCGAAAGGTTCCATGACCGCCTCAGGCTACTCGGGCTCCGCGCCCATTACTGATCAGGGGTTCGAAGGCTGGCCCCCCGAAGGGTTCACAGTCGCCTCAGACACCGAGCGAGGGATGACCAGGGGTACGTTCGATACATAACCAAGGCTCGGGCTGCGCTCCCGAGGTACCCTAGGACATTTCCGAGACCAGCGGGAACGATCCTGTAACGGAATCCCATCGGAGGGAGGCATCGAGCCCTCGGACCCCGTCGCCAGGGGACCGGGTCCGGCAGGTCACCCGCAGGTACTTTTGGGTGTGCCTCCGGGCCCCTAGCCGACCCCCAACGAACGGGGCACGGACGTCCACTCGGATTACCCGATTGCAGCTCACCGGAGACACCATGTTCGGTGCCCATCGAGGGTAACATGGCGCTTTCCCCCCCTCCTCCTTGCGGAAAGGCGACGTAGGGGCATATGTAAAAAAGCCGAGTTTGTCCCTGATCGTCCTCTCGCTCTGTGCGGAGGCTCGGGGGCTGCTCTCGCAAACCCGGCTCCGGCCGAACCGTTGACAGCGTCAACATACCAGCCCGAGAACTTGGGCCCCGACAGTGCACCCGGGCTACGGCCTGTTCGCATGAGGGAACCGCCAGACCAGCCGAAGCATTACGCAAGGCATTAAGACCTCGAAGGAGTGAAACCACTCCTCCGAGGCCTCGGGGGCTACACCCAGCGGGTGCGCTCGCGTGCACCCACCAGAACAAAGTGCAACCGAGAAAGGCTGGTCCCCTTGCAAAAAAGTGCGACGAAAGCCTCCAAGCGAGTGCTAACACTCCCTTCGAGGCTCGGGGGCTACTGTCGAGGACCATAATTAGGGGTACCCTCAAGACGCCTAATTCTCAGCTGGTAACCCCCATCAGCATGAAGCTGCAGAGGTATGATGGGTTTGATTAAGTCAGGGATCAGTCCATACGAGCGACTCGATCACGCCACGCACGAGCCTAGCCTCGGGCAAGGGCAGCCGACCCTGAGGTGTTTCCGTCTCGCCCGAGGCCCCCTTTTTACGGCAGACGCATCTCCGGCTCGCCCGAGGCCTTGCCTTCGTTAAGAAGCAACCCTGACTAAATCACCGCGCCGACCGACCAAGTCACTGGGGCATTTAACGCAAAGAGTGAGACTGACGGGCGGCCAGGCTTGGCCAAAAGCGCCATAGGAAGCTCTGCCCGACCCAGGGCTCGGACTCGGGCTAAGGCCCCGGAAGACGGCGAACTCCGCTCTGCCCGACCCAGGGCTCGGACTCGGGCTAAGGCCCCGGAAGACGGCGAACTCCGCTCCGCCCAACCCAGGGCTCGGACTTGGGCTAAGGCCCCGGAAGACGGCGAACTCCGCTCCGCCCGACCCAGGGCTCGGACTCGGGCTAAGGCCCCGGAAGACAGCGAACTCCGCTCCGCCCGACCCAGGGCTCGGACTCGGGCTAAGGCCCCGGAAGACGGCGAACTCCGCTCCGCCCGACCCAGGGCTCGGACTCGGGCTAAGGCCCCGGAAGACGACGAACTCCGCTTCGCCCGACCCAGGGCTCGGACTCTGCCCTGGCCTCTGCCGAACGACCTCCGCCTCGCCCGACCCAGGAGCTCGGGCTCGGCCTCGGCCATGCAGGACAGACTCGACCTCAGCTTCGGAGGAGCCTCCACGTCGCCCGACCTAGGGCACGAGTCCGCCACGTTGACAGGAGGCGCCATCACCACCCTACCCCGAGCCGACTCGGGCCGCAGGGAACAAGACCGGTGTCCCATCTGGCTCGCTCCACCAGATAGGCAATGATGGCGCCCCGCTGGACCCATGACGACGGCGGTTCTCAGCTCCCTTACGGAAGCAGGGGGACGTCAGCAAGGGCCCAACCACTCCGACAGCTGTCCCCCCGCCAGGCTCCTTTGCTTCTCCGACAGCCACGACGCCACACCATCTGGGTGCCAAGATCTCTCCGGCTGCCACCTTGGCATGTACTTAGGGCACTAGCTCTCCCCCGCTAGACACGTAGCACCTTGCTACACCCCCATTTGTACACCTGGATCCTCTCCTTACGCCTATAAAAGGAAGGACCAGGGCCTTCTTAAAAAGGGTTGGCCTCGCGGGAACGAGGGCAGGGGCAGGCGCTCTCTTGGGGCCGCTCGCTCCCCTCACCCGCGCGGACGCTTGTAACCCCCTACTGCAAGCGCACCCGACCTGGGCGCGGGACGAACACGAAGGCCGCGGGATCTCCGCCTCCCTCACGACCTGGCTCCGGCCACCTCGCTCTTTCCCCCCTTCGCGCTCGCCCACGCGCTCGACCCATCTGGGCTGGGGCACGCGGCACACTCACTCGTCGGCTCGGGGACCCCCCGGTCTCGAAACGCCGACAGGTTCCACCCCCTGGCTTCGGAGAGCCCAGATATAAACATTTAGCCTAACGATAGCGTTAGGGGTTAGCTGATGAAGGTAGATCCCAAATTTCTTCTGCACTTCAGCAATCATCTTGCTCAAAGGGAATCTTAAACCAGCTTTAGACATACCTTGGATGAAATCTTCCTTCAAAGGCCCTAGCGACTTTGGTGTATCTATGAAATTCCTCCCTCCTTTAGCGGAAATCATTGTCAGCCCTTATGTACTCATCCATTTTTTGCAGTAATTTTTCAAGGGAGTGAGGAGGTTTCCTTGCAAAATAATGAGGGATTGGTCCTAGTCTGTGCCTCTTGACCATGGCTTCAATGACGATGTCATCCTGGACTGCCGGAGCTTGGGCCCGAAGTCTGAGAAACCTTTGGACAAATGACTTAAGGTACTCATCTTGCTCCATGGTACACTGAAACAAAGCTTATGCAGTAATGGGCTTCGACTAAAAACCCTGGAAACTGGTGAGATGCATTTCCTTGAGCTTCGACCATGAATTGTGTAAAGCCCAAACTTCGTATAAGAAAAAAAATAAAGAAATAAAATAGTAAATTCAGATATCTCAAATTATACTTGCGTTTTGAAAATTGAGGACTAAATTTTGAAACCAATAATTATTTTAGAAAAGAAGTAATAGAAAGGTTTTCTATTCAACTAAATGATTCTTCATTTCATTAAATGATGCACTATAAGCATTTATTTACATGAATATTAAATTTAGATGACTCAAGTCGGGACTAGATTTTTCTTTTAAGTCTAGCACATAAAATTCAAGTCTCAGAAAAATAAATAATATGGAGTTTTCCTATTTAATTTAATAAATGTTTCTTTCACCAATATTACATATATAAGCATAAATGATAAAATAAGATAATAAATAAATATTCCACTTTTGCATTCTTGCTGGGAATTATTTGAATGATTTCATATGGTCTAGAAATTAGATTTGAATAAAGTTTGAACTTGTAGTTTGCAATAAAACAGAAAATAGAAACAGAAAAATAAATAACAAAATAAAAAGGAAAAGAAACCACTTACACTCGCGCTGGACCGAAACTCAGCCTAGGCCACTAGGTCTCGTGCGCCTCTCCATCTCTGCTGGGCCAAAATGACCCCGAGCGACCTGGTAGCGCTCCCTCAGTCTCTTTCCACGTCGCAGTCGGGTGGGCCACTGCTCGCTTCCCCAGCCGTGCACGTTTGGTATGCCTGGCAGGTGGGTCCAGCAAGTCAGAATTATCCCTTCCGAAGAATGCGTGCGGCCACCGTAACCACTCAGCAGGGACCTTCGAGTCTTTGCAACGGCTCCTAGACTCTGTGTAACCTAAAGCTCTGCAACCTCCTTCGCTTCTCCTTGCGCAACACTCGCCCTCCTAGCTAAATAGAGCCGGGCGCGCCGCTCTACCCCCGTTCACGACTGCTCCGCACATGGGGCTGTTGAAGCCGCCCCCAGTGCTGGGCGAGGTGCCGGTTGTATGATGGCCAGTCTGCGGCCACCACAGTCTCCACACCGGTGTCGTGCTCGGTTAGGAGACGTTAAAGATTACCTCTAGGGCAAGACGAAGCCATTCATCGCCGCTGTAGCTTGGTATCTTCCGATGGCTGCTTGTCGAGCGCCGGGGGATCACGCCTTGGAACGGCTTCGTCGTGCTCTAGGGTTTTCTGGCCATGCGTCCGAGTTTGGGGGCGAAACCATGATCGTGAATCGGGTCATCAACGGTGGAGATCTGGTCCCAGCGTTTTTAAATCCTGTGCGTTGATCGGTATCGGATGGTCCCCGTCGCATACCGGTTCAGTGTTATTGGTTGATCTAATCTCAGCCACAAAACTCTGATCCTACGACTCAGATCACACAATACCCCTTCTGATAGCCAGTTTTGCAAAAGAAACCCCCTCTTTTTATGAATCAACCCGCAGTCCACCATATGGGGTCTCTGTGTCTGGAGAGATTTTATAAGTTAGCCCTTGACCTTTTTGGTATTTGGTGTGCAGTCCAGAGAACTAAAGAAATAGATAATTAGTTATAGAAATTGATTTTTAGTACAAAAATAAATCCAGAAACTTGTATAATTCATATTTAATTCATTTTAGCTTCGAATTAATTTATTCTAGTTGCATTAGACTCATATTAATATTGTTTATCATCCAGTAACTTTACTTTGTTATAAAACTTAGATTAAAAATTATGCACTTAGTTTCTTTTAATCCAACACATAAAACTTCGGAAATCCATAACTTCTTTGTTCTGATTCCGATTTGATCAGTTCAAGTTGCGCTAGATTCATATGAATATTTATTATGCAGTAACAATATTAATTATACCATATTGCATAATTTTATAGTTAGATATTTATTTATCCTATGTCTACTAGATTAGCTCTTCAAAAATCAAAACTAACCTGACCATAATTATAATGTGGTTAAAACATGATCTCTAGTCAAGTATAACCTAGATTAAAGTTGAATTGATTATTTAGAGTATATTTTCTCATATGATGTGTAATAATCAATTTATAATATAATTTGATATTCAACCTCATAGGTCTTCCATAAATCATAACTCCTCGACAGTTACTCCGATTTAAGTAGTTCTCGGACCCACGATCTCATAGCGATGTGTAGATTATTATTATGTAGTTTATTCTTATGTTTGGTGTGATGCTAATTTTGTCTATACCATGTGTGTTTGTATTGCTATGACTAGCGCGAGGTCACGAGGATCTGAAGAATCATCCTGGTACCTGGAATCTCAAGTGCCAGGCAAGTTGTGCCCTTGACCACTTTTTACCCAATAGTGTTTTTTAATGTCACTTATCAATGCATAGGCTTAATTTTGATGGGACCCAATAGGTCACCCCTGTCTGTTTATCCTTTTTACCTTGTTTATCCCTCAATCATTTAGGTAGTTATGCTATTGCTTTACATGGTTTTGAGTAAATATTTCAGTATATCCATGTTCCAATTATTCTGTTATGTTATTTATGTTCATGTTAAGATCATTAATTTTAATTGAAACATGGAGCTTAACTTGAAAAACACGTGCCACCACAAGGGTGGAATGGGACGCCCTTGGTTGACTAATTAGGAAAGCTAGTGGAAGACTACCTTACCCGAAAGTGGCAAGGCAGTAGGGGAGCAGGTATGCAGGGAGGTTCTCGGATTGATTTTGCTGCGATGGCGGTCAGACGAGGGATTCTTGCAATTGCTCTTCCTAGAAACTGTAGCGGGTTTTCGGAAACTAGTGGAACTTTGTAAAGGCCTCGTAGTGTTACCCTGCCCCGCTTCTTTGGTAGAGGTGTATGGGATTGATTACCCCTTGGCAAATGGGTAAGATGACTTGTGGGTACAGGGTACAACCTCTGCAGAGTGTAAAACTGGTATACTAGCCGAGCTCATGGTCATGAGCAGCTCAGGACTCTCGCATGATTAAATTATAGAACTAAATTCAATTTGTCATTTGCATTGCATGGGATTTATTATTGTTTTTGTTCTATTATTATGGTTTGGTATCTACTTATACTTAGTATCTTCTAATAAAATTTTGACAAACTTTAAAAGCAATGCTCAGCTTTAGCCATTCCCATTGGTAAGCCTTACACTTCACATGAGCTCCCACCTTTGGCGAGTTAATGCACATTATTCCCCACAACTTGTTGAGCGATGAACATATGTGAGCTCACCCTTGCTGTCTCACACCCCCCACAGGAGAAGAACAGGTGGTTCAAGAGGAGCCACACAACAAGGAGTTTGACTTGATCTAGGTGGCGTCTCCTAGTTGACTTTATGGCGCCAATGATGGACTTTAGTTCGTTTTATATTTATCTTGTATTTTGTAAGACTTCCGCTATGTAATAAGTACTCTGATTATATTGTAACATTTATCTTTATACACTCTGTTATTATATGTGTTGTCTTCTTTGGCGCATATATGAGATGCACCCAGCTTTATCCCTTAAATCCGGGTGTGACAAATTGATTGTCCTTGGCCAAAGCGATGAGTACCAAGTCTGGGCCACACTTCGAATCGCCATGACGAAGGACTTCACCATGACTATTGAGTTACCACCATACGAGGATATGGTAGCTTTGTAAGTCATGAGGAACTACTTCGGGTCGGTCAAGCCATCGTAGAAAGGCAGTGTAGGAGGCCTGTACTGTGGCGGCGGAACTGCCCGAATTATTCCAACTTAAGTGCCAAAGCCCTGCCTTAGAGGCTAGACCACACTTAAATGGGAATAACCCGTCAATCCCTCGGATCTAGTCCGACACGGCCACTGACAGGATCAAGTACCACACTCTCACTCGATGGTGAGTCACGGAGCAAATACAATAAAGCATAAAACCATACATGCCAGAGTATTAATTTATTACATCATCATCATCGGAGTTTTGCCAAAAGTAGTCATCATTGTTTCGAAGTGCAGCGGAAATAAACTAACGGAAGATAAATAGAGAGATGGGGAAGCCTGTCCCATCACTCCTCATGCTCCTCCTCAGCCGAGGCAGGGTCCCACTCGACAGTCCAACCTGGTGGCAAGGTGGACGGCCAAGTCACTCCAGCAACCACGCCCTCCAGAGAACCTGTAAAATTATGCCACAAGCAAGGCTGAGTATACTAATACTCAGCTAGACTTACTCGGTGTGAGGAGTCTACTCCTCTACCTCTAGACATGCAGCTGTTTGGCCGTGGGGTTTGGTTGCCAAAAGCACTTGCTGAGTTTCTAAATCAAGATTTTAACTTTGTCAAAATTAAGTGTGACTCTCTTAAGGCTAAAAGTGTACTATCTACTCATACATAGTAGCAAGCATTTTTAGCAATCAACATCTTGTATCATCTCATCACAGTTCCACTTGTTACTCAATGCAGTACAATGGATCAAGCAGTCTCATTAGCTGCGAGAAGCAGACGATTCGAATCGAGTTTTTATCCTTGCAAGGTAAACCTAAACACACGACGTGGCGAGGCACTCCGTCCCCACACACATCAACCGTCCCCATCGATTCCCTGGCAACAGATCAGGGCTCACCGCCTTGGCGTACAATGCCTCACTGACCCCGACTGGCCGTCGTGCAGTGACCGCACTTGTACCCACCATAACCGGAATGGGAGACCTCGTCTCAGGTCGCGTGAGGGGATATGTCTGCGGGCAGGTTCACTCAGGTACTAGGCTTACCGATTTACCATATTTCTCGGTATGTGTTTAGTACATTCAAACGCTTGACATAGGTATCCGCACGTTAATCCTTATTCCATTTTCCATCTCGTGGACAACCAATCCCCATGGATTGTTGTCCACCAACTAGTATCATGACAGTGTGAAAGTGGGTACAATCAATTTCCTGATCTCGCGCGAGTGCTAGAAAAATCACTCGTCTTCTACCGAGATCCTAATTAAATAAAGCAACTACTCGACCTGTCATACTAGTATTCATCTCAAAAGGATTCCTGAGATCATACAACTAGGGTTTCAAACAATTCCTACACCTAAGTGCACAATCAATCCTACAACCATTAAGTGAAGTAAAATAGCATAAATAACAGGTTATGCATAAAACCGGGGCTTGCCTTCCAAAGCAGTGGCAGGCAGGTCCTCTGGTGCAGGCTCTGGTGCTGGGTCGGGGGCAACCTCCTGGGCAGCTCCTTGCTCCGGCACGAGGATGCACTCTCCGTCAGCAAGATTACAGTCTATCGAAATGCAATGAACATGTATGTTATGATTATGCAAGATTTAAGAACATTAAGCTACAGAAACTAAGTCAAGAATTAACTTAGGGTTCCCTGGCTATGTGGGTCTTCTAGTGGTATTTATATACATAGACTTATTACCTTTTAGGTTTAGGTTTTCTTTTGGGATAACATAGTGGATTTGCATTGTCTTTCTAGATTTCAGTGGACAAATTTACAAAGGTCTTAGGAGGACATTAATTTCCATTATCCATTTTCCTTTCTTTAATTTCCATTTAGGGTTTCTAGTGTAGGTTTGAACTACGACAGTGTTTTAATAATTTCCAAAAATTCTGTAAAAATTACAGGGGGTTGCCACTTGCTATTCTAGCTTGTTTTAAGAATTTGAGGCTTAAAGTACAAAAGCTAGGCTTTAAACAAAAATAACAACAGTTAGGCAAAATGGGCCACTTTACACTACACCTCTTAGTTAGGGGTAGGTTCTGTCCTAAAGGTTATTTTTGTTGGCCTCTAATAGTGATAATAAGCTCTTGTACCAAAAATGACAGAGAGCAACATGATGGTTATTTAATGGTGGATTTCTAAAGTTTGGTGCAAAAAGGGTGTTTAGAACTAACTTGTCATTTGAAAAATATCAAACAACAGATTTCAGATTTTTCTTAAGTTCTTATTATCAAAACATTAGTTATCCCAAGGGTTGGGGTGTTTTCACCATGAGGTTATTTTTGTAGGGTTTTTCTAAGTTTCCCTTGTTTTCTTAAAATAAAAGGTATCCTAATTATTTTATACCAAACCAGGGTGTGATAGATTTTTCCAGTGAACTATATTGATTAAATACCCTAACAAAAATAGGGATGCCCTCTGGTTCACTATTTAAATCACATTTTCTATTTTTCTTAACTTTAAGCATAATGCAAAAGAAGGAGTAAAAACTAACTCAATGTAGTGGACAGAGGGGTTTAACATTTTTAAATAGGTCAGTAGGTAGGTATAAACTTCTCCAAATTTTTCTAACCCCGGTTAAATAGTACAACCATTTTTCTTGCTATTATTGAGCTTTTGGTCAAAACTATAATTAAATCAGAACCTTATAGTTTTCTATAGTACCTATGGGGTTTTATATTTTTCTTAAGTAGGTTACATTATTTAGAGTCTGGCAAAATTGGTTTGACCAAATTTGGATAAACCAAACAGAAGTTATGGGTTTTTAAAGTTTCTGTTTGAATTTAAATCAGGTTTTAATAAGGTTTTTCTGAAAAAGCAGTTTGCGCCGAGGTCCCTGGGTTTAAACCGAATCAACCTTCGCAGTTCTACCCTTGCGCCACTATTCACTTGGGTCTCTGACATTTCACTTAACCCCCTGACCTTCTCTTCCTCTCACTCGCAGTCCTTCCCCCAATGGAAACAGTGCCCGCGAGAAAGAAAAGGGCGGCGCGGCTTACCGGCGGCGAGGGAGGTCCGGCGAAGGGCAGGGTTTGCTCGGGGAGGTTCTGGCGATCACGTCGAGGTACGGCTCGTCGTCGGGGATGGCCGGAATCGCCCGGTCCACGCGCGCAGGCGGGCGAGCTCGTCGGCGGCGTGTGCTCCGGCCTATTCACGGTGGTACAGTTCAATCCAAGGGCATAGGGAGCTTCATGGAGGTCTAAGGAGTCTAACCGTGCAAGGAATCGAAGAGAGATTCACCGTGTACCTCGGTCCACGGTTGCCGGCGGTCAGGTGAAGTCCGGTGACCTTGTTCCGGCGTCTCCGGTGAAGCAGAGCCCGATTCTTTGCTCGAGGAGCTTCACGGAGGCGTGCACAGTCTTCTCCGAGGGCTGGACGGGGCTGGGAATGACTGGGCCGGCCGGTCTACGGTGGCAGGGGGATCGGGTGGCCGCGGACACGCTGTGCACTGGCCAACGGCGGTAAACTAAGCTCCGGCGAGGGTCAGGCGGGTGCGGAAGGGTACGGTCGAGGCCTGGGAGGGTTTTATAGGCGCGGACGCGGACCAGGGCGCTGGCTTGGCTCGGGCGCGGCGCGGGGCTCACGGGGGCGCGCGCGGGCGTGCTCTGGCGCGGCAGAACGCGTCGAACACGTGGCGGTTTGTTTCTTCCATTGTTCAAACGTCGGCAGAGGTCGCAAACGTGCGAATCTTTGCAAAAGTTCGGCGCAGACCTCTTCCTGGCACCTAGGGCTGTCACTCAACTGTGAGACGTCGGGGCAGATATGGCCTAGGGAGGGAGATCTTCGAGTGCCAAATCGGGTGTGTCACACTGCGCACTTCGCGACAAAAGCCATGCCATGGCATGTCAAACGTCCGAGTCTCGGGCTCAACTTTTTCCAGTGGGTGCCATAGGTGGTATGCCACGTTTTTGGTATAGAACACAAGTGGATTTGATGCCAGCTTCGAGGTGAACACAACTGATCTTTAGTATAGGTATAGTTTTTAACTTAGAGAGAAATAGGGAGCTCTAGCTCTCTCTCCACTTAGTGATTTGATTTGAGGTTTCTCTAGGGGTCTTTTTGCAATATTTCCTTCCTCTAATTGCTGGTTATAAGGTTACTTAAGGTTGGTTTAAGGATTACTCATGTTTTGCATATTTGCTCATTTTCTTCTCCCTCTTATCCATGGCTTTGGAAAGGAGGGTTCAAGAGGGGCCTAGGGTTCTCCCTTTTCTTATCAAATGTAGCAAATGCACAAAATCTTAAATGGTGCCCTTAGGTCCTTAGAATTCTTGGTTAGCACATAATCTCCAAGGTTCTTTGTTCCCCTCAAGTTATTTCCACATGTGATCACAATCCTTAGCATTCAGGGTATGTTCTAGTCATGGTAACACCTGAGGTGTTACAGCCCTCCCCCCTTAAAGGAATCTCATCCCGAGATTCTAGGTAGAGTCCCTTGGAGGGTGCTTGAGGGTGTGTTAGTGCTACTCTCCCTTTATGCTCAAGTTTCACTTTTTAACTGTTCTTCGAATGTCATCCTCTTTGCAACTTCAGAAGGAAGCCCTTCTTAAGTTAATTCAAAAACTTAGACTATCCTTGTTATCTAAGTTTTTCTTATAATTTACTTCAAAGGGCAGGTGGGGTGGGGTTTTTGGGGTTACATACCGACTCCTTTGGGCAGAAAGTCGGGGAAGCGAGAGCGTAGAAAATCCTCCGTCTCCCATGTAGCTTCTTCTGCTGAATGATGACTCCACTGAACCTTATACATTCTGATTGATCTTGCCCGAGTTGATCTCTCCTTTTGATCCAATACCTTGACAGGGTACTCTTGGTAGGACAAGTCTGGTTCTATTTCAATGTCCAGTTCCGGTAGCACTTCAGTGGGTAGACGAACACATTTCCGCAACTGAGATACATGGAACACATTGTGAACTGCTGACATACGGGGTGGCAATTCCAATTGGTAAGCTACGGGTCCACAACTTGCCTTGATCTTATAGGGTCCAATGTAACGAGGGGCTAACTTGCCCTTGATCCCGAATCTCTGGACACCCTTGGTTGGTGATATCTTAAGGTAGACATGATCTCTCACCTCAAACTGTAGAGGCTTCCGCCTCTTGTCATGATAACTCTTTTGCCTGGCCTGAGCAGCTTCTAGGTTCTTCTTGATAATTCTGACTTTTGCTTCTGCTTCAAGTACCAAATCTGGCCCAAAAATTTCCCTTTCTCCTGCTTGAGACCAATTTAGTGGGGTCCTACACCTTCTCCCATATAAGGCTTCAAAAGGTGCCATCCTCAGACTGGATTGATAGCTGTTATTGTAAGAAAACTCTGCCATGGAAAGACACTTGTCCCAATCCTTTCCATAATGTAGTGCGCATGCCCGCAACATGTCTTCCAAAATCTGATTCACCCTTTCTGTCTGGCCATCTGTTTGTGGGTGATATGCTGAGCTTCGGATTACTTGGGTCCCAAGTGATTCTTGCAGTTTCTCCCAAAAGCGTGCCACAAACAGTGCTCCTCTGTCAGATATAATGGTCTTTGGAATACCATGCAATCTTACTATCTGATCAACATAAATTTCGGCGTACTTCTCTGTCTTGTGGGTGGTGTGCACTGGCAAGAAATGAGCAGTCTTGGTCAATCTGTCCACAACAACCCATATAGAATCATGGTGCCTGGAGGTATTGGGCAATCCCACTATGAAGTCCATGCAAATGTCCTCCCATTTCCAAGATGGTATGGGAAGAGGTTGCAAAGGGCCGGCTGCCTTCAAGTGACTAGCTTTTATCCTCTGGCAAGTGTCACACTCGGAGATGTACTTGGCAATTTCCCTCTTCATTCTGGTCCACCAGTATAAAGATCTAAGATCATGGTACATCTTGTTGCTACCAGGGTGCATGGAGAATTTGGAAAGGTGAGCTTCATCCAGTATCTTCTTTCTAAGTTCAGGGTCCTTGGGAACCACCAATCGGTCTCCAAACCATAAAATCCCCTTGCTGTCCTGTCGGAAACACTTGTATTTCTCTGCCTTTTGCTTGAGCATATCCTTGATAACCTGAACACCCTTATCCCCAATCTGTGCCTGAACTATTTGCTCTTGCAATGTGGGCTCCACCGCGTTATATCTCAATTCACCGGAAAGAACAACTTCCAGGTTCAGCTTACACAGCTCATCACACAGGGTGGTGACTCTTGCATCCATGTTCATACAATTGCACTGGGCCTTTCTGCTCAAAGCATCTGCCACAACATTGGCTTTGCCAGGATGGTAATGTACCTCCAAATCATAGTCCTTGATTAATTCCAACCATCTTCTCTGCCTCATGTTCAGATCTGCCTGAGTGAAAATGTACTTGAGGCTCTTGTGATCAGTGTAAATGTTACAGTGAGCTCCCATCAAGTAGTGTCTCCATATCTTGAGGGCATGAACTACTGCTGCCAACTCCAGATCATGTGTCGGGTAGTTCTGCTCATGGGGTCTGAGTGCTCGGGAAGCATAAGCAATCACTCTGTTCTCTTGCATCAAGACACATCCCAATCCGGTACTAGAAGCATCACAATAAACTTCGAAGGGCTTAGTGCTATCAGGTTGAGCCAGCACTGGGGCTGTTGTCAAATGTTGCCTCAGTGAATGAAAAGCATCTTCGCACTTCTGGCTCCAAGTGAACTTGGCTCCCTTCTTCAATAACTTAGTCATTGGCTTGGCAATTCTGGAGAAATCTGGAATAAATCATCGGTAGTACCCTGCCAATCCCAGAAAACTCCTAATCTGCCTCACTGTAGTTGGAGGTTTCCAGTTCATCACTTCTTGCACTTTCTCAGGGTCAACTGATATCCCTTCCTGAGAAATCGTGTGACCCAAGAATTTAATTTCCTTCAGCCAGAACTCACACTTAGACAACTTAGCATACAACTGATGGTCACGGAGTCTCTGAAGTACAGTATGCAGATGTTTAGTGTGCTCAGCTTCATTCTTGGAATAAACCAGAATGTCATCAATGAAAACGACCACGAACTTGTCTAATTCTGGCATGAATACTGAGTTCATCAAGTACATAAAATAAGCCGGGGCATTGGTTAGCCCAAAAGACATCACCAGAAACTCATACAGTCCATATCTGGTAGAGAAAGCCGTCTTGGGAATATCGCTGGCACGGATCTTGATCTGATGGTAGCCTGAGCGAAGGTCTATCTTGGAGAATACCTTGGCTCCTACCAATTGATCAAACAGAACATCAATGCGGGGTAACGGGTATTTGTTCTTGATAGTCACCGCATTGAGAGGGCGGTAGTCAACACACATCCTCAAACTCTCATCCTTTTTCTTCACGAATAAGGCGGGACATCCCCATGGTGAAGTACTTGGACGAATAAACCCCTTGTCCAACAACTCTTGCAATTGCTTCTTCAATTCTGCCAATTCCGCGGGAGGCATCCTATAGGGTCTCTTAGAGATAGGAGCAGTCCCGGGTTGCAATTCAATTGCAAACTCAATGTCTCTGTCAGGTGGCATTCCTGGCAATTCATCCGGAAAAATGTCGGGGTAGTAGCAGACTACTGGGATCTTCCTTACTGGGGATTCTGTCATGATATAGGCACAAGAACGGGTACAACCTTGATCGGGCAAATATAATGTGGTTTCACCACAGGTTGGTGAGTGCACTTCGATGGCCCTAGCTGCAATGTCAATCACTGCCCGATGTTTGGTCAACCAATCAGTTCCCAATATGATATCCACACTATCCAGTCCCAAGATAAGAAGGTTGGTTTTAATTATCAAACTACCAAACTTTAGAGGCACATTCTTGTTGATTTGATAAGTGGCAACTCTGCCTCCGGGTGTTGAAATGGTGATACCCCCGTTGGTGTGGTGAAAGGGCAATTGACACTTGGCACTAAATTTGGCACTAATAAAGCTATGTGATGCACCAGAATCAAAAAGAGTGATAGCAGGATAATTTAAAACTGTAAAGATACCAGTCATGACGGGTGCTCCCTCTGGAATGTCAGCCATGGTAGTGAAGTTCAGCTTGCCCTGCCTCACTTGCACCTTCTGTCTCTTGCCTTGGTTCTGATTGACATTCTGCCCCTGCCTCTGCTGGTTTCTGGGGCAATTCTTGGCATAATGCCCAGTGTTACCACAGGTGAAACACATGTTGTCATTTGCCTGGCGGTACTGCTGCTGCTGATTGTTCCTCTGAGCTGGAAACTGGGTGCGGTTGGGTGTCTGCTGCTGCTGCTGCGGTGGTCTGATCACCCATCTCCCTTGCTGCTGTTGAGGTCTGTTATTCTGCGTGTCAGACACAATCCTGAAGCGCTGTGGCTGAGCTGAGGGTCCTGCCACAGGGGTCTTCCTCTTCTTCTCTGCCTGTCGAGCTAAAATGCAGTCCTCCTGGGAGATAGCCATGTTGACCAACTCATTGTAGCTGTTGGCCCTGACGGTGTTGAGACGATCACGGAGCTTGGTGCTGAGCCCCCTTCTGAACCTGTCTCGCTTCTTCTCATCCGTATCGGCATGATATCCAGCATACTGACACAAGTCATTAAAAGCCTGGGCATACTGCAACACTGTCCTGTTGCCCTGAGTGAGTGCCAGAAACTCATTGAGCTTCCGGTCCATGATGCCAGCGGGGATATGGTGTCGTCTAAAAGCTGCCTTGAACTCCCTCCACTCCACCTCTCTACCTTCTGGCTGCATAGCAAGAAAATGATCCCACCAAGTCCTTGCAGGTCCGCGAAGCTGCTGGGTGGCGAACCTGACTTTGGTGACCTCTGAGCAAACTCCATGGAGTAGCGGAAATTTGGATTCCACCACCCTCAACCACACATCTGCATCAAGCGGGTCCTCCGCCCTGGTAAACAATGGTGGCTGAGTACTGAGGAACTCCTGGTAGGTAGCAGCGACAGGGTGACGCTGATGGTCTCCACCATAATGCTGAGGTGGTGGCTGACGCTGAGCTAGCTATCTCAGGATCTCATTCTGCTGGGCCATGAGTTCCTGCAGAGTGGGAGGCGGTGGCGGTGGAGGAACGTGCTCATTCTGACCACGGCGCGCTCTCCCAGCCATCTGAAAAATCACATGGTTGCTTAATAACACATCTCCAAGCTTAAGGTTCAAACACGGTAGGGGAGTTAAAGCAATTTGATAGATTCCACATAAAACAAAACAAAAACATAAACCTTCCGTCCAAATTTAAACTGCCATTAATCATCCCCAAACCTCCAAAAGAGTTTAACACGGTTACATCAATGATCCAAAAGACTCAACTCTACCTAACCTAGTACCCTAAGGGTGCAAAAGCTAAGCTAGCGGCGAGGAGTCCAACTATCACCAACCTCTAGTATTATCCCTGGCATCTAGTGAGCGAACGAGGCAACGCTTGACTCGGGGGAAGGTGGTCTCCCTGAGCCAGCGGTGTCTACACTGGAAGCAGGCTCCTCCCCTCCCTCGATGTCAACGTCCTCATCAGCCTCCTCATCATGGATCTCTTGATGATGCATATCTAGATGCTCATTAGCTTCTGCTAGCTGCTGTTGGGTGTTGAGGAGCTGATCCTCGAGAACCTCGATGGTGTTCTCCCTGGTGCCCACTAGCTCCTCCAACTCATGAATCTCATCAGACAGCTGCTCTACTTGCAAATCTTTTTCCACCAGCTCCTGGGACAAGTCCACCACGAGCTCCTCCCTGTTGTCCAGGGTGATCTTGGTGGCCTCCAACAATGCCATCAGATGAGACATTGCCTCCCCACGCATTACTTGCAGACGATACAGAGCGTTCATGCATCGTACCGACAAGTGAGCGGTGTGGCCTGGGTAGAGAGCCCAGATGTCCTTGGCATGCTCCACCCGATCCTTCCACATCGGGTCGTCCTCCTTTTCCGCGGGGAACAACCCAATGGGGTGGGTAGCCAGTTCCAAGGGATGGAATCCGCAGAAAGTAGTCAATCCATGCAGAGCGATTGCCTCGATCGTGTCCTCCGCTCGGTATCCGAAAGACTCGGAGTCCAAGGAGCGCCAGCCTGGCTGCAGGGGATGAGGCTCCAAAGTCATCCTCACCCTACAGTGGGGCACCCGGTGCTTCTCGAACTGCTGCACCGCGTACTGAGGGGGTGTCAAGTATCCTGCCCCCTGAAGTACCTCCCACAAAATGCGGGGAAAGCCCTCTCGTGCAAGTCCGTCTGTGTGGGTCAGTGCATTTCCGTCATCGGAGGATCCGTGGGAAGTCATCTGTGTACAGTTAAGCGTAAGTAAAAGAAAAAGAATTACAAAAAGAACAAGGAAAATAAAACTCAGCCTGCCTCTAGTTAAAAGAAAAAGGCACTGGGGACCTAGTTGGTTGTTATCTTGTTTTTAAGTCTTTTTACTCAGTTATCCATTTGCGTAATTATGAATGCATGCATGCTCGTCCTGAACGACCTCTCCAGAAGATAAAAGGAATAGGGAAGAACTCCCATCCTGTAAAAGTGGCATGTAGGGCCTAATCACTTAGCCACCTAGCTACCCTTCTATCATCCTAAGGCTTCACGTCCTAGGTCTATCCTGCTCGTCCTACGATCTATCCAACATTGTTTCTATCAAATTTTACTTTAGAAAAGGGATGGCATTTATGTTTTATTGATTCCTCTGTGGTGGTACAAGCTCCGATACCATCTGTGGCGGAACTGCCCGAATTATTCCAACTTAAGTGCCAAAGCCCTGCCTTAGAGGCTAGACCACACTTAAATGGGAATAACCCGTCAATCCCTCGGATCTAGTCCGACACGGCCACTGACAGGATCAAGTACCACACTCTCACTCGATGGTGAGTCACGGAGCAAATACAATAAAGCATAAAACCATACATGCCAGAGTATTAATTTATTACATCATCATCATCGGAGTTTTGCCAAAAGTAGTCATCATTGTTTCGAAGTGCAGCGGAAATAAACTAACGGTAGATAAATAGAGAGATGGGGAAGCCTGTCCCATCACTCCTCATGCTCCTCCTCAGCCGAGGCAGGGTCCCACTCGACAGTCCAACCTGGTGGCAAGGTGGACGGCCAAGTCACTCCAGCAACCACGCCCTCCAGAGAACCTGTAAAATTATGCCACAAGCAAGGCTGAGTATACTAATACTCAGCTAGACTTACCCGGTGTGAGGAGTCTACTCCTCTACCTCTAGACATGCAGCTGTTTGGCCGTGGGGTTTGGTTGCCAAAAGCACTAGCTGAGTTTCTAAATCAAGATTTTAACTTTGTCAAAATTAAGTGTGACTCTCTTAAGGCTAAAAGTGTACTATCTACTCATACATAGTAGCAAGCATTTTTAGCAATCAACATCTTGTATCATCTCATCACAGTTCCACTTGTTACTCAATGCAGTACAATGGATCAAGCAGTCTCATTAGCTGCGAGAAGCAGACGATTCGAATCGAGTTTTTATCCTTGCAAGGTAAACCTAAACACACGACGTGGCGAGGCACTCCGTCCCCACACACATCAACCGTCCCCATCGATTCCCTGGCAACAGATCAGGGCTCACCGCCTTGGCGTACAATGCCTCACTGACCCCGACTGGCCGTCGTGCAGTGACCGCACTTGTACCCACCATAACCGGAATGGGAGACCTCGTCTCAGGTCGCGTGAGGGGATATGTCTGCGGGCAGGTTCACTCAGGTACTAGGCTTACCGATTTACCATATTTCTCGGTATGTGTTTAGTACATTCAAACGCTTGACACAGGTATCCGCACGTTAATCCTTATTCCATTTTCCATCTCGTGGACAACCAATCCCCATGGATTGTTGTCCACCAACTAGTATCATGACAGTGTGAAATTGGGTACAATCAATTTCCTGATCTCGCGCGAGTGCTAGAAAAATCACTCGTCTTCTGCCGAGATCCTAATTAAATAAAGCAACTACTCGACCTGTCATACTAGTATTCATCTCAAAAGGATTCCTGAGATCATGCAACTAGGGTTTCAAACAATTCCTACACCTAAGTGCACAATCAATCCTACAACCATTAAGTGCAGTAAAATAGCATAAATAACAGGTTATGCATAAAACCGGGGCTTGCCTTCCAAAGCAGTGGCAGGCAGGTCCTCTGGTGCAGGCTCTGGTGCTGGGTCGGGGGCAACCTCCTGGGCAGCTCCTTGCTCCGGCACGAGGATGCACTCTCCGTCAGCAAGATTACAGTCTATCGAAATGCAATGAACATGTATGTTATGATTATACAAGATTTAAGAACATTAAGCTACAGAAACTAAGTCAAGAATTAACTTAGGGTTCCCTGGCTATGTGGGTCTTCTAGTGGTATTTATATACATAGACTTATTACCTTTTAGGTTTAGGTTTTCTTTTGGGATAACATAGTGGATTTGCATTGTCTTTCTAGATTTCAGTGGACAAATTTACAAAGGTCTTAGGAGGACATTAATTTCCATTATCCATTTTCCTTTCTTTAATTTCCATTTAGGGTTTCTAGTGTAGGTTTGAACTACGACAGTGTTTTAATAATTTCCAAAAATTCTATAAAAATTACAGGGGGTTGCCACTTGCTATTCTAGCTTGTTTTAAGAATTTGAGGCTTAAAGTACAAAAGCTAGGCTTTAAACAAAAATAACAACAGTTAGGCAAAATGGGCCACTTTACACTACACCTCTTAGTTAGGGGTAGGTTCTGTCCTAAAGGTTATTTTTGTTGGCCTCTAATAGTGATAATAAGCTCTTGTACCAAAAATGACAGAGAGCAACATGATGGTTATTTAATGGTGGATTTCTAAAGTTTGGTGTAAAAAGGGTGTTTAGAACTAACTTGTCATTTGAAAAATATCAAACAACAGATTTCAGATTTTTCTTAAGTTCTTATTATCAAAACATTAGTTATCCCAAGGGTTGGGGTGTTTTCACCATGAGGTTATTTTTGTAGGGTTTTTCTAAGTTTCCCTTGTTTTCTTAAAATAAAAGGTATCCTAATTATTTTATACCAAACCAGGGTGTGATAGATTTTTCCAGTGAACTATATTGATTAAATACCCTAACAAAAATAGGGATGCCCTCTGGTTCACTATTTAAATCACATTTTCTATTTTTCTTAACTTTAAGCATAATGCAAAAGAAGGAGTAAAAACTAACTCAATGTAGTGGACAGAGGGGTTTAACATTTTTAAATAGGTCAGTAGGTAGGTATAAACTTCTCCAAATTTTTCTAACCCTGGTTAAATAGTACAACCATTTTTCTTGCTATTATTAAGCTTTTGGTCAAAACTATAATTAAATCAGAACCTTATAGTTTTCTATAATACCTATGGGGTTTTATATTTTTCTTAAGTAGGTTACATTATTTAGAGTCTGGCAAAATTGGTTTGACCAAATTTGGATAAACCAAACAGAAGTTATGGGTTTTTAAAGTTTCTGTTTGAATTTAAATCAGGTTTTAATAAGGTTTTTCTGAAAAAGCAGTTTGCGCCGAGGTCCCTGGGTTTAAACCGAATCAACCTTCGCAGTTCTACCCTTGCGCCACTATTCACTTGGGTCTCTGACATTTCACTTAACCCCCTGACCTTCTCTTCCTCTCACTCGCAGTCCTTCCCCCAATGGAAACAGTGCCCGCGAGAAAGAAAAGGGCGGCGCGGCTTATCGGCGGCGAGGGAGGTCCGGCGAAGGGCAGGGTTTGCTCGGGGAGGTTCTGGCGATCACGTCGAGGTACGGCTCGTCGTCGGGGATGGCCGGAATCGCCCGGTCCACGCGCGCAGGCGGGCGAGCTCGTCGGCGGCGTGTGCTCCGACCTATTCACAGCGGTACAGTTCAATCCAAGGGCATAGGGAGCTTCATGGAGGTCTAAGGAGTCTAACCGTGCAAGGAATCGAAGAGAGATTCACCGTGTACCTCGGTCCACGGTTGCCGGCGGTCAGGTGAAGTCCGGTGACCTTGTTCCGGCGTCTCCGGTGAAGCAGAGCCCGATTCTTTGCTCGGGGAGCTTCACGGAGGCGTGCACAGTCTTCTCCGAGGGCTGGACGGGGCTGGGAATGACTGGGCCGGCCGGTCTACGGTGGCAGGGGGATCGGGTGGCCGCGGACACGCTGTGCACTGGCCAACGGCGGTGAACTAAGCTCCGGCGAGGGTCGGGCGGGTGCGGAAGGGTACGGTCGAGGCCTGGGAGGGTTTTATAGGCGCGGACGCGGACCAGGGCGCTGGCTTGGCTCGGGCGTGGCGCGGGGCTCACGGGGGCGCGCGCGGGCATGCTCTGGCGCGGCAGAACGCGTCGAACACGTGGCGGTTTGTTTCTTCCATTGTTCAAACGTCGGCAGAGGTCGCAAACGTGCGAATCTTTGCAAAAGTTCGGCGCAGACCTCTTCCTGGCACCTAGGGCTGTCACTCAACTGTGAGACGTTGGGGCAGATATGGCCTAGGGAGGGAGATCTTCGAGTGCCAAATCGGGTGTGTCACACTGCGCACTTCGCGACAAAAGCCATGCCATGGCATGTCAAACGTCCGAGTCTCGGGCTCAACTTTTTCCAGTGGGTGCCATAGGTGGTATGCCACGTTTTTGGTATAGAACACAAGTGGATTTGATGCCAGCTTCGAGGTGAACGCAACTGATCTTTAGTATAGGTATAGTTTTTAACTTAGAGAGAAATAGGGAGCTCTAGCTCTCTCTCCACTTAGTGATTTGATTTGAGGTTTATCGAGGGGTCTTTTTGCAATATTTTCTTCCTCTAATTGCTGGTTATAAGGTTACTTAAGGTTGGTTTAAGGATTACTCATGTTTTGCATATTTGCTCATTTTCTTCTCCCTCTTATCCATGGCTTTGGAAAGGAGGGTTCAAGAGGGGCCTAGGGTTCTCCCTTTTCTTATCAAATGTAGCAAATGCACAAAAGCTTAAATGGTGCCCTTAGGTCCTTAGAATTCTTGGTTAGCACATAATCTCCAAGGTTCTTTGTTCCCCTCAAGTTATTTCCACATGTGATCACAATCCTTAGCATTCAGGGTATGTTCTAGTCATGGTAACACCTGAGGTGTTACATGTACAGTGGTGGCCATGGTGTGGCCTGTAATTTTGGTTGCAGTGGGGAAGCTATGTCATAGAGGAAATCTTGGAAGTTGAATTCTTCTTGACAAAGGTTGTCATGATTGTGACCATCATGATCTTGTTCCTTGTAGTTGTACATGTTTTCGTGTGCTTCGATGTTGCGCCTCTCTTTAGTTGCTTCGTCAATCTTCCTCTGAAGCTCAGAAAGACGAAGCATTTTCTTCTTGCGCTTCTCAACATGCTAATGGATGAGTTCAAGGTTGCTGATCTCATCATCAAGCTCCTCTTCTCGGGGTGTTGGGCTAGTGACCTTCTTCTTCTGATTCCTTGCTTCTCTGATGAGAGTTTCATTCCCTTGATTAGGATCAAGGGGCGCAAGGATAGAGCTAATTGCCGTTGTTTTCTTCAGCGGCATGGTGTATGCTGATGTGGTCGTGGAATCACCGGAGGTTGGCGCCAATGTTGGGTACTTGATTTCAATGCCCTGAAGGCATTGAAAATCAAGGTAACACAAGTTAAATATGTGAATCTTCGTCCTTAACATAATGCTTCTTCGAAGTGTTAATGTGAAGGACGAAGGTCTTCAAAAGGAGATGCAAATAAGATGATGTAGAATGGAACAACATTGCATAATGGAATGTAAAACTCATCTTCTTTGCCTTAGCATTCTATTCCATCTTCCTTTATATTAGATGAGTTTACAATCATAACTTCAGCTCCTTAACACAAAGTGACACGAAGGTTCTATGAAGACTAAGCAACACGAAGCTGTGGCCCTCGAAAAGGTACTTTATGCATGGCACTGTTCATCTATTTACAGGGAAGATGAAACGCCTTTGTACAAAATTACAATCTCAACCCTTAAGGCTTTACACTCATTGTTCATAAATGTCCTAGGGATATTACTGTCCTTTCCCTTTCTTCGCATTTTTGCGCCCTCTTCGTCGTTTTTCTTTCGAGGCTTCTTTCACATGAAAGGGAAATGTACCCTTGGGGCATTTCTAGTTGTTTTGGTGATTATATGCTCAACACACTACTATGGACTAACAACTCAACAAATGAGCATGAGCACAGGTACATGAAAGGAAAATTGAGAAATATAGGAGTATATTGCAAATCCTATTGCATTGAAGGAACAAAGGTATGATTATAGCACTTAGTAAATTGTTTAGTTGCAATCTATGTTCATATAAGTGCTAGGAAACTTCTCAAGCCAAACCAATTTGGATAAATTGTGTTTGGCTAAGTTTAGCCAAACTTGTGCTAGTCTGGGGAGCACCAGACTGTCCGGTGTGCATCGGACAGTGTCCAGTGCCCAGGCTGTCTGCTGGCGAACAAGCCACTCTCAGGTTTCAGCCAAGGCGCCCGACTATAATTCATCGGATTGTCCAGTGTGACAGCCATGCGTCTTAGCCAATGATCGGCCGCATGATCAGCGCTAGCCACATCATCTCGACAACGATCACCAGGCAGCACCGGATTGTCCGGTGTGCTAAGTGACCAACAATTGTCTTTTCCAGAGAAGGAAAGGAATCAATGAATGTGCAGTGTCTGGTGTGCACCGGACAGTCCGGTGCACCTGCGGACAGAAGGCAACCAGGGCCTTCCAAATGAAGATCAAACAGCTCCTTGGTCCATTGGGGCTATAAAAGGACCCCCTATGCGCATGGAGCTATTACCTAAGCACTCTTTGAGCACACTACAACTCTAAATCCTTGCGAGCACACTACTATTTTGCTAGATAGAGATTTAAGCGCGTTCTTGAGTTGTAACACTGTTGTTGTGTTTCGTGCACTTTCTCTTTTCACTTGTGTGCGTGTTGTTGCTGCGTTGTGCTCTTATGTGAGTTTCTACTCCCATCCTTACTCTGATTTTGTTTGTAATCAATCTTGTAAGGAGTGAGAGACTCCAATTTGTGGGGATTCCTCACAATGGGATTTTGGTATAGGATATCTGTGGCACTCAAGTTTGATCTTTGGATCACTTGAGAGGGGTTGAGTGCAACCCTTGACCAAAGGAGGTCACCAACGTGTAGTAGACATTGGCCAAACCACGGTAAAAATTGTTGTGTCACTTGTCCATTAACTTATTGCGATTACTATATTCTTAAGTTCTCTACTCTCTTGTAATATTGCTCCTAAGTTTAATACTCATCTTAAAGGAGCAATCAAGAGAAGAGTTCTCTCTCCATCTATCTTCTCATCCTAACTTGGTTTTATTTTTCACTAACACTTATTACAAACCAAGTTTGTGTTGTTTAGAGTTGATTTTTTGCAGGATCACCTATTGACCTCCCTCTAGATGCTCTCAGTTGGTATCGGAGCCATTCTCTTCATCAAGGGACTAATTGTCCGAAGAGATGGATCCTAAAGACAAGGGGATTGTGATCGATGACAAGGAGAAGGAGACCTTCAACAACAATGAGCCAAACGGAGATAAGCCCATCGACTTAGGCTCAAACAACAAGAGGAAGGACGAAGAAGAGGCGCATCAAGAAGATAATCTACTACAACAACGATGCCTCCTCATCTTCACCAAAGGACAATGGTGATTCCTCTTCAAATAAAAAGACGGTTAACCAAAACTATTATTTTGATTATTCTCATATTCCATACAACTCCAATGCTCATTTATTATCTATTCCACTTGGCAAGCCCCTCACTTTGATGGGGAAGATTATTCTTTTTGGAGTCATAAAATGTGTAGTCATTTATTTTCTCTTCATCCTAGTATTTGGGAAGTAGTAGAAAATGGAATGCATTTTGATAGTAATGATAATGCCATATTTATTAATCAGCAAATCCATAAAAATGCCAAGGTACTACTGTCTTTTTAGCATCTCTATGCATGGATGAATACACCAAAGTTAGTTGTTTGGACAATGCCAAGAAAATATGGGTCACCCTCAAAATCTTTCATGAGGGTAATGATGCCACAATGTTAACCAAGATGGTGTTGGTGGAAGGCGAGCTGGGGAGGTTCGCCATTAAGAAGGGAGAGGAGCCAACTAAAATGTACAACAGGTTCAAGACCCTAGTGAACAAAATTTGAAGCTATGGAAGCACAAGATGGACGAATCATGATGTCGTGCGCCTCATGTTAAGCTCATTTGCTATTATTGATCCACATCTTGTTAATCTTATTTGTGAAAACCCCAGGTATACCAAAATGTCACCCGAGGAAATTCTTGGTAAGTTTGTAAGCGGGCGCATGATGGTAAAAGAAGCAAGATATGTCAACGACATCGCCAACGGACCTCTTCCTCTCTATGAGCCGCAACCTGTTGCACTCAAAGCAACAACCACCAAGGAGGCACAAGTGGAGGTTGCTAGAATTAATGAAGAGGAAATGGCTCTTGTAATTAAGTGCTTCAAGACCGCATTGAAAGGACGCAAGGACTACCCCAACAAGAACAAATCAAGGGGAAATCATTCATGCTTCAAGTGCAGTAAGATTGTCATTTTATTGCTCAATGTCCTGATAATGAGAATGACTAGGTACAAGACAAGAAAGGGAAGAAGGAGATAATGAAGTTCTATAGAAAGATGAAGGGCAAGGCGCACATCGGAAAGGAATCGAACTACTCTTCATCCGACTCCGACGATGAAGGACTTGCTGCCTCTACCTTTGACGAATCCTCCCTCTTCCCCAATGAGCATCACACTCGCCTCATGGAAAAATAGAAAAAGGTACGTACACATGATACTCCTAAGTATACCTTTTTTAGTGATGAAGAATGTGTGATGATGATGATGACGTAGACTATACCAATCTTTTCAAGGGCTTGGATAGATCTGAGGTAGATAAAATTAATGAATTAATTAATGATCTTAATAAAAAGGATAGATTACTCGAAAAAAAGAGGATCTGTTTTTGAGGAACATGATAAAGTAGTAAAGGTAGAAAAATCTCTTTCTTTAGAAATAAAGAAGAATCAAATTCTTGCATTTTAATTGTCTTGTTGCCATTCTTCTATTACTAGCCTTAAGAGTTTAAACGATGATTTGAATGCTAGAATAGAGAAATTAAGTGTTGCAAGTTCATCCATTGAGCATGTTTCAATTTGTGCTAAATGTAAAGACCATGATTTTAATGCTTGTAGTAATCATGCCTCTACTATTGCAAAGTTGAATGATGAAATTGTTCAATTAAATGTTCAACTTAAAACTTGCAAAAATAAATTAGAGAAATTTAGATTTGCTAGGGATGCCTTCACCATTGGTAGACATCCCTCCATTAAGGATGGACTTGGTTTCCAAAAGGGAACCAAGAACACTAAGAGCCAAAACGCTCTCAACTTCACAAAGGAGAAGGAGAAGGCACCTTTGGCTAATAGCTTGCATCCTTTTCATGAAAATAAAAACCATGATTATTTGTATTCTCATGTCAAGAATGCTTTGCACAATGCTCATCATGATACTTGCAATGATAGTTTTACTTTTCTCAAGTGTCATGATGGTGTCTTTAGTCCTTGCACTATGTTTGCTTCATCTAGTGATTCTAATAGGAGTAGAACTAGGCGCCATGCTTCTCATGTTGTTTCTCATGCGCCTAAGGATAGGAATGCATCTCATGGACCTTCTATTCTATTCTATTCCTTACTTTTGATGCATCCTATGTAGTTCATTGTAAAAAATAATAGAATTGTTGCTACAAATGTGGGACCAAAATGCAAGAAAGGTAGGCCTTGCATTTGGGTTACAAAATCTTATGTAACTAATATGATAGGACCCAACACAAATTGAGGACCCAAATACCAAGCCTAAATACTTTGCAGGTATATGCATTCGGGGGCTCAACTGGACCATTAATATAGGATGCACAAACCACATGACGATGGAGAAGAACATGTTCATCTCCTACGTCAAGAATAAGGATTCACATGACACGATCATCTTTTGAGATGGGAACCAAGGCAAGGTAAAAGGAATAGGTAAAATATATAGCCATTACTACCAAGCATTCCATTTCTAATGTCTTTTTGGTTGAATCGCTTAGATATAATCTGACTGCTGTTAGTCAGTTATGTCACATGGGATATAATTGTTTGTTTACAAATTTTGATGTAGTTGTCTTTGGAAGAAGTGATGGTTCATTAGCATTTAAGGGTGTATCTGACGGCAAGCTTTATTTAGTAGATTTTACTACCGAAAATGCCGATCTAGATGCATGTTTGCTTGCTAAGACTAACATAGGCTGGCTTTGACATCGCCGTCTAGCACATGTTGGGATGAAGAACCTTCATAAGTTTCTAAAGGGAGAACATGTGTTAGGATTAACCGATGTTTATTTTGAGAAAGACAAACCTTGTGTAGTATGTCAAGTAGGGAAACAGGTGGGAACAAATCATCTAAGCAAGAACGTATTGACGACATCAAGGCCATTAGAGCTTCTCCATATGGATCTCTTTGGGCTCGTTGCTTATCTTAGCATCGGTGGAAGTAAGTATGGTCTAGTAATTGTTGATGACTATTCCTGCTTCTCTTGGGTATTCTTCTTGCAGGATAAATCTAAAACCCAAGAAACTCTCAAGTGCTTTCTAAGACGGGCTCAAAATGAGTTTGAGCTAGATGTGAAGAAGATAAGGAGCGATAACGGATCTTAGTTTAAAAATATTAAAGTGGACGAATACCTTGAGGAGGAAGGCATCAAGCATGAGTTCTTCGCTCCCTACACTCCACAACAAAATGGTGTTGTGGAAAGGAAGAATAGGACGCTCATTGATATGGCAAGGACGATGTTGGGAGAATACAACGTGTCGGAACGGTTTTGGTCGGAAGCCGTCAATACGGTCGGCCATGCCATAAACCATCTCTATCTTCATCGCCTCCTCAAGAAGACGACATATGGGCTACTCACCGGTAACAAACCCAATGTTTCCTATTTTCGTGTATTTGGGAGTAAATGCTACATCTTGGTTAATAAATGTAGACATTTAAAGTTTGCTCCCAAAGCCATTGAAGGGTTTTTACTTGGTTATGACTCAAATACAAAGGAATATAGGGTCTTCAACAAATATTCCGGTTTAATTGAAGTCACTAGTAACATTGTATTTGATGAGACTAATGGCTCGCCAAGAGAGAAAGTTGATCTTGATGACCTAGATGAACACAAGACTCCAACAGCCGCAGTGAGAACTATGGAGATAGGCGATGTGCGACCACAGGAACAACAAGTGCAAGATTAAGCTTCTTCCTCAACAATGGTGCAACCCCTAACTCAAGATGAGGAACCGGTACATCAAGACGATGGCATGGATCAAGGGGAAGCACAAGAACAAGAAGGAAGGGACGAGGAAGGAGTACCACCTCCACCCCAAGTCCGCACCAACATTCAAAGGGATCATCTGGTGGATCAAATCCTTGGTGACATTAGCAAGGGAGTTACTACGCGTTCATGTATTGCAAACTTTTGTGAGCACTACTCTTTTGTTTCTTCTATTGAGCCTTTCAGGGTAGAAGAAGCCTTGCAGGATCTAGAGTGGGTGTTAGACATGCAAGAGGAGCTAAACAATTTCATGAGAAATGAAGTATAAAGTTTGGTGCCACATCCAAAGCAAAATGTTTTAGGCACTAATTGGGTGTTTCGCAACAAACAAGACGAGTATGGGGTGTGACAAGAAACAAAGCATGACTTGTGGCAAAAGGTTATGCCCAAGTTGTAGGTTTGGATTTTGAGGAGACTTTTGCTCCTCTAGCTAGGCTTGAGTCTATTTGAATACTATTAGCCTATGTTGCTCACCATTCTTTTAAGCTCTATCAAATGGACGTGAAGGGTGCTTTCCCCAATGGCCCAATCAAGGAGGAAGTGTACATGGAGCAACCCCTGGCTTCGAGGATGACAGGTACTCTGATCACGTGTACAAGATCTCTAAGGCGCTCCATGGACTTAAGCAAGCCCTAAGAGCATGGTATAAATTCCTTAGGGATTTCCTTATTCCTAATGCTTTCAAGGTCGGGAAAGCTGATCCTACTCTTTTCACTAAGACTTGCAATGGTGATTTGTTTATATGCCAAATATATGTCGATGTCATAATATTTGGTTCTAGTAATCAAAAGTCATGTGAGGAGTTTAGCAGGGTGATGACACAGAAATTCGAGAATGTCCATGATGAGAGAGTTGACTTACTTCCTAGGATTTCATGTGAAGCAAATCAAGGAAGGGACATTCCTCTCTCAAACAAAATACATCCAAGATATAGTAAAGAAGTTTGGGATGAAGGATGCAAAGCCTGCTAAGACACCAATGGGAACTGATGGACACTTGGACCTCAACGCAGAAGGTAAGTCCGTAGATCAAAAGGTATACCGGTTTATGGTAGGATGCTTGCTTTATCTTTGTGCAAGTAGACCGAATATTATGCTTTCTGTTTGCATAGGTGCTAGATTTCAATCCAATCCTAAGGAATGTCACCTTGTGGTTGTGAAGCTTATTCTTCGATATTTAGTTCATACGCCTTACATCGAGCTCTAGTATCCTAAGGGGTATACCTTTGACTTGATTGGATATTCAGACTCTGATTATGCCGGGTGCATGGTTGATAGGAAGAGCACATCGAGGATTTGTCAGTTTCTAGGAAGGTACTTGTTAGTTTCTAGGAAGGTCCCTAGTGTCTTAGAGTTCAAAGAAACAAACCACTGTTGCCTTATCCACCGTCGAGGCCGAGTATGTTGCCGCATGTTAGTGTTGCGCACAATTACTTTGGATGAGGCAAACCCTCTGGGACTTTGGGTACAATCTGAGCAAAGTCCCACTCCTATGTGATAATGAGAGTACAATCCGCTTGGCAGATAATCCCGTTGAACATGGCCACACTAAGCACATAGACATATCCAGCATCACTTTATGAGGGATCACCTGCAAAAGGGAGATATCAATGTTTGTCATATTACCACCGATCACCAGCTAGTCAATATCTTTACCAAGCCTTTAGATGAGAAAAAGTTTTGCAAGCTATGTAATGAGTTAAATGTCTTAGATTCGTGAAACTTGTATTGATCTACAACATATATGTCTTTTATGTTTTTGATCATTTCATTTTAAGCTTAACTATGTATTTTCGTGTTCAAGTTGTAAAACATCATCCTCGGACCTCACAAGTCTTTGTGCAAATGATGCATATGGTAAGGGAGATTATATGCTACAACCTGACCCTTTGAGACTAATGTGTTTACTTAAGTGATATAGGTGTAGTCTAAAAAGGTCAATACAAAGGGAAATGGTGTACTTGAACAATGTAACACCCTGAATTTGGGGGTATAAAATTTCTTCTCTAATATCTACCAATTTCAGGTGTTACTCCTTTTCTCACCTCTATAGATTTTCCTTTCTCTTCTTTTTAATAGAATTTTGGTTATTTACGTGAGAGGTTTATCGTTTCTTTAGAATATTAAAACCTAAGGGAGACATGAATTGTTGCATCATGTTGAGCTTAAACTTTTTTTCTGGTTGATGCAAATGTTGGAAATATTTGAATTTAAATTTGTGGTTTGATTTTATTTTAATTCAAAAGAGAAAATAAAAAGAAAAGGAATTGGAAATTCAAAAGAAAAAGGAAAAGCAAAATCAGCCTAGCCTCAGCCTTTCGGTCCAGCTTCGTGCCCGCGCGCGCTGCGCCCTCTCTCGCTGCGTGGTGGGACCCGCCTATCAGCGTCGTTCCCTTCGCCCATGCATGCCTGCGCACCTGCCCCTCCCTCTCTCTGACCGGTGGGACTAAGCTGTCGGCACCTTTTCCCCTCATGCGTGTGCCCCTCTTTCCCTCTGCGTAGCGGGCCCTGCCCGTCAGCGCAGTTACACATTCACCTCGTGCTCTCCTCGCTGCGCCGTGGGACCCCCCGTCAGCTTCGCCCTCCTCGCGAACTACCACTGACCCGCGTGCACGAATGCCGAGAACCCCGGTCATGTCGCTGCCCATGACACCAACTCCCTTTTGAGCCCCGCCCACACCCGCTCTCTCTCCCCTGCCCCATTTCGCCCGCTCTCGCCCTCTCTCGCACTCAATCGCCGCCACCAGAGCTCGTCGGAGGAAAGCGCTCGTCATGCAGGCCACCCAGAGCACCAGACGCCATGCCAAGTCTTCTCGTGTAATACCTAGATTTGTAACTCATATGACAATAGAATATTTCCTTTATCTATATACGTGTACCATCTCTAGTTACTATCACATGTGAATAAACACTATAAAAAAGGGATTAAATAACTGATAACGCCTAAATAAATCATCCATCATGCTGATTTTTACTTGATTATGCATTTATGGCTAATAAAATAAAGGAATTATTAATATGTTAATAGCCACATGGAATCCAAATTCTATTTTGGAAAACAAAACTCTAAAGAAATATGGAGGGGGAGGAAAAGAATTACTAAAAAGAAAAATATATACAAAATAAATATTATAAATAAAAGCAAGACTAGTATGTTCAAATTATACTTTAAATATGAGGAGAATTTACCAAAGAATTTGAGTTTGAAATTTGGACTCAAATGAAAAGGGAAAATATAAATAAAGAAAAGGGAAAGGAAAATAAAAAGAGAGAAATGGCGTATTGGGCCCCCTTCCACATATTCGGCCCATCAACGCATTTGACCCGCGCGGCCCAACCACCCTCCTCCCGCTACGTGTCGATAGGTGGGGGCCAACGCACCAGCGCTCGTTCCTTCCTATTTGGCTTACAAATGGGCCCAGGGTGCAAGACACGCCTCACCCTGGCACTCACCCTTGTCGTCTCTGTCTGGTGGGCCACCACATGTCAGCTTCTTCCCTAACGGATCGTCCGCACCGCCCGAGATCGCTAGCTCGTGGGCACGGCAACCTCGGTAACGGCTTTGCACGGGTCTGTGGCCACGTCCGGAGTAGAAGAGCTACGCACCGCACTGCCCTGCCCTATCCCATCACCTGGTCCGCCCTGTACAACACGTGGAGAGCGCTGCCATTGACGCTGAGGACGACCGGAGCCCCAATCATGCCTCCCTCTGTGTTCCTTGACAGTAATTCCCTCCCCTCTCTTGAGGAACCTTCTTTGATCAATAGGAGTTCATACTGCGCTGTATTCGAATCGTATAACCTGAGTAATTGCTTGTCGGCGTGATTATCTCCGTCGTGGACTCAACTATGTCGTGAGCTGGGGGTCTGCGCTGTGTCGCGGTTGGAATTGAGGGCCAACATAGGTTCGGGCTGTCGTGAACCTCACGAGGGTCGAGTGAATTTGAGATTGCGGCTAGGGTTGGCCGGAATTCGTGTGCTCCGGTGAGCCACCGCCATGCGCCGTGGCCGGAGTTTGCAGGGTTGAGTGGTTTAGTTGGGCGAAGTCATAGCGACCATTGATTGGGTAATCGACCGCCGAGATCGAACCGGGCGTAACGATTTGGGCGGAGTAAACCGGTTCCGTTCAGATCCGATCGGATGGATCGGATGACTCCAGGTAAAGATATGATCTGCACCGTAGATTCAACATCCTGTGGTTCTCATCGCGTACCGTTTCAGAATCAGTCAAGTCTAATCTGATCCGTTGGGATCGGATCGGACGGCTGAGAATAATTAATACCCCTTCGTCCAGTCCTTTTTGCTAATGAGTCCTCGGGCTTTCTGGATTTTGAACCCACTGTCCATTGTGTTGTGCATTGAGTCTAGGCGAATTTGCGAGTGAGTCCCTGTGTTTTTTAGTAAATGACGCGCAGTCCAGAGACCTAAGGGAATGTAATAATTAATAATATAAATTGATTTTTATATAAAAATAATCATTAAAACTTGATAAATTCACAGAAAATTCATACTTGGTCCAAATTAATCCATTCCACTTTCTAAATTTTTGTAATATTATCCTCTATCACTTAGAGTTTCTGTTTGACATGACAACAATAAGAAAATTAATTCCTCATTTAATCCTATTTTAAGCACATAAAACCTTTGTAAATTCATATCTTAAAGTCTATAACTCCAAAAATTATGATTCCTATTCCTAGGATTTTATTTTAATGTGTAGATTATTACTGTGTATTTTGTTTACATGTTTGGTGTGATGATAATTTTCTCTATATATTATGCTTGTTTGTATTGTGGCGAGTAGAAGAACCTGTGACTGAGGATCCTAGTGAGCAGCAGATAGAAGTAGCTGAGCAGGAGCTCATTGAAGGCAAGTTGTGCCCTTGATCACTTTATACCCAATAATGTTCTTTAATGTCATTTATTCTTGCATACGTTAATTTTGATGGGACCCAATCGGTCACCCTAGATTGTTCATCCCTTTTTACCTTGTTATCCCTGAATCACTTGGGTAGTTTTTGCTATTGCTTTACATGGTTTTGGGATAATCGTTCATTATATCCATGTTCCAGTTATTTTGTTATTTTATTTATGGTCATGTCAAGATCATTAATGTTAATTGGAACATGGAGCTTAACTTGAGAAACACGTGCCACCATAAGGGTTTAATGGGACGCCCTTGGCTGACTAATTAGGAAAGCTAGAGGAAGACTACCTTACCCGAAAGGGGCAAGGGTAGTAGGGGATTGCATACAAGGAGGTTCTCGGGTTGATTTTGCTATGATGGCGGTCAGACGGGGGATTCTTGCAAGTGCTCTTCCCATAAACTGTAGCGGGTTTTCGGAAGCTAGTGGAACTTTGTAAAGGCCTCGTAGTGTTGCCCTGCCTCGCTTCCTAGGTAGAGGTGTACGGGAGTCGTGATCCCTTGGCAGATGGGTAACATGACTTGTGGGTAAAGGGTTCAACCTCTGCAGAGTGTAAAAATGGTATACTAGCCGAGCTCACGGTCACGAGCAGCTCAGGACTCTCTGATGATTAATTTATGAAACTTAAATTCAATTTTGTCATTTCCATTTGCATGGGATTATTATTAATTTTGTTCTATTATTTTTATTAAGGTTTGGTATTTACTTACATTTAGTAACTGCTAATAAAATTTTGACCAACTACTTAAAATCAATGCTCAGCTTTAACCCCTGCTGTTGACCAGCATTACACATCACATGAACTCCCACCTTTGGTGAGTTCATGCCCACTGGTTTTCCCACAACTTGTTGAGCTATGATCATGTGTGACCTCACCCTTGCTGTCTCACACCCCCCACAGGAGAAGAACAGGTGGTTCAGGAGGAGCCACAAGGCGAGGAGTTTGATTTGATCTAGGTGGTGTTTCCTAGTTGACTTCTGCGCCAAGGATGATCCTTAGTTTGTTTTATATTTATCTTTTATTTTGTAATAAGACTTCCGCTATGTAATAAATACTCTGATTATTGTGACATTTATATCTATACACTCTGTTATTATATATGTTGTCTTCTTGGCGCATGTATGAGATGCACCGGGCTTTGTTCCTTAAAGCCGGGTGTGACAAAAGTGGTATCGGAGCAAATGTTGACTGTAGGTTGAAACCTAGATAGAAATGGATAAAACCCTTCATTACTTACCTTATCCTGATTCATTCTATACTCACCTTATCTTGATCTTGTCTCACCTTTTGCTATTCTACTCTGATCATTCTTACCTTTCTTATTCTGAGACAAGATGGATTTCACACCTTGGAATCCTACAACTATGATCTTTTTAAGAGATAGGGAACCTAAGACGAAATTAAAACTATTTTCTCTATTTAAAATGTTGGTTGATTGTTCTAATGATAAATGCCTGATTTGCTTCTTTGATTGATTGAATTATTACAGATGGACACCTTAGCATGTACCATCATAAGGTATTGAGTTAGCTTTAGTAGGTAAAATAGTAATCTGCTTAGCTAATAAATCCCCAAAGTAACATGATTCATAACTACCTGCCTTGTCTACTATTCTCTTACCATATGTATCTAACTCAGATGGTCAATACCAGGAGGGGTGGTGGAATTGATCTACCTCCCAATCGACCCAATCGGAGGATATTTAGACAACCCCAGCCACAACCAGCAGAGATGAATCCTCCTAATCCTCCACCAAGCGGAGTTGACCCACTGGTTGCAGCTCAGATGAGGATGATGCAACAAATGGCGGACACTATGGCGGATATATGTGCTCAGATGCAGCAAGAACGCCAGGAGATGCGCCAGGAACGAGAAGAGATACGCCAGGAGTTGCGCCAGGAGCGAGAAGAGATATGTCAGGAGAGAAGGGCGCAACAGCAGCTGCAACAACAACAGCAACAGCAGCAACAGCAACAAGTACCACTACCTCCACCACCACCACCACCAGTTCCACCCTGAGATAAGCACCGGGAGTTCATGAGTCATAAGCCACCAACATTTGCAAGTTCTCCTGATCCACTGGACGCAGATGATTGGCTGAAGTCCGTAGAGAAGATGTTGAACATTGCTCAATGCACTGACCGGGAGAAGGTTTTATATGCTTCTGGACGTCTGATAGGTCCTGTTGCTAATTGGTGGGATTCATATACTGCTGCCCACGATGCTGCTGATACTATTACTTGGGCAGAGTTCAGTACACAGTTCAGGAACTATCATATACCAGCTAAATTGATGAAGATTAAGAAGAAGGAATTTCTATCACTGAAGCAAGGAATTATGTCAGTCAGCGAGTACCGCGACAAGTTTATCCAGCTATCCAGATATGCTCCAGATGAAGATGCTGAGGATGAGAGGAAGCAAGAGCATTTTATTGAAGGACTTAATGGACCTCTACAGTATGCTCTGGTGGCACATACATTCCCATCATTTCAGAGGCTGCTTGATAAGGCTCTAGCTATTGAACACAAGTGTGTTTAGCTGGGAGATTTGAAGAGGAAAGCTATATCTCAAGGACAAGGAAGCAGCAGTGTTTGTCCTCGCTACAGTTCACCCCAGGGCACACCAGTTCGCACTGGCGGAGGCCAGCGCCCAGTTCAGCAATCACCTCAGAGGACTCCACCGACTCGTCAGGCTACCCCCACTGGCACCCCGATGAAGTTTTCAGGACAGAGTGCAGGCACTACTTGCTTCAAGTGTGGGAAGATTGGACATTATGCAAATGTTTCCCCATAGAGGGTTGCTACCACCCCAGTTCAGAATAAGCAACAGACTCTAGGATCTGGCAAGGGATACTCTATTGCCAGGGTTAATCAAGTCAGCATTGATGCTACTCCTGATGGTCCTGACATCGTACTTGGTATATTTTACATTAATGCAATTCCTGCAACCATATTATTTGATTCTGGTGCTACACATTCGTTTATGTCTGCTCGATATGCCAACACAAATGAGACACCACTGCTAAATATGAGAAAACCAATGATAGTAATTACACCTAAAGGACCTGTTGAGGCAAATCAAATGACACGTAGATTGACATTAACAATTATGGGAAGAGAATTTGGAGCTACTGCTATAATATTAGAGGCAAGCAGTATAGATCTGATCCTTGGTATGTCATGGTTAATAAAGGCAAAGGCCATCATAGCATGTGGTAGGGGTACCGTAGAACTCACTAGCCCTAAAGGAGAAAGGTTTCAAGTTAAAATTGCAGTAACCACCTCATCCAAACGTGCGATGTTCTTTATACTTGAGGAGTTTGTTGGTGACAACATTTGTGTGGTTAGAGACTTTCTGGATGTATTTCTAGAGGAGTTACTAGGGATGCCACCTGATAGGGAAGTTGAGTTTGTCATAGATCTCTTACCTGGAACTGCCCCTATTTCTAAACGGCCATACAGGATGTCCATAGAGGAGTTAAAGAAACTTAAGAAACAGTTAATGGAGTTACAAGAGGCTGGGTACATTCGTCCGAGTTCCTCACCTTGGGGAGCGCCAGTTCTGTTTGTACAGAAGAAGGATGGATCACAACAGATGTGTGTGGATTATAGATCACTCAATGATGTTACTGTGAAGAACAAGTACCCGTTACCCCGTATTGAGGATTTATTTGATCAAATGAGAGGTGCAAGAGTATTCTCGAAGATTGATCTTCGATCGGGTTACCATCAGATGAGGATTAGACCATCGGATATTCCTAAGACAACGTTCTCGACTCGATATGGATTATATGAGTTCACTGTTATGACGTTTGGATTAACCAATGCACCAGCTTATTTTATGAATTTGATGAATAAGGTGTTTATGGAGTATTTGGACAGATTCGTCGTGGTATTCATCGACGATATTGTTATCTATTCCAAGAGTGATAGTGATCATGAGGAACATCTGAAATTGGTGCTACAGAAGCTACGAGATAATCAACTCTACGCCAAGTTTAGCAAGTGCGAGTTTTGGATCGATGAGGTGCCATTTCTTGGACATATCATTTCTAATGGAGGAATATCAGTGGATCCTGCTAAGGTTAAGGAGATAATGGAGTGGAGAGTACCCACTACAGTTACTGAGATTCGGAGTTTCTTCGGACTAGTAGGATATTATCGGAGATTTATTGAAGGATTTTCTAAGATTGCTAAGCCTATGACCTCGCTTCTGGAGAAGGGAAGAGAGTTTAAGTGCGATGAGAAGTGCCAAGATAGCTTTGATCAATTAAAGAAGAGATTGATGTCCCCACCAGTGTTGATTATGCCAGATCTAAAGAAGGGATTTGACATTTATTGTGATGCATGTGGCCAAGGTTTGGGATGTGTGCTCATGCAAGAAGGACATGTGATCACCTACGTGTCTCGTCAGTTACGGAAACATGAATTGAACTACCCCACTCATGACTTAGAACTGGCAGTCGTTGTGCACACGCTTAAGATTTGGAGACATTATATTATGGGAACCAAGTGCCAAGTGTACATGGATCATAAGAGTTTGAAGTATATATTCACACAGAAGGATCTCAACCTTAGGCAACGCCGTTGGTTGGAGCTTATTAAGGATTATGATTTGGAGATTCACTATCACCCGGGCAAGGCAAATTTGGTTGCAGATGCCTTGAGTCGAAAGGAGCATGTTCATTCAGCTGTCGTTGCCCAGCTACCCGATGAGATTGTTGAGGATTTCAGGAGACTTAACCTGGGGATAGTTGCTCACACTGAAGCAGTTACTATTGATGTGGAACCTACTTTGGAGCAAGAAATCCGCAAAGGACAGACTGAAGATGCTAAAATACAAGAGATTAAGGATCTGATTACTGAAGGTCGAGGTCCAGAATTCACGGAGGATGATCAAGGCACCGTATGGTTGAAGGACAGGATATGTGTTCCTGATATTGAAAGCCTTCGAGAGACTATTTTAAAGGAGGCCCATGACTCGGATTATTCTATTCATCCTTGTAGTCCCAAGATGTATCAGGATTTGAAGCAAAAGTATTGGTGGTATGGATTGAAGAGAGATGTGGATGCACATGTGGCTATGTGCGATGTGTGTCAAAGAGTTAAGGCTAAACACCAGAGGCCAGCTGGACTATTGCATCCACTAAAGATACCCGAGTGGAAGTGGGAAGAGATTGGTATGGATTTCATTACTAGATTGCCTCGCACCCAGAAAGGATATGATGCTATATGGGTGATTGTGGAAAGATTGACTAAAGTGGCCCACTTCATTCCTGTCAAGACTACTTATAAAGGTTCTCAACTGGCAGAGTTATTTATGGCTCGGATTGTGTGTTTACATGGAGTACCAAAGAAGATCGTGTCTGATCGAGGTTCACAGTTTACCTCAAGATTTTGGAGAAGCTTTCATGAGAACATGAGAACAAAGTTGAATTTTAGTATGACTTATCACCCTCAGACCGATGGACAAACTGAAAGGACTAATCAAGTACTGGAGGATATGTTGAGAGCTTGTGCCCTTCAGCATGGAGGAAGTTGGGATAAAAGTCTACCTTATGCTGAGTTTTCATATAATAATAGTTATCAGGCCAGTCTGAAGATGTCACCATTCAAAGCTTTATATGGGAGGAAGTGTAGGACTCCTCTATATTGGGATCAGACTAGAGAAAGACAGATCTTTGGGCCTGAACTAATTCAAGAAGCAGAAGAACAAGTCCATATAATTCGAGAGACATTGAGGGTAGCTCAAACTAGGCAAAAGAGCTATGCTGATAATAGAAGGAGACCACTGGAATTTGAGGAAGGAGATTATGTGTACCTCAAGGTGTTACCCCTTCATGGAATGAGGAGATTCAAAGTTAAGGGCAAATTGTCCCCACGCTTTATTGGACCATTCATGATCTTTAGGAGAGTTGGGGAGATGGCATACCAACTCGAGCTACCTGCTAGCCTATCGGATGTGCATAATGTGTTCCACGTGTCTCAACTTAAGAAGTGTCTCCGTGTCCCTGAGGAACAGTTACCAATGGAAGAGCTCAGTGTTCAAGGTGATTTGACTTACACGGAGTATCCGATCAAGATTCTTGACACTTTGACTAGAGTTACAAGGAATAAGGTGATAAAGATGTGCAAAGTGCAATGGAGTCACCATGGAGAAGATGAAGCAACTTGGGAGAGAGAAGAAGAGCTTCGCATAGATTTCCCCATCTTTTCCCTCGTTCTTCCTAAATCTCGAGGACGAGATTCTTGTTAAGGGGGGTAGGATTTGTAATACCCAGATTTGTAACTCATATGAGAATAGAATATTTCCTTTATCTATATGCGTGTACCATCTCTAGTTACTATCACATGTGAATAAACACTATAAAAAAGGGATTAAATAATCAATAACGCCTAAATAAATCATGCATCATGCTGAGTTTTTACTTGATTGTGCATTTATGGCTAATAAAATAAAGGAATTATTAATATGTCAATAGCCACATGGAATCCAAATTCTATTTTGGAAAACAAAACTCCAAAGAAATATGGAGGGGGAGGAAAAGAATTACTAAAAAGAAAAATATATACAAAATAAATATTATAAATAAAAGCAAGACTAGTATGTTCAAATTATACTTTAAATATGAGGAGAATTTACCAAAGAATTTGAGTTTGAAATTTGGACTCAAATAAAAATGGAAAATATAAATAAAGAAAAGGGAAAGGAAAATAAAAAGAGAGAAATGGCGTATTGGGCCCCTTCCATGTATTCGGCCCATCAACGCATTTGACCCGCGCGGCCCAACCACCCTCCTCCCGCTACGCGCCGACAGGTGGGGGCCAACGCACCAGCGCCCGTGCCTTTCTGTTTGGCTTACAAATGGGCCCGGGGTGCAAGACACGCCTCACCCTATCACTCACCCTCGCCGTCTCTGTCTGGTGGGCCACCCCATGTCAGCTTCGTCCCTAACGGATCGTCCGCACCGCCCGGGACCGCCAGCTCGTGGGCGCGACAACCTCGATAACGGCTTTGCCCGGGTCTATGGGCATGCCCGGAGTATAAGAGCTACGCGCCGCACTGCCCTGCCCTATCCCATCACCTGGTCCACCCTGTACAACACGTGGAGAGCACTGCCATTGACGCCGAGGACGACCGGCGCCGCAATCGTGCCTCCCTCTGCGTTCCTTGATGGTAATTCCCTCCCCTCGCTTGCGGAACCTTCTTTGATCAATAGGAGTTCATACCGCGTTGTATTCGAACCGTATAACCTGAGTAATTGCTTGTCGGCGTGATTGTCTCCGCCGTGGACTCGACTGTGTCGTGAGCCGGGGGTCTGCGCTGTGTCGCGGTTGGAATTGAGGGCCGACATAGGTTTGGGCTATCATGAATCTCATGAGGGTCGAGTGAATTTGAGATTGGGGCTAGGGTCGGCCGGAATTCATGTGCTCCGGTGAGCCACCGACGTGCGGCGTGGCTGGAGTTCGTAGGGTTGAGTTGTTGAGTTGGGCAAAGTCACCACGACCGGTGATTGGGTAATCGACGGCCGAGATCGAACCGGGCGTAACGATTTGGGTGGAGTAAACCGGTTCCGTTCAGATCCGATCGGATGGATCGGATGACTCCGGGTAAAGATATGATCTGCACCATAGATTCAACATCCTGTGGTTTTCGTCGCGTACCGTTTCAGAATCAGTCAAGTCTAATCTGATCCGTTGGGATCGGATCGAACGGCTGAGAATAATTAATACCCCTTCGTCCAGTCCTTTTTGCTAATGAGTCCTCGAGCTTTCTGGATTTTGAACCCGCCGTCCATTGCGTTGTGCATTGAGTCTGGGCGAATTTGCGAGTGAGTCCCTGTGTTTCTTAGTAAATGACGCGCAGTCCAGAGACCTGAGGGAATGTAATAATTAATAATAGAAATTGATTTTTTATATAAAAATAATCATTAGAACTCGATAAATTCATAGAATATTCATACTTGGTCCAAATTAATCCATTCCACTTTCTAAATTTTTGTAATATTATCCTCTATCACTTAGAGTTTCTGTTTGACATGACAACAATAAGAAAATTAATTCCTCATTTAATCCTATTTTAAGCACATAAAACCTTTGTAAATTCATATCTTTAAGTCTATAACTCCAAAAATTATGATTCCTGTTCCTAGGATTTTATTTTAATGTGTAGATTATTACTATGTATTTTGTTTACATGTTTGGTGTGATGATAATTTTCTCTATATACTGTGCTTGTTTGTATTGTGGTGAGTAGAAGAACCTGTGACTGAGGATCCTGGTGAGCAGCAGATAGAAGTAGCTGAGCAGGAGCTCATTGAAGGCAAGTTGTACCCTTGATCACTTTTTTACCCAATAATGTTCTTTAATGTCATTTATTCATGCATAGGTTAATTTTGATGGGACCGAATAGGTCACCCTAGATTATTCATCCCTTTTTACCTTGTTATCCCTGAATCACTTGGGTAGTTTTTGCTATTGCTTTACATGGTTTTGGGATAATCATTCATTATATCCATGTTCCAGTTATTTGTTATTTTATTATGTTCATGTCAAGATCATTAATGTTAATTGGAACATGGAGCTTAACATGAGAAACATGTGCCACCACAAGGGTTTAATAGAACGCCCTTGGCTGACTAATTAGGTAAGCTAATGGAAGACTACCTTACCCGAAAGGGGCAAGGGCAGTAGGGGATTGCATGCAAAGAGGTTCTCGCGTTGATTTTGCTGGGATGGCGGTCAGACGGGGGATTCTTGCAAGTGCTCTTTCCATAAACTGTAGCGGGTTTTCGAAAGCTAGTGGAACTTTGTAAAGGCCTCGTAGTGTTTCCTTGCCTCGCTTCCTAGGTAGAGGTGTATGGAGTCGCGTTTTCTTGGCAGATGGGTAACATGACTTTTGGGTAAAGGGTATAACCTCTGCAGAGTGTAAAACTGGTATACTAGCCGAGCTCACGGTCACGAGCAGCTCAGGACTCTCTGATGATTAATTTATGAAACTTAAATTCAATTTTGTCATTTGCATTTGCATGGGATTATTATTATTTTTGTTCTATTATTTTTTATTAAGGTTTGGCATTTACTTAAATTTAGTAACTGCTAATAAAATTTTGACCAACTATTTAAAAGCAATGCTCAGCTTTAACCCCTATTGTTGACCAGCCTTACACATCACATGAACTCTCACCTTTGGTGAGTTCATGCCCACTAGTTTCCCCACAACTTGTTGAGCTATGATCATGTGTGAGCTCACCCTTGCTGTCTCACACCCCCCCCCACAGGAGAAGAACAGGTGGTTCAGGAGGAGCCACAAGGCAAGGAGTTTGATCTCATCTAGGTGGCGTTTCCTAGTTGACATCTGCGCCAAGGATGATCCTTAGTTCGTTTTATATTTCTCTTTTCTTTTGTAGTAAGACTTCCGCTATGTAATAAATACTCTGATTATTGTGACATTTATCTCTATACACTCTATTATTATATATGTTGTCTTCTTGGCGCATGTATGAGATGCACCCGACTTTGTTCCTTAAAGCCAGGTGTGACATCCCGAGTGCCATCCCGAGCTGAGAAACAAGTTCCCGTGCTACCCTGATTTTGCCATACGTTAGTGAATTCGTGCTCGCCGGAGCTCTCCCGCACAGGTTCGCCGCGCCCACACGACGTCCAGTCGATTCAGCCTCGCCCCGCGCCCTTGCTTTGGTCCGTAGTGTTCCTCCTCCCTCGCTAGAGCTAGCAATGGCCTCGGCACACCCGATTTCGCCTCCCTATGACCGGGATTGCTCGTCGGAGTTACCCCAACCCACTCGGAGCGCTCCCTCTGCCATTCCCTCATCCCTAGTCCTGTTCTCACGGCCGAATCCTGCCATTGAGTTCGCCGGACCCTCCTCGCCGGTCCTGGCCAACTCTAGTGACCCAAGCCCCTAAAGGTCGTGCCTGCCTCATCTCCAATGGTTTCACCGCTGCATGCGAAGCAGCACCGGCTGACGTGGTGTTAGCGTCGTGCGCTAGATCCTAACCTTCTATTCTCGATCCAACGACCGGATCTCTGGATACCACTTCGAACGTGCACCCCTGCCCCTGGGTCCCAACCACCAGTTACCTGCGTCCCCTAGCGCTAGGCCTGACCGGTCAGCCCGCCTTCGCCCCGAGTCGTTGACCGCTGTGGCCCGCTTGTCAGTGCTCGTCCGTGCCCCCACACGCTCGCCCTCGGATCAGATCTCGTCCGTTGATCCGTGATTGGATGGCCGCGAGTGCCCCATACCCCTTCGCTTGGTTATTTTGTTAAAGAGCCCCTCAGTTTCCTGGAAATATAACCCGCGATCCTATTTTCTTGCGCCCAGGCCCCTGGTTTCTTGCAGAGAGACCCCTGGACTTTATTTTAATCACATAAATAGGTTTAATTTAGTGTTTTCGAATTCTAAAACTTGTATATTTCATATATTTTGCATATGAACTCTTAATTGGGTGGTTCAAATTGCAAAATGTTCATAATGTTATTCTCTATTTGTTTAAATTATAATCATTCACTGTTGTAATGTCTTAATTTTGTGGCTAGTCTCTAGGTTAATTTAAAATGAGAATATTTATTAATTATAAAATAAAATGTAGAACCTTAGTGAATGTTCATGTGCCTAAACTTGTGGACCTAGCCTCACTTAATGTAATCTCATCCTTGGAATGAGTTAACTTAAGTAATATAATTTACTAAGATAGACCTAGTTTGAGAACAATAGACCACTAGGTATATTAATCTACCCCAGCACCTAGATTTCACATGTGTGCCTGTATCTTTTATTGAACTTGTGTTCACTCTGTTGCATATGTTTGGTGTACTGTTCTTTTGTCATTTCCCCCAGTGTGTTGAATGAATGATTGCTTTGCGTAGACAATGAGCAGTCTGAGGTTCCCGAGTGTGCTGTAGGAGACTTCCCTAAGCAACAACCTAGTGAAGGCAAGTGTCCTCTGACCCATTATGTCCTATTTACTTTATAATTTATTATCCAGCATACCATGATCAACCTAAGGATTGACTAGTATTATGTTTTCTTGTCCTTGTTTACCCTTTAGGAATTGGTTACTATGATTAGTATTATGCTAATGCTTTACTTTAATCAATGAACATGATGAGAACATGTTGGTCACTTGTTCTCAAATGCTGTGAGTCAAGAACAAGGCAACACAATTGTTAATTGTAAGAGACCTTCATCCTCCGAAGCATTATCTATCCATGGGTATAGTACTCATCAGACGAAGGTCTAGAAGGACATACCTTCATCATTTAATAATTAAACATGAAATACAAAGGAATAAACATGATAACAGTATCTTAATAATTCATTTATTCTTGTATTCCGTAAAACATATAAAAATATCAACAATGTTAATATTACATTGATACCTTTGGCTTGCTCAAAGGCGAGGATGCGAGAGAGTAAAAGTACAATCCAGTGTGAATAGTACGATGCTACTGTTATCTATTTATAGGCACGAGATGCAGCCCGAGTAAAAGTATATTTATGTCCTTGTCAACCGTTAACAATTATAATACAAAAAATTAAGGACTAAATAGTCTTTATCCTTTTTTGGTTACTATTGCATTTGGTCTTCGTCATCAACCTGAGCCGAAGTCCCTTGAATATAGCTTCGTCACCCATTTTTTGTCACCTTCAGGTTTCACCTCTACTCTTGTCATAGAAGATCTCTATTCCGAAGCTGAAGCCTCCTGCAATAATCTGTGTCATACAGAAGACATATGGTTAATTACGTTTTTGAGGACCTTTGGAGGAGGAAGGCCCCCAATAGTAGCCTCTCATAGTATTAATTGTTTCTTTGTAACAAATTTAGACTGTGACATGAACGAAGGCCTTTAGCCGAAGGTCCAAAAAAACACCTTCCCTTCGCTAGAATAGCGAATGACACTGACATGTAGGACCGACCAAACCGTGGGGCGCTGGGCATATAAATAGGAGCTTGCATTGAAAGCATTTCTTATGCCATTTCAGTTGCTTACACTGTACTTGTCATTTTAAACTTTCTTGCTTTGCTGAGTTTAATTGGATTTCAAGCTTCGGCATTTTAACGACCGCTGATTTTGTAACACCTCAGTGTTACCTAGGGTTCTTCTCAGTGCTAACTCAAGATCATTATCATATGTGAATCCAATTGTGCAAAAGACACCCAAAATTAGGAACAAAGGTTTGATTAAGTCTTTTCATCTTAAGGATTATGCCTTAATCATATCATGCACCTGAAAGGAGAAAAATGCATAAAACCCTAAATAACCCTAAGTAAGCCATTTAAGTGCAAAAGGGGAAAACTTGTAAAAAGATTATGAAAAACCAAAAATCATGATGAGAACCAAATAACGAAGTTAAAGTGCACTAAGTAAACCACAAAATGTAGTAAGGAAGCTTGATCAGTGGAGCTTGGCAAAATTCCCAAAAAGACCCGTCAAGCAAGAATCTCAAAAGGAAATTCAGAAAATTCAGAAACTGAATTTTTACCTCTTCATGAAGTTCAGCCGTGATCTCTGTTTTCCAAAACCCAAATATGAAAGTGGCGCCAAATTACCTTGAACATACTCTAGCAAAATTTGAAATCAAACAAAACCCGTTTGACACATTTTGGCTCGACCTTAGTCTCGGTTTTCAGCCGAGCGACAAACCCAACCTTGCCCCATCGTATCTCGCGAATCCGAGATCCAATCCACTCAAGTGCTATAAGAGAAACAAAGAGTAAACGACAAAGAAGAAATAGTATGTAGGGATTTGGGAGAGTTACGAGAAGATCACGAGCCAATTAGCGTTTGAAAATGACCAGACCGTGCGATGCCACATGTTCAATCGCTTGCCTGACCGGCCGAGCGCGGACTGGCTGCGGCAGCGCCTGCCCCGTGTGTGGTCGCCCTGCCCCACGTGCCTGCGCCTCGCCCTCGCCTATAATTGCCCCAGAGGCCTTAGTCGTATGCACTTGTGCACCCAAAGCCCCGCCCGAGCTAGAGATCACCAGAGTTCGCCGTTGAAAGCGAGCGCCACCGCCCGCCATCACTGCCCGAGCATGGCTGTTGTGGCCAGTCCTTTCTGTCGACCCCCAGCCTCGCCCTAGCCCCTAGATGGCTTCCCCGAGAGGCTGTGAAGCTTCCCCAAGCTTGAGCCGAGGCATTGCCTCACCGGAGAAGCGGGATCACCCTCGCTGGACTTCGGCCACCCGCCACCGCGCATAGACCGAGCTATCAGGTGAACCATTCTTCAATTCCTCGCACCCATGCCTTCCCTGACCCCTAGTGAAGCTCACTAACCGGTTTAATTGAACTCTACCGCCCTGGATAGGCCGGAGCCCTCGCTGCCGACGAGCTCCCGTGCCTGCGCACGTGGACCGGCCTACTCCGACCATCCCCGGCGACGATCCGCACATCGACGTGACCGTCACAACCTCCCCTACACCCTCGACCACCTCACCGGAGCAATCTCGCCGCTGGTAAGCCCCTCCGCCCTTTACTCTGCCGCGGGTACTGTTTAATTGGGAGAATGACCTCGGGTTAGGTTTAGTGAAAACCTAGAGGATTTTTTGAATTGTCAGTGGCACATGTGAATAGTGACCCGAGGACTAGTCTGTAAGGAAATCTAAAAACACTCGCCAGGGACCCCAATGCAAAGTTAGTTTCCATTTAACCATTTCTGATTAATTCTTTTTAATGAACAGAGAACTTAGGAAATTCATAAATTGAGAAATACTTAACCAAAATTTGTCAAACCAATTTTGCTGGATTTAAAATAATATGAACTATCAGGCAAAAATAGTAAACCCCATGGTTTCTGCAACAATTTTTAGAGTTTTGAATTAAATAAGGAAACTACCCAAACCTTATCAATCTAGAGAAAAATAGAAATACTTATGTGCTAGGCTTAAGAAAATTTGTGGAGATACATACCCAACATATGCAATGTTTAAAAATACTAAGCACCCAATAAGTATTAGTGGCTAAAATTTGGTACAAAGTCATGTTATTACACCTAAATGCCAGCAAAAAATAAGCTTTAAGGAAAAATCCACGGTGAAAGGAGAGTTGTAGTTCAAAGCACCCCCTCTACCCCACAACTTGATAATTTTGTACAGAGCGAACCCTTAACTTCTTAAGCCGTAATTTTTGAGACAGCGAGTTACACACCAGTGAGAAGCTACTGTAATTTTTACAGAATTTTTGGAAATTTATAAAGGTAGGTTGTAGTTCAAGCCACCTTAAAAGCATAAAAGAAAAGGAAAAGAAGAGATAAATTGGGAAGAATAATGAATCTCACCCCAATGAATTCAGCTAGGAATCTTAATAAACTTTCACCAAAACATTAAAAGGAAATCAGTGGAACACAAAAATAATCTGACCAATTAACTTAACCAAACTTGACCCTAAATGGCTAAGTGTACCACTAGAATTTCTAGTAGTAAGATTAAGCTCTACCTTATTAACTTAATCATTTCACCATACTATTATCATTGCTAAATTACATGTCATGGCATACATATATCTCACTCATTGCATTCATTAGATTGCAACCTCGCTAATGGAGAGTACATGCTCATTCTCGAGCAAGGAGCTATCCACGAGGAAGACCAGGAGCGAGCTCTAGAGCCTGTCACCGAGGATCTCCCCGCAGCCCCAACATTTGAAGGCAAGCCTCGGTTTTATGCATAACCAGTTTATATATGCTACTTTACTACACTTAATGTTTGTAGGCTTGTAATGTGCACTTAAGTGTAGGAGTTGTTTGAAACCCGTAGTTGCATGAACTTAGGATTCCTTTTTGAGATGGATACTAGTATGCTAGGTCGAGTAGCTGCTTTGCTAATTAGGATCTCAGTAGAAATCGAGTGATTTTTCTAGCACCCGCGCGAGGTCAGGAATTGATTGTATTCATCTTGATAATGGGATCTATGATGGTCTGTGGACTTGGATCTAGGGTGGATGCTATGTTCATGAGACGGAAAATGGAATTAAGGATCAATGTGTGGATACCTGAGTCAAGCGTTTGAATGTACTAAACACATGTCGAGAAATATGGTAACCGCTAAACCTAGTACATAAGTGAAGCCGGGCGCGGACTTTACCCCTCACTCGTCCTGAGACTGGGTCTCCCATGCTAGCTACAGTGGGTACAAGTGCGGTCACTGCACAGCGGCAGCTGGGGCCAGTGGAGCATTGTATGCCAAGGTGGTGAGTCCTAGCCGTGAATGGGGAATCGAAGGGGACAGTTGATATGTGTGGGGACGGAGTGCCCCTACATGGCGTGTGTTTAGGTTCACCTTGCAAGGATAAAACTCGATTCGAATCGTCTGCTTCTTGCAGCTAATGAGACTACTTGACCCCTTGTACTGCATTGAGTAAAAAGTGAAAAGAGGCTGATTTGAGATAATATGTTGATTGTACTAAATGATTGCTACCATGTATGCTTTAGAAGGAGCAAACTTAGTTAAAGTTAATGATACTGGAATTGGAAAAGCTAAAATTGATTTTAGACTCAGCTAGTGCTTTTGGCAAACCAAACCCCTTAGCTAAACAGCTGCATGGTCTAGAGGTAGAGGAGTTGATTCCTCACACCGGGTAAGTCTAGCTGAGTATTAGTATACTCAGCCTTGCTTGTGGCACAATTTTTGCAGGTACGCTTCAGGACATGGTTGATGGTGTGACTTGGCCTTCCACCCTGCCACCGGGTTGGACGGTCGAGTGGGATGCTACTCCAGTAGGAGAGGAGCAGCAGGAGTAGTGGGCTAGGCCTTGCCCTATTCCTCATCATTCGATGTTATCGACTATCCGCTGCAATTTCATATATGAACTTGTTTCAGTTTACTTAAAAACTATGATTTATGTAATAACTCTATTACTTAATTTGTGGTTACATGCTTTATTGCATTCTCTCTGTGACTCACCTTCGAGTGAGCTAGTGGTATTTGATCCTAGATAAGTGGCTTTATCGAACTACATCCGAGGGACTGATGGGTATTCCGATTTAAGTGTGTTGTTGCCTCTAAGGCGGAACTTGGGCACTTAAGCTGGAATAATCTGGGCGGTTTTGCCAAAGCTGGTATCAAAGCAAATACCACCACAGAGAAAGCAATAAATCACGAATACCAACTTTTCAAAATTAAAACTTTCTTAGAAACTAGTATTCGAATCGTTAGGACTAGAACGCTAGACCTAGGACGAAAGGCCTTAGGAATAGTGGGGAAAACAGGTGGCTAAATAAGTAGGCCCTATGGGCCAGTCTTAGGATTTCAAGGATGCCCTAAAGGCACCATTATGATTCAGTGAGGAGACGTTCTTTTCAGCATGCATGCATTATAAAACACGAAGGGATTAGAAATTAAAGGAGTAAAAATTTGATCTATTCCACTTCCTTTTAACAACCCAGGCTCTCATATTTTTTTCTTTCTTCTACCATAACCTTTGTGTCTGATCCTCTTCCACATATGACTTCACCCACCCCCGCCAATGGAGGAGACACTCGTTTTAGTTCCGATTTCCTTTCTCACGAGGGTTTCCCTTCCATCTTGTGGGAGGTGCTCAACTCCACCGGTTACCCTACGCCCCCTTTGTACATGGTGCAGCTATACGAGGAGCATCGGGTGCCACGTTGTCGAGTCTGGCTGACTTTGGAGGCGCACCCCCTTCAGCCGGGTTGGCATTCCCTTGACTTCAAGACTATTGGATTAAGGACGGATGACACCACCGAGGCAGCAGCTATGAAGACCCTAACGACTTTCTGCGGCTACCATCCCTTGGAGATGGTGATGCACACACTGGGACTCTTCCCCGGAGAAGAGGGATGACCCCATGTGGTGCAACCGTGTGAGTCATGTGAAGGACGTGTGGGCTATGTATCCCGACTTAGTTGGGAGGATCACTGTTCAGTGCATGAGCGCACCTCCTACAGGCCCTGCAAAGCGACGCTATGGCACATCTTGCTAACCTTGCTTAGACCACTAAGCTCACCCTCGACAGCTGAGAGGACTTCGTGGTCGACCTGTCTTCAGAGTTGGTGGAGAAGGACCTACGGGTGGAACAGTTGAGCCAGCGCATTGCCACCCTGGAGCAGCAAGTGGAGATCCGAGACAACACCATTGATGTCCTAGAAAACCAGCTCCACAATGTGCAACAGGAGCTTGAGGAAGCTAATGACCACCTAGACATGCACCACCTAGAGATGGAGGTAAACAAGGATGAAAGCGAGGGAGAGGAGGCTCCCGAGGAGTTAGGACCAGCCCCTGGTGTTGGGGGTCTGCTTCGTCGCCGAAGGTCCTTTGAGAAGAAACACCTTCGAAAGATCAACACAGAAGCAAGCATAGCGCGAAGATACAAACCGAAGCTACTTTCCAGGGAGCTTCGACGTAGCGGCACGCCTTCATATGAAGGGTTGCACCGACTTAAAGATGAAATGACCAATCGGCCCATGGTAATTTGTGTCACGATTGTGATAAGTTGTAAAGGACATATATGTAATTTTAACTAGGCTGCGTCCCGTGCCTATAAATAGGTGAACAGTACCCCTGTACTGTTCACGCTGACTGATACTCGCTCGTGCGTCACGCTTGTACCTTTGCCTTCTGTCAAGCTGAAGGTACAAATGTAATTTAATGTTGTTCTTATTCATTAATAATTATATAATAATAAAATATATTAAAAATATTATATAATCATTCATGTTATTTCCCATGCTCCATATGCTTCGTCTTTCATTAATATATGCTATGATAAGGAAGGTACGTCCTTCATGACCTTTGCTTGAGGATCGTTATATCCTTAGGGAAATAATGCTCCAAAGGACGAAGGTCATTAATCATTAACTTCTTTTCGTGTTGTATTGTTCTTAATTCATAGCATTAATATTTGAGAACAAGTACCCAACATTGGTGCCCACCTCTGGTGAACTCACTTCCACCTTTGAGCTGATGGCTTTGTTCAGCAACCAAGTTGTAGCACCTTCGGCTACGAAGCTGGTGCTCCAGATAACAGGCGGTTCAAGCTCAGAGCCAGCCAACAAGAAGCAGAAGAAAGAAGCACAGAGAAGGGTGCAGCATGTTGGGGTGCAGGGACCCTTCATCAAGTCCAAATGGTCCCACATCCCGATCACCTTCTCCTAGGAGGATCTTCAGCTCAAGGATTACCCCCACAATGATGCTATGGTCATATCTTGTGTCATCAAGGGGTTTCTGGTCCATAATGTTCTGGTTGACATAGGCAGTGCAGCGGATATCATATTTGCTAAGGCCTTCAGACAAATTATAGAGCCAGTGGATAAGATTTATGATGCTACACACCCTCTTTGTGGCTTCGGAGGAAGGCAGATTGTAGCACTCAGCAAAATCACAATGCTAATAACCTTCGGCTTCATTCAGAACATAAGGACTGAACAAGTTGTTTTTGATATTGTTGACATGGAGTACCCATACAATGCAATCATTGGCTGAGGGACACTCAATGCCTTCGAAGCTATACTTCATCCAGCATACTTATGTATGAAGATACCTTCGGAGCAAGGGCCTATTGCTATCCATGGAAGTCAAGAGGCTGCCAGAAAGGCTAAAGGGAATTGGACAGATTCAAAGGCAATCCATAATATAGATGGAGTTGAAGCCTGTGAGCAGCACAAGTACAAAAGAGAGAAGGCTGCTTCGGCGGATCAGCCGAAGCCTATGCTCCTATGTGAAGACATAGCAGAACAAAGGGTATTGCTGGGGTCTCAGCTATCTGAAGAATAAGAGAAGACTTAGCTAAGATTCTTATTCAACAACAAAGATGTCTTTGCTTGGTCCGCCAATGATCTCTGTGGTGTCAACAGAGATGTTATTGAACATTCACTCAACATGGATCCATCCTTTAGGCCAAGAAAACAAAGGCTTTGGAAAATGTCTGAAGACAAAGCTGAAGGTGCTCGAAACGAAGTGAAGAGACTTCTTAGTGCTGGTGTTATCAGAGAGGTAAAGTAACCAGAATGGCTAGCCAACACTGTTATGGTGAAGAAGGCCAATGGTAAATGGAGAATGTGCATTGATTTTACAGATCTTAACAATCCTTGTCCGAAGGACGAGTTCCCATTGCCAAGAATAGACACCCTAGTAGATGCAGCAGCTTCTTCGGAGCTCATGAGTCTACTGGATTGTTACTCAGGCTATCATAAAATATGGATGAAGAAGGAAGATGAGCCCAAGACTAGCTTCATAACCCCTAGTGGCACATATTATTATCTTCGGATGCCTGAGGGGCTCAAGAATGCTGGAGGAAGCTTCAGCAGAATGACAACCAAGGTCCTTCATTCTCAAATAGGCAGGAATGTACTGACCTATGTTGATGATATCATAGTGAAAAGCACGAAGCAAGAAAATCACATTGCTGATTTACAAGAGACATTTGCTAACTTCAGGCAAGCTGGCCTAAAGTTAAATCCAGAAAAGTGTGTTTTTGGGGTAAAGAAGGGCAAGTTCCTTGGCTGTTTGGTGTCAACTAAAGGAATTGAAGCCAATCCAAGCAAGATTGAGGCTATTCTTCGGATGGAGCCACCAAGCACAAAGAAAGGGGCCTAACGGCTGGCAGGAAGGCTAGCATCATTAAACAGATTCATATCCAGATCAGTAGAAAGAAATCTGCCATTCTTTGAAATACTGAAGTCAGTCGAAGTTTTCCAATGGGGTCCGACCCAGCAAAAAGCTTTTGAAGAGCTGAAACAATACTTGATCGATATAACAACACTAACTCCACCTTCGCTAGGGGCTCCATTGCTCTTATATGTGGTAGCTTCGCACTATGCAGTTAGTGCAGCTCTGGTACAGGAGAAGCTAGATGGCCAAATCAAAAAACAGGCTCCAGTCTATTTTGTCTCCGAAGTTTTAAGTTTGTCAAAGAAAAATTATACAGAATTGGAAAAGGTGTTGTATGCTGTGTTGATGGCCTCTAGGAAGCTTCGGCATTATTTTCAAGCATATCACATAATTGTTCCTTCGTCACAGCCTCCGAAGGACATAATGAGGAATAGAGAAGCTACTGGAAGGATTGGAAAATGGGCTGCAGAGCTTAACGAATTTACTATTGACTATGTGCATAGATCCTCAATTCAGTCCCAAGCGTTAGCAGACTTCATCGCTGATTGGACGCCAGGGGCTCAGGAAGAAGAAATAAACAAAACGCCGAAGCTTGGACAGTGTTCACGATGGTTCTTGGGGAACCTTCGGTGCAGGAGCGGCTGCTGTCCTAGTTGCGCCTTCAAAAGTCAAAACATGTTATGCAGCAAGGCTTGACTTCAGTTGCACAAATAATATTGCTAAATACGAAGCACTTCTATTGGGGCTTCGGAAGTTGAAGGCAATGGGAATAAGAAGGGTCATTCTTAAAACTGATTCTCAAGTCATTTCTGGTCATGTTGACAAAAGTAGCAAGGCTAGAGACCCGAAGCTTGAAAGATATTTAGACACGGTTCGAAGGCTCGAAGCTTCTTTTGAAAGATTTTCAGTCAAAAATATTCCAAGAGGGGAAAATGAGCATGCTGATTTGCTAGCCAAGTCAGCGGCACAGGGGCTCCCGTTACCTTCGGAAGTATTTTTTGAGACAATAAAAGCACCTTCGGTTGAACTTATGGAGAGAGCAGTGCTTACAATTTCCCTAGTATATAGTGAAGATTGGAGGACTGAAATTATATCTTTCCTCCAAGGGAATTGTCTTTCAGATGACGAAGCTTATACTAAGAGAATGGAAGCAAGGACAAGACCGTATGTGATAATAGAAGGGGAATTGTATAAACATGGAGTCTGTTCCCCACTTCTTAAGTGTCTATCCAGAGCTAAAGGTATTGAATTGATGGAAGAGATACATGCAGGTCTGTGTGGATCATATATTGGATCTAGGCCCTTGCTGGGAAAGGTATTTAGACAGGGATTCTACTGGCCGAAGGCAGCTTCGGATGCGGCAGAGTTAGTTCAAAAATGTGAAAATTGTCAAAAATGTGCAAGAGACCAAAAACAACCTTCATCTCTCACCCAGCTAATAAAGCCTAGTTTGCCATTGCAAAGATGGGGCCTGGACTTAGTAGGCCCACTTCCACCAGCGCAAGGTAATTTGAAATATGTTGTGGTGGCTGTGGAATATTTTTTTCCAAGTGGATTGAAGCGAAGCCTTTGGCTATAATAACTTCGGTTACAGTCTAGAAATTTTCTGGCAAAATATTGTTTATCGCTTTGGCATGCTGAAGACTATAATTGTGGACAATGGAACATAGTTTGATGCCGAGACGTTCAAAGATTTCTATGACCAAATTGGCACAAAAATTCATTTTGCATCAGTTGGGCATCCGGAGTCAAACGGGCTGGTAGAAAGAGCAAATGGCATTTTTATGACGGGAATAATGAAGCTAATCTTCAATCAGCCCCGAGGAAAGTGGCCAGATGAGTTGATTAAAGTGGTGTGGAGCCATAATACAACCATATCAAGATCAACAGGATTCACACCCTTCAAGCTATTATTTGGTGACGAAGCTATAACTCCAGAAGAAGCTAAAGCAGGGGTCAATAAGAACAGGAGCTTCGGCAGAAGACGAAGCTGATTATCACGTTGCAAAAGATACTATAGAAGGTACTAGACTTCAGGCTATGGAGAACATCAATAAATATCAAGCCGAGACAATAAAATGGCGCGACAGAAAAGTTCAGTTGAAAAATATTAAGCCAGGGCATGCGGTGCTTCGGAGAGTGGCCAATCCGGACACAGTAGGAAAATTGCAACTGAAGTGGGAAGGACCTTTTCTCGTAGTATCTTCGTCGAGACCCGGTTCTTACAGATTGAAGGACATGGACGGCAACGACATTCCTAGATCTTGGAATGTGGATGAGCTCCGGTGATATTATGTATAATTTGATGTAATCTTTCTTCATTTTTTCTATGGCACCCTTTTCCTTTCCAAAGGGGGAGAAAGGTTTTTAATGGGGCCATAGCTTGTAATTTTTTCTTCTTATTTAGCTCCACGAGAGCCAAAATCCCCCAAAAAAATGTAAAATGTAAAATCTGAGCATGCACCATTGAGTGCAGAAAAAGAAAAAAGCAGGGAGAAGCTCGAAAGTCGTCCCCAAGAGGATGCAGAGCACGACGAAGCTACAAAAAGTCGTTCCTAAGGGAGCGTAGCGTAAGTTTTCTGCTCAAAAGTCATTTCTAAGGGAATGTAGAGCCAAATACCGCCGAAATAGAAGGCGAAGAAGTTCAGAAGACGTTCCTAAGGGGATGCAGAACTTATACCGCCGAAATATAAGGCGAAGAAGTTCAAAAGACGTTCCTAAGGGGATGCAGAACTTACACCGAAAAATAAATGGTGAAGAAGCTCAAAAGACGTTCCTAAGGGGATGCAGAGCTTAAAGACTGAAAAGATGTTTCTAAGCAGATGCAGAGTTCGGATGTGGCTTCGTATGCGTGTGTTTAGACATTCATTTGCACATTTCATCACATCATTCATTGCATTCATACACATTCATTTAGGCATTCGAAGGATCATCATCATCATAACATAGAGTATAAATAGATGATTCGGCATTGATGACAAGGCTTTGATGAGTATAAAGAAGTAAAGATGTGCTTCGTTGTGTACGAAAAAGAAGGGAAGGTGTTTTTTGCCTTCGGCTCAAAGGATACATGTTTTGTCCGCATCAAAGCAATTCACACACAGATGAAAAAGGTAAAAACATATTACAAGGTATGGACAAATTTACAGAGTAGTGTTTTCATTCCTAAATTACAATATCTTTTACAGAGATAATTCAAATTTCTCTAGAGTTTTTTTTGCAGTGGCTTCATCAGTAGAGATCAAGCTTCGAATCATTGGCTTTCGGCCTCGTCATCCTGTATATAACAAAGTTGTGTAAGGTAAAAACAAATCTCAGGAGAAGGTAAGCAACAGGTACAAGTTTAGTACCGGCTTGAGATGACTCCGAGCTTCGTCACCAGCTAAGTTTCGTCCACCCTTCGTCCAAATTTGCATTATAAATCTATTTCCAATTCTTCGGGCCAGGCTGGGGATGTCATTCAAGTCTGCTGGTGACAAGCTGAAGTTTAAATTGTTTACGATCTTCCCATGCATGCAACCAGTCTTCATGAAAGCTACAGCTGTGCCGCGAGAAGCTAGCAGGGCACAGAAGTCACCATGCCCCGCTATAACTTCGTCGAGCGCCTCAACATCGCCCTCAATATGATCAAAGGTTCTCGGCAGGTCTTCAGCCGAAGGTTCAAATTTTTCAGAACTAGCACCAACTGAGTTGAAAACCTGCTTCAGCCGTTGCGCGCACCGGTTGCCGAAGTTTAGTCATTTATCCTGAAGCTCTTTTAAGGAGATCTGCAAATTTGAACTTTTTTCAACTTCAGCTTCAAGCTTCACATTAAAATTCTTCCTTTCTTGCTCGAAGCTTTTGGATTTTAGGAGGAGTTCACTGTTTAATTTGGCAATTTCGGCTTGGGCTTCTGCCAGTGAACCCTCCGTTGTTTGAAGAACAAAATCTTTCTTTTCAAGAACAGCTTCATGATCTTTGATTTTACTTTCCAAGCCTTCAATTATAACCTCATTTTTCTTATCTTTGTGGTCCTGTTGCATCTTCAAGGCTTTACTTAGTAGCATACTCTGTGTAAAATAACCTTCATCAGAAATCACCTTCATCGCAAAAACAATAAAAAGTTGAGGGAAAAATTTACCTTGAAATTAGCATAGAATAAGCTCCCAGCGATATGTTGTCATCGGTAGCTGCTGATGTCAGCTTCGAGCTTCGGAAAACCAACACTCTTCGACAGAGTGCTGATAATCTTTGCTCCAGTTCGATCTCGAATACATCCTAAGGCTTCTTCGATAATTCCGCCGAAGAGCATGGCTCCTGGCTGGTAGCCATAGGATATAGCGTACTCCTGCAGCTCCTCTTTTTCAGCCTGGGATAATTCTTGACCAATTAAATTTTAAAAGCAGAAGCCTTGATCCTCCAAAGTATCTTCGGCAATTTCTTTTCCTTTTCCAGGCACTGCGGCCATGGTTTTTTCTATGACTGCGGCAGCCTCCTCCGTGGCCAAATCCAAGAGCACTTTATAAATATCAGATAATGTACTTTCTAGGTTGGTAGCTTTGGCAGTTGTAGCTTCGGTAGAAGCAGCAACTTTGGTAGCTGGCATTGTCTTTGACGTCGAGGGCGGCGGTGACGTTTCTTCAATAGCTTGCATAACAGTAACAATCCTTCGCCTTTTTTGCCCAACCGCCTTCTTCGCTGCCAAAGAATCGTCCTTCTTCTATAAAAGCTTTGTTAGTTACGGCCTCAGTGGACTTAACAGCTTGATAGGTAGGGATTCGGTCATTACCTTTAAAATCTCTTCTACTTCGGCAGTAGAAGGTGTCGAAGGAGCTCCCTCTTCTACCTCAGCCATCTTCGGCTCTGGAGTTGCAGTCTTTCTTTTCTTCGAAGTACCCACCTTCAACTCAGGATTGGATTTCTCTTTTTCAAAGCTTTTTCATCCTCCTTTACCATCCTAGCAGCTTGTCTGCTCATAACACTAACAATCCTTTTTCTTTTTGGTCCTTCGGCACCCTTGTCTAGTCGTTCATAGTCAGGGTATTCAAAGTTTAAAGCATCCATTACCCGATTCAACCTTTGTTTTGTTCGGGTGCCGAAGGCCACAGTCATCAGTTGATCTTCTTTTTTTTGTATAATTGCCCAGAATTTCGTTGCACATAGTTTCAATCATTTCTAGCCATTCCTGGCAGGGCTCTTTGAATTGTTTCTCAAACTTGAAGTGATAGGGCAATCAAACAAGTTCACCCTTCTTCTTTGATCCTTTCAGCTTCGGCATGCTCCAACCACTCAATGTTGGAGATACCCTGTTCGCCAGGTATTCCTGCACTAGATCCCTAGTACTAATATGTTCAGCCACCACTCTGAATTCTGCCACGGTTAGCTGGCATGGTGACCCTGGCTTCATGTTGCACAGGGGTCTGGTCATCCCGAAGCTTAGGCTCAGTGGGCTCATGACCAGCTTCTTCAGTTTCTCCCTTTTCTTCTCGTCAGTCTTGATATAAAACCACTCATTTTTCTAGCCAGTTGGCCATTTGGTCTGATAGCTCAGGACCGGGGCCTTCATATCCTTGCGATACGTGAAGTTATAACAGCCAAAATTTTCGTGGAGCCCATCCTCTCTAGCATTCGTCTGGTAATGTAGCTCATGCACTCAGCAAAAAGCTTTGGCATTTGGCTCCATCCCCTGGCTTCGGAGGGCCTAAATGAAAATACTGAGCCTAATGATGGCGTTAGGGGTCAGCTAATGAAGAAATATTTCATAATTATCCAAAATTTATCCAATTATCTCGTTCAGCGGAAACCGTAGTCCTACTCTAAAAAAACTTTTGAAAACTACCACTTCGTCATCTTTCGGTGTCGGAGTGGTTTCTTCCCTAGCAAAACGAATCAGCTTCCTCTCGGCTTCTCCAAAGTAGCCCAGCTTTACCATCATGGTCATATCAGCTTCAGAAACAGTAGATTTTTCAAAATCCAAGTGGCTGGGTTTTGACGGGATCAAAATACTATAATCCTCTTCTTCATCAGCGATTTCTTCCTCGACACCTTATTTAGTTTCGGCAGCAGTTGCACCTTCTTCAATGGCTCCCTCTGTCACAACTAGTCCCGATTGTCTCATTACTTTGAAAATCGGTGCAGTATCGGTGGCTTCGGCCTCCTCTCTGTCACGGGCCACCCTAGCAGTCAAACGTACTCTGGCCATCTGATATTGAATTTCTTACAGTTCTTACGAAGTTGATGTTTTTCACAGTTTTTTGACGAAGCTAATCCAGAACGATGGCTTGCTCAAAAATGCAGTGAAAAAGCTTCGGCTATGGTTAAAATTTTCAACAGCACAACAATGCAATGGCAATGAATGCTGTGATAACTTCACATCTACCCGTCTGTTTATATAGTGCCTCAGGTGGGAAGGTGAATCGCCAAGTTGCCCACACCCGTTGAACAGGTACTTGCACCCACTGAACGGTGGACCACTTGGCGCTTGGGAGGAGAACCGTCAGACCGTGCGTACCCGCCGCATGGTGGGCCACCTCGCGCTTGGAATATTTTAATCGTTTCTCGACAATGAGCTCAGGGAAGGTGTTTTCAGACCTTCGGCATTTCGAAGCTTTGGAGATATTTTCACGGATCAAGCTCGTTACGAAAAATGATCTAGCATCGCGAAGGGGCTACTATTGGGGGTCTGCTTCGTCGCCGAAGGTCCTTTGAGAAGAAACACCTTCGAAAGATCAACACAGAAGCAAGCATAGCGCGAAGATACAAACTGAAGCTACTTTCCAGGGAGCTTCGGCATAGTGACACGCCTTGATACAAAGGGTTGCACCGACTTAAAGATGAAATGACCAATCAGCCCATGGTAATTTGTGTCACGATTGTGATAAGTTGTAAAGGACATATATGTAATTTTAACCAGGCTGCGTCCCGTGCCTATATATAGGTGATAGTACCCCTGTACTGTTCACGCTGACTGATACTCGCTCGTGCGTCACGCTTGTACCTTTGCCTTCTGTCAAGCCGAAGGTACAAATGTAATTTAATGTTGTTCTTATTCATTGATAATTATATAATAATAAAATATATTAACAATATTATATAATCATTCATGTTATTTCCCATGCTCCATATGCTTTGTCTTTCATTAATATATGCTATGATGAGGAAGGTACGTCCTTCATGACCTTCGTCTGAGGATCGTTATATCCTTAGGGAAATAATGCTCCGAAGGACGAAGGTCATTAACCATTAACTTCTTTTTGTGTTGCCTTGTTCTTAATTCATAGCATTTGAGAACAAGTACCTAACACCTGGTACCAATGCGACTCACTCCGAGATGCCCCCTTGGCCCGTATCCAGTGTCGCTTCCACTACTCAGGGTTGATCGGTTAATTTGACGGATTAGGAGGATAGAAACCCACCCGAGCTTAGTTGGCATCAGATTTTGGGACTAGGCTTATGGGTACTTTCCCCTAAATTGTTGTAACCCAGGAGAACTTTTGTGAGTAATGAAATGAATGTAATCATGTTATCCTCGTTCGAGTTGATGTTATGTTATGGCATTTTCTTTCTGTATGATATAAAGCATATTGTTCGGAATTGTGAATTGGGATAACAATGGCAAAAATCTCGGTTTTCAGATGGCAGCTAGGCAGCGTCGCGGGCAGAACGAGCAAGTTCCCCCGCCACCTCCTCTAGATCCCACGGTGAAGGGGCTGATGGCTCAGCAGAATGAAATTCTGCGACAGCTATTGCAGCGTCAGCCCCACCCTCAGCAGTATGGTGGAGGACAGCCGCAGTGACCTCTGGCCGCAGCAACCTATAAGGAGTTCCTGAGCACGCAGCCGCCCTTGTTCACCAAGGCAGAGGATCCGTTGGACGCCGACGTGTGGCTACGCATCGTGGAGTCCAAGTTTCCCCTCCTTACGGGAGACTGCCCTGATGACACCAAAGCTCGCTTCGCCGCGCAGCAGCTTCGCGGACCTGCTCGGACATGGTGGGATCATTTCCGCGCCATGCTACCTGCTGATCATGAAGTGACATGGGAGGAGTTCAAGACTGCTTTCAGGGGACATCACATTCCAGCAGGGATTCTGGACCGCAAGCTGAATGAGTTCCTAGCACTAACTCAAGGAACCCGTACTGTGCTGCAGTATGCCTAGGACTTCAATGACCTGTGCTAGTATGCGGGTTATCATGCTGACTCTGATGAAAATAAGAGAGACCGCTTCCGTAGAGGTCTCAACACCAAGCTGTGTGAGCGTCTCAACACTATTTGGGCTGATAGCTTCAATGAGTTGGTCGACCTAGCCATATCATAGGAAGACTGTATTGTAGCTCACCGGGCAGAGAAGAAGATGAAGGCACCAATGTCAGGACCCTCCGCTCCACCCCTGAGGTTCAGGATTGTTTCCAACAATCAGAGCAGAGGATTTCAGCAGCAGGCAGGAAGATGGGTGATCAGGCCACCTCATCAGCAACAAGCACCCAACCGCTTTCCAGCTCCCACTCCAAGGAACAATCAATCCCAGCAGCAGCAACAACATTTCTGCCAGGGAAATGGGAACAAGTGCTTCACTTGCCAATGTGGGTCATTATGCCAAGAATTGCCTAAGGAATCAGCAAAGGCAGATGTCAGCACCAAATCAAGACAGAGGAAGAAAGCAGAAGGTATAAGTCAGGCAAGGGAAGCTCAATTTCACTACTCTAGAGGAGCTACCTGAAGGAGCACCCGTCATGACTGGTATCTTTTCAGTTTTAATCAACCTGCATTAATTCTGTTTGATTCTGGTGCATCACATAGCTTCATTAACCAGAAGTTCAGTGCTAAATGTCAATTACCCTTCTTTCATACACGAGGATCTTTTATGATCGCAACGCCAGGAGGCAAGGTTGCAACAAACCAATTAAATCAAAGCGTGCATATTCGGCTGGGGAGCAACATTGCCAAAACCACCCTCCTTATTCTAGGAGTGGAAAATGTGGACATTATTTTGGGAGCCAATTGCATGACCCGGCACCAAGTGGTGCTAGATGTAGCCAACCGCATCATCAAAATCCAATCCCCAATCTGTGGAAATTTCATCTTATTTCTGCCCAGCCAAGACTCTACTCGATCATGTGCTTTTGCTATGATAGAGTTACCCTTGAAGAAAATTCCAGTGGTCTGTGAGTATGCAGATGTTTTTCCTAATGAGTTGCCAGGAATGCCACCAGACCGAGATATTAAATTCACCATCGAGTTGCAACCGGGAACGACACCTATTTCCAAGAGGCCTTACTGCATGCCACCCGCTGAATTGGCAGAATTGAAGAAACAATTACAAGAATTGTTGGACTAGGGTTTCATCCCCAAGTACTACACCTTGGGGATGTCCAGCCTTGTTCGTGAAGAAGAAAGATGAAAGCTTGAGGCTATGTATAGATTACCGCCCACTTAATTCGGTGACTATCAAGAACAAGTATCATTTGCATCGTATTGATGTTCTTTTCGATCAATTGGTCAGAGCCAGAGTGTTTTCCAAGATAGACCTTTGCTCCGGCTATCATGAAATCAAGATACGAGCAAGTAATATTCCGAAGACTGCCTTCTCAACCAGATATGGGCTATATGAGTATTTGGTGATGTCATTTGGGCTAACTAATGCGCTAGCATACTTCATGTATCTAATGAATTCTGTCTTCATGCCTGAACTGGACAAGTTTGTGGTGGTTTTCATCGATGATATATTGGTGTACTCCAAGAATGAAGAAGAGCATGTCGGTCATCTGCATGTAGTACTTCAATGTCTACGAGAGCACAGTCTTTATGCCAAACTGTCTAAATGTGATTTTTTGCTAAAAGAAATCAAATTCTTGGTTCACACTATCTCTCAGGCTATCATAGCTATTAATCCAGATAAAGTGCAAGAGGTGATGAACTAGAAGCCGCCAACAAATGTCTGTCAGATCCGAAGTTTTCTGGGATTGGTTGGTTATTATCGAAGATTCATTCCAGACTTCTCTCGAATTACGAAGCCCATGACTGAATTGTTGAAGAAGGGAGCCAAGTTTGACTGGGGTCAAAAGTGCGAAGATGCTTCCCACACCCTAAGGTAGCATCTGACCATAGCACTAGTGCCAGCGCAACCCGACAACAGCAAACCATTTGATGTGTACTGTGATGCCTCTGGCACTGGACCGGGTTGTGTTTTGATGCAAGACAATCGGGTCATTGCCTACACATCAAGGGCACTCAGGCCTCATGAGCAAAATTATCCCACTCATGACTTGGAGTTAGTAGTCGTGGTTCATGCATTGAAGATGTGGAGACACTATTTAATGGGAACCCACTGCAACATCTACACAGATCATAAGAGTCTCAAGTACATCTTTACTCAGGCTGATCTCAACATAAGGCAGAGAAGACGGCTAGAGCTGATCAAGGACTACGACCTGGAGGTACACTACCACCCAGGGAAAGCAAATGTAGTCGCTGATGCCTTAAGTCGGATGTCACAATGCAACTGGGTTATGATGGATTCTCGCATCAATACCCTGTGTAATGAGTTGAGCAAGATGAAAATTGAAGTGATTCCTTCTAGTGCTTTGTCTCACCTTTCCATTGAGCCAACTTTGCAAGATCAGATAATCATGGCCCAACTCAGTGACAAGGAAGTGCAAATTATTAAGGAGAACCTCCATCAGAAGACAGAAAAGTATAAATGTTTCTGCCAAGATGGGAAGGGTATATTGTGGTTTGAAGACAGATTGGTGGTTCCTAAAAGCAAGGATCTCAAGAAGAAAATCTTGGATGAGGCTCATCTCTCCAAATTCTCCATGCATCGGGAAGCACCAAGATGTACCATGACCTGAAGCCCCTATATTGGTGGACCAAAATGAAGAGGGAAATAGCTCGATATGTATCGGAATGTGACACATGTCAAAGGATAAAGGCAAGGCCACTTAAAATCAGCTGGTGCCTTGCAACCCCTATCAATACCTTCATGGAAATGGGATGACATCAGCATGAATTTCATAGTGGGTCTGCCCAACACCCCTCAGCATCATGATTCGATTTGAGTCATTGTGAACCGATTGACAAAAGTGGCATATTTTCTTCCAGTGCACACCACCGATAAGGCTCAGAAGTATGTAGAGCTGTATATTGACCGAATCATATGTTTGCACGGATTACCCCGGACCATTATCTCTGACCGAGGAGCCCAATTCATTGCCAGATTTTGGGAGCAATTGCAAGAGTCTTTGGGAACCAAGCTGATAAGGAGTTCAGTTTACCACCCATAGGCTGATGGTCAGACCGAAAGGGTCAATCAAATTCTTGAATATATGCTAAGGGCTTGTGCGATCGATTGCGGCAAGAACTAGGATAAGTACCTCTCCTTGGCAGAGTTTGCTTACAACAACAGTTATCAATCCAGCCTAAAGATGGCACCTTTCGAAGCCCTATATAGAAGAAGGTGTCGAACACCCCTCAATTGGTCTCAGCCTGGAGAAAGAGAAATTTTTGGACCTAACTTAGTGACTGAAGCTGAAAGGAAAGTCAAACTAATCAGGAAAAAATCTAGAAGCTGCTCAGGCCAGGCAGAAGAGTTACTATGATAAGAGAAGAAAACCCCTCCAGTTTGAAGTGGGAGATTGTGTATATCTGAAAGTATCACCCACCAAAGGAGTGCAAAGGTTTGGGATCAAAGGCAAGCTAGCCCCTCGCTACATTGGACCTTATGACATCGTGGAAGCATGTGGACCTGTGGCATACAAATTGAAGCTACCTCCAAAAATGTCTGCCATCCACAACGTATTCCATGTATCCTAACTAAAGAAATATGTTCGACTGCCGACTAAGATCATTGTAGAACCAGAAGTGGAGATAGAGCCAGATCTATCATACCAAGAGTACCCTTCCATGGTTTTGGATTGCAAAGAAAGATCAACTTGGGCTAAGTCGATCAAAATGTATAAGATCCAATGGAGCAATCACTCAGAGGAAGAGGCTACTTGGGAGACCGAGGAATTCTTACGTTCAAACTTCCCCAATTGTCTACCTAAGGGAATCAGTACGTAACCATGCCCAACCCCTCCCCCTGCCCTTTGAATCTAAATATAAGAAGAATGACCTTAACATAAAATGAGTTGGTGGTAAAACTGAATCAAAAAGGACCTCCTTCTGAAGTTGCAAAGAGGATGACATTTGAAGAGCGATTTACTAGAGAACCTTAATAAACAAACCACCAAATTCAAGCAAGCCATAACCTTCGCTTCACCCCGGAGGACTCTGACCCGAATCTCAGGACGAGATTCCTTTAAGGGGGGAAGGCTGTAAAACCCCAGTGTTACCTAGGGTTCTTCTCAGTGCTAACTCGATCATTACCATATGTGAATCCGATTGAGCAAAAAGACACCAAAAATTAGGAACAAAGGTTTGATTAAGTCATTTCATCTTAAGGATTATGCCTCAATCATATCATGCACCTTAAAGTGAGAAAAATGCACAAAACCCTAAATAACCCTAACTAGCGATTTAAGTGCAAAAGGGGAAACTTGTAAAAAATATTATGAAAAACCAAAATCAAGATGAGAACCAAATAACAAAGTTAAAGTGCACTAAATAAACCACAAAATGTAGTAAGGAAGCTTGATCAGTGGAGCTTGGCAAAATTCCCAAAAAGACCCCTCAAGCAAGAATCTCAAAAGGAAATTCAGAAAATTCAGAAACTGATTTTTTACCTCTTCATGAAGTTCAGTGGTGTTCTCTGTTTTCCAAAACTCAAATCTACAAAACCCAAATATGAAAGTGGCGCCAAATTACCTTGAACATACTCTAGCAAAGATTGAAATCAAACAAAAACCGTTTGACACATTTTGACTCGACCTTAGTCTCGGTTTTCAGCCGAGGCGACAACCCAACATCGTCCCCTCGTATCTCGTGAATCCGAGATCCAATCCACTCAAGTGTTTTTAAAGAGAAACAAAGAGTAACGACAAAGAAGAAATCGTATGTAGGGATTTGGGAGAGTTACGAGAAGATCGCGAGCCAATTAGCGTTTGAAAATGACCAGACCGAGTGATGCCACGTGTGTCGATTGCTTGCCTGACCGGCCGAGGCGCGGACTGGCCGCGGCAACGCGCGGCCCCGCGCGTGGTCGCCCCGCCCCACGCGCCTACGCCTTGCCCTCGCCTATAAGTGCCCCCAGAGGCCTTAGCCATATGCACATGTGCACCCAAAGCCCCGCCCGAGCCAGAGATCACCGGAGTTCGCCGTTGAAAGCGAGCGCCACCGCCCGCCATCAATGCCCGAGCACGGCCGTCGTTGCCAGTCCTTTCTATCGACCCCCAGCCTCGCCCTAGCCCCTAGATGGCTTCCCCGAGAGGCTGTGAAGCTTCCCCAAGCTTGAGCTGAGGCATTGCCTCACCGGAGAAGCGGATCACCCTTGCCAGACTTCGGCCACCCGCCACCGCGCGTAGATCGAGCTATCAGGTGAACCATTCTTCAATTCCTCGCACCCATGCCTTCCCTGACCCTAGTGAAGCTCACTGACCAGTTTAATTGAACTCTACCGCCCTGGATAGGCCGAGCCCTCGCCGCCGACGAGCTCCACCGCCTGCGCACGTGGATCGGCCTACTCCAACCATCCCCGGACGATCCGCACATCGACGTGACCGTCACAACCTCCCTACACCCTCGACCACCTCACTGGAGCAATCTCGCCGCCGGTAAGCCCCTCCGCCCTTTCCTCCACCGTGGTTACTGTTTAATTGGGAGAAGGACCTCGGGTTAGGTTTAGTAAAACCCCAGGGGGTTTTCTAAATTGTCAGTGGCACATGTGAAT